>JBAIZL010000011.1:7954232-8464232 GCA_036971475.1 Prosapia bicincta | reverse complement strand
CTGCATAATCCTTCTGAATAAATCTAGAATCATTATGAACAGATGAGTAAATTTTAGTTTATTTTTGTCGTTAAAATTATAGTGAAACGTCGTTAATACGCTCTTGTTAACTACCTTTTCTCGCATTCTACGACTTTTTCATGGTCTCAGGACGTGTCCAATAAAACTACTTTAAAAACGCCCTCAATACTGTGATGCTTTCAGAAGGGCGTTACATTTCGAAACAAAGTGACAAATACTTACAAATTTTAAACAATTCATAACAAAATTTGATGCACTTCCAGCGACAGGTTACTCTTGTGAACAAGATTAAACGAGCAATATAAACAAAAATTGTTTAAAGTCAATTCCTACTTAGGTCAAGAAAATTTTTATTTCAACTTCTTTTTATTAAATAATTGCATTAATCATTATAAAGGACGTTGATCTATGCGTTAAAACAGCTGTTCTACCACATAACCTATAACATAAAATCAGTTGTTTAATGAAATCCTATGTTACCACGACGTAAAAAACCTTTACACTAATCTGCCAATAGAACAAACACTCCACATACTACAAAATATGCTCACGGCAAACAACACTCCACATAAACTCGCACATGAAATAATCACACTCACCAAACTCATTACATCACAAAACTACTTCACATACCAACACAAATTCTACACACAGAAAGATTGCCTCCCAATGGGTTCTCCTATCTCAGGCATCCTAGCAGAAATATTCCTACACCATATCGAACAACAATACGTTCTACAGAACAATAATCACACACATAAAATAATTTATTACCATAGATATGTAGATGACATTTTAATATTATACAACGGCAACAAACACCAAATCAAACAACTACACAAATACATTAATACCATACACCTAAAAATCACCAAACACACACACACACATCGACATACACAATAATTTAAATGTTCTACACACATAAAAACAAAGTAAAAAACTAATAACCTTAAAAAAATATGAAATATACAAACACTATGCAACAGATAAAGAAAACGTATTAAATGATCACACACACTTTGAAGCAAACAGCCTTTTCTATTATATGACACAAAACTCAAACAACCCACCCCATTCCACAGTCATAAATCCAATCCCGTTAGAGCCTTTACACACAACCGATGCCGCCAGTAGAGGGTTAGCTTCGTAAAAGGAACGAATGTTTTGAAACGCGTCAGCAAGTAAGCAATTACGTATTCATTTAGTTAAGTACTTTTTAAAATTAACTTACTTTACACCGAAAAGGACGAATTAGTAGCCTAGCATACCCCTTTTGGGAAAAGCTTTTCCCCCAAACAAAAGTAACGTTAATTCAATTAATGAATTAATATATGATTTATAAAACTGTATTAACATCACTTCTCATACACTACAAGTTTAAAAACATTTATTTGAACTCGAGCGGATAAATAGATAGCATTTTAATAACTATTGAAAATTTGAGCTATATATATATATATATATATTAGGGATGGGCTGATTCCGATTCTCGATTCCAGGAATCGTTGATTCTAGGTGGTATCGAGGAATCGTCGATACTCGATTCTTCATCATAAAAGTCTCGATTCCGATTCCTATTTTGTTAACTATTAAAATATGTGTGTGGAGTAATTTATTAGAAAAATAATTAATTACCAACTATACCTTATTTATGTATTGGTTGATATCAATGAATTAAATGATTAAAGTAAACGAAAATATAACGAAAATATTATTATTTATGAAGCAACAGCAATCAAGATCGTAACCATTTCTGGTCGTTTGACATCGGTCCTCTCTCTCTCTCTCTCTCATTAGAGCGGGTTCGATACTCTCTCTTTCTCTCTCTCTCCCCCACGTGTCTTACTGCCACTGATTTATAGATGTCAGAACAAAACACAAAAAAAGTACAGTAAAAACTCGATTAACCGTGGCCATGATGGTTGAGCGAATAGACGGATAACAGAAACACCGTATTATTCCTCCGAAACTTAACCTCAATAATTATAGACGGTATTCGGTTCAGGCTACTGGCCGTCGCGTCAATTCGATGACAGTTAACAGAAACTGACGGTGGAAAACCACATAATATATCAAATATGAAAAAGCAATTAAACAACATTCATTTTGCCCAAATTTATCAACAAAAAAGATCTATACTTGAAGAAACTTTATCCTCAGACACAGGACCTATAACTGATAGTCGGTTAAAAATCAACTGGGATTGAGGAATAAATACAAAATAGGCCTGAATCAGTCGCACGTGTTCCAGACACCTGCAGAAAAAAGGTCCCACCTGATGTGGAGAAGGTATGCCCCACTAATCCAGAATGTTGAGGAAGAAGGTACCCCAGGGGAATTGACAGTAGAAGAAGAAGTAAACAATTATCTGGGGGAACCATTAGCCAGTCCAGATTGTGATGTTGGAAAGTATTTAGCAGTACAAAGTGCCAAATACCCTCATTTAAATGCTATGGCAATAAAATACCTGTCTGTCCACTCGCGACAGTGTTTTCTGAAAAACCTTTCTCAACTTCAGGAGCTATATGTGACTAGCGATGAAACTAGCTTGACCCACAACGTGTTCAAATGCTTGTGTTTTTGAACAGAAATGTACATTACCTGCCAGACTTTTAAATTTTAAAAACTATCCTATTTGTATTAATTTTTTACTATTTATGTTGTTCGTTTGTTTTTAATTTTTGTTTTGTTTTGAGAGACAATGTAAATAGGCTTAGGTATTTTTTCAAACATCATAAATTAAGTAAAGTTCACATTGTTAACTTTAAAATAAGTCATTACTTTTATCTGATATGTTTTTATGCTTTTAAAAATTCCTATTGATAAATCAAGGTTGAAGGGTTTGTGTAGCCTATTACATTAAAACAGAACTTTTAAAAGGTTTTGCCATATGACCAAGATGTTAACTAAATTAATTATTAGAGAACTAGAATGTAAGCTAATATAACTTGAAAGAATCGAGAATCGAGAATCGAGTAAAGAATCGAGAATCGAATGGAAAATTTTAGAATCGGAATCGGAATCGGAATCGAAAATTTTAGGAATCGGCCCATCCCTAATATATATATATATATAATATGTTTTCTTGTTTAATAATCTAAAACAACATAGGTTATTCAAATAAAAGAATATTTATTAATTTATATTCAAAGCTTTTCGTTGATAAACAGTACCAACATCATCAGGAATGAATAATACAATGAATGAATGAATGTATTATTCATTCCTGAATAATATATATATATATATATATACAGACATACGTAATTGTATCGTAACATAGTACGACAACACATCACAATATAGGCTTTCTCTTGTGAAAAACTTGATACGAAGTTGAATTTAAAACATTGAGCAGAACCAAAAGACGATAGAACAGAAAAAACGAAAGAGTAGAGGTTTACAAGATCACATCCATAAATTGCTCAAACCCCGTGTGTGTGTGTGTGTGTGTGTGTGTGTGTGTGTGTGTGTGTGTGTGTGTGTGTGTGTGTGTGTGTGTGTGTGTGTGTGTGTGTGTGTGTGTGTGTGTGTGTGTGTGTGTGTGTGTGTGTGTGTATGTGTGTGTGCGTGCGTGCGTGCGTGCGTGCGTGCGTGCGTGCGTGTGTGTGTGTGTGTGTGTGTGTGTGTGTAGTGTGCGTATATAAACGAGACATATAATATATATACACACGAGACACGCTAAACAACCATACCGACATATGCACAAATCTACACTTCATCAAAAATTCAATGTGTTATAAATAAAACCAATAACTAAATAAAATAGAAAATTTTAGTAAATCATATGAGGAGGTGGTTTGGCAGAGCCAAGGAAGATGTTGGACTTCTATCTGTTGACTTGTGGGAGGAATTTATTCTTTTCCTATCACCCAAATGAAGCATCAAATTACCCACCACCTGGGGATGCGCCAAATAAGGATCACTGATTCCCTCAATGGATTTTATAATAGGTTACCACTCATTTTGTTGTTTCATTCTTTAATAACGCCAAAGACATAGCAAAGACTATCTAAGTATGCCAAAACTTTAATCATATAGACTCTATAGAGTTGGCGACACCAACCAATGGAAAATTTTGAAATGAACGAACACCATAAAAACTAACCGTAACACATATTAAACTACAAAACGCACTCATAGTCGAACGCTATATTCAAACATAGAATAAAATACTACCCAGGTCAATAGCACATTACAGAAAACCAAAACCCCACAGATACACAATAACATAACCCACCTGAGCAACCAGCCTTGTCCGCGATCAACCCACAACATTGATCAATCTCCTGTCCAAGAGCGAGACATGTATATTAATAAATATCAGTAAGTAGTCGTTTTCTGCCAGTTGAATAAATAAATAAATATAAATCAAAAACCTCACAGTGTGCAAACCCAAATCTCAAAGTTGTAAGGGAAACATTTACTGTAACCTAAACGTTTTTGTGTTATTACAACGAGGTTATGTGTCACTTTTGATATTTTTTAACATATTTGTTTTTCGATGCGCTTGAAATTACTTGTTTTTTCAAGTTATGTTGTAATGAAGAAGGTAAAATAACAATATTGACTATCAAAATTGTATAATCTCAGTTTTTACTGTTAATATTTACAAATTACATTGTCACTAACATTTTATGCCAAAGCTTTTGGAGTTGAAATTTTCGGTAATTACGAAGATCCGCGACTACCGCTCTAGTCGGCGAAATGTTTCTATTCCTGGTCAATTTGACCTTGCTGAACACGAATCTGAAGTTATTATGACGGCAAACAACAAAATGAATTGACCTAACCTAGGTGCTTACCTTAGAGGTATTTTGGTGGGTACAAAGTTGATATTGCACCGAGTTGGTTTATGTTCACTAAGCTTCGCTCTAAAAACAAACCTACCTTGGATGAAACCCTCCACCGACACTTTTTCCGGGAATTGGAAAGCATCTTTCAAGTCCCTTGACTACTTGGTTGATTTTGGTTTGCCGGCAAAAATAACACCGATTCGTGCCTTTTTTAGTTGAAAAGTCATGTGGCATCTGTCGGCCAGCCGGAAAGCATCTTCCGGGTCACCTGACTTGGGTTTGCCATTAAGATTCGCGCCTTTTTAACGAGAATAAAAAATTTGGCATGATCAGGCCATTAGTAAGCACTCAGGTTAGGTTGGGTTAGTTTATTTTATATTTGCCGTTAAAAGTAACTTCAGATTCATGTTCAAATCGACCAGGAAAAAAATTCCGCTGATCAGAATAGTCCTCGCTGATCTTAATAGTTACTGATTGTTATTGGAATAAATGTAAGGTATTATTTTGTAGGAAATGTAATAACATTCCCTTCATGTCTAAATGCAGATAGAAGCTAAAAAAATTATACCTGGCGATGCAGAAACATGAAAAAAATAAATCTTTGGGACAACACCACAAAAAAATTTACAATACACACAAAACTTTTTTAAATCATGTTTTTTTTAAATAAACAGTTTTATATTGTATTACACTAGAATATAGTTACTAAGAATCCAGTTATGATTTTTTTTTTTAATATAGTGTTTGCTAATGTATGAAGTACTAGCATGATTCAGATCATGTGTTATATATGTACTTATTGTATTGAACTAATGTGACAGTATTAATTGCAGATAAATCAACCCAGAAAAGTTTAAATGGCTGAAGAACAATCTGGAAATGAGCAGAGGTTTGTATGAATATTATAGTTTAATATAAAAATCTAAGAATCAGTTACAGTAATTTGTAAAAAAAAAAAACACCACACACGTATTTTAACAGTTGAAAAAAAACAAGAACTTCGACACTTTAATCAATGAAGAATCGAGTATCGACAATTCTTCGATACCATTAGAATCAACAATTCCTGGAATCGAGAATCGGAATCGGCCCATCCCTCACTATAACAAATTTAATAATCATTTTATACAAACTTAAAGAATTTTTCAATAGATAATTTAACCTTCTTATTGATAATGTTCTGAATTATCCATACAAGGTTGAGCAATTTAAAAGGTTTTTTTTTATTATAGTTGACCAAGTGGTAATTATACTATAATCTTTATTAAAGGTGTAAATATGTCATTTCTTCTCCTTCTTTAACTTCTCTACCAATGACAACTACAGAAAATAAAAATAAATCGTGTGAGTATTTATGTTTTTGTAAAAATTTTTTGTTAAAACTATATTCTCTATTATTTATTTTCAACTAAAGACTTAAGCTTGTTCTTAGTTGCAATAAACACATTTGAAATGTCATACATTTATTGCCTATATTTCGGATATTATCTGTGAGTGGTTTTAGAGTAATATGTATTGTCAGAATTAAGTATCTTTTTGTCTGGGACAATGTCTCTTTGTTCTAAAAAGTGGTTGATAATTTAATCTCTACTCCTTTCATTAGAATATAGTGTGATATGAAAAATTAATTTTAAATATTTGATTATAGGATAACAGCCTTGATTCAAGCTTCAGGAACCAAAGGTGTAAATGATGCAGACATTCAGAAAGAAATTCCAGAGCTAAATGCTGCACAAAGAGTAGCTATTGTTAATAAGTTGATTGCACAGGTGAGCATTAATTCACTAAAACATTTATCACATAGAACATATCTAACACCTTTGTTTGGTGTTAATCCAATGACTAAGCGGTTCTGCACTCATGTAGGGTGGGGGTAAAGTGTCGCCTAGGGTTATCTTAACCATCGTAAAGGGATGTCCTAACAGTGCGACCGTTTGTGTCAGTTTTTAGCAGTATATTTGGTTTTGGTACCAATCATATCATAATCGAACAATTTTTGTTTCATACGTTCCAAAAAAATGTAATATCAAAATTACATTCAGACAAGTTCAGTTTCAGTTTCATTTTCTTAGTCCAGGCGTCCAGCTCTAGGTGTAGCCGATAGCCTGGTGTCCACTATATATTCGGAACACCAAACTCCACAGCCCTCTGTTCAGGAGGAAGTCCTGCCACTTCTCCAGTTCAACCCTCATGTGGTCCCTCGCCGGGATGGGGTAAGTGCAATCCCGAAGAATGTGCTCGATGGTTTCGTCTTGCTCCCCATCACAAAGAGCGCACAAAGGTGATTCAGCAAGGTTAAACCGGTATAAATAAGCTTCCATGACCAGATGTCCCCGTCCTGGCTCTTGCCGCAAATGTCGCGACTTGACGTTTGATGTCTCTGTAATTGTCGGCCGACGCAGGTTTGTTTTGCAAATGGAACAGGTGTCGTCCAGTCGCTTCAGCTTCCCACCGGGCAGCCCAGGCGTCTCTAAAGTACTTTTTCCCGGCGTTTTTACAGTGCAGTAGGGAGTGTTGCTCCTTATTTGTGGGCTTCATTCTAGAAGCTTGTTTTGCTATTGCATCCGCTTCCTCGTTGCCCAGAATGCCGACATGGGCATGGATCCATTGAAGGCAGACTTCGTTTCCGTCACAATTGATCTTTTTTATCAACCTCCTGATTTCTGCTATACGGAATGAATATGATCCAGTGGAGGGCTGAGCCAGCGACTGTAGAGCTGACTTAGAGTCCGAAAGGATGCATATCTTTGACTTGGCCATCATCCCCAGACAGCCCGACAATGAGGCGTTAATACCGAGCAGCTCTGCATCCATACTTGAGCTGGAGTTCGCTGGGATGAAAAATCTATCTCCATTCGACTCGTTGTAGTACCCTACTCCAGAAATGCCTAGTTCTTTATCCAGGGATCCGTCGGTAAATATTTTTATGTATCCGTCGTACTGGGTTCGAATCATTTCAAGAGTCTCCGCTTTCAGCACTTCTCTGTGGTCTCCCTTGTTTCCACCGTGAGGTAGTTGCAGATTTATAATCATTTCAGGCCAGTCATTTGGAGGTTCCTGATAGAATGTGGGGATTTGTTCAGGGGTGGTGTATCCCGGCATCAATTCCATCAGTGAGTTGACTTTGTGGCAGAAAGATTGTTTTACACGGCACTTTGTATTGAGTATAACACGCAGAGGGTAACTTGAGCCTCTAGCAGCTGTAGTTAGAAACTTCAACCATATTTGACTGTCTATAAAGACAGGAATGGGTTCTATATCCAGCTCCGTCTCCATGGCTGCCACAGGAGTCGTTCTTGTACATCCCAAACATAGTCGAATGTTGGGATCGCTTGGATCGCTTCGATCTTCTTTAGATGCGTTTTTGCAGCAGATCCCCAGACTTCGCAGGCGTACGTTGTTTTAGATCTTATTTAAGTTTGGTAGAACATTCTCAAGGTTGGCGTATCGGCTCCCCAGTTACGACTTGCAACCGCTTTTAGAGCATTAAGTCTTGAAGAGCAGCCCTCTGTGACATAGTTCACATGACTACCCCAGCGAAGTTTAGGGTCCATAACAACGCCCAGTAATTTTGGGTTTTTGTTAAATCTCAGTGCCTTTCCGTTGATAGTTAGCTCGGGGATGAAGGTGGCTTGATTGTTGCGCCTGGTGAATAACGTGCACTCGGTTTTATCCACTGACATTGAGAGCGACCATTTGGAGCACCAATTTGACAGTGCATCTAGAGCCTCTTGCATCCTGAGGGAAGCCTCCACCCCGTCGGAAGACGTCACCCAAATGGTCTCGTCGTCCGCGAAGGTCATGCTGCAAACCTCCCTGGGGAAATCCTTGGCCATGTCATGCAATGCTATATTGAATAGTAACGGGCAAATTATTCCGCCCTGAGGAATTCCATTCTCCATGCGAAACGACGAGGAATCTGCCCCGTTGACTGAGACTACCACAAGCCGGTCACACAAAAAGTTTTTTATGAATTTAAGCATTTTACAGTTAATGCCGAGCTTCATGCATTGAAGTACAATGGATTTGTGGGGGATTTTATCAAATGCAGCTTCAAAGCCCACCATCACCGCTACAGTGCAATGCTTGCGTTCGAAACCTTTGTATATTCACTCGTGAAGTATAGTAACACATCTGTGGTGCTCCTGTGACGTCGAAAGCCGAATTGTGTATCAGCCAGCATGTTCCCAGATTCCAATCTCCATGACAACCTCTTACAAACGATGCGTTCCATTAGTTTGCCTAGGCACGATGTTAGAGCTATTGGACGATACCAAGCGATCCTCGATTTATCTTTCCCTGGCTTAGGAAGCGGTATGACTTTGCTAGTCCTCCAATTCTGAGGGATCTCGCCCGAATCCCAAAAGGAGTTGAACGTGCTTAACATTAGCTCTTTCATCCTTCCCGAGCAGTGAGTTAACATTTCATTATGGATGTTGTCATCTCCTGGAGCTGCGCTTTTCAAGTCGGCTAAGCAGTACTCCAATTCTGACATGAGAATGGCCTTGTCATCCAGGTCATCACAGTAACATAGAAGATCTGACCGGCACGTTAAAATTTGCTCGTGTGGAGTGAGGCGCTTCGGCCAAGGGATTTTGCGCCCAGACCTTGCAGAATAGAATCTTCCGAACTCCTCAGCCTTCTGGACATCATCAGTCAACAACTCGCCGCCCGTATTCTTGATTGCAGCAACCTTCAGACAATAAAAGCGATCATGAAACAGGAGATTAATTCAAAACAGAGGTGACTTCGTTCTACAACTTATCAAAGGAAAGAGTTGATGTAGTTGATAGAATGGAGAAGAAATACTCAGTAAAAAGAGTAACCAAGATGGCCAGTGAGTATATTCAACGGATTATTGAACTTGGCAACAATCAATGTTCTGATCATTTAAAACGAAAACACTGGAACAAAAATTGAAAGAAGAATATTCATTGCTGAGTTAGCAAAGATAATTGCAAGCCTCATCTTTTAAAAAGAGCTTCTATTTAAAATTTGTTCATACCGTCAAGCAGAGTATAAAAAATATAACTGGTCATGAATGTCTTATCAGGAATCAAAATCCACGTAAGTTGGTTACTAAGAATCAAAATCCACGTAAGTTGGTTACCAAATTATGAAACGTTTTTTATAAATTTGTTTCACTAGTATAAATTATTTTATAATTTATTGATAAAAACACTTCATGGAAATTCTAGACTATACTACTTATATAAAACCTAATTCTTTGAAATAAAACACAAAATTTGGTTCCATTTTAGAAAATCTTGCAGGAAAAGCCCCGAGATGTGCTTACTGATAAAAAAGGGAAACCAGTTATAAGAAACAGAAGGATCATGAATGTAACAGATTAATCTGTCGAGAACATACTAAATCGAAGGTCTCAATTTGGATGATGTGCTATTAACAAAATTAAAATGACAGCTCATTTACTAGGCATCGCGTCGGTTTAATTCCCTTGATCCAAACATATCCTGTAAAGTAATTTTAAATATTTGTTTTACTACTTAATTGATCCAGAATTTGTAAGTTACAAATTTCTTCACAATTTTATACCTAAAAATTAAGTTTCAAATGAAAATCTTTGCTATAATTAATGAGTTTGTAAATGTTAGGGACTCCCTATATGCACAACCATTTACATTACAAAACAGGGTTCGACTGATTGCGGGTTAAATTTGAGGCTGAAGCAAATAAACAGTTTCGTCTTAGCTAGTGGGTTGCACAGTTATCTTGTAGCATACGTCCTACCAGTATACCAAAATTTCAATACAAGATAATAATGTGATTAGTAAGTAAAATATTTTAATAAATGTATTATTAATTTACATTTTGAGTTTATAAAGGAGAATTATATATATATACTAACTCTTTTCTTCTTAAAACTGCCTCTTAGCGCACTCGCTTTCTTAACATATTGTTGAATCTTCCTAGAAAACAAGTTGTATACATTTTTTTTTAAAGTAAATTCCTACTGAGGTTCAGAAAAATATTTTGTTTGCTTATTTCCAGTTTGTTTATTTTATTTATTGTATTCATTTTTAACCTTACATCACTATTTATGATAATTTGTGGTAACCATAGCAACAATTTGAGGTTGTACAATGGAGGTTTCGGAAACAACCAGATGAAGGAAAAAAATTCATATACGTCTTTGAGAAATACATTTCTTGGTATTGGAAACTTGGCGGGGTGCCAAAGCGATCTAGACTTTGAACATGAAGATTCATAGTTCGAATCTGAATAGACCCCCAAATTTTTACAATTTAATTATTGAATAAATATTTGAAAAAACTTTATTAACATCAATTGTCTTCCAATATAGGTTTTAATTTATTTGAACTTGATTGGATGAATAAAAACGTATTTATTAACAATTAAAAATTTGTACAAGATATATATCAGGAGGGTGTGGACTAATAGAATTAATTTAATAAAAAGAATATTACTAATTAATGAATAGTACTAACCGCAATGGTAAAGCTGTAATTATTTTATTATATCACATAAGAAAATTTTGAAAATGGTTCTACAATACTGTTTGACATTCAAGAAGAAAACTAAAAGTTAAAATGAGTCCAACTGTTTAATTCTTGACACTAATACTCTAGAATTTGAAGTTTTTACAGATGGGAAAAAATTTGGTTCAAGAAAAATAACAAAGTTGAGTTGTTGAAATTTTTATTTCAACTGGAATCATAGCTGCTACAATAAAGACTAGCAAGCAACCAATTACAATGCAACAAGCCAGTAGTTTATACAAAAATGTGGACAAAACTCCAACCAGAAAATTAATGAATATAGACAACAAGATTTTCTCCACACTTTTTTTCAAACCTTTGTTATTTCCGTTCTAATTTTAAGTTTACAGTTTAAGGGACATTATTTAGGTTTTAAATTGTTATCTACTAATTAGTCCCTTTTGTGTAATATTAAAAAAAAAAACTAAAGTCTTAAAATTCTCATGTCTAATATTTTTTAGGGGCGTTTAAATCTATTCAATGAAAAAGGTACTCTAGTCTACGAATTAAAAAAGGAATTAAATCTAATAAACTAGAGTGAGAGCAACACACATTTGCAATCCAATTAAAGACACAGTGGGTTTACCACCATTTGACCTTCCTGGTAGGGTAACATTTCTGCCCAAATGACAATACTGTGCCAGAATTGAAGTAACCACTGACGCCAGCAACTCAGTAATTCTATGTTATTTTCCTCCCACATTTGGTATAAAGCGTCATAACACCTCCATACACAGCTGCCTTTGTACAGACCTGTTCTACATTCAACATGAAGTTGAGGTCACATGTATCATGACCCCTAGATAGTGGACACAGTCCTATGTTTCCTATCCTGCAGCGTGATCATTTCAAGGTTGTTTCTGCTTATGATGAGTGTAAGCTGAGTCTTGTACTTAAATGTACTTAATCTCACCATATTCTCCATTCACAGTACCTGTGATGTTAAACACATATTTAATATCTTCTAGGTATTTTCCTAGTTACGAAGGTATTATCATCAGTGAACACTCAGGCGTTACAGCTCTCAGAATTTTCATCTTAAGCAGGCCATTATCTATGTCTATACTGCTTTATATAAATCTAATGGTGTATGTGTGTGTTGTTCAATCATGTAAAAACTACTGGACCCATTGAGCTGACATTTTTTTTACATGGACATTCTTATGGTTTTTAGTTAACACATAGGCCTATTTTTATTTAGAAATTTAATCAGGCCACCACCCCTCTGGCCTTGAAAACTCCCATAACACTTAATTATATACTCGGCTTAATTAGCTGATAATCACCTGTAAAAATCACTTTTAAAGACATTTAAACAGCTGATAATAGTTGTTTGTTGTTAGTCATATTTTAAGGTTAGTTAACTTTGTAAATGTCATGTTACAAGCAAAAGCTTTTCCTTCTCTTAGTTTTTTTAAGACAATAATCGGTAAGCTTTTAAACTATAGTTTGATATATTTATTGGCATTTAATTTCAGTAAATTAAATTCAACCCAAATACAAATACAAATTAAATCAATACCTATGTACGTCAACCCTGTCCTTTGTAGGGGTACTATGCTAGTATATAATAATCCACAAGAGTGATCCGAGTACATGCCCCTTTGATACTTCTGACAATTTTAATTCTTTGGGACCTTCTTCAGTATCATTTGCTTTCAGTGAAGTAACGGCTCACTAACTTTTTCAGATATTTTGGCATTGCGATCCCTTCAAATGATGCAAGTGTCTATGGAATACACAAGTATGTACATGTTGGTATAAAAATGTTTTATTATAAATTTTGTAGTTACAAATAATAATTTTATCCAGTGTGATTTTAAGTTTATTTAGGTTTAAAACTGCTAAGCATTTAATTAGTCCCTTTTTTTGTAGTATTAAAAGGACCAAAGTTTTTAAATTCTCATGTTTAATATTTTTTTAGGGGCTTATAGATCTATTCAATGAAAAAGGTACTTTAGTCTACAAATTGAAAACTACAATTAAAACTGAAAAACTGAAAGGAGCTGATAATGAAGAGCGTGTTATTTACAGTATTATTGAAGATGCAGGAAATAAGGGGATTTGGATCCGTGACATTCGATTTAAAAGTAATTTGATGCCGACAGTTCTTGGGAAAATTCTAAAACAATTGGAGAACAAAAAGATGATAAAAGCTGTCAAATCTGTTGCTGTAAGTTTTAACTTAAACTTTTAAAAGTTATACATTTATCAAACGTATGTGTTAATAGTTGTGGTATTAACTGTTATCAAATTAACTGATGAAGAAAAATTTCCATTTTTATCAAGAAAACACAACTTTTTTGATCAGTTGTATTCTAACTACTTTTTACTATTGTGTTATTTATTCTTCACTAAACACTTATAAATACTTACAAACTTGCCTATAGTAGCACTTACTTATATTTGTTGAGGACGGCCGTTTCGGAAGATGTCAACTCAGAGCGTAAATGATCTCAAGGTTTACGTAGGTTAGGGTATTAGGGTGGGGATGGGATGTTATGGTGGTGTGGGTGTATTTTGTGATTATTAGGAGTTATGATGTCCACACGTGTGTGTGTGAGTTGTAATGTAATTGTGTATTGAGTATGTGTGTGGGGTGTAGTTTGAAGTGTCTGTATATTTCATATTGTTCGGTTGTGTAGCCTTGGTTATTTCTGTGTTGTTTATGAAGAATTTCTAGGTTAGATGTTATGTATATGTAGTCATGTTTTGTGGAGTTGAGATGATCGGCGAAGTTTGATTGGTAGTTATTGTTTGTTAGTGCTTTTATATGTTCTTGATAACATGTGTAGAAAAATCTCCCTGTCTGGCCTATGTTAAAACTGGGACACGAACTACAAGTTAGTTTGTAAACTCCAGTGGTGTTGTAAATGTCGTCGATTTTGTTGTTGGGTGTGTCAATTGTTTATTGAGAGTGTTGTGTGTGGAGTAGGCTATTTTGTACTTGTATTTTCGTAGTGTGTTGGTTAGATTGTGGGTTTTGGTTGATCTGTATGGTATTGATAAGTATTTTAAGGGATTGTCGTGTTGTGTGTTTGTATTTGGGTTATTAGGTTTATTTTTTAGGTGGTTGTATAATTTGTCGCTCATTGATGTGTTTTATCCGTTAGTTTGTGCTATATGTTTTATGGTGTTTAACTCCTGGTAGTGTTCTTCTTTGTCTAACGGTATTTTAAGCAGGCGATATATATCATGGTGTTGTAAGTGGCTAGTTTATGTTGGTGTGAGTGGTTTGAGGAGCTGTGAATAGCCGTATTGGTACTAGTGGGTTTTCGGTATATGTTGAATTTTTGTGTTTGTTTGTCTGTACGTTTAATTGTAAGGTCTAGGAAGTTGAGAAAGTTTTGTTGCTCCTCAATCCACCCACACCAACATAAACTAGCCGCTTACAACACCATGATATATCGCCTGCTTAAAACACCGTTAGACAAAGAAGTACACTACCAGGAGCTAAACACCATAAAACATACAGCACAAACTAATGGATACAACACAACAATGATTGACAAATTATACAACCGCCTAAAAAATAAACCTAATAACCCAAATACAAAAACACAACATGACAATCCACATAATACTTATCAATACCATACAGATCATCCAAAACCCACAATCTAACCAACACACTACGAAAATACAACTACAAAATAGCCTACTCCACACACAATACTCTCAATAAATAATTTAAACCCAACATCAAAATCGACAACATTTATAACGCCATTTATAACTGATATTCAGGTTCTTCAAGTTAGGGTAGTCTGACACATGTAAAAACATTGTCAGGGAGGTCCTTCTACACACGTTACCAAGAACATATAAAAGCACTAAAAAACAATAACTACCATTCAAACTTCACCGATCATCTCAACTCCACTAAACATGACTACATAGACATAACATCTAACCTACAAATTCTTCATAAACAACACAGAAATAACCAAGGCTACACAACTGCATAATACAAAATATACAGACACTTCTAACTACACCCTACACATATACTCAATACACAATTACATTACAACTCACAAACACTTTTTGACACCATAACTCCTAATAATCACAAAATACAATCACACCACCATAATATCCCACACTCATCCTAATACCCTAACCTACGTAAACCTTGAGATCAGTTACGGTCCGAGTTGACAATGGGACACATCTCCCGAAATGGCCGTCCTCAACAAATATAAGTAAGTGCTACTATAGGCAAGTTTGTTAATATTTACAAGTGTAGTTGAAAATAGTAGCTCACGTGAAGATGGACTCAACAAATATATTTATTCTTATTTAATTACCAAAGTTTAACATTATCATATGTCATAAATTAATCTGTGTTTACTAATTTTGTTACCTACTAGTATCTTACTGATACCATTTCTAATACTTAGATCACAACCTATAGCAAAAAAGAAGTTAATTACATTTACATCTTCAAATATGTTGTAAATTTAAAACAAAATATTAAAATTGAAAATATTGTATAAAATGTTACTATTAAAATTTTTATTTATAGCACTTAGTAAAAGTTAATTCAAATTAAGTTGGTAAAACAAGTGTGAAAAGGGTAAATTAAGCTTGAAGGATAATGTGGATTTTGGCACCACAGTGTTAGCTGGATGAGAATGTGTACACATTCTTAATGAGGAAGATAAATCCATAACAGATCTGTTAAAAAAATTCTATATACTCGGGTTTCAGCAAGCCACATGTTACAGGACCTCAATAAAATAAACCAAAAGAAAATTCAAAAAGAGAAAGAATTTAAAGTTGGCTAATCCCCTTGTTCAAGCAAAACTCCAGTTTAACATTATTTTAAAAGTAGAATTCAATTTCATCTTGATTTAGTAATAACAATTATGTTTATAATTACTGTACTCTCCTTAATTAGCAAATATCAAATCACACCAGAATATTCCCTATCTATAATAAGCTGGTACATAATGATTTTACAAACTATAATACTTAACCTAACTATATATAAAAAGTATCACAGTAAAATACAATCACATTCAAACTGGTACAGTCTACTATGGTTTTTCCAACTGTGGTAAAATTTGTTTATAAATTAGGCCATTACAGATCTCAGTACCAGATTTTGTACCTTAGTTTATTATTTGTAATCATAATTAGTAGAATCAAAAACTAAAAGTTACTTATGGTTTGGAGTTTGCGCACGATTCTAGGCTCCCGGTATTATTGGTCTCTTCAAATGTAAATAAAAATACACAAGATAAAAAATGTTTACAGTAATACAATACACAAGCATAAGCTACTGACCTACAACCAATAAAAACTATACTGACAAAGTTCACAATGTAAAAACCGACAAGAGAATGTCTTGACAAGTACCTTCATAACTGCAAGAAAATTCAATTACAGTATTTATGACTTACAACTACTTAAGCACTACGATAGTGTTCAACCGTTTTGATCCCGGGATGTTTTGCATGGCTTCAGTCCTGACCATGATTTATAGAAAATGTAGTACTTTGACAAAACTTACTCAAAATTTTTATTTATCAATGAATTTTTATGATTCTTTTTTTTATTTACTTCTCTAAGACTCTACTATATACTTACATAGAACTATAATAAACATGCCAACAAAAATTGAGAAAAATATTACTAAAAAACATTTTCCACATTTAAACATAAGACTTTTATATTTCCATTTTATATAACATATATAAAATTAAAAATCAATTCCTAAATAAAAGCTTCTTGTCTTTGTACACATAAAAATGAGTTTTTTCCAAATTTTCACTTAGTTACATCCACAAACAGCGGAGATATAGGTTTATAACTAAATAGTGCATATTTAATTCCACAACACGACATTGCGAAAAACACATGATAATGTATAAAAATATAAGTAATTAATTGTCACATGTAAAATTATAAAATCAACACGATTAATTCTATTTTAGCTTTAATCAAATGCTTTTATGTTGTTATATTGTCACACAAAAAAAGTTTTTTATGTTATATACACTAACAAAAACCACTACAAACAGTAATAAAATTGTTGTAAACAATGTAAACACTACACTTTCAAACAAAAAGATCAGCTTCCCAACAATGATAGCTGGCGCTTGGGCAGAGCAGCTACAATCTCAAGTTTAAACTAAAACAGAGTTGCTAAATCAATTTAGAAGTGCCTTTTAAGTACTATAACTTTGTAAACGAATTCATTACAAATGCTTTAATATACACAAGAATTGTTTTACCGAATATTTTATATTTTAAAACAAAATATTTTGTGAACTTCCGAAAATTCAGATCTTAGGATCGAACACGATTTTTCAACACATCCGACAAATCGGACATTCGAATCAAAAGGTTTAAATTGTTTCTATACTCTGTGACAATCGCAAATTAACTGTGGATGAACTGTCTGGAATATGCCCAACTACATATATCATTTCTAAAAGGTGTTTATTTTTGCATTTTTTCATTACTTGATGTTATATTTTGCAGCATTGGAGGAGATATATTGTTTTTATAAAACAAAACAAACATATATTCTTTACAAGTTCACAACAGTGTTACGTTTGTAATTAATATTATTAATTTTACAACTAGAACTTGGTCAATAATTCTTGTTTTAAACATTTGTAGGCTAGTAAGAAGAAAGTTTATATGTTGTACAACCTGGAACCAGATAGATCATTGACGGGTGGTTCGTGGTACTGTGACCAAGACTTTGAGGCAGAATTTGTGGATGTGTTGAACCAACAATGTTATCGCTATCTGCAACAACGTAAAGAGAAAACTGCATCAGTTGCTGCTAAGAATGGACCCCTTGCTGCGCAAACAATGGCATTTGCTTCCAGTAAAGATGTTTGGAAATTCATAACTGAATTAGGGATCAGCAAGGTATATACAAAATGGCAGGATAACCATTATTTACATTTAAATAATAAGTTTCTTAGTTATCACGAGCTAATTCAAAAAGATTATTACATTTCTTCGGTTAGCGATTAAATAATTCTTTGGTATAGTTTGATTTTGTTAGTATATTTGATTTAGTAATATTTTGTCACACATTTGGTCATTAACACGCTGACTGCAATGGAGGTCACTGGTGACCAAAACTGTATTTTTACAAACGGCGGTCTACCCGTGACCAACAATGTAGACCTAACGTTAGATCATCTCATAAGGCTGTCGGGTACATTCATGATGTATTTCACAATATGAGGTGACTGACACGGCACCTGTGTGTACCCCTGCAACTTGACGTTCAGAAATTTTTTAAATTTTTTCATACAAGACTATAATTATTGGGAAACTAGAAGTTGAGAATTAGAAGGAAATAGTTTTTATTTACACTGCTTTGTAGTACTACGTCGGTTTTAAAATGGTGTTACATTTGATTTGATCCTAAAAACAAATTCACTTAAAAAAAACTGAACAATTCGAAAATTAGAAACTAAAAACTAATTTAAAATGTCTTCCTTCAATTCATAAGATCATATAAAATTCGTAAAAACAGCTCAATTCAAAACATACTTGTATTGAAACAATTCAAACATAAATGTAAGAATAATGTTCAGATTATATTTACATTCTAATTATTAAGAAAAAATATTTTCAGACAAAATACAGTTATGCTGAAAATTTAAATTGAGTATCTATAAAATACGTAAGAAAATTCTAGTAGCTATATTTAGTGTTTAGAAGTATCTATAATATTGAAAATATGTTTTGGTATATATTTGTACAGTAGTCTCAATAATTTGAGGTAAATGGGACCAAGACCCTCTCGAATTACCGAAAACTCTGATTTCACGGAAATACGTTCCTGTGGATTAGAAAAATAGTTTTTAGGTTTTAATAAACCTTATTAATATAATTTAAAATGCACTAAATAAGTTTATAGAACTTTATATGAACATTTCTTTGAGCCCAGCTCATTTCCCTTGCATACCATATTGAAATAAGCATTTCTTGGAAACCTGGCTCATTTCCTTTGCATATAGTATTGATATATACATTTATTGGAAGCCCTGCTCATTTCCTTTGCATACCACATTGATATAAACATTTCTTGGAAAAAGTCCGGCTCATTTCCTTTGCATACTTTATAGATAAATACAATTATTTATTGTGTAAATACAAAATTAGTCAAGTAAGAAAATAAATTCAATCCCAACTTTCACCCTTAGATATATTTATTAAAATAAACACTTTAATTTCTAGGTACAACTTTCTCAGGAAGACATAAAAACTATATTGGATACTTTACTGTATGATGGTAAAGTAGAAAGAATAGTAAACGTAGATGGAGAATATTTATACAGCGCTGTTGAATCACTTCTACCTCCTCCCGGAATAGTGAGAACACCATGTGGCATCTGCCCTGTGAGTATCTATACTTACCCAAATAACATTTTTTTACCCAGACATTTTGATGGAACAGTTCAAATAAAACAAACCAAAATATTTTAATATAGGTAATATATTTGTAATTATTTTCAGATATTAAACAAGTAATATAAACAAAAAAACTTAAGTCACTTTTCCTACTGAGGTCAATAGAGAAATATTTTATTAAGTTACTTTTTATTAAATAATTACAATTAATACAAATAAAGTAACATTCTGTATGAAACGGCTGTACTACCACATAACCTGAAACATAAAATAATATGTTTTATAAAATGTAACATACAAATATGTTATCACTTAATCCAAATGGGACGAAATAATTATACTACATACCTTTATTCTTTTGTGAAGAGTTTTTCTCCTGTATAAAACAAAACGTAATTTAATATTAAATATATTTAATGAAATAATATTTGAAAAACTGTATTAACATCAAGTGTCATCCACAAGTTTAAAAAGATGTATTTGGACTAGAGTGGGTGAATAAAATGTATTTTATTAACAATTGAATATTCAAACAAGACATATATGAGGAGAGTTTGAACTACTAGGATTTGAATACATTTAGTAAAGATTTTACTGCATCAAAAGTATGATTTCAAGCAGGAAATAAAATTCATACACACAAGCACTAAGCAAACATAAAAGTTACATGTTTCTAATAATTATATATTATAATTAGTAGTAATGTAGATATTCCTATGTATATGGTAACTTTGAAATCCACTCTTCCTAATAAAATATAAAGATACTTTTTAAGCAAGAAAATAACTTATTAATTATTTATGATAGTAATATTACCACTTAAGCCATTATATAAACATTTTAGCAGGGTTTTCTCATCTATTTTCTCTTTAAATTTAAAAATTAAATACTTTATTTTTTTTTCTTGTAAAATTCTTCTAATACTTTCAATTTATATTTGCCAAACTATTGATGTGAATTGAATTTTTTATAACTTCATGTGCCAACTTGGACAGGACAAAAGCTTTTTTTTCAATTCCACTTCTTTGTCCTCATTATACACCATCTACTCATCTTTCCTTTACACAGTCCATATTTCAAATACCTATGAATAATGAATTTTTTTATAATTATTTGTAATGAATTGTTTTTTTTAATGAATAATGAGCAATTATTTTTATCCTTTAATTTTTAATAAATATGTAATTGAATTGAATAATAATACTTTTAATACTATAATTTATAATGATACTCAACAATTATTAAGTTTGTATTCAATACAATTTAGTTGCTGTGATCACAAAGTTTGAAATTAATTTGTATCCTCTGGGTAGATCAGAATGGGAGTCTTTTAATCCACAATGGGTTAAACCTTAAGAAGAAATTAGGTGGTCTCAGACATGGTAGAAATTGTAAATTTCAGATTAGGTCAAAATTTCTTTGAAAACAATTATTGACCTAGGAGAAGCAAACACATTCTTCAGATTATACATTCAAGGATTCAACACATATTATGTAATCAAGAAAATTAATTTATTTGAAAAAAAAATTTTTTAATAATTGTACTTTTGAACTCTTGTTTTCAAAAGATGTTGATATTAATTTTATTGAATTATTGATTATTTTTTTTATAGGTGATGCGAAACTGTAGTAATATTGGAAGCATTAATCCAAGGAAATGCATCTACCTGACTGAATGGTTAGCATAGAGATTTTTATTGGTTGACTAAAATGTAAATAATGAGTTTGTTTAAATAAAACATTAATTTTGATTTTGTCTGTGATATAATTTAGTAACCAGGTAAAATGTGTAAATAAAATATCCAGATTTTCAAGAATACTACAATACAAACAGATACTAATAAAATAATACTGCACATGATCTACATGTTGAGATTAAATTTTTGTTTAATTTGAATGAAATTAACTTCATACATTTTCTTGTGTACCTGAGTAGTAAAATCTTACTGGTTTTAGGAAAACTTCTTTTGCAATGGAATCCTCAAACAAAACATTAGAGTTTATATTTGGGACACTGTTTGCATGTTACTTTATTCCTCTGACAAATAAGTGGTTTATTTTTAACGGCTCGATATATTCGTATCTGTCTATAGACATGATTGATGTTATGTGAGACAGTTGGTGTCTCAGTTATTCAAGGTCAATGATGTTAAAATACAATTGACACCCTTGTTTATACCTTCATTGATACTCCAGCAGTTTTTGTTTTGAATTTTACTAGGTTTACTCTAAATGACATTAATCACAATAAATGTAAATGTGTCACAAGTGTTGGGTGCATTTGTAAATATTCTGTACTGTGTATGGAACTCAGCTGTAAACATATTTTGTCTCTGTTACAATAACAGTTATACTGTCTATATTTTTTTGATATATACTAGCCAAGACGAGTTTGTTGATGTAAGCCTTTGTTAGTGGTTCTTTTATAGGATTCTCGGTGTACAATAGGATTTTCGTGTTATAGACCGACTGACTTATGTATGCTCCATCCCAAAAAACACTAAAAACAGAAATATACATTGAACAAACATACATCTAAGGTTTTTATGTAGTATAATAACTTATAACAACATTCCACTTTTGGTTGGAATTGTAATGAAGGTTGGACCCACAATAACACAGTCTATGTGAAAAGATCGAATTCTTACCGCCAATCTATCAAGAAAAACCAGACAGCGCATATAGTAGCAAACATGTTAAGAAAGTGTTTACATATTAATACATGTTCTTGTCGTGTCTGTTGAGCTGCAAAGTGCAAAAAGATTCCTCCAAAAATCTTGATAAGATCTACCAGTTCTGCAGCCCGATGACTATGAAGTTTTTCAATTGGTGGTATTCCCAAGTTAAGGAGGGAAAGTGCAATAAATTAATATATGTTAAAATATATAATTACATATTTTCAACTAGGCTTAATTTAAGGCCTTACTCTTTTTATCAGTTGTGCCTTAAAACTAGTTCCAATAGTTAATATATCAGTGACTGGAAAATATTAACAATTCTTTTCACTAAGTGGACATTAACTAAAGTATTAGGCCAAGTCCGATTGATGTGTTGGCTTATTATATGCTACTGAATAACACTCTAAATGCATTCAGATTTTGTTTTTAATTGGCAGGATACTAACAGGAATTATGTCTCTAATTCAATGAGCCATAGAAATTTCAACTTACTTTCTAATTATGGAATTTTATCACAGCAAATCTCTTTTAGTTTTGAAAATGCACTTCTATACAAACCCAGATGCACTTACTCGTAAGTAGGGTTCTCCGCCATACACTGTCTACAAGAATATAAATTTAGTTTAATGTTTATTTTTATAACACTAGAAATAAGACAAGGAAAATAGTAAAACACATTGAAACATAATTTATTAAACATACAAAGAATATGAATGTTACAAAAATAATTCTTTTGATTCTCAACATAAGCAAATACAAAATTATATAACACTAGAAATCTTTTTAACCATTATTGTTAGCAAAATTTCTGATAAACCTATGTTAACAAATAGCTATTGAAACTTAACATTGTAATACTAAAACAAATATGAGCAATGCAGGAATTTGGGAATATATATTCAGAAATTATATATTCTATTTAGTAGGAATTCCTAAATGTGAATAAACTCAAGGCACTTTATTCATTAAAAGCTATGTACAATTTATAAAAAATAACTTCTATACCACATACACACAGTTACTAGGTAATTAAATTTCTAGAATTTCATCTTCTGATAGGTTTCCAAAT
The DNA here is from genome assembly GCA_036971475.1 of Prosapia bicincta. Lineage (NCBI taxonomy): Eukaryota > Metazoa > Arthropoda > Insecta > Hemiptera > Cercopidae > Prosapia > Prosapia bicincta. The sequence goes on along the minus strand of JBAIZL010000011.1, from coordinate 8,440,753 downwards.
AAGTAGAATTTACTAAAAGCATGGAATCTTATATTAAACTTAAATTCATAGCCTAATATTTTTTTATTAATTTTTAAAATTTTGGTCACATTAACAGTGATTAGTGTTTAATTTGATCAGATTTTATGATTATCTATGTAAAACAAACACTGTTACAGTACAATATAATAAATTGTTACAACATCTAATGTTCTTTTAATAAGTTTTATAAAAAATAAAGAATAATTAAATAAAATAATTTCAGTAATATGAAACTGTTACTCAATTCATATTTAATTAGAATAAGTTTTGTTTTATAACCCTTCTTCAGTTATTAAAGGTAATACAGGGAATCTTTTGAGTTAATTTTAGTAACAGTTACATAAAGAATAAAAGTGAGTCATTGTAGCATTGTAGAGGAACATCATAACTATCAAAAAACATTGGCCAGTGTTTGCTTTATTAAAGGTAATACAGGGAATCTTTTGAGTTAACTTTAGTAATAGCTACATAAAGAATAAAAGTGAGTCATTGTAGCATTGTAGAGGAACATCATAACTATCAAAAAACATTGGCCAGTGTTTGCTTTATTAAAGGTAATAAAGGGAATCTTTTGAGTTAATTTTAGGGTTGAAATTTATTACGCCGGCCCCACTCCATATTTTGGATTATTGTTCAATAGCACGAAAAGGTACGATATCCACAAAAAAAAAATTTTTTTCCTTTTAGGAAAGTTACTTTTTTCGACTTTAAAGTAGGGCAAATTTTTTTTGGCGGAAGCACAAGTTGTGAATAGGCGCGGAGTGATACTTACGTCACAGTGCTGCGCATAAGGTTGTACGCATTGTCCGCGGTACGTCACGCAAACTTACGTGTGTAGATATTTGAGAAACAACTTCTACAGTTAGGATAGATTGGTTTTAAATTTATAAAATACTGTATACCTATATTAAAATATACCGAAAAAGTGTAAAGTCAGGTTAGGTTTGGTTTTAATTTTATACATTGAATTTCATGCTTCATGATTTTACAACTGAATTTCAATGTATAAAATTAAAACCAAACCTAACCTGACTTTACACTTTTTCGGTATATTTTAATATAGGTATACAGTATTTTATAAATTTAAAACCAATCTATCCTAACTGTAGAAGTTGTGACGTACCGCGGACAATGCGTACAACCTTATGCGCAGCACTGTGACGTAAGTATCACTCCGCGCCTATTCACAACTTGTGCTTCCGCCAAAAAAAATTTGCCCTACTTTAAAGTCGAAAAAAGTAACTTTCCTAAAAGGAAAAAAATTTTTTTTTTGTGGATATCGTACCTTTTCGTGCTTTTGAACAATAATCCAAAATATGGAGTGGGGCCGCCGTAATAAAAAAAAACCAATTTTAGTAATAGCTACATAAAGAATAAAAGTGAGTCGTTGTAGCTTAGTAGAGGAACTTCATAACTATCAAAAAACATTGGCCAGTGTTTGCTTTATTAAAGGTAATACAGGGAATCTTTTGAGTTAACTTTAGTAATAGTTACATAAAGAATAAAAGTGAGTCATTGTAGCATTGTAGAGGAACATCATAACTATCAAAAAACATTGGCCAGTGTTTGCTTTATTAAAGGTAATACAGGGAATCTTTTGAGTTAACTTTAGTAATAGTTACATAAAGAATAAAAGTGAGTCATTGTAGCATTGTAGAGGAACATCATAACTATCAAAAAACATTGGCCAGTGTTTGCTTTATTAAAGGTAATACAGGGAATCTTTTGAGTTAACTTTAGTAATAGTTACATAAAGAATAAAAGTGAGTCATTGTAGCATTGTAGAGGAACATCATAACTATCAAAAAACATTGGCCAGTGTTTGCTTTATTAAAGGTAATACAGGGAATCTTTTGAGTTAACTTTAGTAATAGTTACATAAAGAATAAAAGTGAGTCATTGTAGCATTGTAGAGGAACATCATAACTATCAAAAAACATTGGCCAGTGTTTGCTTTATTAAAGGTAATACAGGGAATCTTTTGAGTTAACTTTAGTAATAGTTACATAAAGAATAAAAGTGAGTCATTGTAGCATTGTAGAGGAACATCATAACTATCAAAAAACATTGGCCAGTGTTTGCTTTATTAAAGGTAATACAGGGAATCTTTTGAGTTAACTTTAGTAATAGTTACATAAAGAATAAAAGTGAGTCATTGTAGCATTGTAGAGGAACATCATAACTATCAAAAAACATTGGCCAGTGTTTGCTTTATTAAAGGTAATACAGGGAATCTTTTGAGTTAACTTTAGTAATAGTTACATAAAGAATAAAAGTGAGTCATTGTAGCATTGTAGAGGAACATCATAACTATCAAAAAACATTGGCCAGTGTTTGCTTTATTAAAGGTAATACAGGGAATCTTTTGAGTTAACTTTAGTAATAGTTACATAAAGAATAAAAGTGAGTCATTGTAGCATTGTAGAGGAACATCATAACTATCAAAAAACATTGGCCAGTGTTTGCTTTATTAAAGGTAATACAGGGAATCTTTTGAGTTAACTTTAGTAATAGTTACATAAAGAATAAAAGTGAGTCATTGTAGCATTGTAGAGGAACATCATAACTATCAAAAAACATTGGCCAGTGTTTGCTTTATTAAAGGTAATACAGGGAATCTTTTGAGTTAACTTTAGTAATAGTTACATAAAGAATAAAAGTGAGTCATTGTAGCATTGTAGAGGAACATCATAACTATCAAAAAACATTGGCCAGTGTTTGCTTTATTAAAGGTAATACAGGGAATCTTTTGAGTTAACTTTAGTAATAGCTACATAAAGAATAAAAGTGAGTCATTGTAGCATTGTAGAGGAACATCATAACTATCAAAAAACATTGGCCAGTGTTTGCTTTATTAAAGGTAATAAAGGGAATCTTTTGAGTTAATTTTAGTAATAGCTACATAAAGAATAAAAGTGAGTCGTTGTAGCTTAGTAGAGGAACATCATAACTATCAAAAAACATTGGCCAGTGTTTGCTTTATTAAAGGTAATAAAGGGAATCTTTTGAGTTAATTTTAGTAATAGTTACATAAAGAATAAAAGTGAGTCATTGTAGCATTGTAGAGGAACATCATAACTATCAAAAAACATTGGCCAGTGTTTGCTTTATTAAAGGTAATAAAGGGAATCTTTTGAGTTAACTTTAGTAATAGTTACATAAAGAATAAAAGTGAGTCATTGTAGCATTGTAGAGGAACATCATAACTATCAAAAAACATTGGCCAGTGTTTGCTTTATTAAAGGTAATAAAGGGAATCTTTTGAGTTAACTTTAGTAATAGTTACATAAAGAATAAAAGTGAGTCGTTGTAGCTTAGTAGAGGAACATCATAACTATCAAAAAACATTGGCCAGTGTTTGCTTTATTAAAGGTAATAAAGGGAATCTTTTGAGTTAACTTTAGTAATAGTTACATAAAGAATAAAAGTGAGTCATTGTAGCATTGTAGAGGAACATCATAACTATCAAAAAACATTGGCCAGTGTTTGCTTTTAGAGATGAGTTCTTCGTAGCACCTTTTATATAGAAATTAATAACATCCAATGTGTGTATACAGTAAAAAAGTAAAATTACTGTAAATATATTCAATATTATTAAAACAAGTAAATTCACAATATAATCTAACATTTACTGTGCATCTTGCTAATACAACAATTAAAAAAACCTTGGCTAAAGAAGCTAACTCAGTATAACAATTCCAGGAGTTATCAACCCCTTGTCAACTCTGATTGTAACAAACACTTTTGTTCTTATACTGGCGTAAAACTTTCAATAAAACATAAGTGCTATTATAGGGATGTGTGTGTATGTACATACATAGCTGTTGGCCCAAATATCACGTACATTCCTAATATCACCCAGTGTCATATTATCTTTTATATTGCTACTAACCCTTGGCGGGTTAAAACAACCTCGTAGTTTGATGCTGTTTTAGTTGTCTTTGAGGTTATGAGTGAAGTGTTTTCATAGAGTTTTACTACTTAAAGGAATTCATGATGAATATTTTCGTTTAGAGAACCTATGTATTTAAGAAGTTTACAATATATTGTAAGAAAAAATAAAGGACTGGTGCAAAGATATTATGAACGATAGTTGAGCCTAAATGACTTAAACCCTTTGCACATGTATAACGTGATTTCTCATAAGGCTGAAATCTCTGCCAGCCCTTATAATGAGAAATCACGCATTAACAATATTTTGTATAGTTTGAAACTTCAGTAATTTAAGGAAGTTCTTACATGAACAGCACTAATAGCTCAAGATGTAAAAAATAATGATTTCAGTTGTATTTCCAATGTACTTCATAATATTTACAGATGCAAAACTCAGTTCTCAATGGTTTTTATTTATTTATTACTTCAATCGATCATAATTCAATAAAAACTTGAAAAGGCCAAAATTATGTTTAGTACAAACATTTTAAATATAACTGATAACTATAATATAATAATCTTATTCATACTTTAATATCATTTACCATCAGTTTCAGGGAGTGATGAATAGCTAATATATACAAAATGGAAATTTCTCTCTATCATTAGCTACCCGTATCATTACCACTTAATTTAGTTCTTACCACTACAGAAGTCGTCTGCCTATTTCATACAATTTTTTTTTTAATGTTTTCCATAGACTTAATAAAAATATTATATATTATTTTATTCCAATAATAACGTAGTTTATCATATGCAGTGAAATATTGTTATTTAATGAGAAATGCCTTCAAGAATAATTTTTAAAATTGAATTTTTATAGTGAAATATTAAATAAGATTTTCCCCCAAAAGGAAATGTAACATTTATATGTTGGCATAAAAATATGAATGCATAGAGTTATTACAAAACAGTACATACGTATATCATAAAATTATACCTGTTTTTTACTTGTAGAAGATATTTTTATAGTTACCATTACTTAAAACAGGCCTTCGATTTCACCAGTTTCTGTATTTAAGTCTATATCATAAATACAAGGACGTGTTGGCAGGCCTGGCATTTTCGATATCTGTAAAAAAATATGAAACATAAAAATGTATTTTAATATTTGTTGATTCCATCTTCGCGTGAGCTACTAGTAATCACTAACACTCTTAAATGTTTTAAACTTGCCTATAGTAGCACTTACTTTGCTTGTTGAGGACGGCCGTTTCGGGAGATGTGTCCCTTTGTCAACTCAGACCGTAACTCCGGAGTTGTCCTCACAAGCAAAGTAAGTGCTACTTTAGGCAAGTTTAAAACATTTAAAAGCGTTAAGTATGTATTTTAATGTTATACAATGCAAAATTAGAAACATGGAGGGTGTAGTTAACCTTGAGTCAATTATCGTTTAATAGTACATAGGCTGTTTGATGGAAGTGTAAGCTGTAGTAAAAGTTCATACAAAGAAACATACGTGTATATGTATTTTAATGTATTTTACGCATATACTGTACACACAAACACATAAATATATATATAGTGCAGACAAACATTTGTCCCTGTTTAAGTATTTACTTTGATTATTTGATTACAAGTTTGTTCATGTCATAATACTACTAAGTTTCAAATTAAAAGATTTTACCAAATGTCACAGATGACTAAATCAATCAGGATAAGTATTATTCTTGCATGCTGAAAATAACAAATAATAATTGGTTTAATTAAAGGAATACGTAAATTATTAATATACTCATCTTCATTTCTGTTAGGAATATTTCTATATGTTTGAGTACATTTTTCTGCCATTCCTAACTTTTCAATATTCTCTTTTGTTGACGTGTTTCGGATTAACTCCATTTTCAAAACTTCAATAGTACTGCTTTTACTCGCAAGAGTACTATTGAAGTTTTGAAAACTTGAGTTAATCCAAAACGCGTCAACAAAAGAGAATATTGAAAAGTTAGGAATAGCAGAAAAATGTACTCAAACATATAAAAGAATACAGGTTTGAAATTAACTCAATAGAAAAAAATCTAAAACAAAACTGTAACTTATTATACCAAAAATATTCATATAAGGGAAGTTATGATTTAAATTTATACCACATAAGGCATTTGATAGAATGTAAGTTAAAATAACAAATAAGAATGTGAAAAAACTGTATGGAACAGAAAACGATATACTCATATTTTATATGCAAAAACTAGTCAATAAGTAAAAGGACAAAAGAACTAAGATAGCAACAAAAAAGCCGTAGATCATTTTCTTTTCTAAAAATTAGGAGTTTTTAGTCAAGAATAAAACATTTATGAATTACGTATTACCTCTCCAACCATTGCAACTACAAAACCTGCTCCAGCAGACAAGAAGATATCAGAAATTGGAAGGGTGTAACCAGTAGGAACTCCTTTCAACTTTGGATCTCCACTCAAGGACAGGGCTGTTTTAGACATACATATTGGCAGACTTCCAAAACCCTGTAACACATATACATTGAGACTCAGTGTGATATCTGTATTAATGTTGAAGTGTAGCATATAATAAAGAGTATAGAATAAAAATATAAGACAGTAAATAACAACCCAAAACTCTTAACAAAATCCATCCATTTACAAGGAAAAATAAGGACAGATTATTTCTAACTATTAAACAATTTACAACCAAAAAAAATTTTTGTGAAGATAGAAATCACTTGAAATCTACACTTACAATGTGTAATACAAAATTTAAAAAATGGCATTAATTAATAACTGTTCTGGTCAAAATCTGACTCGTCATAGAAACATTTGTACTCCTAATTCCCTTCACAGACAATACCAAATTAAGGTGTGATGACAGAGTTAATGTCACGATATCATTTCATGATATCATGTCTGGATATCATTTACCTCTTTTATATAACAATGAAAATATTGGAAAGAACCGCAATACCACAAAAATAATAAAAAATAACAAATAAAACAAGTTACTTAAGATTAAACGCCTATATACATTTCGATGACCATGTCATCATCATCAGAGGGTCTTATTACAATCTAGCAAACAAGAAGTTACAAACTAGAGGAATCACTCTAGTTTGTAACTTCTTGTTTGATAGATTGTAATTTTGTAATAAGACCCTGTGATGATGATGACATGGTCATCGAAATGTACATAAGGGTTTAATCTCAAGTAATTTGTTTTATTTGTTATTTTTGTGGTATTGGTGTTGTTTCCAATATTTTCATTGTAATACATTGTGCCACTGTGCTCTTGATATTCTCTTCTATTAAGTTTGGAATTTATGCTCTTCATACAAACACTTGATTAGACCAAATTACTGTCCAAATTCACAGTTTACATAAACAATGAATTGTGTACTCAATGCATTTGGTTACTTACTATAACCCTTTGTCCCACATGCTTGGTTTTTTCCAAAAATACCACTTTCTCCATAGCTTTTTTAAAGTTTGTTTATTTTATTAAACACTTTATATTTTTAAAGTAATCTGTCTCTTTATTTACTTTTCTTCTATTAATTATCAATAAGTAATTACATACATAGGGTAAATGTACTCACCTTAGAAACAGTTATAAAAATTACATAGTGCAAAATGTAAAAGTATAATTCGAGGTAGATGGGACCCCTTCAGAATACAGAGATATAAGCTCTTGTGCATTAGAAAAAATGGGGAGTTTTAATAAACCTTATAGTTAAAAATGCACTAAATAAGTCTACAGAAATTTATATTAACATTTCTTGGAAGCCCGACTCATTTCCTTTGCAAACTGTATGGCTATAAACATTTCTTGGAAACCCAACTCATTTCTTTTGCAAACTGTATGGCTATAAACATTTCTTGGGAGCTCGACTTATTTCCTTTGCATACCATATGGCTATAAACATTTTTTTGGGAGCCCAATTCATCCTTTTCTTTCAAATAGATAAACAACTAGCATCTTTTGCAACAAGAGCTAGAAGCGGTCACATAGTGACACAGAAGTATCTATTCCGCTTCAACCTTGCCGATTCGTCGCACTGTGCATTATGCGAAGACAATGAAGAGGATCTGGAGCACATTCTTCTGCGTTACAGCTATCCAATTCTTTCACGTGACCTACTAAGAGCAGAAGTCAATGATTTTGAGGACATCCTTAAAACCAAAAAAACACTGACAGCTTGCTTGTGCTCCGTACATTGGACACCGGGCCATCAGCTACGAATGATGCTGGACGCCCGTACTAAGAAAGTAAATTTCAAATAGATAAAATAGGCTCAAATAGAAATAGGCTCAAATTTAACGGAAGCTCAAAATACCAGGACTCGGAATTTCAAGACTCTACTGTATATATATTTGAAAATTCACTACTTATAACCCCATAAAGTAGTATACAAAATAAACCATCAATTCTTCTTCATGTTGCATGGTATTAAAGCTGAAAGATGAGATAAGATTTCCCCTTCTCCAAGTTCATATCATTGAATTTTCATAATAAAATTATGAAAAATATAATAGGCTTTAACTGTGTAACTATTATGTTACCTATCTTCAGGAATGTATTAGCATATGTGAAGTCAGGAGTATATGTAAAACTTATCATTTATATTTGTTCATTATAATAAGAACGCTATTTGAGTTTAAACAAATGGATAACTGTAGATGATAATGGAAGGGATGTTTATAATTCAGTCACATCCATTGATAAAAGTTATGTAACAACTGTGACTAATTTAATGATAGCCAAGGGCATGGTAAAACAACAGTGAAAATGTCATGTGCGATTAGGACTATAGTGTTGATACATATGTACATGCCTACATTGTACTGTGCCACCATCAGTCAGTGTTATAAAATGGCGCAACTGATAAATAGTATAACATAATGTATAATTAATTTAATGCATTTTAAGCATTATTATAAATCTATAAAATTTAATTGAAAATTTTGCCCACCCTCACAAATTTTAGGGCATGGGCACAGAATAGCACATCCCAAATACGGGTCTATATTTGAACTAAGACAACAATATCCAACAGCTCTAGGCCATAGAAGATCCTTGTTTCGTGGCGTGGTTATATGAAAAACTTTTGTATAACTTTCGGATACTAAGATCCAATTTTCAGTGAACTCACCTTAGCTTCCAATTGTTTCACTTTTTCTTCCACTTCAGTTGTGAATTTTACATCACCAGCACCATACATGTCGTGAGCAATTTTCTCTATTTTACTCTTTAAAGGAAGGCCTAAATCATACAAGAACCTAAAAAAAAGACAATATTTAAAACATTTGATTCCAAAGCTAACAAATTTTTAATAATGGGTTGAAAATCTACAAAAATATATCATCAAAATACAAAATCATTTATACTTTTAAATAAAGCTCCAAGCTTGAGAAATTTTTAATTAGGTATAAAACTTAGTTACCTTGATAATAATTGAGTGTTTTCAAAATATAGGTACATACAAGAAAGAAACATGCTAAAACATTTGATACATTTCAGAGGGGTTGCTTACTGTATTCAGTATAATTAGTTGACACAGATTAACTCAATCATTAAATATTATTTCATAACCTTGTCACATAGTTATCTACTATAAGGTAAATTTCATGCTAATTAGTATAAAAAGATTTGTTACTAGTAAACAAGAAACTCAGTTTTGTTTTGTATTTTTATTATCTGTACTTAACTCAAACCAGTAGCTTGCCAGATGTAGGATTAAAACTACCTAAAATGATGAAGGAGAACTATAAAGGGGATCAGTAATATTTATAATTCTAACTTATCAAGAGTTGACCCATTTTATGTAAACAAATACTTGCCTATCCAAAAGGTCACTGGATTGAAAGGTGACTTCTATTCCTTAATAAAACCTCATAACTCTTTAAAAATCAATCTGAATACTTTCAAACTAAAAGTTTTAACAAAATGTTAACACTGTCATTGAATTTTGTTATAGGAATTTGTCAACTTATTTTCAATCATTGAAAATAAAAATTGTAAGAAAACGTAGGGTAGGGTAAAGGTTGGTTAACATGAGGAAATAAGTAAATTTTAAACAAATGCACTATTGTTTAAAAAATTAGAGAAAAAAGAAAAAGTGTTAAAATCTTTCAAAAATATGTTGCTTCCAGGGGCCGTATCAGGGCAGGCACATGTTGCTAACCAAAGGGTTATTAAATATTCTAGTTTTCTCTATATTGTATTTGTACTTTAAATTTTGTGTAGCCTTTTGCTTTATAATGGAGTTTTATTAAAACATTCCTCAGTTAGACAACCTCAATCAGTCTCTTTTAACCCATACGGATTTACAATCTAGGTCAGCTATTTACGGCAATTTATTAGTAGCGGATATACGGACTAGACATCTGTGCTTTCTAACGGATATTTATAGTCTCGATACTTAAAAGTATAAATAAAGAAAAATATTTATGGCCTGTTGCCCATCTGTTAGACACTTAATCATAATAGAACACTTCAGCAGTTTTTATGTCAACTGGAGTGAGAAGCTCAGTATAGGTTTTACTCGGTGTCAGTCAGTAGCTGATGTTTCTTGTATTTTTATAATTAGTGTACGCTTGTGTACATACAAAATGAACAATAATAGTAGGAGCCTTGAATCTAGAGCCAACTTCAAGCCATAAATAACTTTTAATATGTTTTTACTAATTATGAATATATTTAATAATCAATTAACAAATAATAAACTAAGGTGCAAATTAACAAATAAAAAAAAATGCACCCTAATATAAAATATAATATATAGTGCTTTACAAGTGAGAAAATTTTTGTAGCTAAATCCCGCGAGGAATTTATTCAAGCCTGTTAGTGACTGTGTTGAGCATGTAATTAGATGGGCTAATGAGGTATTATGGTAATTACAAGAGCTATGAATTTTTATAAATAACCTAAAAATGTCCAGTTCCTTGTGACCAGTACAAAAATTTTGGCTTTGTATATAAATTAATTGACCAATAACAGTAGATACTCACTGGAAATGTCCTGGTTTGTTACACGACCTGATCACAGCATCAGCCAAATCAGTTGCACCTTTCCCTCCATCCATCCAATGGGAACAAACTACTGCTTCCTCTGCATGGGCTTCTTTTGCAGCTTCTTTTATCAAATTATATTCTGCTTCTGTATCACCCCTGCATTACATAAAAGCATGTTTAGAAGTAAAAATATGTAAAAAAGCTTAACCCTAAATCTAGCAATGCATTTGGGGTTTTATTAATTTATTAACATGTTAACTGCAATGCCAGTCAACAGTGACCGACACTGTATTTTTGCATAGGGCCGTGGCCAACAATGTAGACCTAACTTTAGATCATCACGTAAGGCTGTCAGGCACTTTCATGGCGTGTTTAACCATGTGAGGTATCCGACACAGCCTCTGTATGTGTTCCTGCAACTTGGCGTTCTGACAATTTTTTTACAAGACTATAATTATTGGGAAACCAGAAGTTCAGAATTACAAGGAAATAGTTTTTATTTACACTTATTTTTAAAATTACATTAAGTTTTAGAATAGTGTTACCTTTGATTTGCTTCTTTAAAAAAATCACTTGAAAAACTGAAAGATTTGACAATTATAAGCTAAAAACTTTACGAACAAATGTTGTTCATAACGAGTTGGTTGTTAATCAATTATTACACTTTGAAATTACTTGCGACCAGACATTCTATTAATATAAGTTGTTAGATTGTTAACTTACACTTCAATTTCAAAGTGTAATAAGTAAAAACTTTAATTTATAACGTCGTTAATTTGTGGATGTGTTGAACCAACAAAGTTATTGCTATCTGCAACAAGGTAAAGAGAAAACTGCATCAGTTGCTGCTAAGAATGGACCCCTTGCTGCACAAACAATGGCATTTGCTTCCAGTAAAGATGTTTGGAAATTCATAACTGAATTAGGGATCAGTAAGGTATATACAAAATGGCAGGATAACCATTTTTACATTAAAATAAGTTTCTTAGTTACCACATTAAAAAAAAAAAAAAATTATTACATATTTCTTTGGTTATCGATTAAATAATTCTTTGGTAAAATTTGATTTTTTATTATATTTGATTTATTAATATTTTGTCACAAATTTGGTCACCAACATGTTGACTGCAATGGAGGTCATTAGTGACCAACACTGTAGTTTTACATAGGGACGTTCCGGTTACCTGTGACCGACTATGTAGACCTAACTTTAGATCATCTCACAATTCTGTTGGGTACATTCATGATGTATTTAACAATATGAGGTGACCAACACAGCACCTGTGTGTGTTCTTGCAACTTGGCATTCAGAAATTTTTTATAATTTTTTTTACAAGACAATAATTATTGGGAAACTAGAAGTTCAGAATTACAAGGAAATATTAGAAAGAAATAGTTTTAATTTACACTTCTTTGTAGAACTACATTTCGTTTTAGAATAGTGTTACCTTTGATTTGATCCTAAAAATAAATTCACTTAAAAAAACTGAACAATTAAAAAATTAGAAACTAAAAACTGTAATTTAAAATGTCTTCCTCCAATTCATAAGATCATATAAAATTTGTAAAAACAGCTCAATTTAAAACATATTTGTATTGAGACAATACAAACATAAATATAAGAATAATATTCAAATTATATCCACATTCTAATTATTTGAGAAAAAATATTTTCAAACAAAAATACAGTTATGCTGAAAATTTAAAAAATACGTGAAAAATCTAGTAGCTATATTTATTGTTTAAAAATATCTATAATATTATGAAAATACATTATAGTATATATTTATACTTGAATTTATACTGAAAAAATACAATAAAAAAGTTAAAGTTTCACAAAGTTTCGACAATGTGACCGACTCGGCCCCTCGTAGTATAAATATTTACGTCAAGGCATGACAGTGAGCGGTGTACCACGACATTATAAAATAAACCAGTTTAAATGAATAAACACACAAGAAGACAAAATGTTATTATTTGCTGTCATTATTTAAACAAAAAGTACAACAGAAAATTTTGTTTGAAGGTTATCGGAAAACTGGTTGGTAGTTAATGTGTTAATAAATTCTATCAATTGAATTGATACAATTTTGCTAAAGTTCTCTTTTGAGGAAATGAGTTGTTAATATCATCCAAAAATCTGATAACAGGGACTGTTCCCCACATTACAAGACATAAAATGTTACTTCTAGACTTTTCTAAAGTAGTATTAATATGAAAGTCAGCAATTAGATTTTCAGTTTAAAAGAATGTTGGTTCAGCCTTGTAAAAATTACAATTAATGTTAGAGAAACATTTAACTATTTCTTTAAATAATAATTTGGAGAACTGAAGGCTTTTAGTAGAAGAAATAAATATTAAAAATTTACTTACACAAACCCATTGATTGCTACAACAACAGGAACTCCAAATTTATGAACATTTTCAATATGTTTCTTTAGATTACAAACACCTTTCTTCAAAAGCTCTAAATTCTCCTGCAACAAAAATAAATACATAGTTAATAACATTTAACAAATAATGAGATTCTTGCTTTAGTTAACATATTAAAAGCACGTATACACATTCTAAAATGAAATATTACTTTAACTATGAAAAAACCAAAAAAATAAAATGGGTTTATCTTCTAACGGCATGCAATTTTAACAATAAATTGAATTCAAACGATGATCAATGTTGCACTCATATTTTATATAATATTCCATGTATTGACTGTGATTGCAGTTATATAGATCAATATGTAGAGTTTCAGAACAGAGAATCAAGGAACTTAAGTCTGATTCCAAAAATGATATAGAAAAGTCTGCATTAGTCAACCACAACAACACTAGCAAGAAAAAATTTTTATATTAGATCTATTTACATAGTTTTTTTTTTTTTAAATCTGTCATTCTTTTTTATACCACAGAATTTTCTTTTTTGTATTGGAGAATGCCGAACTTGTCTTAATACCTTGAATTTCGTCAGTTCTGTTTCTTTCCTAACTTATACTGCCCAATGCTTTCGTTAGCATTCCAGCTACTACTCTATAAATCACTTCAGTTTTTTGTGTTGAGAGATGTTCTAATTAACTTAATGACTCATGCCTGGTATTGGTCTTATGGTGCTTATACTACATGAAGGGGCAGACAATGTGTGTTAATACTGTGGTTAATTAAGGAAGGTGTTGTATCAAAGAGTGGCGAATTATAGAGGTTCTACTGTACTCGAATTTCACCCTTAACATTAATTAGTGAATTTCCTATTATAAAATTAGGAAACTGTTTCAAATTCACCAAACTTTCTTTCTACAGAAATATTTAATCACTGTTTTTTTTACGTAAGTAAAAAGTATAGAATTAAGATATAGACTTTTACTCTTTACAATACAGGTGTTTTATTTTATACAAGACTACACACTCACTTGGTTATTTAATACAACTGAAAGGGCAATGAATACTAAATAATCATAAACCATGAAAAAAGACTAAATAGAACAAAATAAAACAAAAAGAATTATAAAAGTCTATAATGCTAGAGCAAATTATATTAAAGTTATAATCAGTAACTGTATGTAATTAAATAAGGCCAATTAATTTTATTACTAAAAAAATGGCCATAACCATTGTTATTTGTATTCATTCTAAACTTTTCTACCTCAGTATAATCTTTATGCAATGGCCTGCCAGGAGTGACTGGGGGTCCTCCACCATGCATTTTAAGAGCACGAATTGTTGCTACAAGAATCACAGCATCAGGGACAAGACCTGAAGACCTACATTTTATGTCAAAAAACTTTTCCATACCTGCAAAATATAAAAAATTCTAATTTAATCAAGATAAAAAATTCTAATTTAATCAAGATATAATATAATATTTATTACATTGAATTTTAGCATTAGTCAGATTTTTAAAAATCTTTGTTGATTATATTACAAAAGTTCTACAATACACAACTCCTAAAAAGCCGCTATAATATGCTGCATATAATATGTAAACATAACGTTATATTTACACGCTAGGCAGTGAAATATTCGTTGCACTCTAACATGATGTCGTGTTTACACACTGGGCAGTAAAATATCCGTTACTACCCTATCATGTCGTATTTATACATAGGGCGTTAAAATATTCATCCCTACTCTACGATATTGTTGCATTTACACCATATAACCAAGATGTTAACTAAATTCATTATTAGAGAATATCATGTAGATCTATATAACGTTAAAAAATCGAGAGTCGACTTAAGAATGGAGAATCAAAACAAAAATTTGACAATCGAAAATTTTAGGTATCGGCCCATCCCTAATATAAATTTGAGTGTTAATTTTACCAATATCTGATCCAAATCCAGCTTCAGTAATAACATAACCTTCAGGGCCAACAAGTTTAAGTGCAATAGCATCGGCAACAATGGAAGAACATCCGTGAGCTATGTTAGCAAAAGGTCCTGCGTGTACAAAGACAGGAGAACCTTCTAAAGTCTGCATCAACGTAGGCTGTATTGCGTCCTTTAAAATTACTGCAAGTGCCCCAGTCATACCCTGTCACAATTGAAACAAACAGCTTATTACTTTACATTGAAAACTAGAGCTCTTATTCATTAGTATGACAGAAAAATATTGTTTTATATTTTAATTCTCAAATGCTCCCAACAATACATTTGAATTAATGACATAATAAATTACCATAATAACATCGATGGTATTATTTAAAATAATAACAGTGTGTTAAAATAATAACAGTGTGTTAAAATAATAACAGTGAGTTAAAATAATAACAGTGTGTTAAAATAATAAGAGTGTGTTTAAATAATAAGAGTGTGTTAAAATAATAAGGGTGTGTAAAATAATAAGAGTGTGTAAAATAATAAGGGTGTATAAAATAATAAGTGTGTTAAAATAATAACAGTGTGTTAAAATAGTAAGGGTGTGTAAAATAATAAGTGTGTGTAAAATAATAAGAGTGTGAAAATAATAAGAGTGTGTAAAATAACATTAAATGAAACCATATAAGCATATGGATGAAATGCTTAGGAAAACATCAGACTTTTTAAAGAAATGGTGACAATAAAACTTTTAATAAAATAAACATGTCTCTAATATTACCAAGTCGTCAGCAGTAACTGGATGACCTGATTTATCCAATGCCACAACCATTTTGGACAGACGGTCCTTCATGTCCTTCAAATCCTTTGCCAAAGCTAAAACTGCCATGATTTCACTAGCTACAGTAATACTAAAACTGGTTTCCCGAGTCATGTTTTTCTCTGTCGCAGAATTTCCAATAATAATTTTCCTAAGAAACCTGTCATTTACGTCCACAACTGAAAAAAATGGTTGTTTAAATTTTTGAAATTTGAAAAATATTTGGTTTTAAATCTTAAAATAATTGGATGGACAGGAATTTATGGATATTCGATTTTAGGTTTGAAGATGACCTTTATATTTTAACTAAACAAATTTCATCGAAATGTTTTAAGTTTAAAAAATTTAAATGGTACCTCTTGTCCATGTTATTGTAGCTGGATCAATATCAAGCCTAGAAAACTGTTTCTTTTCTTCTGGAGTAAAACTATCAGGATCCGTTTTTGAAATGTTTAACCTGTGCAATCTTCGTAGTTGAATCTGAGAAAATGCTCGGTGCCCTTTCACTTTTGGTACGAGTCTATCAAACAAATCATTGTCATTCTGAGTGGCTTCGTGAAATATTCTTGTATCTAGCTGAGCTGCAAGTAAATTATTAGCTGCAGTGATTGCGTGAATATCCCCAGTTAAATGTAAGTTGAACTCTTCCATTGGTATAACTTGTGAATAGCCTCCTCCAGCCGCACCGCCTGCCAATAAAAAAAAACATATTATACAGTAGATCATCTCTGATTCATCACAATAATAACAAACATTGTTTGCACTGTCACATATCATAAACGCCATTAGATAAGGCCGATATCAGATAAGAGTCATTGGATTTTACTGAGAGCATCTTTCTACATATTTGTTTAGAAAATGAAGTGAGTTATAGGGAAATAGATGAAATGTTATCAAAATGTATTGGGTGGTATGAAAGGCAACAAAAACCATAAATGACAAAATTTATAGTATTAAGACAAATTTGGCAGCCTGCAATACAAAAAAAAAGAATTCTTTAGTACAAAAGAATATGTCAAACTTTTTTTAAAACTAAGAGTAAATAGACTTGATATACCGTATTTTTCCTTGATAGTGTTATTGTTCTTACAAGGTACTGTTATATGTTATTTTAAAGTCTTTTTATGAAAATAGAGTAACATAGTGTATTTGTAATTACTGCAGACTACTGGGTTTTTATAGATTTGTGTAATAGTATTGTTGAGGTTTTTGGCCGACATAAATCATGTACCTACAACATTAACCACGTCTCATTCTTATTTATGAATTTATATGCTATTACAAATAAAAGACATACACAAAACTCACAAATTAATCATTTATTTACTCATACGCTTTTCAATGACAAAGTCATCATCATCAGTGAATGTTGCTACTAGAAAACTCTAACTCTTACAACTCTTTGTATGTCTTTGTCATTGAAACGCGTATGAGTAAATAAATGAATAATTTGTGAGTCTTTTATTTGTTTTAACATAACCTCACAAGCTAAGCTCAAAGAATAGTTGTATTTATATGCTATGTTTACCCACAATTATATGTTAATTTCACAACTTTCGTATTTTATCTTTTTCTCAAATTCGTCTTCCCCCTCGGCCCCGAATGTAACGAATTAGAGAGGTTCTACTGTATAACCAAAATAATTAGTTTGAGAGAAGAACATCAACTGCAACACATATCAAAATACTCTTAATTATAAGATTAACACTGAAAGTGGTCAAATGATTAAAATAGTAAATAAAGAAAAACATAAATAAATGAAACATCAAAACCAGAAAAAGAGTTGCACTAGAAGCTTGCTAAGAGTTTAAATAAGACTGGATGGTTAGTAGAACTAATGTTATACATTTTTTTCAATTAATTACTTTATTATGTCAATTGCTATTAAAAATCATTAATCAATATCCCAAATTCAGTCAAATATTAAAGACTTCCTGTCTAAGTGAAAATAAAATTAATATAAGAAATATTATGTTTTTAAATAATAATAATAAAGTTTATTATTAATTTAAATTAATAAGACCAAAAATTAACTCAGACAGACTGAAAATAAAGACCTTTAATCCCAAACGTTGGTCCCATTGATGGCTGCCTTACACAAGCAAATGCATTCTTAAACCTGTGTCCTGACAAAGCCTGAGCAAGGCCTATCGTGGTAGTGCTCTTTCCTTCACCTAACGGTGTTGGAGTTATTCTAAAAGCAAAAGAATACACCATGAAAAGGTTCGTTTAAACATAAAAAACAATCTTAGCAACAAAACAATACAAATATATAGTACATACTTAAATACAAATATGTAAAAATAAAACAAAATAAAATTAAAAATTATACACGCTCTTGAATTCACCTGTGTTGGGAATGATTTGCTTGTTTATATACAGAAAATAATGTGAGAGAGGAGGGAGGAGGTTCAGGAAGATTTAACACAATGCAGTTGACGACTAGGTCAGCTAGAGATAACAATTTATTAGAAGCGAGTATAAAAACTAACCAAGCTATGTCGTCATTGTTTGATTTGTTTGCTACAAGAGAGTTTATTTTCTGACATGTCTTGTACAAGATTAGATGTTTGTATTTTCTAAAGGGTATTTATCGATTCTCAAAACTTACAACATAAATAAACAAAGATAATTATGACCTCTAGACCTTCTGTCAGGCACTTAAACGTAATAGAACGTTTTATTAGTGTATATGTCAACTGGAAGGAAAAGATCTGTAAAGATTTTAATCGGTGTCAATCCGTAGCTAATGTTGGTTGTGTTGTTATAATTTTTGTATTCTTCTGTATAAGCTACAGGCAATGTATCAAGTCAGTCATTCTATAGAATGCCTAGTCATTCTATACACTGCCCAAAATTGATGGGCAAAGTATTAAACAAATTGTATTTCATATTTTGCCTTGGCATTTTATACAATCTCTGCCATAACTGAGGCAGAACAGCAGTTTGTGACCGCCCCACCGTCCATGCCCTCATCATTCACTAGTTGCCACCACTATTCTGTACCAGCTGCTATTCTTCATTTAATGAAGGACACACTAATTTAGTGTGCTACAGTCAGTGTGTTGTGAACAGTTTACATTTCTATATATTAATTCTAGACAATTAACTTAAAACTTTAAAAAGTCTTTTTCGTTTACATTTTTAGTTAAAAGATTGTAGTAATATTCAATTTTCATGTGTAATTACATAGTGTAAGTTCATTTGTGACATATTTTACCTGATAAACTTTTGGCATAATATATAATACCTAGACATACTACATAATATAGATACATAATATATAATGCCTAGGCAAACTGTAAAATTGTACAAAATCATTCTCACTGATAAAAGCTTCTAGGTAAAGTATAGAATGACTGGGTATTGTAAAAAATGCCTAGAATAATCACTTTGCCTGTAACATATATACAAATTGAGCAATAATACTGGGAGCCTAGAATTTACTTCTACCGTAAATAACTTTTACTGGTTTGACTAAAACTTCAAACCATAAGTAACTATTAACTTGTGTTTACTAATTATGATTACACATAATAATCAATTACCAAATAATAAACAAAGGTATAAATCGACAAATAAAAAAATTGAACCAGTATAAAAAATATAACATTTAGTGTTTTATAAGTGAGAATATTTTTTTAGCAAAATACAACTCAATGGAGACGAGGAATTAATTCGTACACACTAGTTTCGACGGAGCGCTTGTAATTAGATCTGCAATGGGTTAATGAAAATGACATATTATTATTTTTATTTAATGTCTGTTAATAACTATTAATTTTTTATATAGGCTACTGACACATCACAGAAAATTTTGCTTTATTAAACACTCGTTTCGAATTTCTTTCCGAAATTCCTTTTCAAGAGCTCAATTTTAATTAAACAATTATACAACAAAACTTACGATTTATAAAATACATATCATTATATAAAACATAACACAAATCAACAAATTATAAAACTCATAATAAGTATCCATTTACAAGTGAATTTTTTTTCTATCACAATTACTTACCCAGACACCCAGATATCATATTACTTACCCAGCAACTACAATATATTTTCCACTTCTCCTGTTGGAAAGCCTTTGTAAAACTGATAAACTGACTTTCGCTTTCTTGTTTCCATATGGAGAAAATTCATTTGGAAATAGTCCGACTTCTGCTGCCAAGTGAGAGATATCTTTAGGCTCCTGACTTCTTGCCACTTCTATATCACTGAAAATAGGCAAGAGGTGAATATTTTGTTCTGGCATTGCAGACACTTCCGTGTCTAATACCAACTATCACAGACCACACAAACCATCGAGAAACTTCAAAAATAAGTTATGATATGAAAACATACTTGACATTAATGGAAGTTAAATTCTTATCAGTAACTAATACAGCAATCCCATGAAAACAAACTCGACATTAATGGAAGTTAAATTCTTATCAGTAACTAATTAATTCATTGTAAATCGATTACAAGAACTACAAAATTGTGACTAAACCATTAAACTAGGTAAACAATAATGTACATACTTTCTTGAATAATAATAATATAATCATGGTCACAATCAAATGTTTTAAATTATGTTTTTAATATAAAGCTACATACCACTTGCTGCATATCCTTTTCTTCACTATAAGTTGTAGAACATATTGCAAGCAAATAGAAACAAACAATATTGTGAATTATATAAAGTAATTTTATTAATTAATTATTTCAGTATTTGTAAATTTTCATTAATTTTGCAAATTCATAAATACAGTAGAAACTTTATTAACCAAAACTCTAGAACCGAAACCGTGTTTAACCGAAACAGTTGAAGAAAAAAAAATTATATGTAATGACACTGCTAAAGAGATTTTCAATTCCATAGAGGTAAGTTATGTGTTAGTTTTTATGTCCAAAACAAGACTGTACTACATTACACAGTACAGTAAGTACATTAAAATCTTAGGTTTTATAACACCACAAATATATACTTGAATCGTCACTTACGTTTTAAAATTTCTTGTAACCAAGTCATTCAATTCTTGAGATGGGTATTCATTATTTTTAGGTTTCTTTACAGTTTGTTAAACAAACAGACAAAGTTGAGTCTGCTAATGTGTTACTAATGGGGCAATAGAGAAAAATGGCAGCCAAAAATCGTTAAAAAAAACAAAAGAACATTGAAGATTTTTTTCAAAAAGATTCAAATTAACAATAGAGTATTTGTAAAATGCTGTTAGGTTTTCGGGCGTCCAAGCATTTTGTCATTGTCTCTTATATACAGTAGTCTGCTCGCCCCTTTTATTTCGCTGGCCCGCGTCGGGATGCTTCCCTTTCAATGTAAAAATAGTACGTACATATTTACATATCTATTCCCTTCATCTTAACTTCTATTAAGCCTTATATGTATTTAAGTCGTAATTCACCGTTTAAAAATTTAAACACATGAATCTGAATGGAATAAAAATTGGATATTTGTAAAACAATGGCAGACCCCGGATAATCCGCAAACCGGTTAATCCGCCCACGGATAATCGGGAGTTTACTGTATATACATCTTGATATTTTTCATTGTCCATTATTTTTCCGTTGCACTGACTTTATGAAGTTAATATATTACTATTGTAAATTTACAATAGTAATATATTAACTTCATATATATATATATATATATATATATATATATATATATATATATATATATATTAATGTATTAAAAATGTAATTTGAAGGTTTTATTAAACATTTTTTTAACATTTCTTATGCTTGTTTCACTTTATCCTAAAAAATAGTTATCCAAAACACGACCAGCTCCTTTTGATTTGATTAGCAGAGTTTCTACTGTATTATTTTATCTTCTACATCATTTGTAGTACACATTTTTTTAATTTTGAAGCTAAAAAACATTTAAATTCGCCTGAAAATTCTCAAGCCATATTTAATAAAATATGTGTAAAACATGTTCATTCATGAAAACTGTAATTTCTGTACTTATATCTACTGTTATAATTCAAATAAAATGTAGTTTTCAGAAATAGAATATTTTTAGGATTATATATAAAAGACCTTTGAATTTTTGTTCAAGGTTTTAGGAATACTTTGTCAATAAAATAGGAACATGAACACTTAAAGAATTATGAAACCTGTGTTTCTTAACCTCCAATCACACATCATAAATGCCACAGTAGCGGTAAGTGGGTGTTATGTACAGTAATACACACAAGCTTAGTCACTGCCAATATCTCTTTTGTTATGAACCAAGTGTATTAAAAAGTAATTACATTTTGACTATTGGCTTGATTTTCTTAATATATGCAATTTTATATAACCTAATTATGGGATGCTACAATGAGGTTTGAAAGTAACATGTTTTTACAGCTTGTAACTTACTCAGCTTAGGTTTTTTAAAATGTTTATTGAAAAGACTATGTGGGAAGGAAACTTGTTTTTGTTAGAAAATTGTTTGTGGTATAATGCTCTAGTTACGATAACTGCGAGTTTGATTCTATTTTCTTAAGAGATGATTATCTATTAATATTAAATAAAGGTAATGGGTTTATTTCTGTATTAACAAAAAATTTACCTAAATCAGTTTCTTGTAAGACTATTTTTACTTACCTAGGTACAGGGCGTTTAAGATTCAAAGGGAGATGTGAAATATTCCATGCTGTCTGCTGGAGTTTTTTTGCAGCTCTCAAAGCAGATTGGACAGTGTTGCTCATCAACATAGCAACTGTCATTGGACCTACACCTCCTGGTACTGGTGTAATCACACTTGCAACCTCTTTGGCTTCATCAAATGCTACATCCCCCACAAGGCGTTGTCCTGATTTCTTTGTTTCATCTGAACCAAGCAAGCATACAACATAATTGAAATTTAAGTTAATCACTCATGATGCACACACACTCACACACACACACAATCATGCACACACATACACATACACACACACATATATATACACATACACACAATATTAAGGGGGAAATAACATCACCCTTATTGTGTTCTACGTAAGTTCTTGTATGTGATTTGTTACATAGAAAACTTTTACCATCGTATATTTGTTGCATCTAGATTAACGAAAAGATTTTCAATATTTTTATTATTAAACCAAATAGAAAATTTATAGAGTTAAAAAAAATTTAATCATAAAAAACAAAAACTTTGCTAAACATTTCATTAACATCATTCTTGTAGCTGTTTTGTCAAATATATTTGCAAATTATCTGTAACTAATTACAATATATTTTGAATTGATAACTCAAAATCAGAAAAAGGCGGTGTTCAGGTACAATTTAGTGGTGTAAACCAGGTTCTCTTGCTGCAGTTCGATCAAGCCTTGTATCTTTCTTATGGTTAGAAATGGTTAGAAAATTACGCCTCAAAAAATCTTTAAAATATTTTATATTGCAAGATTATTGATTTTAAAATGGAAAGTAGATCACAAATAAAATAAAATATCCTAATTTAAAAATAATATTTTTTCAACAATACATGCTGAGATGACAGAACATTCAACTTGAACTAAAACACTGAAAAATTTTCAAATAATAGAAACTTTATTTTGCAGTTTTTGTCTTGTACATCTTTAAGGTTTTTATAGAAATTACACTTGTTTGTATTATCTTGGCAAAAAACCCACCTACTTACTGAGCACATAATTAACAACTACTCTATGAACAATAATACACCAACACAACACACCTGAGCAACAGTCTTTGTCAGTAATTCACAGCATTGAAAAATGCGCTGACCTAGCGCGAAGCGCGTCTGCTGAATAAATTAGTAAGTTGTGGTTTTCTGCCAAGGTAATACAAATAATCATAAAATATTTATTTTATTTTACTGGTTTATTGCAGATTTTTTCATTTTCTATGATGGCTTCATCTTCAACCATTAAATTATGTTTTATAAATGACCATGCAATTATTATTATTTATCAGGAACATAAATGAAAAGGTAAATATATATATGTTAATATTATAGAATTCAAACAAGATTACCTGGAATAGAATTAATTCCACAATCAATAACAACAGCACCAGGTTTAATCCAACTGCCTTTCACAAATTCTGGTTGACCAATTCCTACTACCAAGATATCGGCTTTTACAGTCTAAAAACATCAAAAAATATTTTTTTTAAAATTAGTATTTGAATTTTTAAACCAAACAAAGTGACAAATTATAATTTGAAAAAAAATTCTTAATTTGTATGCTAGTTTTTTCAGGTGTTCAGCTTTATTTGTGTATCTACAAACAATACACAATAATGTTCCAAGCGTATGAATAAACTTGTATTAGATGTAAGGCCACAAGCTATCCATATGAGTTTATTATGATATTTTTAAGACACACTGCATCCTTTGGCAATCAGAGAGAGAAACTAAGTGTGTAATAGATTTGTACAGAAGTATAGATATCTAAACATTACTAATGCAGAGAAGTGTAGTTTAAAAGGTGTATTGTTTCAATATGGTTTCTATAAACTTATGTATATTGATGATTATAGGTATGATGGAATGAGATAAATATCTACTGCTGATGTTAGGAAGGAGGTGGAATTATCTCATATTAGCAGTTCACATTTAGACTGCCATGACGGTCAACGGTGACCGACACTGTATTTTTGCATAGGGCTATGGCAGTTACCTATGACTGAACCTGTCCTATGTAGACCTAACTTTAGATCATCACACAAAGCTGTTGGGCACATTCACGATTTATTTAACCATATGAGATGTCGGACGCTGCCTCTGTGTGTGTTCCTGATATTTTATATTTTTTTTTACAAGTCTATAATTATTGGGAAACTAGAAGTTCAGAATTACAAGGAAATATTAAACAGAAATAGTTTTTATAAACACTTCTTTGTAGAAATAGTTTAAGTTTTAGAATAGTGTTCATTCGGAAGATAGGCCTTGAACGGGGAATGCGTAGTAAGCCCGACAATGTGACCGACTGCAACGGTCTGGTATACCGTGGCAAATAGGAAATAAATAATTTCCTGATTTTAAGAAATAAAGTTGTTTTTAAAGTAATCAAGTAGGGAATTATACAAATAATAAAGAGTGAAAAATTAAATAAAACCTTAAAAAGAATAATTAAGCTAAATTAAAAAATATTATAAAATAAATTTGTAATAACTAACTAAATTTGAGCATCGGGAGTGAGGCGAAAACTTTCTAAGTGCTTAAAAAAGCTATCTTTAGAACCAAACCACGTAGAACTTTCATCGACATTTTAAAAGAACCAGAATAAGCCAGAATGAACATTAGAGAAAACAAAATTCAAAAAACTTAAGAAACAAAAAAGTTACAGCAGTTTAAATAAAATAGACATTTTTCAGTGTTCCAAAAATAATAATCAAACTCTGCAAGCTAAAACAGATTCGTTGCCCGACTTGCCTGTACAAGGAATAAATCGAAAGATAGCAAGCATTGCAGGCGGGGTGAGGTAGGTTAAATTCACCGCTATACATACTAGGTCTCTAAGACTTTAGAGACAGTCTGAAATAAATTTTTAACACGAGGTGCCGCGGAACGCTATGCTGGACCGCGAGTAGGACCGTCACCAGGCCAGATGGACCAAAACCTCAGCGCTTTCGACATCCAGGACTACCAAAGGATGAAGGCTCCAGACTCAGCCTCCAGGACGCTGGAATAGAGGGAAACCACCACCGACGAACCAGGGATGGCGACTTCCGATGTCCAAGGACCAGGGAATCCAGACGAGGGACTCCAAGGACCGGCAGGAACATCTTTGGCAAGTCATTTTCTTTATTCGATACCAATCACGTCAAATTTAGTTAGTTAATTTTATTAAATTCAAACAAATCTGCAAGCTAAAACAATGACTTCACTCTTTATAAAATTTTAATAAATTGTATGCTAAATAAAATGAATTTATGTGATCAGAATATTTAAAATAATGAATATTAAACTTACAAAGGGTTTTTGGCCATAAGCCATTTAGTTTAAAGGAAATGAGAATTTTTCGAATATTATAAATTTAAAAATTAAATGTCATAAAATACGAATTTACCAATTCAATATAGGAGATAAGTTTTATTATGTGTAATTTGGAAAATAATTTTATGTTTATGTCAATGTAATCAATCTATATGCAAATTATAAGTTTTTAAAGCATAAGAAACAACAAGTTACTTAGTGAATTGTTTTGTTAATATAATTGTGTTGTATTTAAAAGGATAAATTTTCTTTTTTATTTAAATAAATAGAATTAAATATGTCATAAAAATCAACAGTATTTGCATTTCATCCTGTGTCAAATAATCAATAAAAACTGTTTAGCTTTTTCCAACTAATATGAAAATGATTATTAAATCAGTAAACAAATTTAATTAAATGATAATAGATAAAGCCTAATGTTTTTAAAGAGTTTCTCTCTACTAACTTCATGAGCTAGTCTAAAGATTAGTTGGTTTTTTGTATAAAAGTCCAGAGATTTATCTACTGGCAGATTGTGTTTAAAAGGACACAGGAGCCTTTTAAAATAGGTAATTTTAAACACAATCATATTTTGCACGTTCCCTTACTGTCTCTGCAGATCATCATCAGGTGGTAAGACTCTGTGATTATTTTGTGTATTATTTTAAATGTGTTTCTTTCCAGCTGACTATTAAAATGACATGTGTGACTACACCTAGACCATACACAATTGATAAACTAATTTGGGAGAGTTTATACGTATTTTAAATAGTAGTCAGCGGGAATAGGCTTGTTGTGGGCTTGGCCCTACGAGCGGGAAACATACACTTAACTCAGGGAGTTTAGCATGGTTTTACAAGCAGGGTGATAGGCAGATTTTTGGTTGTTTATAAATAAGTTTTCTTGTAAACAACAAAACTTTGGTATTCTGCAAGAAGGGATCTAATAAACACCAAACCGCAGAGTAACGGCAGTAGAGGAAGGTGGGGGGGACGTTGCAGAATTGGCGCCCGAACGGTAGGGGCTTTGAACAGGTTCCCTATATCAAGATTAAATAGTTAAATTATAGAAATAAATCGAGATTGTTTAAATAAGTGAAGTCAGAATGTTTTAAATAAAGCAATTAAATTTTTAAATAATAATATAAATTGAACGAATCCAAGAGCGTACAAATAAAAATAAAATAAATAAATAACTGAATTTGAATAAAGATTTAAACGAAAGAGCGGGTAGGAACCATCTGGCCTAAAGCAAATCAAAAAGAAAGGAATAAGTGGATAAGTAATTAATTGAATAATAAATAATAAATCAAAATGTCTAAACCCGAGATAGATAAATTGATGGCCTTTTTCAAGGCAAGAGAAGAAAAAGATAAAGAAGAGAGACAATTGAGAGAGAAGGAGAGAGAAGACAAAGACAAAACAATGGAGAGAGGAAGAGAAACAATTGAGAGAGAAAGAGAAGGCGGAAGAAAAACGATTGAGAGAGGAAGAGAGACAATTGAGAGAGAAAGAGAAGGCGGAAGAGAAACGACTGAGAGAGGAAGAGCGACAATTGAGAGAGAAAGAGAAGGCGGAAGAGAAACGATTGAGAGAGGAAGAGAGGGAGGAGGCAAAACAAAGAGAGAAGGAGAGGGAAGACAAAGAAAAACAAAGGGAGAAGGAGAGAGAAGACAAAGAAAAAAGATGGAGGGAGGAAGAGAAAATGGAAAGACGACATTTATGGGAGGCTTTCCAGTTAAAATTCGATGACTACCAAAAAGAAAATGAGACGAAGACAATTCACATATACGAAAAGTTAAACGAACATGAGACGGAAATAGAGAGACTAAAAACTAAAACGGAAACAAAAACGGCTAAATTAAATGAAAAAGTACAGAATATCCAAGAGGACATTAAAACAGTAAAACAACAAGTTGCAAAAGTAAAGCAAACAGCTGGAGCAGGAATAGTAACACAAGTTTGCTTACCAAGGGTAATAGACAGGGACGGGGAGGCCACGTACCGTAGAATTGAGTTCTGGGGGAATGACAAAGAAGATCCAATGACATTCCTAGGGGAAATAGAAAACCTATTTTCCGAGATAGACAATACTATGGACAAGACTGCAAAATTAAGGATTGTAGAGCGATATTTGAAAGGGGCAGCGGATGCATGGTGGAAAGCCATCAAGAACAACACAGAAACTTATTCTGAATTCAAGCATGAATTCACGGAGCATTTCTGGAGTTATCACTAGCAGGATCGGATACGCAGACAAATAAATCAAGGGCGCTACCATAATAATGGACCATACTCTATGGCAGAGTATTTTATTATGATGGTAAAAAGGGCGAAAAACTTAGACCCGATAATCCCAGAGAACCATCTGATTTTCATGTTGATGAAACATTTTGGGAGTAACGTTCAGCTAGCTAGTGTGGGGAACCCCACAAGTAATATTAAACAAGCAATAGTTTTCCTACAACAGCTAGACAGCGTTACTGACAATGGAAATGGTAATGGGAACGCTCAAAGAAGTCAACAGAGGCAGGTTGCTCCAAACCAACAACCTAACCCTAACCCAAGGTCCCATGGTGATACCGCAAATTACCAAAATACCAAGTATCCTAAAAACCCTCATCCTAAATCGCCTATCCCCGGACCAAGCGACCAGAAGCCAAAAAACTAAATATGAGGATCTCTGGCAACAATCAGGGAGATACGTTAACCAGGTTAGAGATCCGAAGCAATAAGAAGTCAAAGATAATACAGAGCGAGAGACCGAAGGAAAAGCCGGTTTACCATCATAATAAGATCAGCCTGGGCGGTTTTTCCATGTCTATTAGGGACGATTTGTTACAGGAAGGAATTGACTCGGTTATAAAACTGGAGAATGTAGACCAGTGTCCAGTGATAGAGTGCGAAATTAAAGACCATAGGTTAATTGCCCAAGTTGATACAGGTGCCCAAATGTCTGTGATTAAAACAGAAAAATACATAGCGCTGAAACAAAACGGGAATTTATTCTATGAGCTACCTATAGCTAACGTAGCGATAGTCACAGCATTAGGGTCAACCTGTAAACGAGTCAAATTACAAACGATGCTACCTCTAACATTAAACGGACACACAAAGGAATTTGTTTTCTTGATTGTGGACAATCTACGGGTTGACCTCATCTTGGGAGCAAATACTTTGTGTGCGTTAAAAGCCCGAATAAACATGGAGAGATCATTTATGACGAATGAGATTGATGGATATCTGCTGCACCAGGAGTTTCTAGTATCAAATAATAACAAAAACAATACAAGACAAGAGATAGGATGTAATAAAATTAATAAAGTAGTAAACAAAAATATTAACAAAAATGTATTATGTTCCGACGATACAAGCGGGGAACAGAAAATAAATATAATAAAATCGCCTAGTATAGGCGGACCAATTAACGACGGCAAATTAACACCTGAAGAGCCGACATTGGAGGGTCCGATAGTGGATAGCGAGCAGACGGGGCTGTTCACGGGCAAGGGTCAGGAAGATAGGTCCTTGTGCGAGTTAGGTGGTGACAAACTAGAATGTAAACAAACTGTAAACAAAAATATAACCAAAAATTTAATATGTTCCAACGATACAAGCGGGGAACAAACAATAAAATTAAAACAATTGTCAACGACAAAAGTTACAAATGAGATTACCAAAAATTTAAATAACAAATTGTGCGAAAATTCAAGGGAGAGTGAATTATTAAACTGTGAAAGAACGGAATCAAGTAAGCTAACGGGATTAAACAAAGCAAAAAATGGGTTAACC
Organism: Prosapia bicincta; assembly: GCA_036971475.1. Lineage (NCBI taxonomy): Eukaryota > Metazoa > Arthropoda > Insecta > Hemiptera > Cercopidae > Prosapia > Prosapia bicincta. The sequence continues at coordinate 8,410,986 of JBAIZL010000011.1, read as the reverse complement.
AAACCTACAACAAACAAATTAAATAATGACAAGGGAGGATTCGACGAATTAAATAAAAATGGCTACAAGCCGAAACAAATAAAATTCCAACAAGTTAGGGAAAGACCTAATTGTCGGGAGACTAATCAGTTAGACTTAACAAGAATTCCGAAGCATTTTAATTCTAATCAATCTTGTTTGGAAACAAAGTCCAAATTGTTCGCTAACAATAAATTTAAAAGTAAATCTCAGAAGTATCAAGATTACCAAAATAAACCAAGTAACAATAAATTGAAAACAAAAATAAAATACCGATGTTATGCACAATGGCGTAACGCAAAGCGCCGTAAAAAAAAAAAATACATAACGATTAAAAAATATTTTAAGCTGAATGCTATTAAGATAGACAGTACCAATAATAACCGCTGTACTTTAAATAAACTAGAATTGTCTAGGTTACAACAGTTAATAATAAAGTATTCAGATGTTTTGAATGAAAGACCCAGCAAGTCGAACAAATGTAAACAAGGGCTCAAGGTTAGGGCAATCACTTGTGTTTGTAAACACGGCCGCACTGAGACATCCGGTGGACGGGCGGGGAACGATTTTATAAAACATTCCTTGCAACAAAATAAGCCGGACGTACCAGAATAGTAGAGGGCAAAAGGGCCTAAATGTATTTAAAGCAGGACAAAGTTAATAGAATGTCCTACGGAAATTCCAAAAAGGTTTAACGGGAAATGTTTACGGGATATGAGGCAAACTCAGGAACAATAACCTGATTTGTTACAAGTAATTAATCAAATTAACTGTTTTAACAATTATAAAATATCTCAAAATGTATTCTGTAAAATTGTATATGATATTAAAGACATTAAGAAGTTTTATGACGAGTAAAGGGATTCTAAAATGTGAACTTTACACTTATCATGAACCAAAAAACAGAAATGCCAAATTAGAATATTGCTTCAATAATAGAACCAGTGCGCGAGCGATAAGCGAAATTAGGCAGGAAAATTGTCAGAATGATTAACAAGCTGATTTAAAAATAAAAACAAGAATAAGCAGGAGTTGAATAAGGCTAAATCTAGACTTTAAAATTAGCTACTTATCTGTAAAGGGACAATTGTAAAGCCGAATGTCAAACAAACTAGTTAGTAACTGAACCAATATTTCAGACATTACAAAAGATTATTCAGGAAGTCTGTGTGTATTGAGCAAACATTGCCGAGCTACATCCACTGCGTAAGTCAACAAGCGGGTTAAATCAAGAAGCAGGCGAACTTTAATGACTTGTACACAAATCCACGGTCAGACCTTTCAAAATAGAACAAGAAATTTGTGTGCATGAAATAGTGGGTCGTTAGATCAGACTTTGACTGGACAATATAAAACAAGAAAACTTGTGTACTGATGATCAAGGTCGCAACAATAAGAACTTTGCATTAAAAGCAGAAGCAACAGGATTTATCAATTGGACTTCGATAATCTAGACACAAGCCAGTTTTATAAACTGCATGATCTAAAACTAGAGAATTTGAAGGCAAGGGTCGTTACGTTTTGTTGTTGTATTTTATTAGGATGTTTACAAGCCAGCTCATTGACCTTACCAGGTACAATGGAATGTAGAATTCACGTAATTACGACAAGAGGTTTATCGGAAAACAAACAAACTAATCTAGATAAACTGTACTTCCACAGCTGACAAAATAATAACACGTAATACTTAAGATATAAAAGGAATATGTTTCAAATATAAAATGGTAGAATTAGTTAGGTTTTTTATTGCAAGTAGGCTTGTTATGAAGTCATTGTTTTTAAAGCCATAACTAATATAAATGAAATTGACGTGATAAATAGATAAAGGAAATGACAGCCATTAGTGTGGTGAACAATGTATCAATTGACGAAATAAAATTTAGTGTACACAGAAGTGACTAATAAATTGCCAATGACTTGTGTTTGAAGTGTTTCAGATTGGAAAGTTATCAAGAGACAAGAGAGTAATAATAAGGAAATTTTTGTAATAGAATAAGATAGTTTAAGTAGGAGTAAGATAAGGAATTGGTAAAAAATATTTTAATAAAGTAAAAACATTTTTAACCTTTCAAGCAGGGAAGTTGCAACGGTCTGGTATACCGTGGCAAATAGGAAATAAATAATTTCCTGTTTTTAAGAAATAAAGTTGTTTTTAAAGTAATCAAGTAGGGAATTATACAAATAATAAAGAGTGAAAAATTAAATAAAACCTTAAAAAGAATAATTAAGCTAAATTAAAAAATATTATAAAATAAATTTGTAATAACTAACTAAATTTGAGCATTGGGAGTGAGGCGAAAACTTTCTAAGTGCTTAAAAAAGCTATCTTTAGAACCAAACCACGTAGAACTTTCATCGACATTTTAAAAGAACCAGAATAAGCCAGAATGAACATTAGAGAAAACAAAATTCAAAAAACTTAAGAAACAAAAAAGTTACAGCAGTTTAAATAAAATAGACATTTTTCAGTGTTCCAAAAATAATAATCAAACTCTGCAAGCTAAAACAGATTCGTTGCCCGACTTGCCTGTACAAGGAATAAATCGAAAGATAGCAAGCATTGCAGGCGGGGTGAGGTAGGTTAAATTCACCGCTATATATACTAGGTCTCTAAGACTTTAGAGACAGTCTGAAATAAATTTTTAACACGAGGTGCCGCGGAACGCTATGCTGGACCGCGAGTAGGACCGTCACCAGGCCAGATGGACCAAAACCTCAGCGCTTTCGACATCCAGGACTACCAAAGGATGAAGGCTCCAGACTCAGCCTCCAGGACGCTGGAATAGAGGGAAACCACCACCGACGAACCAGGGATGGCGACTTCCGATGTCCAAGGACCAGGGAATCCAGACGAGGGACTCCAAGGACCGGCAGGAACATCTTTGGCAAGTCATTTTCTTTATTCGATACCAATCACGTCAAATTTAGTTAGTTAATTTTATTAAATTCAAACAAATCTGCAAGCTAAAACAATGACTTCACTCTTTATAAAATTTTAATAAATTGTATGCTAAATAAAATGAATTTATGTGATCAGAATATTTAAAATAATGAATATTAAACTTACAAAGGGTTTTTGGCCATAAGCCATTTAGTTTAAAGGAAATGAGAATTTTTCGAATATTATAAATTTAAAAATTAAATGTCATAAAATACGAATTTACCAATTCAATATAGGAGATAAGTTTTATTATGTGTAATTTGGAAAATAATTTTATGTTTATGTCAATGTAATCAATCTATATGCAAATTATAAGTTTTTAAAGCATAAGAAACAACAAGTTACTTAGTGAATTGTTTTGTTAATATAATTGTGTTGTATTTAAAAGGATAAATTTTCTTTTTTATTTAAATAAATAGAATTAAATATGTCATAAAAATCAACAGTATTTGCATTTCATCCTGTGTCAAATAATCAATAAAAACTGTTTAGCTTTTTCCAACTAATATGAAAATGATTATTAAATCAGTAAACAAATTTAATTAAATGATAATAGATAAAGCCTAATGTTTTTAAAGAGTTTCTCTCTACTAACTTCATGAGCTAGTCTAAAGATTAGTTGGTTTTTTGTATAAAAGTCCAGAGATTTATCTACTGGCAGATTGTGTTTAAAAGGACACAGGAGCCTTTTAAAATAGGTAATTTTAAACACAATCATATTTTGTACGTTCCCTTACTGTCTCTGCAGATCATCATCAGGTGGTAAGACTCTGTGATTATTTTGTGTATTATTTTAAATGTGTTTCTTTCCAGCTGACTATTAAAATGACATGTGTGACTACACCTAGACCATACACAATTGATAAACTAATTTGGGAGAGTTTATACGTATTTTAAATAGTAGTCAGCGAGAATAGGCTTGTTGTGGGCTTGGCCCTACGAGCGGGAAACATACACTTAACTCAGGGAGTTTAGCATGGTTTTACAAGCAGGGTGATAGGCAGATTTTTGGTTGTTTATAAATAAGTTTTCTTGTAAACAACAAAACTTTGGTATTCTGCAAGAAGGGATCTAATAAACAGCAAACCGCAGAGTAACGGCAGTAGAGGAAGGTGGGGGGGACGTTGCACGACGCAGCGCCTCACAGTGTAAATATTTAAGTCGGACCATGACAGTCACTGGTGCCCGAATACATTATAAAATAAACCAGTTTAAATGAATAAATACACTAGTAGACAAAATCTTATTATGTCTTGTCATTATTTAAACAAAAAGTTTAAAAAAAATTGTTTGAAGGTTATTGGAAAACTAGTTGGCAGTCAATGTGATAAGGATGGAGAATTTCTCTATACCTGTACCACTAGTATGGTAGCTCCCATCTTTCTCAGTTCTGAACACCTCTCCTATAGCAGGTTGAAAAATACTAAGATCAAATTAGTGATGGATCAGTAAAACGATTTTGAATGAGGGTAGAAAAAAACTTAAAAGAATCTTTAAAGAAAGAAAGCATCTCTAATATTTTTTTTTTTTTTGTAAAATGGGTTGGTAATTAATAATTAAATTATATTTTGTTAAAAGGGTGCAAGTCAAAATTTTTTTTAAATTGAGTTTTATTGTATACAAGACATCAAGATGCATTAATTCTGTTTAAAAGAGTGCCCCTTCATCTACCCACTGAGGTAAAAAATAATTTACTTTTTTTATTTTTGTTGGAAGACGGTAAGTCAATGGCCAGTTTTTGTTGTACGAGTGTGAGTCAATGGTAATGGTTTAATCAACCATTTAACAAAACTCGACATGATCCAGCAGTTTCTTTCTGTGTATGAGGAAATATCATCAATGTATGGGAGAGCAAGTGAACTGCCAGAATAAATTTTACAACATTTTTGCAAAAGATAAACAAGATCTTTATTTGCAAGGACTGATCGACATTGTCCATCTCCATCTGACTGTGACCTAGGAACGATGTAAATACAAAAGAACCAAAATCTGATTCTTTTAAATATTTTGTTATTTTGGGAACTGACAAAAAAAGTATGTTTGGTGGATCTTTATCAATATTTAGTGTAAGTGAAAAGAGAATTAGAAGAATTCGACATCTTAAACTAATTGGATTGACTCCAGGATTAGTTTGTGAGATATCTGGAGTATGTAACTCCTAGAAAGCTTGTCCTTAGGTAGGTGTTAAAGAATACCCTGAATGTAGGATAAGACCCTGGTCCTTCAAGGACGACTTATGAGGCAAACTCATGTATAGTTGGAAAAAAAATATTAAAAAACTGGTAACCAGGGTCAGAATAAAAAAAAAAATTAAAACAAGCTAAAGGGATAAAACAAACTACACATTTTCAAATCATACTTTTCAAAAAGAACTAAAACAAAAGTGGACTAAATAAATTAACTTCAGACATCGTAGTGATAAAGGAAACTAAGGGAAAGTGGTAAGGATCTGAAAATCTGAAATAGTGTGACCACGCACGCACCCACACCCACACCCACGCCCACCCGCACCCACACCCACCCACCCACACACACACACACACACACACACACAACTGTTGTAATTAACAGTTACGTTTAAATTAATCACATTTTTGTCTTCCTGCAATATGACACACCATTATCTCAAGTAACCGATATAATAGCTTACTTCTAAAAGATACATATCAGAACTTATTTGGTATAAGGTACACAAAATATAGAATGTCACTGTTTTGAGAACCTAAAATTGCTGTTTTTTTTTAACTATGAATAGAAGGTAAGGTTAGGACATCGCAAAGCAATATATCGGAGATGGATTGACGATAATTTTCACCGATATTGTCATAATCAATACATCAGAAACATCAAAATTTCCAGGAGATATATTTACACTTGAAATATAAAGAAAGTAAAAATCATTTTTGGCTATATCATTTACGTTAAAATGACTTGATAATCACAGGATACGGAGTGGTTTAATTTCTAAATTTTTTACCAAGTAAAAATTTTGTATTGATCAGTTAAACCTTAATTTCTACAAGTATAGTAAATGCAAATGAAATATTTTAATAAAGCTTTACGCGCCTGTGTAATAACAGATGTTATTCCAGTAAAATATGTTGGAAATAAAATAAATTAAGTTGAGCAAGCACATGTTACATGTATCATACTTTCATACTAAGTAGGTAGGACAGAAGTCATCTGAGGGAGATGACTAGGTGACAATCCATTCAAGATTTAGAAGGATATTTCACCACCAAACTGGTCTCTTCATCAATTGGTTAGAAAATATCTGTCAGTTGTTGGAACATGCATATTTTGTTTACATAATTTTTAAAAACATGAATATTTTTTTCATTTTGTTCCTGATTTTAATTTCCTTATTAACAATACATTTCCCTTTATTATAAATAGGAAAACATTTGTATTATTTTGAACTGATACATTGATTCGTTTCAACGATATCGATATTCACTGGTAGTTTAATTGATAATATTGAATGTTGATATTTTTTATTCAATGTCCTAACCCTAATAGGAGAGAACAGAATAAATAAGCAAGTTTCAGTATCATATACTTAATGAAATGAATGTCGATATTTTGTATTCAATGTCCTAACCCTAATAGGAGAGAACAGAATAAATAAGCAAGTTTCAGTATCATATACTTAATGAAATGAATGTCGATATTTTGTATTCAATGTCCTAACCCTAATAGGAGAGAACAGAATAAATAAGCAAGTTTCAGTATCATATACTTAATGAAATGAATGTCGATATTTTGTATTCAATGTCCTAACCCTAATAGGAGAGAACAGAATAAATAAGCAAGTTTCAGTATCATATACTTAATGAAATGAATGTCGATATTTTGTATTCAATGTCCTAACCCTAATAGGAGAGAACAGAATAAATAAGCAAGTTTCAGTATCATATACTTAATGAAATGAATGTCGATATTTTGTATTCAATGTCCTAACCCTAATAGGAGAGAACAGAATAAATAAGCAAGTTTCAGTATCATATACTTAATGAAATGAATGTCGATATTTTGTATTCAATGTCCTAACCCTAATAGGAGAGAACAGAATAAATAAGCAAGTTTCAGTATCATATACTTAATGAAATGAATGTCGATATTTTGTATTCAATGTCCTAACCCTAATAGGAGAGAACAGAATAAATAAGCAAGTTTCAGTATCATATACTTAATGAAATGAATGTCGATATTTTGTATTCAATGTCCTAACCCTAATAGGAGAGAACAGAATAAATAAGCAAGTTTCAGTATCATATACTTAATGAAATGAATGTCGATATTTTGTATTCAATGTCCTAACCCTAATAGGAGAGAACAGAATAAATAAGCAAGTTTCAGTATCATATACTTAATGAAATGAATGTCGATATTTTGTATTCAATGTCCTAACCCTAATAGGAGAGAACAGAATAAATAAGCAAGTTTCAGTATCATATACTTAATGAAATGAATGTCGATATTTTGTATTCAATGTCCTAACCCTAATAGGAGAGAACAGAATAAATAAGCAAGTTTCAGTATCATATACTTAATGAAATGAATGTCGATATTTTGTATTCAATGTCCTAACCCTAATAGGAGAGAACAGAATAAATAAGCAAGTTTCAGTATCATATACTTAATGAAATGAATGTCGATATTTTGTATTCAATGTCCTAACCCTAATAGGAGAGAACAGAATAAATAAGCAAGTTTCAGTATCATATACTTAATGAAATGAATGTCGATATTTTGTATTCAATGTCCTAACCCTAATAGGAGAGAACAGAATAAATAAGCAAGTTTCAGTATCATATACTTAATGAAATGAATGTCGATATTTTGTATTCAATGTCCTAACCCTAATAGGAGAGAACAGAATAAATAAGCAAGTTTCAGTATCATATACTTAATGAAATGAATGTTTATATTTTTGTAAAATTAAATCAACACTTTTTCTTATTTTTAAGGCTTTGTCAAATAATGAGTTCTAACTAAATATATAAAACAGTAACTCACTATCACGGTTCTGTAACATAGGTAAAGTGTAAAAGTTACAAATAAAATTTCTTTAAATGAGGAGAATATAAAAAGAAGGTAGGATTTTTTTTAATAACTCTACATTACTGATATAAACTATTAAAATTATATTAGAATAATTAATTGCAATTACTTACCTTTTATTAATATACTCGAAAGTCATAATTTTATTGTTTTACAGAATGAATTATTTATTAATATGAAAGTTATAACTGATATTGACTAGGGATATACTACACATTATCTGTTCTATCTATCAAGATTAAATAAACCGGGTAAGGTGAGATTTTACTGATAATAAAAAGAAGAATACCGATTGTCTACTACTGTCTAAAAACATAAATAGAAATTATCTAAAAATCCTCTAGACCATGTTCAAAAATAACCAATTTTTAATAACTCATTTATGCAATATTTTTCACAAAAATATTTGCCTAATAATATATACAACTTTTATTATTCTTTTTAAATTTCTAATATTTTTAAGACTGAATTACTTTCCTAAAAGATAAAACAGAATTTTTAATTTTTTGATACAATTATTGTAAATACTTAAGAAGTTTACACAAAACAAACCAAGAAGTATGCACAAATTTCCACAAAATAACAAAATGCTATTATAAGCTAAAAATAGAATTCCTTGTTGATTGAACCATTTAAACATTAAAAACCATCTATGGGAACATGACTTTCTGTATTAAAAAAAACTATAGTGTATTTGCTTAGGTTCACGTGCAACTAATTTGTTTTAAAAAACCCCGTCCGAAAATATTTTTAAAAACATTTCAAAGTCACTGTCATCCATTTGCCCAACTAAACTTACTTGTTTGCTGATGTCTTTTGTTCTAGAATGGCAAACAGTCACTGTAGCATGGTTCCATTTGAGCAATTCAGAAACAGGAGTTCCAACAATTTTACTGCGACCTAGAACCACTGCTTCACTACCTGAAATGTTGACACCGCTCCTGTAATAAAGCAAAAACTCTGAACAATTACTATTGAATAAATAAATAATTGACTAAAAACTACACTGACTTCCTGACATTTCTCAGTAAAAATGTTTTCCACCAATTCAGAGCAGACTAGATGTTCACTGCCATAAGATATAAACTGCACAGATTGTTAATAGATTTTCTGTGTTACTGTGTAATCTCTGGATACAATGTAATTTACTTTACATACCCTATTTATTTCCATAAATATTAAAATAAACTGGTTATTTTTCTAACTACCGCATTTCTAACACGCTTGGCACTTGTAATTTCTTATATAAACTGATACTCTTTCTTAGTTTTAATGTTGGTACATTTTGAAACTGACATTTAGTAATACATATGTAATTCTTTATAAACGTATCTTCACTTCTGTTGAGAATATAAATTTATATATTTAAGGACATATTTCTGCGTTTTCTAAAATAACAATATTTTTGTTTGTTGATGCGTTTCGGAATGACTCCATTTTCAAAACTTAAGTAGTACTCTTCGCCCAAATCTTGAGTTAGTCTTTATATTAGCCAGTATTGTTAGCCATGCCCCCCCGTGCAGATCTAGCTTCCTATTGGCGCACGCCTACTCTTGAATCCTCACGTTTAGTTAATTAATAATTTTGGGTGAACAGTACTATTTAACTTTTAAAAATGAAGTCATTCTGCATTACGTCAACAAAGGAAAATATTGTAATATTCAGAAAGGAAGATAAATGTACTCGAATATATAATGCGTATGTAACCTACAAAATTGTCATAATAAAAATTATAGACAGGATGTTTATTTATCTAGGACAGTACCTGAAAATGTAGCAAAAACCTTATTGTCATTGTCTAGTTGTCTAGAAAGCTATAAGCAAATCGGTTTTTTAGCTTTTTGCCAATTACTACAAGGCATTGATACAATTACCTTGAAAGCAAATTGTGAAAGGACGATAATGAACCAATGCTAAACCGGGAAGCATTGAGTGAATTTTTAGTGTAACTTGAATAATTTAATTATAACTTGTATAATCTAGTGGCTCAGCTTCATCAGTAGATTGCTCTGAGGTGCTATTTCTAAAATCATTTTACAAAACTTCCCGATTGTCACTAACAATTGCATCTTCTACAAGGACTTTTCATCCTTGTTTTTTTTAATACAATATTACATTCTTACTACATAATTGTCATAATGTAATTTGTATATAACATATGTACTTCATGATATCATTGAAATGGATAGTAAAAATATTAATATTATTTATAAAATTTATTTATTCTGTAAACTAATATATTTTTAAGCTATGTGTAGTCCTACGAGGTTTTAACAACAAAAACTATACTGATGTAAATTCATTTTTAAAATATTTGTTACTTACAGGGAATCTATTAAAAGCAAGTCATTTAGATAATGGTTTTAAATAATTAAACAACTTAATGTAAAGTGTCATAATTATTAAACATTGAGTCATAGATGTTTAAAAAAAAGTAATTTGGAGTAAAACAAACTTATTATACAATGAAAAACAAATAAAATTAACAAGCATTCAACCCATTAAGCTACTTTTTTTAATTTTAATTTTATTGTTTCTATTTAAAAATTCCTAAACCCAAATATATTTTTTTTTTTAAGGAAAAGAAAAATAAGGCTATCATTGAGGAATAAAGATAACGAAGTATAATTATCTCAAACCAAATATTTAAACACTTAAGGCTAAAACTAATCAATTATTACAAAAGTTATTTTTATGTTTTGAGACACAGATGCATAGGTTACAGTATCATAATGAGTAAGAATTTGCAAAGGATAATACAATCTTTTAGGCTTTAAGATAATCTTGCCAGTTATTTTACACATTTAGAAGTAAAATTTTAACTTTATTAGTTGAATAATTAAAAACTACTTATAGTCCTTTATTGATAGCTCAATTTACATAATTTGTTTACTAAAACATAGTATACTCCTATTATAACACAGTATGCATTGATCTTATGGCGTGTAATTGTATTTACATAGAGGTTTATGAAATTAACTATACTACAAGGTTTCACTTGAACAGTGTACTCATTTTAAAAGGGGGAGATGCATAATTTTAAAAATTAAGTCTTTATTTTTATTGCAATAAACAAAAACTTTAAAAAAATACCTGAAAATGTTCCACAACTAATACTGCACATGTTTAGTTTTACAAACAATAAGTGGGTTTGGTAGTGTGTATACTTCTAATCAAACCCTGCTGTCATACTGTCAAAGTGTAGTGAAGATAACTAACGAATGTGGGAAAACATTGGTATTGGTGAAACATTACTTAATGCTGACTTTCACTTCAGAAAATGACATTATCTGTGACTTTCAATGGCAGTTGCCTTTTTTATCACTAACACATATTTTCTTCTTTTATAATAATAAAATTTTGGTGAGAACAAGAAAAAATGTATTTGAACTCAAGTGGACGAATAAAAAATTGTTTATAAACGATTGAAAATTTGAACAAGAAATATATAAATATATGTAGGGGAAATGGGAACTAATAGAAGGTATTGAAAAAAACACTACATATTTTAGCAAAGAAAAAACACTATCAAGTTTTATATATAAATATTAGATTGTAAATGTATAGTTTTTTTTATTGATGTTATTTATCATATTGTAACACCTGTAAATTAATAAGGAATATTTCTCTATACAATATCTGTTTAAAACAATGCGAAAAAAAGGTCCTTTATATATTTTTATACAGACTATAAAAAATATGAAATAATAAATAAACATATTTACAAAGCCCTTTCCATTTAAAACTGATACTTTAATTTTCCCTTCTTTTATAATGAATTTACAAGTTGAATTCTCATTGAAACATTAATTTTATACATGAGCTGCAACTTAGTTAACTTTATTTCATTGGACAGATATTCAAAAATGAAACAGACTTGCAGAAAAATTTATATAAAATCATATATAATCCAAATAAATCAAATTTGGTATAATTAAATATATTTCAACATAACTTCAGTACGTAAATAACTACTTACACTCAATGTGAACTTAAAATACAGTATTCATAAACATAAATATTTGTTTCAAAAACTATACTTTACTACCGTAAGCAAGTTATTGTGTGCTAATAATAAATAAACTGAATAAACCCATCACTACTATAAACCCAACACTAGTACAAACTCACCACTACTATAAACCCAACACTACTATACACCCACCACTACTATAAACCCAACACTACTATACACCCACCACTACTATAAACCCACCACTACTATAAACCCATCACTACTATACACCCACCACTACTATACACCCACCACTACTATACACCCACCACTACTATACACCCACCACTACTATAAACCCACCACTACTATACACCCACCACTACTATACACCCACCACTACTATACACCCACCACTACTATACACCCACCACTACTATACACCCACCACTACTATACACCCACCACTACTATACACCCACCACTACTATACACCCACCACTACTATACACCCACCACTACTATACACCCACCACTACTATACACCCACCACTACTATACACCCACCACTACTATACACCCACCACTACTATACACCCACCACTACTATACACCCACCACTACTATACACCCACCACTACTATACACCCACCACTACTATACACCCACCACTACTATACACCCACCACTACTATACACCCACCACTACTATACACCCACCACTACTATACACCCACCACTACTATACACCCACCACTACTATACACCCACCACTACTATACACCCACCACTACTATAAACCCACCACTACTATACACCCACCACTACTATACACCCACCACTACTATACACCCACCACTACTATACACCCACCACTACTATACACCCACCACTACTATACACCCACCACTACTATACACCCACCACTACTATACACCCACCACTACTATACACCCACCACTACTATACACCCACCACTACTATACACCCACCACTACTATACACCCACCACTACTATACACCCACCACTACTATACACCCACCACTACTATACACCCACCACTACTATACACCCACCACTACTATACACCCACCACTACTATACACCCACCACTACTATACACCCACCACTACTATAAACCCACCACTACTATACACCCACCACTACTATACACCCACCACTACTATAAACCCAACACTACTATACACCCACCACTACTATAAACCCACCACTACTATAAACCCAACACTACTATAAACCCACCACTACTATAAACCCATCACTACTATAAACCCAACACTACTATAAACCCACCACTACTATAAACCCAACACTACTATAAACCCAACACTACTATAAACCCAACACTACTATAAACCCATCACTACTATAAACCCATCACTACTATAAACCCATCACTACTATAAACCCAACACTACTATAAACCCATCACTAATATAAACCCACCACTACTATAAACCCACCACTACTATAAACCCAACACTACTATAAACCCACCACTACTATAAACCCAACACTACTATAAACCCATCACTACTATAAACCCAACACTACTATAAACCCATCACTACTATAAACCCATCACTACTATAAACCCATCACTACTATAAACCCATCACTACTATAAACCCAACACTACTATAAACCCAACACTACTATAAACCCATCACTAATATAAACCCACCACTACTATAAACCCACCACTACTATAAACCCAACACTACTATAAACCCACCACTACTATAAACCCACCACTACTATAAACCCATCACTACTATAAACCCAACACTACTATAAACCCACCACTACTATAACCCCAACACTACTATAAACCCATCACTACTATAAACCCAACACTACTATAAACCCACCACTACTATAAACCCACCACTACTATAAACCCACCACTACTATAAACCCATCACTACTATAAACCCAACACTACTATAAACCCACCACTACTATAAACCAATCACTACTATAAACCCAACACTACTATAAACCCATCACTACTATAAACCCAACACTACTATAAACCCACCACTACTATAAACCCACCACTACTATAAACCCACCACTACTATAAACCCAACACTACTATAAACCCATCACTACTATAAACCCAACACTACTATAAACCCATCACTACTATAAACCCATCACTACTATAAACCCATCACTACTATAAACCCAACACTACTATAAACCCACCACTACTATAAACCCAACACTACTATAAACCCACCACTACTATAAACCCACCACTACTATAAACCCACCACTACTATAAACCCACCACTACTATAAACCCAACACTACTATAAACCCACCACTACTATAAACCCACCACTACTATAAACCCACCACTACTATAAACCCACCACTACTATAAACCCACCACTACTATAAACCCACCACTACTATAAACCCACCACTACTATAAACCCACCACTACTATAAACCCACCACTACTATAAACCCAACACTACTATAAACCCACCACTACTATAAACCCACCACTACTATAAACCCAACACTACTATAAACCCACCACTACTATAAACCCACCACTACTATAAACCCACCACTACTATAAACCCAACACTACTATAAACCCATCACTACTATAAACCCACCACTACTATAAACCCACCACTACTATAAACCCAACACTACTATAAACCCATCACTACTATAAACCCACCACTACTATAAACCCACCACTACTATAAACCCATCACTACTATAAACCCACCACTACTATAAACCCACCACTACTATAAACCCAACACTACTATAAACCCACCACTACTATAAACCCATCACTACTATAAACCCAACACTACTATAAACCCAACACTACTATAAACCCACCACTACTATAAACCCACCACTACTATAAACCCACCACTACTATAAACCCACCACTACTATAAACTCATCACTACTATAAACCCAACACTACTATAAACCCTCCACTACTATAAACCCATCACTACTATAAACCCACCACTACTATAAACCCATCACTACTATAAACCCAACACTACTATAAACCCATCACTACTATAAACCCATTACTACTATAAACCCACCACTAGTATAAACCCATCACTACTATAAACCCAATACTACTATAAACGCACCACTAATATACACCCAATACTACTATAAACCCACCACTACTATAAACCCAACACTAATATAAACCCACCACTACTATAAACCCACTACTACTATAAACCCACCACTAATATAAACCCACCATTACTATAAACCCAACACTACTATACACCCACCAATACTATAAACCCACCACTACTATAAACCCACCACTACTATAAACCCACCACTACTATAAACCCAACACTACTATAAACCCAACACTACTATAAACCCACCACTACTATAAACCCACCACTACTATAAACCCACCACTACTATAAACCCACCACTACTATAAACCCACCACTACTATAAACCCAACACTACTATAAACCCACAACTACTATAAACCCACCACTACTATAAGCCCACCACTACTATAAACCCACCACTACTATAAACCCCCCACTAATATACAGCCACTACTACTATAAACCCACCACTAATATAAACCCAACACTACTATACACCCACCAATACTATAAACCCACCACTACTATAAGCCCACCACTACTATAAACCCACCACTACTATAAACCCAATACTACTATAAACCCTCCACTAATATAAACCCAATACTACTATAAACCCACCACTACTATAAACCCCCCACTAATATAAACCCAACACTAGTATAAACCCACCACTACTATAAACCCAATCACTACTATATGCTCACCATTACTATAAACCCAACACTACTATACTCCCACCACTATACCCCCCACTACTATAAAACCACCACTATTATACACCCATTGCTAATATAAACCCACCACTACTATAAAACCATCGCTAATATAAACCCCACTACCATAAAATCATTACTACTATAAACCATCACTACTATAAATCCAATACTACTATAAAACCGTCGCTAATATAAAACCATCACTACTAAAAACCCATCACTACTACAAACCCATCCCTACTATAAATCCATCAATACTATAAACCCATGACTACTAGTACTACCTTACCTAGTACAAGGTCAGTCTAGTTTATTAATTTCTTTGTATTCTAGATTGTACTTTTGTAATAAGAACCTCTGAATATGATGACTTTGTCATCAAAATGTACATAAGGATTTAATCTTAGGTAACTTATTTTACATATTTTTTGATTAATTTTTGTGGTGTTTGGGTTTTTTCGTCTATATTTTTGTACTACCTTACCTATTACACATATTTATGTAGCTGTTATACCATCTTAATAAATATAGACAAACAATTTTGTTTAACTTTGTACAGATATCAAAATAGATATGTTTGAAACTAAAATATTCTAAAACTTCAATAACAACATTTAACAAAATAATAATATCTCCATACTATGCACATCACATTGTTGATAAACGTACCTTCTGATGAGTTCCATAACTCCATTCGGTGTACATGGCAAAAACCCAGTCATATCACCAACTGCTACTTTTCCTTCATTTATTGTGTTTAATCTGTGGGAAATTTAATATTTAAATAGTAAAACCTATTAAAAAAATCTTTCAAAAATCTGAAAACAAAAGATTAAAAATGATAAGTTTCTATTTTATACAAAATTTTACTTTAAAAAATCAAACAGTAGACTGAGATTTTGTCCTTCAAATATATTAACAAAGGATATTGTTTTTAAGAATATTATTGTTCATAAGATGATTGTAGACTACTCTTGGTTATCCAAATCCTATATTAGATTGTGGCTCAACAAATTGCCACAAGTGAGATCTAAACCTAAATATGTCACATAATCGAAAAACCCTTAGCCCAAGCTGTTTAAAAACATTTATAATCTTCCTAGCTAAATAAATGTTCCTGAATTTTGCTTAAGCGTCATTATAAGGCACAACATTAAAAAATTTAAAAATTTTATCCAGAAACAAATTTTTTTTAAATGTCAACTTTTTCTATTCTTTAAGTACAACACTGAACCAGAATGTGTAGAAAATTATAACACGTACTGTATAATTAAAGATGTTTTACAATTATGTTTATAAACAGACCAAAAAACTAAAAATGGCTTCACAAACATTTTTTTGTTTTGAAAAATATTCATTATTATCAAGTTAATTACAGCTTAGCTAGTGAGAAAAATTCACAATGGTAAATATTAAAATACACATTAGTTTATTAATACATACAGACTAGTTTCAAAGACGACGTCGCCTTCATCAGTGATTGATTAAAAAACACTTATGTAACCAATCAGTTACGTAGTTATTAATCAGTTAGTAGCCAATCATTGATGAAGGCAACATTGCACTGTAACTAATCTATTTTAATAAACTATTTTAATATTTACTGTTGTTGATTCATTATATTAGATAGTATAGTATTATCTAAAAAAAAAATGTTGGATGATATTCTAGATTTTCAATAATAAATTTTCATCTTGTACTTTTTTATGAAATAAATAATATTTAAATCTAAATAAAAAAATACTACATACCCATCAACATCTTTATCAGGGGATACAGAGTCTGTGACTAGATGTGAATCAATTTTATTCACACAATCAAGAGGCATTTGCACTATAATGCCATGAACATCTGGATTACTGTTCAGTTTAGACAGCTCTGACAATAACTAAAATCAATATTAATTTTACTCAAAATGTATAACATTAAAAATACAAACATTAAAATTCAACACTTTTGTTAAGATCTTACCAATATTTAATTAATATTCAACCTACTTGTTGTATATTGTACTAATTAATTTAATAGATACATAGGCATTTAAAGAGAAATAATTGGAAATAAAATTTACTATATCAAGAGCACAGTGATACAATATATATTACAATAAAAATATTGGCAAAAACTCAAATACCACAAAAATAATAAAGAATAACTAATTTTACAAGTTACCTACGATTAAACTCTTATGTACATTTCGATGACCATGTCACCACCCTCTGATGATGATGACATGGTCATCGAAATGTACAGGGTTTAATCTTAGATATAGGTATTTACACGTAAGCTAGCACTTGGACCTGGTGCGGCGCCAGAGCAAGACCTGGATGGAGATTATGCAAACATTTCCGCGGCATTTCGTATTTCATCTACTAGAGCGCCTTCACAAGGGCCGTGAAGACAATTTACGCAACCCAAATGATGGCAGACAATGTTTTTGTCAGGCTAGTACAGAATTTCTATTGATCGGTCAAGTTCCAGCTTACGTATAAACTCTATATTTTGTAATATTAGTTATTTTTTATTATTTTTATGGTATTTGAGTTTTTGGCAATATTTTTATTGGAAAATATTTGTTCATATTTTCTTATTAATCATAGTAAAAAATAATAATTTTTTTGAATGTTTTAATAAAAAGTAATCACTAAAATTCCAAACCTAATTATTAAATCCTATAAAATATGAACACAACTATATAGATCATTCCAAAACACATAAAATAATTTCTACAAGAAAAATAAAAAAATAGAGCATCATAATTAATATATATGACAACTACATCGAAATTGAAAAACAAGTAATATAAACAAACAAACAAATTTTTAGTCAATAAGTAAACCAAAAAACAAATCAGTTGTTACTTTTTACTAAATAATTAAAATTATATAAAAAGAAAGCAAAATTAATTAATTGAAATAAATTAATAAATTATTATTAAAAAAAAACTGTATTAACATAAAGTGTTATCCACTCCAAGTTTTAAAATAAATGTATTTGAACTTGAGTGAATGAATAAAAAATATTTTATTAACAATTGAAAATTTGAACAAGTTATATATATTGATGAAAATACAAAATTAGTATCATTAGATATAAAAAATATGTATACAAATATACCTATAAAAGAAACTCTCGAAATTATAAAATCTAAATTAAAACACAAGAAAGTTAAAAAAATTAACATTAGAAATTTTAAATTCACTAAATATAATATATTAAATCAAAATTATTTTTCCTACAATGACCAAATTTATAATAAAAAAAATGGTCTTGTTATGGGCTCGCTATTATCAAATATATTATCTGAAATATTTTTACAACAATTAGATGATAAAATAAATGAAATTATAAAAATGTTATAAAAATGGTTATTGGTTTAGATATGTAGATGATGGAATGTATAATATATATGGAAAAATAATAATATAAATTTAACATATATTTTGGATAGAATAAATAAAATTAATAATAAAATCGAATTTACTTTAAACAAACCGAATTATACCAAATAATTATAATCATCCATATAACAAAAAAAATGGCTGCTTTATATAACTTATTACATAGAATGCATAAAATCCCCATGAATGAAAAAAATTTAATAAGAGAAAAATACATAATTTATCAAATTGCAATAGAAAACGGTTATAAAAAGAAAACTGTTGACAAACTTAATTATAATATTTTTAATAAACAACATAATTTAATTTACAATAATAATAATAATAATACAATATGGACCTAATTTTTATTTACAGGCAATGAAATAAAAAATATTGCCAAATTATTTAAAAATACAAATATCAAAATAGCATACAAAACTAATAATAAAATAATAAACATAATGAATAACAATAATAAAACAAATAATATGCATGAAACAGGTGGCGTTTATAAATTAGAATGCGAAAACTGTAATAAAACTTATATAGGTCGAACAAACAAAAAAATTAAAAGGAAGATATAAAGAACATTTGAATGGTTATATAAATCCAGAAATATATAAATCTAATTTTGCAAATCATTGTATTAATTATAAGCACTGATTTCCAAATATTGAAAATATGAAACTTATAAATGAAATTAATAAAGGATTAAGAATGAATATATATGAAGCATTCGAAATATATAAATACAGTAATAATAACAAATTAATAAAAGAACAAATACAAATACATTCTAAATTTGATACTATATTCAATGTCTAAGAAGTTACAGCACCAAAATAAACTTGGCAATTTGTATAAATTTAACAACAATTCTATTTCTACTATAACATATGTTTTAGGCCTATATCTTGCATTATTGTATGATTCATTCCTGATGATGTTGGTACAGTTCATCAACGAAACTTTGAATATAAATTAATAAATAATTCTTGTATTTGAATAACCTTAGTTGTTTTTGATATATATATATATATATATATATATATATATATATATATATATATATATATATATATATGAAGTTTACATAAGGTAAGTGAAGTGATTACATAAGGTACAATTATTGCACTTATATTGTTTACAATTACTAATAATAACTTCATAAAGTCAGTGCAACGGAAAAATAATGGACAACGTAAAATATCGAGATATATATAGGAGAGCCTGAACTAATAGAAGGAATTGAACAAATTAATTTTTGCTCCAAGTATTTAAATACATGTATATTGCCAAATGTAATACATCAATTGTAAAATTCAACTTACTTCAAATTGAGTAATATTCTGAGGCAGTTTTACATGGTCAGCTTTAATGCCTATTTCAGCAGCTGCTTTGATTTTCATACGAATATATACATTAGAGTCTTCTCTGCCTCCAACTTGGACAATAGCTAAGCAAGGCTTGAAATCTGGTAAGGTTTGCTGTATCTCAGCCACTTGTTTTGCAAGACCATTTCTTATTTCTCTGTAACAAAGTTTATTACATTATGTTCACATTTCAAGACCAGTTTCAAAGTTTAAAAAAAATGGCATTTTTGCATTTGTTTACAAAAATGCCTATTTATTTTAAAGCCACTCTTATTAAACAAAAGTATTATATTTCAAGCATACTACTTACATTCAATTAAATATTTAACCTGGTGTTCTAATATATTAAAACTTACTTTGCGACTTCAGTTCCAGACAAAATTTTTGCCATTTTTCGACCTCGTTTCACCTATAACAGAAAATAGATTATAATTTTTTTTTTTAATTAATTTAATTGAATATTATTACACTGAACGTGATTTTTTATGATATATTGTAAAATTTCTTCAAAAATCAGAGATGGATTCTGTTTTAGTATCTGAAATATTGAACACTGGTAAGAATATAATCTGAGAGTGAGTTTTAAAATTAAAATTAAATGAAAAACTAAATACAAAAAGCAAAGATAAAATGTTCTTTATGACAGTGTATTAATGTCAAATAAATATTGAAAAAGAAAGACAGCTGATGACCCTTATTTTTATAGAGGTCATGTTACACAACATATAGTCTGGTATAATGCTCAATGTGTTAAATATTACATTAAGGACAAATCAGGTGTAAGAATTATAATTATTAATGATTATGTAGTGGTTTATTATTAAATACTTATAAGAAACAATTTTGTTGAATGAAAAAGAAAATAATTTTGGGATTTATCAGAAAGTTAATATAGTCTTGGTAAAGAACAGACCTATTACACTCCTACAATTTCAATGTTTGAAATAAAACTTGCAACAAAGACATAATTGAAAGTATCAGATATTAAATACAATCGTTTGAATCCAAATAAAAAATTAGAAAACCGATTTTAATTTAAAACTCATAATAATGTATCTAGATCATTGATTTACAACAGAATCCATATTGTTACACTTGTTTGTATTATCTTAGCAAAAAAAAAACAACAACTTACTGATTTATTCAGCAGACGCGTTTCGCGCTAGGTCTGCGCTTTTTCAATGCTGTGAATTACTGACAAAACTGTTGCTCAGGTGTGTTGTATTAGCGTGAACCTGTGGTGTGTTATTGTTCATAGAGTAGTTGTTAATTATGTGCTCAAATAGTGTCTGATTAGGAGTGTGTTTTGTCATTTAGAATGTGTTGTGGATAGTATTTATGGTGTTTATATATCTCATAGTTTTCTACTGTGTTAAGTTTTTTGTTTTATTGATGTAATGTAGGATTTTTAGATTGGTGTCTATGTCAGTTTGTGAGTGTAGTGTGTTTTGCATATGTATGGCAAAATTTGATGTGGGTTGTGTCTTTCTTATCTGTTTTATGTGTTCAACACAATAACAGAGAGTAAGTAGTGATTTTCTAGCCAAGATAATACAAACAAGTGTAATTTCTATAAAAACCTCAAAATATACAACACAAAAACTGCAAATCCATACTATTATTAAAATATTTTGCTTCTATAATTAAATGATAGTTAGCTAAGTGAATACGTATGGGCTTACATGCTGACGGGTTTTGAAACAATCAATCTTTTAATGAAGCAAAGCCTTTTCAAGAGAGGCTTTGCTTCGTAAAAGGAACGATTGTTTCGAAATGCATCAGCAAGTAAGCCCTTCGTATTCACTTAGTTAAGTATTTTAATTATAGTTTAATCAGTGAATTCAAGATGATTACAACATGCAACTTTAAGTTTGCTTCCCTTAACAAGTGAAAGAACAAAGTTTTTAGTTTCAAAATGGCTTTGTTTTCAAGAGTATTGGAAAAGTTACAAAACTTATGAGAGTATCTATGATATTCCACCAACATGGAATTCCATCAAACCCTTAAACCTTGTTCAGTAGTGGAGAAAACTCTTGCTAAATGTTGAAAGACAACTTAACCATTGGTCAAGACCTTCCTGTCGCTACAGTAGTTGACTTTGTGAATTCAGTTTTGGGAAGTGATAATATTGACACAGAATGTAAAATAAAGAGAACATAACAGTGGTTGGTTGGTGATGCTAATGAGCCATAATTAAAACATAACACACAAAAAGATTGTAGACAAAACAATAGAAAAAAGAACAAAGTGAGTGTGAAGAAGAGTATGTAGAGACACAAAACTACAGTAAACTCCCGATTATCCGTGGGTGGATTAACCGGTTTGCGGATTATCCGGGGTCTGCCATTGTTTTACAAATATCCAATTTTTATTCCAATCAGATTCATGTGTTTAAATTTCCAAACGGTGAATTACGAAGTAAATACATATAAGGCTTAATAGAAATTAAGATAAAGGGAATAGATATGTACGTACTAATTTTTACATTGGAAGGGAAGCATCCCGACGCGGGCCAGCAAAATAAAAGGGGCGAGCAGACTACTGTATATAAGAGACAATAACAAAATGCTTGGACGCCCGAAAACCTAGTGTGTATCATAAGATTGTGAACAAATGTCAGCTAATCTCGGCTATAAATAGTCTAGGACATGACATATGCATTATCCATGTCTGTCATATACAATATCGATCTTTATGGTTTTGTGACACACGTGACACAAGTAGACACTGTGCGACAAAATGGTTCTCAAGAAAGTTAGATCACAAATTAAAGCTAAATCAATGCTGACAAAAAAACAGACGAAAGTGACAGATTTTTTTGTTAAAAAGTGAAAGTATTATGTTTAAAGGAAATTACATATGTACATACTTATTTTTGACATATACTTATGTACGTATTGTTAATAGTTAGACATATAAATGTACATGTTATAATCCGTCAAATACATCGACATTTTAAACTATTTTCTGTATTTATTTTGTCCTCTGAAGATTATTTGTCAATTGCATTAACCGGGGTCATTATTTGTGTAACTTATGGTATAATAATCAATTATCGATTGTTTTGCGTATTCTTTGTTCATAGCGGATTATCCGAGGAATTCGTTACCCGGCGTTGCCACCCTATTCCACGGATAATCGGGAGTTTACTGTATGTCTATGTGATGGACAAAACTACTAAGCAAAAATTCGAAGATACTTCTGCTACAGTGTGCAGGAAAACGATAGTGATTCAGTTGCTTGAAAACCCTGATTTTAAGTTTTCATGAATTTTGTGTCCTCAAAGAATCAAAAAGAATTTTCTACTTAGACGATTTTTTTCAAAAACTTATAAATCTCACATGTATACAAATGTAATAAAAAATTATTATAGAAAAAAACAATCAAGTGTACTTATATTTAGACTACCTTCATAAAATCTTCAATACAGGCAAAAATTATGTTTCTATATTTGAATGATTAGTAAACAGGTTTAAAATTACAGAAACATTTAAACATAACACTTTTTTCACTCTGCTATTCACCAAGACAGTTTTTTTCTTAAAAAATAACTTAGCCCTTAATTTTTCTTCCTAGCTGTCAGTATATAAATATTTTTTACTTTTCATTCACTCAAAATTTCACACCCTCAGTTCTCATTTTCTGCATCCGTTTAATATACTCTTGTTAAACAACTCTTATGAATTGAATTGTTAAGATTTATATTTTAAAGTTGATTGTTGTAATCATCTTGATTTCACTAATAAAATTATATAATTATTTAAAGAACTAAATAAAAACTATTTCACTTACAGTGAAACCTTGGTTTCACTGACAAAGGCTTACCTGCTACATGGTATTCTTTGTTAATTGATTTTTACAAATGGAATTTTTTTTTTAATGTTTGTAATACTATAAATTTGTTTATTTTACTGATAATGAAATGGGCATTACTTCATAAAAACCAGAGATAATATAAATTTCATTATATTATCTAGCTTGTAATAAAACTTTTAAAATGCTTTTAAGGTGGTCATAATTTTAGAAGCACTTATAAGGGAAAATTATGAATTTTGTTTTTATATATAATTAGAAAATACTATTACTAGTTTCATAGTTAAAAAAACATTCTGTGCATTTGTTTTTTAAAAGTTGATCATGACTGCTTTGGGCCTACTTGAAATTTTCTCAAATAATTCCAATTATTAATGTAAAATAGGATACCATAACTTGAAAAACAGTTTTAGAACTTTGGTAATTACAGTTAGCAGTAAAGTCATATATTTTGTGTTTGTAATTGTATACTCCGGATAGAAATTACATAGAGGTAATTAAAATATATATTTTTAATCTGGTGAAAATTTGTTTTAAATATATTGAGGTTTATAACAAAATATAAAATAACTAACCATTTCTATTTAAGTGAAATGTGTACAGCGTTGATTATGTTCAATGGATGGATAAATGAGAACTGAAGTTATGTCATTAAGAATGACAGAAAAAAGTATAATTAATAAAAAAATAGTGCAATTAAATTACTTACGTTACTTTCAAAATTGTCTATAGAACTATTAAGTTGTACTAACAATAATATTAACAAATAAAACAACATTTTTCTGATCATTTTTGAGTCTAAATAGGCTATTACTGAACACAACTGCAAATTGGTTGTTACGTCCTAGATAATGAGATAAAAATTATATAAAGGAGATACAAGTAATATAATTAAAGCTAAGTAAACACATTTCACTAATAACTAACCCAATAACATCATAATTAGATTACAAAAATAAATCTAACTGGACTACAATCACTATATAAAGTACTTACTGTCACATAAATAATAATTTAATAGTTATATAAACAGTTCAACTCTGAAAAATCTTCAAAGCTCATATTACACAATTACATTCCTAAACAAAAATCTATTTTTTCTTGAGTTTTTTATAAAAATATTACAATTAATAATAATCAGTCAAATATAATAATTAGTTTAATTGAATTGAATTAATTATATTATAATTGAGTAATACTTAAAAATATATTTCTAAATTTGCACTTTTCTTTTTCGTAGTTAAAGATCTACTTCATAGTTAGATGCTTTCATTTTATTTATCTCTATATATAAAATTTGTTAATTATAGCTTTAAGTACTTAATCACTTTAAATGTTAAAGTAATTAAGTTTCACTGAACATAATAGACTAAAAAATTCAAGAGTTTAATTAGTTGTCAGTTTTTTTATATAGGCTAATGACAGATCACAGACAATTTTGCTTTTTTAAAACACTCAACGTTTCGTAAACTTGTCTGTGATCTGTCATTAGCCTATATAAAAAAGTTAATAGTTATTAACAGACATTAAATAAAAATATTAGTTGTTAGTTTTCATTAAAGAAAATTGTTTATGAAATAATTATGTGTATTGATTTTTTTTTTTAATTATTGTACCAGGTAATGGGTGACACCTTTTTTTATAACCCTTTAACAAATGAAGAGAAAGTCTGTTTTAAATACAAACAGGAACCCTCATACACTATCATTATTTAAACCTGGAAGCTCACAATTTTAGCTACATACTCCTTCTTTGTCCATCCACACTCCTTATCTTTAACACATGATTGCAGCAGGGGATCACTATGAGGAATCCAGACATTAGGTTATTTTAGGTATGAAAAAATATAATTAAGATCCATGATTCTTCCAAATGAAAAATTGTTTAATGTCTTACTCTATACCTGTTTTTAAAACCGTGTTTAACATAAATTTATTTATCATAGTATAGGCTGGAGACACACTTGGCGTTTTTTGTCCGATCATTTTTTTTTACCATAGCCATTGTATCAGTAGTGACGTGTAGGTTGGTATTGCAACTTGCACATTCAGCAGTAAAATGGACATTCAGATTATTTAATGTTGTCGGTAGAAATTCAGCCGTTCACTGCAGTCGTCGGAATTTTTACCGTCACTCCTGAAGTAGTGGCGTATGTGACTAAATGTGCGCACAGTTATCTAAATATACTATACCAAGATGTGTATATAGCATGTATAAAAAAAACCTCTTTATGGAAAGGTTAGTTGAAACTTAATTATTAATTTCATAAAAGTATGCAAATGATATAAACCCAATTGTATGTGGATGTGTGTATGTATAAAATATGTATCAAAAACAACTCAGGCTATTCAGATACAGGAAATATTTATTAATTTTATTCAATTTTTTTATTTCAATAACCTCAGTTGGCATTGAGGTTAGGCATTACATTAAAATAATAAATTTTATGTAATAACATAAATTCAAATATTTTTCCCTCACTATCTAAATAATTTTCATTTTTTTATCAACAGAAGGAAAGAGATTGTTACTTCTGTCGGCACTACCATAAATTTACTACCAACATATGCAAAAAATCAAAATTTCTAAAACAAACCATAATATCTTACATTACACACAAAAATAAACAAGGCACTGAAACAAGGAATCGGTGTGGCGATTAGAGAGCATCGGATATTGTAAGTGACCATATGTTAGAGCAGCGACGTTAAAAAAAACAATCGGACGAAAAATGCCAAGTGTGACTCCACCCATAGGTAGAGGGATCAATTTTAAAATGACAGTCAACTATTGAGAAAATATTTTTACTGACGTTTTATTACTCTGTCAAATTTTAAAATATCAGAATAAATTAAAGACCAGTATGCTCAACATGAGATTCTCTATATTCCTAAAACCAAGGAGAAACATGAGAATTCATCTAATTTTTTCAGTAAAAATTTGAAGGAAATTAATAAATCATAGCATTTCAAAATGATCAACTTTTATGAAGGCAATGATACTCGTCAATACTCTTCCCTGTTTTGCTTTCTGATATTGCTATCTACAGTAGAGGATTCGGTCCGAATTATGATTTCGTTTAATACATAGAAGTAAACAAATTTCAAAATTTCAAAAACAAAAGAAATTTCAGAATAAAATCCTACAAATAGCCAAAAACAATGATAAAATATTCAATCATAAAAAGTTCTATCAATACACAAAAGACATTCCTAGTCCCCTAAAATAAATTCCCCTATCAAAATCCAAAAAATTAAAAACCAATTAGACTTCTAATAAATTTAAAAACCAATTACACCTCTAATAAATTTAAAAAAATTCTCCATCCTATATAATATCATAAATAATTGCCAATAGCCTAAATCATGAACTCAAACTAGAAAATAAATTTGTATACTATAAAAAAAACTCAAATAATTTAACTAACAAATTTTAAACACTAGTCATAACCAAAAACATTAAATTCATATCATACAATGACACAAACTTGTACTTTAACATGCCAATAAAAAAACCATCCAAATAATAAAACAGAAGTTAATTTGCCTTGAAAATAAACCCAAATATATCAATCTACAAAATGCTGAAACGCCATACTTATCTGAAAGTACGTCACATTCAATAATATTTTCTAAACCAATTGCTGGATTATAATGGGATCACCTTATTGACGGGAAATTAACTGACAGGAAAAAATAAAATAGAATGATTAAAATCCCACTAACAAATAGTAAAACAAATATCGTACCAAATATCCCAGGGATTGAAAAAACAGCAGATAAATTAGAACATAAAACATTAATTAAACTACAGCACAAAAAACATGAACCACATACAAACAGCATGGGCTACATTGACGTATACAAGATACAATAAAAAAGGAATAGCCAAAATCCTAAAAATTAACAACGTTAAACATACACAAATTTAGGGAATATAAACAATAAAGTTAACAAATCGAAAACAATTTTCCACACACTTAATAACTAATACCGTATAATAGAACCTCAATAAGTCAGACTACGTTAACTTGGATCCCTGGATAACCCAGAATCATTTTGAAGTAGAATAAAAAAAACAATAAATAAGAAATAAAAACTGTATAAGTGCAGTACATACATACAAAATCTAACACAACAAAACAATTTCTAAGACCAACAGATAAACAAAATAATTAAAGTAATGTTTTGTAGGTCTTTTGCTGAAAACACTGTGGGATCGCACAGTACAAAAGCGGCTCACAAAATTAAACAGCCAAAATTGACAGATTTGTTTGCCGAGAGATAAATTATAACAGAGTTTATATAATAAATAAATTGCAACTGTGTATACAATATGTACGATCATATATTGTACATAATACTCTTTGTTTGATAAATATAAAAGAGTTTTTCTGTAGTACAATTTTATTCTTTTAGTTTTTCCTTAGTGTCCGGCTAACCTGGATTTTCGATAACCCTGATGGGGCATGGTCCCAGTTATTCCGAATTATCGAGGTTCTACAGTATATGAAAAACAAAACAAAATGAAGTGGGTTGTTAAATGTTAATAAAATTTTTCACTTGTTTCAGGCCAGTCTTTTAAAAAATGTCCTCTGAAATTTACATTGCATGAGCATTTTGATATTTTTGTAAAAACTCTTACCCTAAGAAAGGGTAAGTGTTCTCACCTCATCTGGGAACACAAAAATTTATAAACATAAAAATAATATAATAAACGAACAAATACAAATAAAATAAAAAAATTATAAATTATTTAATTTCATAGACAAAATTAACCCCAATACACACTAAAACTTTTCCACAGTGCAGTGAAACCGAAATTAGAACAGTACCAGTATACCACGTGACAATGTAAATCCCACACACTTGGCAACTACAAGAAGTCTTTAGTCTAAGAAGATGCTCAAAAATGAGGACATGTAAAATTTGTAAATTTATAAAAACTTACAAGGGCAGAACGTTTTCAATCGATCCGTGGCGATCTTCATCAGTGTCTTCTGCATGGAGTTGTTAGATTAAGCGGCAACTTTTCGATAGTATCAAAGAGTTTGTGATTTGTATTGGGTTTGTTCATTTAATATGTTTGTACTTTCTGTTTTTATGTGTCTGTAAATTTCATATTGTTCTAGTGTGTCGAGATGTGGTCCTTTTTTGTTGATGTGTAGGATTTCTAGGTTATGGTAAATGTCTGTGTATTTATGTCGTTTCTTTTATGTGATTGTAAAATACTAAGTTGGTGTTCTGTTTGTGTTTCCATAAATATTTTAGGCGTTTGTTTCTTTAAAGAGTTATCTTAAATTTTCAAGTATTTGGGAAATAAACCTTCTCATTAAGCATATAAACCTTGTAAGAGGCAGAAGCCTTGCAGTTATAACTAAAGCCTCTTACACATTCATTTTCTTTTTGTATTTATGAGATTGTCTTTGTCAGTAAGTTGACTACACACCAATATAAAAGTATAAAATTACAACCAAACTTATCATAACTGGACCTTTATAGGTACATTAAAATATACGTATAGATATTATGACCCGCTGTTAATACATG
This sequence comes from Prosapia bicincta, assembly GCA_036971475.1. NCBI lineage: Eukaryota > Metazoa > Arthropoda > Insecta > Hemiptera > Cercopidae > Prosapia > Prosapia bicincta. The sequence goes on along the minus strand of JBAIZL010000011.1, from coordinate 8,381,012 downwards.
GATGTAGTATTTCCTCGCCCTAAGTTTTTTCTCTTAAATTTTGTAGTTCATTACGTACGGTGAAACTTGTTAATCACTTTTACATTAGTTTATGACTATCCGAACTTTAAATTTTGTAAATTTATAAAAACTTACAGAGACAGATCGTTTTAATTGATCCATGGCGATCTTTATCAGTGTCTTCTGCTTGAAGTAGTTAGATTGAGCGGTGACAATTTTAAAGGCAGGTTTTCGGTCAGTGTCTTCTGCTTGAAGTAGTTAGATTGAGCGGTGACAATTTTAAAGGCAGGTTTTCGGTAATATCAAATAGTATGTGTGATTTGTATTGGGTATGTTCATTTTATATGTTTGTACCTTGTGTTTTTCTGTAATTGTAAATTTCATACTGTTCTAGTTGAGATGTGATCTTTTTTTGTTGATGTGTTGTTTCTAGGTTATGGTAAATGTCTGTGTGTATGTGTGTTTGTTTCCTGTTTCTTTTATGTGATTGTAAAGCGCTAAGTTGGTGTTCTGTTAGTGTACCTCGGCTCTTTCTTTGAAGCTGCGACCTGTTTGCACAATGTAGAATTTGTTGCACTTGTTGCAGTTTATTTTTGTATAAATTGGTGCTTGTAGTTTATCTTGGTTGTTGGCGCCGTGTTGTATTTTGTATTGCATATTGTTATTAGTTGTGTATGTAATTTTGTATCCTGTTTTTTTTAATTTGTGAGTTATTTTATTTGATGTTCTTATTGTGATGTATTAGTTTTCCCTCTTTGTAGTGTTAATTTTAATGTTTTTTTGTATATTGTGCCATAGTTTGTCTTTTATTGTGGTGTTGTATTCATTCGTGTATGCTAAATATTTAATGGTGTCTAGCTCTTTGTTTATGTTTTCTGTGGTCATTGGAACTTCTTTATGCCTATAGAGCATGGATCTGAAGGCAGCATGTTGGTGTTGGATACTATCGAAAACCTGCCTTTAAAATCGTCACCGCTTAATCTAACAACTCCAGGCAGAAATCACTGATGAAGATCGCCACTGATCGATTGAAAACGTTCTGTCTCTGTAAACGATAGAGGGACCTTGGATCTTGGTTAGTGCACTCATATTAAAACCTGCAAGGAACAAGTTGAAAGACATAACAACTGAAAGAGAGAAGGAAAAGAAAGAGAAGCAAAGAAAAGAAATAAGTTCAGACAGGAGAAGAAGAGATTGATGTGTTACTTGAGGAATATATAAGAAGAGAGAATGCTGTGTGATTCCTCAGGCCTTGGGTTTCAAATGCTAAATGATGAGAAACTTATTGAAAGTGTGAAGGAAGAAGATGAGCTTAATGTCAAAATTGAAGAAGACACTGGAACATAAATTAGTAAAACATTTGCCCGCCTTGAAGTGGATGAAGCATCAGCCTGAATTTGACCACATATAACTTCTCACTGTCAAGCAAATGAGTGAATTGGCAGCCCATACTAATAGCATTTTGAACTGTATCAAGTTATTTAAAATCCATTTCAATCTAGTATGATAAAACATTCCTTACTTAATCCTAGCTAAACTAAATTCCAATAATTATTATTTAACTAAAAGTTATAACCCTAGGGTGTGAGTGTGTGTGTGTGTGTGTGTGTGTGTGTGTGCATGGGTGCGTGTGTGTGTGCGTGCGAGCGTGGGTGGGTGGGGGTGTGTGTGTGCATGGGTGCGTGGGTGGGTGTAAATAGTTTATAAATATGTTAACACATCATGAAGTTCACTAAGTTTCCAGGTAGGTTAGATTTGGAAAAAAGTAATCAAGAACTTAATAAATGACTGTTCAACTTGTTTAAATTGTAATTTAATGCTATCTTTTATTTATTTGATTTAACTGAGTAGAGTAACTGAGAACCTAATAATATATAGTATTTTATCAAAGATATAATACAATAAAGTATCAGTTAACAAAATTAATTAAAAGCACATTGGTTCTGATAATCAAATAGTTCGATAAAGAAACAGATAAATATTTTAATATACAGTGTTGTACTGTTAGTAAGACATATATACAGTGGTGTATAAGCTTTAAGTTTAATAAGTTAATAAAGGCAAACAATGTCTAAAGTTTTAAAAAAGTCTAATTTTTTTAAAATACGGTTGTCTAAAATGTTCTTGATAATAATTTCTAAATAAAAAGGAAATCAAATTGAAAACTGATTATTTTATATGGGAAATTTAATTTTTCTCTTTTTATAATTAGACCAAGCCATATTTGAATATAGCTCATGGGTTTGTTTTTTTTTTTATAGCCAAACTAAATACCTTGTATTAATTATATTTTAATATAGCCATATAGTAATAAATTAAAATTAACAATAAATTAAATATTTAAAGATAGAAACAAACCTTGCTCACGCCGGTTTGAACTCAGATCATGTAAAAATTAAAAGGTTGTAATAGCATAGTGGAATAATTCTAGAAGAACTATTTTAAAAAGAGGATATCTGTATAATGATAACTGATGTAAGTTTTAACCCTATTTGTGGTTTGCAATATTTAAAATTAATTAATCACTTTTACATTAGTTTATGACTATCCGAACTTTAAATTTTGTAAATTTGGATAGTCATAAACTAATGTAAAAGTGATTACTAAAGTTTCACCAAACGTAATGGACTACAAAATTCAAGAATTTAAAATTATTTTTTTCTTGTAAATATATTTTTTGAAATAAATTTCTGCTTGTATTTTGAGTTTTTCAACTTCACGAAAGTAAATTAAAAATACATTTTAAACAAGATGTTACAAAATTAAGCAAACCATAGCGGTTGATATTTAAACAATACCAATATAAACATAACTTATCAACACAAATAAAACTATTAAAATTAACAATTACAAAATAATTGTTTTACCTTGATTTTTTAGGTTTAAATTAGCAAAATACCTCAAAAAGTATTTAAATTCACTTGTGGCTCAATAAAAATTACAATTTTTTGACAAACTATCACCTTTAACAAAACACCATGCACCATTTACATACATGTTTCACTCCGCACACACAAAATCTGGATATGGGTGAAATTCGTTTGTTTATTCTTGTTGGCATTGGTTACTAGTTTTTGCATCACGCAGTAAAATCTTTTGGCCGAAATCGCTTACGTGGCTAAAGGAAATAAATAGTGCTATTTGTTATAAAAAATATTATTAATTTTGTTAGTTTTTTTTGCATAACCAAACATATGATAACTGAAAACTTCCTTAGATAAACAAAAATTAATGATAACCAAAAAAACAACCAACAAACTTGCAAAGGTTTACAACTAAGCTATAATTATTTCACAAGCAATTTACACCCAAGGTCTTGGATTTTAACCCCTTTTTCATGAATCATTTAGTTGATGTTAAAATAAAAGCTTAACTTTTTTTCTTATAACTAAAACTGTCCTAAGTAGATACTTTGTAACTATAATTTCATATTCCTAGCTATAAAATAATATAGTATAACACAGTGCCGTGAATCAGAAAAATCCTTTATAAAGAAATGTGTTTCTGAGTTTTTTCAATCACAATATTTATGCAAATATTGGTATTTGTTTCCCGTACCCGTGTAATCCAATTTAACAAATAAAATTATATTAGACGATGCAAAAAGTCATCAGGAATATGGAAAAAGTTATAAAAACTTCCGCTCAAGCCCCAAAATTAAAAATTTTGTCAAATAGCATTTTCCTCCCCCTCACAGTATATGTAAAACGTTACTAATTTAACGTTTGTCTTTATTTTATTAACATACTAATTCACAAAAAGCCTTGAAAAGTAATTAAACTTGCTGCTGACTCCCAAAAACTTACAAATTTTGAAAAAATTCAACTTTATCACTTCAACCTCACACTGCTTTGTGCGGTCATTTTTATCTTTTTTAGACCAAAATTAGAAACCAACGATATGTAAATGTTCAATGCAATATTTTCTGTTATGTGTGTGGAATAGTGTCTATATGGGTTTGTTTCGTACTTTTAAGTCATTTTGCAACTTACTATCGCAAAAGAGTAAGATGTGTGTGCGAATTTTATAATTCTTTAAAATTTGAAATGTGAAATTTGGTGCTAATAGTGCTCTGTTAAAGTTGATTTTTTTTTTAATTTGTAAATTTTTGGAGTCAACAGCAAGTTTAATTACATCTTGAGGCATTTTACGAATTATTATGTTAACAAAATAAACCCAAAACATTGATTAGTAAAGTTTTATGCAAGCCGTGGAGGGGAGGGGAATTTCTATTTTTCAAATTTTTAGGGTATGAGCTGAAGTTTTTTAATTTTTTTCGTATTCCTAATAACATTCTGCATCACCCGGTATAATTTTTGTTGTTAAAATCGGTTACTTGGGAACAGAAAATAAATTCCCAAATATTAATCACTCTTTATGGCATACAACATTTACAAAAACTTGTAAACAATTATCCACTTTGGTTTAGAATGTGTTCTTGGTAATTTACATATGTGAAAATGCAAATGTTAATATTATGTGTCAAGATTTGTAGGCTTATTAAAAAATAATTTTTTTTAAAGTTTATTGATCAAAAGGGCATATTAAGGAATGATTTCATAAACGTCTAATCAGTTCCCTTAATTAACACAAGTTCAAGATGTCATGGAGACCTAAATTAACTAATCTAATCCATGAAATATATTGCAAAAGTAGTTTGGTACTATTTTAAGGAGTGATACATGATCTGACTGTGAATGAGATCAGTTTTTTAATCATATTAACGTTTTGTATTAAAATCTATAGTATATCGTAATTTAGCCTATCTCGTATGAAATTATAATGAGTGAGATAATGACATACAATGATTAATAATAACATATAAAATCAGCTTAATTGTGTATGCTTGAAAATTTGTTAGGTTATATAACCAATCTTTAACATATAGTAGTAGTATTGGCAGTATTTGTACTTGTAGTCAATATTTTATATTTTTTAAATGGTAAAAATTCGGATTCCAGGCCCGTTTGGATATAAGATTTACAAAAAGAACTATAGAATATATTTGAGTGCCCACTTTTCTAAATATTTCAAAACTTTTCTCACATGCCGGTAACTTAATATTAATAAATAGAAAACGTCAGCACTTTCTAATGTACGGTACAGTATTAAAATGAAATCAACTGCAAAAGATTACCTGAATGATCAGTTGATTCTTGTACAATAAACTTTAATTAAACTTTTCAGACAACTAATTAATCTTCAATACTTTGAAACACTAGTGTAAACATGAAATCAACAAGTGTCGTAGTAGCTAAACAGAGGATCACTTCCGTTAAGTTAAAATCACTTGGATGAATTTTATTTAAACACAACTTTTTATATTACACAACTTTAGTTTAAAAAATACATGTATGTTCATGATTAATTTAATACCGAAACAAACATATATAATAATAGTAACTAATAAATTTTTAAGTAGCTATTTTTCTGAGGGTGTAATTTAATAAATATATTATCATAAAGAGATACTTTACTATCAGTATTTTTTTCAAGGCCTTTATCAGGTTATTTTCTAATGTTTTCTCTGAACAATTAAAATTTTATTTCAGGCGCTGTAATAGGCCTACCTCTATAGTGTCTGACATTTTTAAAAATAAAGTGATGAAATATTAGTTATGAGCGTTTTTTTGAAAATTGAAAAACAAATCTGTACCTAATTATTTTTTCAAAAATTACTTAGGCCTTTATTAAATTTCTAGTAATGAATAAAATTTAAAACATGTTCAAAATGTTTTGTTAAACTCCTAATATTTTTGAATGATTTCATTGCTATTAAGAGTTTTAGAATGCAGTAGTTAGTTTAGTTTTATATATTTTTCTCAACATGTTTCTTCAAATGGTGGCATGATTTTAATTATGTTCAAGAATGTGTGATTATAATCTAAAATGTGTTAAGAGAACATCATTTCAGAAAAAAAATTGTTGCTATAAAAATGATATGGTAAAAATACAGAAGCCCGGCGCTATACGATATTTTGGGAAATGGTTTAACATCATTAAATAGCACGATATCTACAAGAATTTTTTTTAAATTGACCTCGGAAAGTTATTTTTTTTCAATTTAAAGTAGCGAAAAAAATTCAGCGCGGATGTAGAAGTTGTGAGAATAGGCGCGGAGTGATACAAATGCTTCGTGATACAACTGTATTTCAATGTATAAAATTAAAACCAAATCTAACCTGACTTGACACTTTTTAGGTATATTTTAATATAGGTATACAGTATTGTATAAATTTAAAACCAAATCTATCCTAACTGGAGACTTTATAAGTATATTTAAATATATGTATAAAAATTACGCGAAGTTGTGAATAGGCGCAGAGTTATGCAAATGCTTCGTGATTTTACAACTGAATTTCAATGTATAAAATTAAAACCAAACCTAACCTGACTTTACACTTTTTCGGTATATTTTAATATAGGTATACAGTATTTTATAAATTTAAAACCAATCTATCCTAACTGTAGAAGTTGTTTCTCAAATATCTACACACGTAAGGTTGTGTGACGTACCGCGGACAATGCGTACAACCTTATGCGCAGCACTGTGACGTAAGTATCACTCCGCGCCTATTCACAACTTCTACATCCGCGCTGAATTTAGTACCCTACTTTAAATTGAAAAAAAGTAACTTTCCGAGGTCAATTTTAAAAAAATTCTTGTGGATATCGTCCAATTTGATGGTTTTGAACCATTTCCCAAAATATCGTATAGTGCCGGAGTACTGTATTTCAACCAATGATATAATTTGTTTATATTTAAAAATATTTGTTGATTCCATTTTCACTGTGAGCTACTAGTTTTCACTAAGGCTAAAATAATAAAGCTGATTTGGTAAAAAAAATTGATTGATTTTTATGAAAATATTGAAAGACTATGCCTTATTCAACAAAAACTATAAATGAAAGAGGTTTTTCAATCATATTATTATTTTGAAATACAATTTTTAGTAATGTATCTCATATCAGATTATAATATATGAGATAATAACAAACAATAATTTTCTATAAAAGATTGCAGACATCCATACACAAGAAATTTTGACAATAATAATTAGAACACCAATTTTTTTTCTCACATTATTATAGATGATTATGGCATGTCTCCAACAGAAATTTGTATTCTATTAAGACTTTGGTAATTTAATAAGAATAAATATATTTGTTGATTCCATTTTCACGTCAGCTACTAGTTTTCACTAAAATATTTGTAAATATGCTACACTTGCCTATAGTAGCACTTAATTATATTTGTTGAGGACGGCCGTTTCGGAAGATGTGTCCCATTGTCAACTCAGGCCGTAACTGATCTCAAGGTTTACGTAGGTTTAGGGTGTTAAGGTGGGAATGGGATATTATGGTGGTGTGGGTATATTAGGACTTATGATGTCAAAAAGTGTGTGTGAGTTGTAATGTAATTGTGTATTGAGTATGTGTGTAGGGTGTAGTTTGAAGTGTCTGTATATTTCGTATTGTTCGGTTGTGTAACGTTGGTTATTTCTGTGTTGTTTATGGAGAATTTGTAGGTTAGACATTATGTCTATGTAGTCATGTTTTGTCATCATCATCAGAGGGTTTCATTACAAAATTACAATCTATTAATCACTTAAACAATAGTTTATGACTATCCGAACTTTGAATTTAGTAAATTTGTTAAAACTTACTAAGACATAACTTACCGGGACCACATCTCAACACATTAAAACAATATGATATTTACAAACATACCGAAATACAAAATACAAACATATTAAACGAACAAACCCAATACAAATTACACATACTCTTTGATACTATCGAAAACCGTCACCACATAACCTAACAACTGCAAGCATAAAATTTAGACACCAATGAAGATCACCACGAAGCAATCAAAAACGTTCTTTCTCAGTAAGTTTTTACAAATTTACAAAAATAAAGTTAAGATAGCCATAAACTAATGTAAAAGTGATTAAAAAATAAATCAATACAATTGAATACATTTTGATTTAATACATTACCTAAAATGTAATTAAAGTAAATATGTGATAACTGACTGAAACAAAATGATTTTGATCACTGTAAGATATCTTTTAAGTGTCTAGTTTTGCCACTAGGAAGTGTCGTTGAGTTTCAGCAGTAGTATTGAAGCTATGTTATCTATAATGTGGTCAAAATTAGTCATATTCTGTGACACAGCTTATCCTCAATGGAGGTTTTGGATGCCCATTTCAGTTTTGAGTAGGCAGCAGAAGAAGAAGTGTATGTAACTCCCATCAAACAACTAACAAGGTATTTCTAAGGTAAGGTAATACCCATCCTTATACCTTAACATAAGGGTATTCTAGCTCTGAGTTCTTACATGATCTATCGTAGGACTTTTCCTAGCAAGGTTTTTTCTTACGTTATACTCTTTTAGTGGGACACTTACTACACTGCTTAATTTCATTATCTCCTGATTTTCCATAAAAATATGTTAATATCTTGGTAATATAAGAGGGTGAAATTAAAGAATTAATTTTAAATATTTATTAAATTAAATATTTATTAAATTAAATATTTTTATTTTAGAAAAAATTGTTTGAAATAATTCTTGAATTTTGTAGTCCATTACGTTCGATTTTGACAGGTTATAAATAAGAGGCAATATTCAAAAATGTTTAAAAGTTATTTGTATGGCAACAGAAAGTGACTTAAGCAAATAGAACCTAAAAATTAACATAGAATGGTCGGTGACATTTTATTTTGGGGAAAAAGAAAATTCCTAGAGTTAAATATACACATTTGTTGATTCCATCTTCGCGTGAGCTACTAGTAATCACTAAACACTTTTAAATGTTTTAAACTTGCCTATAGTAGCACTTACTTTGCTTGTTGAGGACGGGCGTTTCGGGAGGTGTCCCTTTGTCAACTCAGACCGTAACTGATCTCAAGGTTTACGTAGGTTAGGGTGGGGGAGGGATATTTTGGTGGTGTGGGTGTATTTTGTGCGTATTAGGAGTTATGATGTCAAAAAGTGCATATGAGTTTTAATGTAATTGTGTATTGAATATGTGTGTAGGGTGTTGTTTGGAGTGCCTGTATATTTCGTATTGTTCGGTTGTGTAGCGTTGGTTATTTCTGTGTTGTTTATGAAGAATTTGTAGGTTAGATGTTATGTCTATGTAGTCATGTTTTGTGGAGTTGAGATGATCGGCGAAGTTTGATTGGTAGTTATTGTTTTTTAGTGCTTTCTTGGTAACATGTGTAGAATGACCTGCCTGTCTGACCTATGTAAAAACTGGGGCACGTTTCGATGGTGTATGTTAGTTTTGGGTGTATGGAATTAAGGTGTTTTAGAAATATGTGTTCTCTGCGTGTGTTGCCTTTATATAATGTTATGATGTCGTCGACGTATCTGTACCAGTAAATTATGTTATCTGAGTATTTATTGTTGTGTACGAAAAAACTACTACAAAACACACTATGAAAATACAACTACAAAATAGCTTACTCCACACACAACACTCTCAACAAACAATTTAAACTCAACAACAAAATCAACGACATTTACAACACCACTGGAATTTACAAACTAACTTGCAGTTTGTGTCCCAGTTTTTACATAGGCCAGACAGGCAGGTCATTCTACACCCGTTACCAAGAACATATAAAAGCACTAAAAAACAATAACTACCAATCAAACTTCGCCGATTGAGATGTCAACTCCACAACGGTTGTCCTCAACAAGCAAAGTAAGTGCTACTATAGGCAAGTTTAAAACATTTAAAAGTGTTTAGTTAAATATACACAAAATTTATTATCTTAAGTATGAAAGAGGTTCATCAATTTATTTAAATCAAGTGAATAAAAGCTTTCTAGGGTATATCCAGTGAGATGAGAGTGGGAACTGAAGTCACCAATCAATTTAGGTAGCGTGATATAGTCTGTGTTTTAAGAAAGTTTTGATTGGTCAAAGGTCAGTGGAAAAGAATACCCTGCAGGAAAAAGCTGCAGTGAGTGTCACTTTGGACTTCAAATGTCCACATTCGTAAAGTTTTCTCAGTATAATGTGAAAAGATTAAACTAATGTGAAATAGTTAAACTGGCTAGACATTTGTGGTAACCACCAAGATGTAGTCTAGTGTTTTCCAATAACCCCCCTTTAAGGGGAGTTTCTCCATAGAATGTCATTTTGAATTTTTATATATATACACTCATAAGTCTTGTTATCAATTAATGACAGCTTATGAGTTAATAACATTGAGCCGTTAATTTTAAAATAATTATTATTGACTCATATATCAACTGTCTTTTATTGATATGTAATAGTAAATATCTTATAATAACAAAACTATCCATTTGTTGATTCCATCTTCGCATGAGCTACTAGTAATCACTTACAACTTTTTTAAAAAAAAATGTTTTAACTTGCCTATAGTAGCACTTACTTTTTTTGGTTGAGGACGGCCGTTTCGGGAGATGTGTCCCTTTGTCAACTCAGACCGTAACTCATGAGAGTTACAGTCTGAGTTGACAAAGGGACACATCTCCCGAAACGGCCGTCCTCAACCAAAAAAAAGTAAGTGCTACTATAGGCAAGTTAAAACATTTTTTTAAAAAAAGTTGTAAGTGAAAACTTTCTAACTTTGAAGTCAAATAATAGTTTTCTTAAGTTATTGTTTTTAAAATTTTATTGAAATAATTAATTTTTTTATAAATTTTTACAAGAAAAATTCTTTTTTATAAGCTATGTTAATATTATTACTTTTTAGTATTTTAGTTATTCCTTTTATGTTGTACCCTGTTTATGAAAAGGAACACCCTGTGTATGTAACATAAAAGGAATAACTAAAATACTAAAAAATAATAATATTAACATAGCTTACAAAAACGCAGGTAACATAATCAATAAAATAAACCAACCGGAAAAGTATGTCCCACTCGTAATAATGGAATATATAAAATCGAATGCCCAGACTGTAATAAAATATACATAGGCCAAACAAAAAGAAGTTAAAAGACAGATATGAAGAACACCTCAATGCATACATCAAACTTCAAACTTAGCTAAACACACTATCAAAAACAAACACACATTCTCCACATTAGAAAACATACACCTAATAAAAAAAAGTACAAAAAGGCTTCAAAATGACAATCTGGGAACAACTAAAAATTTATAAAAATAATATCATAAAAGAACAAATACAAATAAAATAAAAAATCGATAAATTATTCAACCTAATAGACAAAATTAACCCCAAGACAAAGTTAAAAGGCTCCCACAGTGCAGTGAATCCGAAAATAGAACAATAATGGTACACCATGTGACAACGAAAATTCCACACATCTTTCAGTCTACTACAACCCCCGGTCAATGATGCTCGATAATGGAGATACTATCAATCTTTGAAAGTTAACTCGCATAAATACCAAGTAAGATTCTTGTTTTAGTACATATAGTGAAAGTGATATATATATATATATATATATATATATATATATATATATATATATATATATATATATGTACACATATATGTACATACACATATGTAACCAAAATTACTTCCAATTTATCAATAAATACTATAAACAAACAACTGGACTCCCCATGGGATCACCCATATCATCAGTCATATCAGAAATATATTTACAACACTATGAACAAATAATAATTAAACCTATACTAAACACACACAATATTTTGCTATGGACAAGGTATGTAGACGATATACTTGTAATATACCAACCTACCATTCACAACGAACACATCATAATATTAAACAAACTAAATACATACAACGAAAACATACAATTCACCGTCAAAACAGAAACAAATAGAACAATCAACTATTTCGACATCACATTAAATATAAATGATAATAAAATAGAAACTACAGTATACAGGAAACCTACTTCCAACAACACCACAATACATTATAAATCTAACCACCCCTGGACACACAAAATTAACACTTACAGTAACATGATAAATAAAGCAATAAAATACACACAGGATAACAAACAAAAATTAAATGAAGAATTAGATAACATTACAAAAATAGCAATAGAAAATAGATACAACAAACACCTTATAAAAATATATATACAATAAATTCACAAAAAAACCTAACCTCAACACAACACTGCAACCGGAACACAAAAATTAAAAAAATTAATTAAAAAATCTACCTAAAATATAAATACACCAATAACAAAATAGAAAAAATAACAAATATATACAACAAAGAATACTACACTCCAACATACAAACCAAACAACAAAATAATAAAATATCTTAATAACACAAACCACAAAACAAATTCAGAAAAACATAACCTATCAGGAATTTACAAAATTACATGTAACAACTGTAACGCATTTTACATAGGGAAAACAACCAGATCATTTAAAATAAGATTTGATGAACATTATAGAGCATTCAAAAACAAAAATTCAAAAGTATCAAATGTTGCAGCACACCTAATATCACATAAACATGAAATAACAAATTACAAAAATAACCTAACATTACTTGAGATAAATAATAACCCAATAGAACTAAACTCACTAGAAAAATACCACATTTATAAAAACATACGCAACAATTTAATGAATCTACAAACAACATATACAGAAGACATACTATTCAAAAACATTATACACAAGACTCAAGAGGAAACGTATATGGCGTCAACAATTACCAACAAGACAGACCGAACATCCACACCAGAAAATTTGAAAAAAAGTAATCAGTGATTCGACAATAGTCAAGTGACCGAAAGGCGCCTCATCACACTAGGTAAAATCATTGCACTTAATGGTGGATAAAATTACTTACAATAGTAATATATTAACTTCATATATATATATATATATATATATTAGATGAATAGTTATTATCTGGAGTACATCCGTTCATTCTGCAGTCCATAACTTCGCAGTTCTGACGTTTCGCGAGAATCTCATCCAGCATTAATGAGGTCAACCCAACAACAGTAGAAGGGCTCGCTCTGGACCACAAAGCAAAAAAATCATTACTATCATGTACCACAAGAAAATACAAAATTGCTTCTTTCAGAAAATTCAATTATCACATTTTATACAAAACAATATGTATTACATTTTTGATATCACTTGGCAACAACACTACTTACAGATATTTTTCAGCAGACACGTTTTACACTAGGTTCGTGCATTGTTCAATGCTGTGAGTTATGGACAAGAATGTTGCTCAGGTGTGTTGTGTTATTGTGAATCTGTGGTGGATTATTGTTCATAGAATAGTTGTTAATTATTTGTTCAAATACAGGATTTGATTGTGAATGTGTTTTGTCGTTTAGAATCTCGTAGTCTTGTCCGTTGACAATCTTGTAGACTGACAGCGTTGAACAATTCACTGACTATTGTGAAACGCGTCTGCTGAAACATATCAGTAAGTTAATCACTTTTACATTAGTTTATGACTATCTGAACTTTAAATTTTGTAAAAACTTACTCAGACAGAACGATTTCGATTGCTCGTGGCGATCTTCATCAGTGTCTTCTGCTTGGAGTAATTAGGCTAAGCAGTGGCGGTTTTAAAGGCAAGTTTTCTAAATTATCAGAGTATGTGTGATTTGTATTGTGTTTGTTCCTTTAATATGTCTGTACTTTGTTTTTGTAAATTTCATATTGTTCTACTGTGTTGAGATGTGGTCCTTTTTTGTTGAAGTGTAAGATTTCTAGGTTATTGTAATTGTCTGTGTATTTGTGTCCTGTTTCTTTTGTGATTGTAAAATGCTGAGTTGGTGTTCCTCGACTCTTTCTTTGAAGCTGCGACCTGTGTGCCTAATGTAGAATTTGTTGCAGTTTCATTTGTATACGCCTGATGCTTGTAGTTTACTTTGTTGTCAGCGCCACAAAGCAACATATACACTTAAAAACATATCCAACCGTCTAAACAGGAAACAGGTAAATACAACCTAACTAGATTCTACAAAGTAACGTGCAACAACTGTCCCAATTTCTACATTGGCCAAACCATACTTCGAATTATTTCCATCGTTTGAAATTGTTTATAAAAATATACAGTTTTGTATAAATATATTTACTTTTTTTATGCTTATAAATATCTTTTCAATTTTATAGAGATTCATTGAAATCTTTGAAAATGAAATATTATTATTACATTAATAATTTTTTTGCCATGCCATTAAAAGCATAAATAAGAAATAACTTACAAATATGCTATACATAAATTTTAGGAAATAATGTTTAAAAAACAATATTTATTTATAGATTTGTAAAATAGGTAATGTGAAGCATTATTTAGTGTACAAACAAACACTTACCTTTGTGCCATAAATGTAAAGATATATTTTATAACTTTCTATTTTTAGGCACGGTAATGCACTTAAAAATCTTTTAAAGAAGATGACATTAGAATTCATATTTCACATAAGGCAGCTGGATAGGTCAAGAGATATGGTTAAACCATGATTATTAGTTGATAACCTTGTTTTTTAATCAGAAAAAAACAAATCCAGATCAAAAAAATGTTGATGAAATTTTATCATACCCCATGCTGTTTGTTTAATGTTTTATTCAATGATATAAATTTATGACTATTTTTTCTTCTTTTGTATTGTAGGATTATTTTAATTCATTCATAAATTTTTAATGATTTGTCTATTTATTATCTCCAGTAAAAAAATTAAATATATAATAAATATTGTAAACTTATTGTCTTACACTTTTCAAGTTGTGATACTTTATTGGATAAATGATGTTGTGTTATTATTAAACTGATGGATATTGGCCTTTCAAATAAATACTGTTTTTAAAAAAGTACTATTTATCTCTGACAACAATTATCATTAGAAACATATGACATTATTTTAATCAATAAATATAAAAAAAATTGTGCAAGTAAATTTCCACTGAGGTCAACAAAGAAATATTTCATCATTGTTTGCTTATTTCCAGTTTGTTTCTTTATTTTATTCTTTACATTCATTTTTAACCTTAGAGTACTATTTATATTATGTGATAACCATTGGAACAGTTTAAGGTGGTACAATTCATATACATCTTTGAGAAATAGATTTCTAGGTATTAAAAAGTTAGTACATTGCCAGACTTCGAATACAAAGATTCTCAGTTCAAATCCAGATTCACTCGCAAATTTTTGCAATTTAATAATTGAATTTTAAAAAAACTTTATCAACATCAATTGTGATCCACTATAGCTTTAAAAAAATGTATTTGAACTTGATTGGATGAATAGAAATGTATTTTCTTAATGATTTAAAATTTGTACAAGATATATATCAGGAGAGTGTGAGCTAATAGGAGGAATTTTAAAAGCTATCAAAGCAGACCAATGTATTTAGTTAATAAAAAATGTATTACCTTAATTATTTTAAAATCTTGACCTTCTACTTCGCCTTTTTTTATGTGTACCACATATAAAAAACTTGCCTATAATAGAACTTACTTTAGATGCTATACTGAAGATGGCCATTTTGGGAGATGAATCCATTTGTCAAGTTTCAGATTAAAACTCAAATGCATATTTAAATATATATTACATTTATAAGTTACTAACCTTATTTAGCATGAGATTCCATTAATTATATCGGGCTACGTAGTTTTGGATATATAACTTTTAGGGACAGCATTCATATTGAAACAAATTTTAAATTTTAATATGATAATTTTATTTTTTAATACAAATTAATTTAATATAATTCAAGTTTTTCATAACAAAATTTCCTCATAAACTTTATTTTTTGTAAATGAGTTTTCAATTTGATTTATTTTACCAATTGTATTTATTATCAATATGCATCTTTAATCAATCTTGAGATTTATGTCAAGAATTAGTGTAACATAAAGTTGACCTTGTGTGAAAACAGGTTTGGTAGATTGAAGCCTTATTTATAGTTATTGAAAATATAAGTCTTAAAAGAAATTGGTTCTTCTTTGTTTGAAATGGGATGTTAGGATCTGTTGATATTAATTTAATTATTGGTAAAAATATGTTTCCTTTTCCAGAATCAGTGATTATTTCTAATTTAATACACTTGTTAAACATTTCTAGTACAATAAACACATACTCTATTAACTAAACCCGATCCCAGGTTTATATTTCTAATTAATCTGTAATACTGTTAAAATATTTGTACTCAGCTGTTCTTCATAAAATATTTTTGTACAGCTGTTTCTCAGCTGAAACATTTGAATATCATACTCTGCTGTTTTTCGTTTTAATGTATTTCTTAGAGATTTTTGGTAACTTTAGGTTCCTCAAAACCTTATAAATGTTGTAAATTGAGAAAAACCTATATTTTCCCCCGCTCCTCCGTGTCAATATCTTTAATTTGAGCCATCTCCTAGCTCTGTACGACCTTCCAAGATCCCACAGTTTTTCTCTCAAAATTCGGCTTACGAAATTATAAATATGAATGGATGTACGAGGTCTGTTCAAAAAATACGCAGACTGCTTGAATTTCGCGGCTCAAGATAGTTTCAGGAGAATCCGCTTAGTGTCGCTAGGTTAGTATAAATCAGCTGATTGAAACGCGGTATTTCAGTCACAGATATCTTCATTTGTTGATGAGTTACACGCAGTTTAGTAAAGTGTTTTTTTCGTTTGTCAGATTGTAAAATCAACAGCCTGAAGGAACAACGAATTGCTATGAAATTTTGTGTAAAACTAGTGAAATCTGCAACAGAAACATTTGCCATGCTTAACACAGCCTACGGCGAAGTGGCCATGAAGCATACTGCATGTTTCAACTGCTTGATTGTTCAAATGAAGATGAGAACTTTTTGTCAAGAATTATAACTGGTGATGAATCATGGCTGTATGGTTACAACATTGAAACGAAGGTCCAATCATCCCAATGGATGAGTCAAACGTCCCCAAGACACAAAAAAGCTCGCCAAATTCGTCGAATGTGAAGGTGATGCTGACAGTTTTTTTTTTATGCTAAGGGTGTTGTTCACTACGAGTACCTCCCTGAAGGCTCTACAGTCAACCAGATTACCTACATTGAAATACTGAAACGTCTGAGGGACGCCGTTCGACGCAAAAGGCCAGAACTGTGGAGATGTGATAACTGGTTTTTCCATCACAACAACGCTCTCCAGCTCACTCAGCACTCAGAACTCGTGAGTTTTTGGCCAAACACTTGATCACTGTTCTTTACCCCCCCTCCCACTCACCTGACCTTGCTCCTTGTGACTTTTTCTTATTCCCAAAACTCAAAAAAATCCTCAAAGGAAGAAAATTTGAAACGATTTCGGAGATTAAGGCAAATGCGACGAAGGAGCTGAATGCCATCACAAAAGAATCGTACCAGGACTGTTTTAACAAGTGGAAACACCGTTGGGATAAGTGTGTGCGTTGGGGAGGAGAGTACTCTGAAGGAGACCCAGACATGTAACTTCCAAATAAAGTACATTTTTTTATGACCTCAGTCTGCGTATTTTTTTAACACACCTCGTACATCTTTTAACTCTTATAACTTTATATCCTATACAAACTCATGTCTACAAAAGGAATTTGCTATGAAGAATCTTCTTTAAAATGTTCAATGTAGTAGGACATGCACAGTTGTATAAAATACACACCCACATACTCATAGTGGGTTAGCTGTGGTCGTTGTTGTGTGTTTCGAGCATATAAAGTAGAAATTATCTACTAATGTAGGTCAGTTCCTTTACAAAGGGGAAACATTGCTTGTTGTCGTTAGCGAATTGTAGATTAGGCTCTGAGGACTTTTTAAACTATTGTCACAAGTTTCTGGTATTGGCTCAGGACTGGGCAAACTTTGCATTTGTTACAGGCATTTAAGGCTTGATGATGATAACAATCTAGTTAATGAAACATCGCTGTAGCAGAATAAAATATTATGCTTGATTCACAAAACGGTTATCATAAATAAGGTGGAGGTGGTTTAGTTTAACCCCTCATAAATCATATATCCAGCAACCTTGAGTGATCGCCAGCAATAGTGGGCCGGCTTCGTCAATGAAATGATTGTTTCGAAAGGCGTCAGAAATTATTAATTGGTGAAATCAAGATGATTATAAAAAGCAAATTCACTGTTAAATATTGTGGGATATTATTATGCAGTGTGAAAAATTCACAATTAAAATTTTTCATAAAAATTTCACTAGATAATTTTGGACAAAATTACACCAGCATTACAGCAAACAGAGATGAATGTTTTTGGAGCTATGAGTTACGATATATACAAAAGAGTACAGTTCACTACTTGAACATTCGATGCCTCTCTCTCTGCATGAATTAATAAAGCAAATATACTAATTTAACTGTAAGGAAAAAGGATTTGGCTAGAAAATCAAGTTGGGATGTGTAAACAATTTTTCTTCAAATTCAACATTAAATTTATTAACAAGTAGTATATATTCTAATACATTAAAAAAATACACTACATAAAACCTGATAGTTTTGCAGTGTTAAGCTATATTTTTTAAACTGTCTAGTGTTTCATTACGTCAATACTTGATGGCGTAACCCCATGATGGGTTAAAACTAGAGTTGCATTTACAACAACAAAAATTCATATTTTTTATTGCCTATATAAATCACCAAAAATGTTAAACATAATCATTTTAAAATCAAGTTGACATTTAATTCAAATTTGTATATCCTGCAACATTTATGTTACAGGAAATAAAGCATTCTAATTTAATTTTAATCTGTTATTAAATGGTAATTGTAAATTTGTTATTCTTTAGCAAACCTTGAACTACTACAACTAAGGCTCTTCGAGATAAATTTATCTAATTTTGATTTAATAATAATATGTCTTTAAGAACTACTCAAACATATTACACAATTTTTTAAAGAATTATAACATTCTTATAAATAATTTTGTAATTATAATTAAATAATACTTAACTAAGTGAATACTTAAGGGCTTACTTGCTTACCCGTTTCGAAACAACCGTTTATTTTACGAAGCAAAGCCTCTACTCAGCCTTTCAGCAGAGGCTTTGCTTAGTAAATGAAACTATTGCTTCGAAACACCTAGTAAGCCCTTAAGTGTTCACTTAGTTAAGTATTATTAAATTATAGTTTAATCAGTGAATCCAAGGTGATTACAGCAAGCAACTTTAATTTTATAATATAACAAATACAATTAAAATTACAATCAAATACAATATAGAAATATAAAAAAAACGATTTGTTCAAAATAACAGCACTTTATCAACTAATAATATTAACCAATAAGAAACAACTATTGCTGTTGAATAAACATTCTATCTAACTTGACATTATTGAATTTTAAAACCCATTATTAATTTATGATGGTTAATTGTCATAAACATCATAAACATTCCATTATAAGTTATAAAACTTGTAATTCATAATGAATACAAATATTATCATTTACAATAATGATTATGTTAGGCTACATAAAATGAACAAAAATTTTCTGATAATTATTTTGTAGATTATAACAAAATAATGTTTTTTTTCTTGTTGTAATAAAGTGTTAAAAAGTAATATTATTTTTTTGTTAAAAATGTTATATTGATATTTATACAAAATTGTTTATTTCATAATTAATATAACCCATATCTAATTCCCCAATGTATGATTATAAAGTTACTAATAAGAGTAAATAAAAGTCTAACAAAGCCAGTAATAAGCTAGCTTAACTGAGAAGTAAGTAATCAGATCATAAAGTCTAATTAAGCAAGAGTGGTGGTTGTGGGTTAAGCAAATGACCAATTGGAGTGCTTTTGGCCACTCCTCATGTTTTGTCTTAAACACGCAATAGATTTATTGGAAAAAAGGTTGATAGCTTGGACATTGACTGACGAACCAAAAAAAAGTGACTAATATGATGGTTCCAATAAATAATGTCATGGCAACCTTGGCGGAAGGGAAACATTACTGTAACCAGTGTTGCCACTGACTTTAAGATCTGTCGGAGCTCAGTGGGCAGTATTAACAAAATTTTTGTAGGTTTACGAACAGTGTATCTGAGCCTGATTGTCTCCTCGCAAAAGTTAGAAATTGTTAAGACGTTCATCCAGTTGCATCTGGGATTCATCCTTAAGCACGACAGGGTTCAGAAAGTTCTTGCAAAACTGGATAAAGCTCTAAGTAGAACAGTCAACTCGTTGCTGTATCTGCCCCATTAAGTGAGGGCTGATATGGTCTGACCAATTAGAGGGTGGATCTTCTTCCTCTGGTGGATTTGACTACAATAATTTAAGCCTACTGACTGGTCACCTGTTGTGATACAGTGGTTAGAGTCCTAGCAAGATATTTTCGCTGAAATTGGACAGTTTCCTACAGAGAAAGATCTTGCTGGCTACCTGTTGGGGAGATTAGATGGGTAGGCGATATTGGATCTGAATAGTCTGTCTTTCGGAGTGGTGACCGGCGGCTGCACCCTCGGATTGGGGTTATATGGTAGGGGAGCTCGATGTTGTGGGAATTCTAGGAGGTTGAACTGGCATTAAATGACCCTGTAGTCATTCCAGAAAACGCATGTCAAATCCTTAAGTGACAACTGAAAGGGGCTGATAGATCTGGGCACTGTTAACAGCTTTTAAGGATTGCAGACCACGGGAGGGTATTTGATATATATAGGCTAGACCTGAGGATCCAAATCATTTTACTCTGGCTGTTACATTGTTTTGCCAACTGGAGGTTCGTCTTTTGAACCCGGCTCTGGACAGTATTTCCTAACGTCTGCCATAAATTTAACAATGGGGATTAGCAATGTAGGTTCTGTGTTTATGAGATATGCAACATGTGTTAAACTACTGCCTTACTCTTTATTCTAATGAGTATTGTCAATAAACAACAGATGACACATTGGTACCTCTAGCCTCAAATAGACTAGAGAGAGACATACGCTTAGGAAACGCTTGATCAGAACTGACTGGTTAACTGTAGTGGCAAAGGTTTTTCCCTTAGAATGTAAATAATGTGGCAGTCAATTATCCCATGTTAGAACCTTCAGCCTCACTTAGACTATTGAGACATAGAAATGACTATACTGAGTGAATTGTTAGAACCTTCAGCCTCACTTAGACTATTGAGACATAGAAATGACTATACTGAGTGAATTGTTAGAACCTTCAGCCTCACTTAGACTATTGAGACATAGAAATGACTATACTGAGTGAATTGTTAGAACCTTCAGCCTCACTTAGACTATTGAGACATAGAAATGACTATACTGAGTGAATTGTTAGAACCTTCAGCCTCACTTAGACTATTGAGACATAGAAATGACTATACTGAGTGAATTGTTAGAACCTTCAGCCTCACTTAGACTATTGAGACATAGAAATGACTATACTGAGTGAATTGTTAGAACCTTCAGCCTCACTTAGACTATTGAGACATAGAAATGACTGTACTGAGTGAATTGTTAGAACCTTCAGCCTCACTTAGACTATTGAGACATAGAAATGACTATACTGAGTGAATTGTTAGAACCTTCAGCCTCACTTAGACTATTGAGACATAGAAATGACTATACTGAGTGAATTGTTAGAACCTTCAGCCTCACTTAGACTATTGAGACATAGAAATGACTATACTGAGTGAATTGTTAGAACCTTCAGCCTCACTTAGACTATTGAGACATAGAAATGACTATACTGAGTGAATTGTTAGAACCTTCAGCCTCACTTAGACTATTGAGACATAGAAATGACTATACTGAGTGAATTGTTAGAACCTTCAGCCTCACTTAGACTATTGAGACATAGAAATGACTATACTGAGTGAATTGTTAGAACCTTCAGCCTCACTTAGACTATTGAGACATAGAAATGACTATACTGAGTGAATTGTTAGAACCTTCAGCCTCACTTAGACTATTGAGACATAGAAATGACTATACTGAGTGAATTGTTAGAACCTTCAGCCTCACTTAGACTATTGACACATAGAAATGACTATACTGAGTGAATTGTTAGAACCTTCAGCCTCACTTAGACTATTGAGACATAGAAATGACTATACTGAGTGAATTGTTAGAACCTTCAGCCTCACTTAGACTATTGAGACATAGAAATGACTATACTGAGTGAATTGTTAGAACCTTCAGCCTCACTTAGACTATTGAGACATAGAAATGACTATACTGAGTGAATTGTTAGAACCTTCAGCCTCACTTAGACTATTGAGACATAGAAATGACTATACTGAGTGAATTGTTAGAACCTTCAGCCTCACTTAGACTATTGAGACATAGAAATGACTATACTGAGTGAATTGTTAGAACCTTCAGCCTCACTTAGACTATTGAGACATAGAAATGACTATACTGAGTGAATTGTTACAACCTTCAGCCTCACTTAGACTATTGAGACATAGAAATGACTATACTGAGTGAATTGTTAGAACCTTCAGCCTCACTTAGACTATTGAGACATAGAAATGACTATACTGAGTGAATTGTTAGAACCTTCAGCCTCACTTAGACTATTGAGACATAGAAATGACTATACTGAGTGAATTGTTAGAACCTTCAGCCTCACTTAGACTATTGAGACATAGAAATGACTATACTGAGTGAATTGTTACAACCTTCAGCCTCACTTAGACTATTGAGACATAGAAATGACTGTACTGAGTGAATTGTTAGAACCTTCAGCCTCACTTAGACTATTGAGACATAGAAATGACTATACTGAGTGAATTGTTAGAACCTTCAGCCTCACTTAGACTATTGAGACATAGAAATGACTATACTGAGTGAATTGTTACAACCTTCAGCCTCACTTAGACTATTGAGACATAGAAATGACTATACTGAGTGAATTGTTAGAACCTTCAGCCTCACTTAGACTATTGAGACATAGAAATGACTATACTGAGTGAATTGTTAGAACCTTCAGCCTCACTTAGACTATTGAGACATAGAAATGACTATACTGAGTGAATTGTTAGAACCTTCAGCCTCACTTAGACTATTGAGACATAGAAATGACTATACTGAGTGAATTGTTACAACCTTCAGCCTCACTTAGACTATTGAGACATAGAAATGACTATACTGAGTGAATTGTTAGAACCTTCAGCCTCACTTAGACTATTGAGACATAGAAATGACTATACTGAGTGAATTGTTACAACCTTCAGCCTCACTTAGACTATTGAGACATAGAAATGACTATACTGAGTGAATTGTTAGAACCTTCAGCCTCACTTAGACTATTGAGACATAGAAATGACTATACTGAGTGAATTGTTAGAACCTTCAGCCTCACTTAGACTATTGAGACATAGAAATGACTATACTGAGTGAATTGTTAGAACCTTCAGCCTCACTTAGACTATTGAGACATAGAAATGACTATACTGAGTGAATTGTTAGAACCTTCAGCCTCACTTAGACTATTGAGACATAGAAATGACTATACTGAGTGAATTGTTAGAACCTTCAGCCTCACTTAGACTATTGAGACATAGAAATGACTATACTGAGTGAATTGTTAGAACCTTCAGCCTCACTTAGACTATTGAGACATAGAAATGACTATACTGAGTGAATTGTTAGAACCTTCAGCCTCACTTAGACTATTGAGACATAGAAATGACTATACTGAGTGAATTGTTACAACCTTCAGCCTCACTTAGACTATTGAGACATAGAAATGACTATACTGAGTGAATTGTTAGAACCTTCAGCCTCACTTAGACTATTGAGACATAGAAATGACTATACTGAGTGAATTGTTAGAACCTTCAGCCTCACTTAGACTATTGAGACATAGAAATGACTGTACTGAGTGAATTGAGGTTCTTACTCTGTAGTATGATTTACTGGGAGGTGAATAATTATATTACTTACTTCTCCCATACATAATATATTTTTATGGTTAGAGGTTTTTTTTTTGTACAAACAGTTTCATTGAAATTTATTAGCAATTAATAATAAACATATTATGTAATTCATAAGAATTACGGTAACTATAGAACTAATTTAAAGTTCCATTTGTACTAGATAATTCAATATATGTAAATTACCCTGAATAACAAAAATTTATAAGATAAAATGGACAATTTAGCTAATAACAGAGCTACAAATAAATCTATCTAATCATTTTGTACTGTTGTAACTAAAAATACTATACAGTAAATAATTGCTATGTTTGAGACTACCAAGAATATTCTTACATTCTTTAATATATATATATATATATACATATATTATTATTATTATTATTATTATTACTTATAAATAATTTTTCCACCACTAAGTGCAATAATTTTACCTTATATGATGAGGTCCCTTTCGGTCACTTGACCATTGTCGAATCAATGATTATTTTTCTCTATTTTTTTGGTGTGGATGTTCGGTCCTTGATGTTGGTATTTGTTGACGTCATACAAATTTCTTCTTGAGCCGCAAGTATAATGTTTTTGAGTAGTACATCATCTGCATATGTTGTCTGTAGGTTCATTAAACTATTATATGTTTTTATAAATGTTGTATTTTTCTAGTGAGTTTAGTTCTATTGGGTTATTATTTATTTCGAGTATGATTGAGTTATTTTCGTAATTTGTTATTTCATGTTTATGTGATATTGACTACATACTATCACATAAGGTGATATTGACTACATAGAGACGTGCTATTCAAAAACATTATACTTGCGGCTCAAGAAGAAATATGTATGACGTCAACAAATACCAACATCACGGACCGAACATTCACAACAGAAAAATAGAGAAAAATAATCAGTGATTCGACAAAGGTCAAGTGACCGAAAGGGACCTCATCACATAAGGTAAAATTATTGCACTTAGTGGTGGAAAAAATATTTACAAGTAATAATAAAACTTCATATATATATATATATATATATATATATATATATATATATATATATATATATATATATATATATATATATATAGTTAAAAACCTTAAACAGACTTAATGAATGTATTTACATAATGTAATTTTTTTAAATATATTTAATTATGAAATACATATTAAATAAAATTAGGAATTCTGAAATCCATTAATATATTCCCTGTATTGAGTTTTAAATAAATTCTTTTAATATAAAGTTGATGTATTTATATTCATAAAAACATGAAATAACTCCCTGAATTATAATTTAAATAAATTCATTAAAGGTATTAAAATAAATACAAATATAAGAAAATTACCCTGCATATTTTAAATAAAGATTTTTAAAAAATCAAGGAAATACATTTTATACATAAAATAAAAGTTTCAACATTATGTATTTGATTTTCTTAAAAGATATTTCAATAAATACATTTAAATTTTAAAAAAAACCCTGAAAACCTAAACATAAAAGTGTTTTAGGGATGGGCCGATTCCAAATCTCGATTCTAGGAATCACTCGAATACTCGATTTGATTAAAGTGCCAATTTCAATTCTTGTTTTTAAAACTGTTAATATACACTTGTGGTGTAATTCATTGGAAAAGTAATGAATTATTAACTATGGTCTTATTTATGTATTAGTTGCTTTGAACGAATTATACAATTAAAGCAAGTGCCAACTTGAGATAACGAAAGTGTTATTATTATTTGTGAGGGAACAACTAAGACGATCGGAAGCCTTCCTGATGCGATTGTTTGTCACTTTTATCTGATATGTTTGTCTGGCTTTTAGAAAATCCTTTTCCTAAATCAAGGATGAACGTTTTGTATAGCTTATTACATTAAAATGAAATTTTCAAAAGACTTCTCCATATGACCAGGATGTTAACTGAATTGTCATTAGAGAATATTGTGTAGGCCTATATAACCTAGAAAACTCAAGAACCGATTCTATAGAGAATCAGAAGAAAAATTTTAGAATAGAAAATTTTGAGATCAGCCCATTCCTAATTAACACGTTGACTGCCATGGCGGTCACCGGTGACTAACACTGAATTTTTGCATGGGGATTTGGCTGTTACCTGTGATTGACAATGTAGACCTAACTTTAGATCACCACACAAGGCTGTCGAGCACATTAACGATGTATTTAACCATATGAGGTTGTCGACTCAGCCTCTGTGTGTGTTCTTGCAGCTTGGCATTCAGAAAATTTTTTAATTTTTTTCTCACAAGACTATAATTATTGGGAAACTAGAAGTTTAGAATTACAAGGAAATATTAGAACAAAATAGTTTTTATTTACACTTCTTTGTAGAACTACATTTGATTTGATCCTAAGAAAATATTCATATAAAAAAACTGAACAATTCGAAAATTGGAAACTAAAAACTTTAATTTAAAACGTCTTTCTCCATTTCAAAAGATCATATAAAATTTGTAAAAACAACTCAATTAAAAACATACTTGTATTGAAACAATACAAACATAAATATAAGAATAATCGTCAGATTATATTTACATTTTAATTTTTCGAGAAAAAATATTTTTAAACCAAAAAAACAGTTATGCTGAAAATTGAAATTGTGTATCAATAAAATATGTGTGAAAAATCTAGTAGCTATATTTATTGTTTAAAAATATCTATATAATGAAAATACGTTATAGTATATATTTATCTTTGAATTTATATTGAAAAAATACAATAGGAATGTTAACATTTTACATTCATTTGGAAGATTGGCCTTGAATGAGGAATGCGTAGTCAGCACAACAACGTGACCGAAGGCGCCTTATAGTATAAATATTTACGTCGTGCCATGACGGTCATCGATGTTCGACAATATTATTAAATTAAACTAGTTTAAATGAATAAACACACTAGAAGGCAGAATATTATGTTTGGTCATTATTTAAACAAAAAGAATTTTAAAAAATTGTGTTTGAAGGTTATTGGAAACTGGTTAGCAGACAAAGTGTCAAGATTACATAGTAAGCAGTTTACATATAAACAATTAAACATCATATTACTATAAACCTATTATAGAGCACCATCATAATTTAATAACACAAAAATAGATATAATGGTAATTTTACATAGCCTAAACCATTTGTACAGACAAAATTATTTTGAATGAACTGATTACTTTATTTGAACAATTCCTGGATAAGCGCTACCAATAAGTTTTTGATTATGAACGGTAAATGTGTAAGTCTGTATAAAGATGTCCTTACCTCCAAGTCGAAGATTACATTTGTCATTTGGACGAGTCAAAAAACAAACTGTGTAAAGTGAAAGTTCTAACTCAGGACTTGTGCCTACAAAAAGACTTCCAACAGGTTTGGTTTTTCCATTCCAAGTGTAATGTAGCTTCATCACCCCTCCATTCTACAAATATAACATTAAAATTGCATCAACAAACTGAAGCCAATAGTTCATATTTTAAATGCAGATATCTGCATTAGTTTCTGTTCAAAAGATTATTACGTGAAAAGTATTACGTATAAAGTGAAAAATATTTACTTACTATGCTGACTTGTTCTGAAACCTTCGTTTGATTAACAAATACAGTGCCGGCAAAAAGTTTAGGGACACTTTTTGCTATTGTCCTAAAACTTTCTGCCAATCATATATTAGTAACTTATCAATGAATTAAGCATGAAAAGTTACGATTTTCCTGAAATTTTCATTCATTTATAAGTAAGGGTTGGCAAATTATAAATTTTTTTCCCATTTTAAAATTTTTGAGGAAACCCCTGTTTTTTTCTAATTAAAAATGTATAATAAAAAAAATACACATCTGATTAAAATGATACTTTGTACAAATGTTTAGCATAACATTTAGAATGTAAATATGCATTATTTATTATTTACAAAAAATCACCTCTCATTTGGTACCAGGTTAACTTTGCTTTAGATTTTCAGATTTTTTAGCATAAAATTCTCACATTTCAACAGCGAATATCTAGTGAACGGAGCCACTTGGAGCGGAACTGACTGTTCCATTGTGTTCCTCGCGTCATGGCGGGTCGGGGGTACAGTCAGTTTCGCTCCAAGTGGCTCCGTTCACTAGATATTCGCTATTGAAATGTGAGAATTTTATGCTGAAAAATCTGAAAATCTAAAGCAAAGTTAACCTGGTACCAAATGAGAGGTGATTTTTTGTAAATAATAAATAATGCATATTTACATTCTAAATGTTATGCTAAACATTTGTACAAAGTATCATTTTAATCAGATGTGTATTTTTTTTATTATACATTTTTAATTAGAAAAAAACAGGGGTTTCCTCAAAAATTTTAAAATGGGAAAAAATTTATAATTTGCCAACCCTTACTTATAAATGAATGAAAATTTCAGGAAAATCATAACTTTTCATGCTTAATTCATTGATAAGTTACTAATATATGATTGGCAGAAAGTTTTAGGACAATAGCAAAAACATATAAATGTAGGGGTGTCCCTAAACTTTTTGCCGGCACTGTAGTTTTTGCTTAGTTCTTTGAATAATGAATCATGATTTAATAAATAAAAATCAAGATTGTTACAACAACCAGCTTTAAAAGTTTGTTGTTACAAAGAGGTGTATTTTCTTTCTGCATATTATGCCTAAGGCTGGCTTTCTCCACTGTAATGCAATGGATGCATTGTGAGATTAATGAAACCTCTGTTATAATGTCTTGGAAATTAAGTATCCTTTATAAATCTACTACAAACTTTAATTGCTTGCAAAAGTATCAAATTTAAAAAATGATTTTTTTTAACAATAAAGTAACAAATTGTTTGTTGTAATAATTTTGAAATCACAGTTTGAGCAGCAGGTTGGCCTTATCAATGAAACGGTTGTTACAAAACGTGTCAGCGAGTTAAAGGTTTTCCCTCAGTTACACAATAATTACTTATGATGAACAATAAAGTACTTACACCTTGAAACTGGGCAAAGTTCAAGTATCCTAAATAATTTAGGCGGCTATTCATTTCTTCATTTCCAAAATAAAGCCAGTTATGAAAGCCACTGACTTCATCTCGTTTGATTTCTCCTAAGAATACATGTTCGAAGGCAGATGATCCTTTTTTTCTCTGACCACGAGAATAGACAGTAAACCATATTGTGTTTAATAAATCTTTCATTTCAGCTTTTGTACCTCTAACATAACCTGAAATGTGAAACAAAAAATAAATATACCATTGATTTTTTTATGAAATGTTTGTTGTTGCCCCTGCCAATATCAACAACAGCTAGTCCTTTCATCAAAAAACATAATTCAAAATAATAGAAATGAAACTTGATTATTTACATAAACAAATGTATGTTATTCCCACAAAAACAAGTAATATAAACGGAAACTTTTTAAAGTCAATTCCTACTTCGATCAACAAATAAAACTTTTATTGTAGTTAATTTTTATTAATAATTACAATTAATGTAAATAAAGTAACATAACCTATGCGCTGAAACAGCTGTTTCACCAAATAACCGATTACACAAAAAAATCAAATGTTTTATGAAATAATATGTCATCACTTATTTTACCACAAATGGGACGAAATAAATCTACTGCAAACCTTACTCCTTTTGTGGAAAGTTTTTCTCCCATATAAAACTAAAATTAATTAATTAAATTATTGAATTAGTACTTTAAAAAACAAAATTAACATCAAGAGCAATCCACTACAAGTTTTAAAAAATGTATTTGAAGTTGAGTGGATGAATAATATGACAGTATAAAAACACAGCAGAATAAACACAACAGGGCAGGAGTATACAAGATTACATGTAACAACTGTCTCAGCTTTTACATAGGATAAACAGAGAGAACATTTATCACAAGATACAACGAACACATAAAAGACATAAAAAAGACACAACCCAAATTAAATTTTGCCATACACAGACAAAACCTACTACGCTCACAGACTAGCATAGACACCAATCTAAAAATCCTACACTACATAAAAAAAATAATAAACTCAACACATTAGAAAACTAAGAGATATACAAACACCACAAATACTATCCACAACACATTCTAAACGATAAAACACATTCACAATCAAATACTATATTTGAACATATAATTAACAACTACTCTATGAACAATAACACACCACAAAACACCAATATACCCCAGACTCACGCCAACACAACACACCTGAGCAACTGTATTGTGTGTGACTCACAGCATTGAACAATACACTAGGTTACAATATTACTAATGAAATACAATTTTGAACTTTATTTATATTTGTAATCAGAAATAAACCTTACATTACCTTTCTGTTTCAAGAATTTATTAGTTAGAGCAAATACTGTTGTATTTAAGACAGCATCCAAAAAGTCAGATTCCTCCTTCCTTTCAGAAGTAGTGATAACTTCACTGTGGCTGGTGTCAGAATCATAATTGTCATAGAGAGCAATAAGTTTAGCCACAGTTGGCACTTGTTTTATGTCATTGCTTATGCTTAACAATCTATAATCAGCAAATAATGATTAATTAGATCAACTTACACAAAAACTTTGCACAACATAACAGGATAATTTATTGCAGAAAACACATTTCAAATAGGTTATTAAAATATAATAAATCCTCTCATATTGGGATTAAAGTGGCGACAGCCCGACCCGGATAACTAAAAATCTGGATATGGGAAGGGTTATGTAATGATGTACGTCTGTACTACATAATCACAACCATTGTATTTGTAAGTAGATGTATGATTATTTAAAGTAAATAAGTTACTTGTCTCTATTATGTACAGTTCCTTAATACTGTACTGAACCTGCACATGTACATTAATTATCAATTTTGATAAAAATAAGAAGATGTGGTGGTGTGCATGTTTCATTGAACACATTTGATTAAAACATTTGTCTATCCCCTCCACCTTCTACAGATTAGACAATCGGCTGCTGTTCCTTTGTCTTGTTGTTCGACGTCTCAATCAACTGATCAAATGCCTGGAAAGTTTCGTTATGTGTCATGGTTTGTTTTCTTTCGTCATCCTCTTCGGGCTCTGGAAGTGTGCTCACTAAGTCTATATCACTAGCAGTAAAGTCGTGAACTTCATCCTCTTTCATGTCAATACTTCATGTCCTTACAAACAGAAATAATTCGTAGAAGATCGATGATTTCTTCATTTGTTTCACTAACAAGGTTTTCCGTTTGTAGGTCTAATACGTTTTCAATCGCCTCATTGTTTGTTTTATGACCCAATAGTTTTTGCCGTAATTTAACTAGTGTTATCGACCTGATTGCATCCCATGCTGTAGCAATCGATAAAGCGTGAACGCCATCACATGAAATCAACATGTGAACATAAAAGCATTTATGATCGCATAATGCAATTAATGTGTCAACAATTTTTTATTTGTGTTTTAATTCAACAATTTTCAAGTGTGTTTTAATTCAGCTTAAAACATTTTTGAAGTAATAAAGCATGTAAAATAGTAAATTAATTGTATTATTTAATACCCTGGAGGAAACCTAAATATGTGACTCATGGAGTTCTTTAGAAAATTAATCCTTGTAACTGTTGGGATAACAGGATACTCTAATTATTAAGTACAGGATTTATTTAAAATCTAATGCCATTCCCTGTGACTAAAATACTGTGCTAAATTAACCAGTACCTGAAGAAGCCACATAGCTGGAGACGTGAAATAAGACACTTTCTATGCTCCTGGAGGTTTCTTTGCATTATAATTATCTGAGATTCAGTCAGTCCTTGCTGTGGATTTCCATTACCCATCTTAGCAATTTATAGTAACAGAATACTTTTTCACTATGGATATATCGCCTTGTTGTTTAACATCTTTGCATTATTGAAGTTTTACCTGCTTAAAGTGTTGAAAGTAATTACAATCAACAAATAACTGCAAGAATGTACTCTCGTATTAAATCACATTAATATGTTGGTTATAAAGTAGAACAGCTGCTCATATGAAATTTGACAGTTATCACACCTCCTTTGTTTTAGAAGTATAAGTGTTACCAGTGACTCGTTCTCTTTGCGTGAATGATCTCAGTGCCTTACAAGATTCCTGTAAGCTTATACATCAGAAATTTTCAAGATCAATGCTACAAGAAGACCACACCTATTTGGTTTAAGTTTAG
The DNA here is from genome assembly GCA_036971475.1 of Prosapia bicincta. Taxonomy (NCBI): domain Eukaryota; kingdom Metazoa; phylum Arthropoda; class Insecta; order Hemiptera; family Cercopidae; genus Prosapia; species Prosapia bicincta. The sequence goes on along the minus strand of JBAIZL010000011.1, from coordinate 8,349,072 downwards.
ACTAACTTTCACTGACATATTCCATATACTTTCAGCAAAAGCAAACTGCTCATAGATTGCATGGTCCTTCGGAAATACTTATATAAAGCTACTGATTGTTTACTCTAAAAAATCCACAATTTACTTCACATAGTTTAGAAATAAATTTTAGTCCATGTTTCTTTCATTACGTTTGCTTGATCAAATCTTGTTTTAAATGCTGATACTACTAGGATATTATGAAAATAAGTTACATCTTATTTTTTAAATTTGTTTGGGCTAAACAATCTTACTTAAATGTACACTTCCCACTTAAACATGTATATAATTATATCATATATATATATATATATATATATATATATATATATATATATATATATATATATATATATATATATATATATAATAATATCAGTTAAAAATACCTTAGATGTAAATGAATTTATATCAAATTCAACAATATGTTACGAAAAATTAGTTTTAAAATGTTTATTTATGAAGACTAATTATTTAATTTTAAACTTACGGAAGTGGAGCTTGATCTCTCTGTGATCCAGAACTTGTTCGGCCTTGAACTTTAACCTCTACATAACTTTTCCCCTTAGTTGAACTATCTTTAGCAAATAAATCCTCACTAAATGTTTTCAATTCATTGTCTGTAATTGCATTAGGTTCTGGAATATAAAATATGAAATCATTACCATATATTTAACAGATCTAAAATAGTTTTTATTCAATTGAACTATACAACTTGATTTGAATATTTACTACTGTTTCATTAGATTTTTATAAATAAAATTTACTATTTATTTATAGGTCATAGGTAATCTAATAAAGAGTAGGCCTATATAACACTGGCCCACACATCAACCCCCAAACTGAGGGTATTGTTGTAGATGTGTGCCCACAGGTTAATGCTATCTGTGAGGGCTAAGTATCTATCTCATGAGACCACTTCAAGGGACATGGCTATTGCCCACTATGGACATAAGAGTAGAGGAGGCCTTTGATGAGGTCCTTTAGGAACCTACTGCAAAAGGTATACAAAGTAGTAGATTCATGATACAGGGTAAACACTATGCATCCAGTGATATACTTATCTTTGCCAAATGATAAAAATTAAGTCACTGAAAGGGATGGTTAGGTAACACAGAAATAATTACATGGATCATAAGTAATTATTGCTTAACTGAGTGAAAACTTAATCTTACTAGCTGGCGCGTTTCAAAACAATCGTTTTATTGACAAAGCCAACCCGCTACTCCCGATTACAACAAGAACCTTCAATTACGTGGACCTTACATAATATTTGCTAATTCTTCTATATAGGAGGGTTTTCTGGCGAAGACAACTGGAGGGAAAATGTAATTCAGGAGGATAATAGGCATGAGGCGGGAACAGGGTTCCCTAAAGATAAGATGGTTCTATTTTACCATCATTGTGCTTAGGTTAACATTTGCCTTTATCATGGGCAATGATAATTGGACATCGATTGTGCTGTCTGGTACTAAAAGACAAGCAGCAGCAGAGATGAAATCTATTTGAAGATGTAGTGAAGAAGCTCTGGAAGGAACCTTAAAATAAAACACTGCACAGGAGATATAAAACACAGGAAATAGGAGGTATTTTGGTTTACTGATAAGTCGAAGATCGAAATGCATCCTTGTACTGTAACAAGTCTTGGTGGGGATACTTGGAAGTTGGAACAAATAACTACTCTCCTAAGTAGCCTACAAGTCAGAATCTTGGCGGAGCTGATCACAAGCCAAGGGAATCTGAGTAGGTTTAACAATAGAAGATAGTACAAATTCAGCAAGTGAGTAGTTGGCCACTGTAAAGAGGTACAACAAGCAAACCCTGGGGCAAGGGTAGGAAAAGAATAAGGGCTACACCCAAGTGCTCTAAATATGTAAGGTTCCTCAGAAATCCCATTATAATATAATAGCACTAGTGGTGACTCCATGGGACCCACTGGGTTTGAGCCTGTCAAATTCTATCTGAGGGGAATAGAACCAATTACAGCCACCTAATATTACTTTAAAATAGGCAATAAATACTTAAGATATATAAATATATATTAGAACTAAAGCTAGAAGGGTCATCCATATACTTATGTGACTCTACAAGCAACTTCCAAATTTAAAGACACAAGACATGAACTGATATTACAAACAATTATCCTTTTCTTTAATTATTTTTTCAACTATTTATGAAAAGTGTTTGATTGTGTTTATTGTTAAATATTTTTATAGTAAAATTGTAAATTCTCATAAAAAATAAAAGTAAACACTGTAGACAATTAAATTTCATCAAGCTATTGTATTGATTTAAGTTGTGGTCCGAGTTGACAAGGGGACAGATCTCCCGAACACTTTTAAATGTTTTTAAACTTGCCTATAGTAGCACTTACTTTGCTTGTTGAGGACGGCCGTTTCGCTAGAAACGGTCTGAGTTGACAAAGGGACACATCTCCCGAAACGGCTGTCCTCAACAAGCAAAGTAAGGGCTACTATAGGCAAGTTTAAAACATTTAAAAGTGTTTAGTAACTATTTATCATATATATATATATATATATATATGTATGTATGTATGTGAGTCTGTGTGTGTGTGTGTGTGTGTGTGTGTAATATTGATTATTAACAATTAAAACACTCATGATTATTTAAAAATTTGCATATGTATCGACACATGTCTATTTTAAGTAAAATTCAAAGGTAAAACCCTGAACTAACCTATAAAATATCAAACAGCATCTATTAGAACATATTTTTGGTAATTTTGAATAAGAAAAATACCAGTTATGTTTAAACTATTGGTATTTATATCAATCTCACATGGGAAATTGTTTACTTTAGCAACGTCAACAATTTCGGCCTAAACATTTTACCAGCCGATGCAGAAACTCATATCAAATGGCAAAAAAAAAATTAATAACACTATATGGCGTCCCAAATAATTACATTATATACATAAATATACCTATAAAGTATGCATTCAGGATAGATTTGGTTGTAATTTTACACTATTTGTTATGAGTTTCTGCATCAACCAGTAAAATTTCTTGCCCGATCTCATACCTTACTTGTATAGATTTGTTTTCTATATTTTAATATAGGCATATAGTAATGTATAAAATTACAACCAAATCCTGACTGGATACTTCAGTCCAAACGTAGTACAGTGCACTGTTACTGCGTGCCCAAAATCGTAGTTCCAACTAAAATAAGATAAAAAATTAGCTTTCCATGGTAACTAAAAAAATATAAATAACATAAATAGTTTTACGTTAGCAAGGGATTTTGCTAGTTTCAAGGTAAAAACAATTAGGCAAAACATTGATTTTGTAAGGTTTTAGGTAATCATGGAAAGGTTGAGGCATGGAATTTTTTCCAAAATTGTAATTGTTTGGGACATCAGCAAATGCCTTTTTATTTATTTTGATATTCGTTGAGTTTCTGCATTGGACGGTAAAATTTTTTGCCCGAAATCACTACGCGGTTAAAGTAAACAATTACCCTCACCTGTAAATTATATTTTAAAAATTACAACCAAGAGATATAGAAACTAGTAAGGAATAGAAAAATAATATAACTAGTGAGGATACTCCACAAATATAAAATATATATATTTAACCTCATTTTATAACTCAAACCAGGGTTAGGTTGTAAAATAATAAGGTAATTCTGACAATTACCAAAAATAATAAGTTTACCAACATGAGCAGTTGATGCATGGTAACAGTTTTATGCACAAACACCAAACTTGGGTTTTATAATTTTTGCCATATACTTTGTCTCACCACATACTTTATATATCACTAAAAATAATTTAAGCAAAATTTACATTTGGAAACTAATTAGACGTGTATGAAAATATTCCTAAACATGTCCTAAAGCTATATTGATAATTACAAATTGATAAAACAGTCAACAAATATTTGTCACGAAAGTTTAAAAAGCTAATAAGATTGCTATTGCTACTTACCAGCACTATTACAGCAATAAAATCCAAGAACAAAAACGGATATACAGAAGAAAGTTTTCATCTTCTAATAGTGTTGTAATAATTTTGACGTTATAGTAGCCTAATATTTTTTCATATTTTTCACACCTTCTCGTTATACTGCAGAAGTACAGATAGATGAATAAAACGTTGCTATAAAATAATCTAGAGGTATAAGTTTATCTCTAACAATTAAAAACACATCAGGGTGTGACAGATCTATCTACCTACTAAAGTTAATTGATAGAATTCCCAACCGTTTAAATTTCTAATTTGCGGGTATTACAAAGCATGCGCAGACGTTCAATTATTAAGCAATAACAATTACAATCTCGTTTTCGAAAAACAACAGAATAGATGTATTACTATTTATTACAGACTATAACGATTTTCAATCTGAAAATGTGACAAATAAAATATTTGCTGAAATTAAATTTTCTCAACAAAAGCGTTTAGAATATTTGATTGATATTTTAAAATACACATTTTTAAATACAATTTTTATTTATTACACTTTTGCTATTACTTGGGACCAGATTTTTTGTTAACTAAAAGTTGTTAAATAGTTGACTTACACTTTTGTAAGTTGTAAGTTAACAACTTAAACAATAGTTTATGACTATCCGAACTTCAAAATTCAAGAATTTAACAACTTTTAGTCAATGAAAAGTCTGGTCCCAAGTAATAGCAAAAGTGTAATAAATAATTAACAACCAGCTCGTCATGAATAGCAACAAGATTTCGACAATTTTTGTGATACAAATCTATTCTACTTCATATAGTATCTATCTGACTCTTATTCCTTTCTTGCCTATGATCCCTAATTTGATTAATTCATTTTAAGATTCAAACATAAAATATGCAATAGTATATAAAAGAGACCACGATATAAATGTTACTTCCTCAATATATAATGATTGTTACTAAAAACTTTTAAATGTTTTAAACTTGCCTATAGTAGCACTTACTTTGCTTGTTGAGGACGGCCGTTTCGGAAGATGTGTCCCTTTGTCAACTCAGACCGTAACTCAGTTTAAAACATTTAAAAGTGTTTAGTGATTACTAGTAGCTCACGCGAAGATGGAATAAACAAATGTTAATGATTGTTATTAAAAGAATATTAAAAATTTGGATTACAGAAAGGATAATTCAGGTATAAAGAAAAAACACAATATACTTAAATAACTTAGCAACATTATGAAGGATTTTTTGAATTTGTAGTCCATTACGTTCGGTGTATCTTAATTAATCACTTAAACATTAGTATATGACAATCCGAACTTTCGGATAGTCATAAACTATTGTTTAAGTGATTAATTATAAAGGAGTTTACACTTGCATTATGTTCAAAGAAGTATTTAATTCGTTTACCGTTATCTGTATCTAAAGTTTTCGATACAACTAATTCTCTTGTAACTAGTTTCAAGTCTCACTTAGAATAAGTAGAATTGCATTTCGTGGAGAAAACTAATATATAGTTTTTCGTTTGTTTAGTTCTTTCGCATTCCTGATGATTATGGGCAGTTACAAGTTTTGTTTTGGGAAAGCACAAGATTGCCGGGTGGTTAAAATGGGTCCGGGAGTACTCCTCCCTTAAATATAGAGATCATTTAAACGCTTGTCGACATTGAGCCAGCATCTAAAATCTTACATTATAAAGTATATTCTTGAATTTTGTAGTCCATTACGTTCGGCGAATCTTAATTAATCACTTAAACATTAGTATATGACAATCCGAACTTTGAATTTTGTAAATTTTTGAAAAATTACTGAGACAGAATATTTTCGATTGTTGTGTGACGATCTTCAACACTGATGAAGATCGACACATAGGGATCGAAAACGTTTTGTCTTAGTAAGTTTTTACCAAATTTGAAGTTCAGATAGTCATAAACTAATGTTAAAGTGATAATTAAAGTAGGCCTATACGTTTTAAACTACTTGTTAGGGTATGGTATTTAACGATATGTTTTTAATAGAACACACATCGGCGGCTTTTAGACTTATAGCTTTCCCAATTTTTCTAATTTTGCAGTAATAAATCTCAAAATAAGCTGGATTTTGTTTCTAGGAGAAACATAACCTTGAATATCAAACTTTGTCTTTCTTTGAACTAGTCATATTTAGAAAATAACTCACATAGATCAAAATAAACAACTGTTACTGCTGAGTATATTTCTTGTCAGCACTATTATTATTTTTGTAGTATTTTAATGAGTTCATTGTCAGCTTTTGATTATAAGAAAAAATAATACACCAGAAAGGAAGAAGGCAATGCCCCTCCTTTTCCCCCTTAACTCTCCCATGCTGATGATAAGACTAATATTCTTTGACTCTGAATAAAATTACATCAGTATAATTGTACTTTTCACCAAGTTATAACACAAGTGAGAACAGGTAATATTTTTATAATGGTATTAAAGGATAGGAAATATTAAGAAGTCTTACACCCTATATATATTTTATACAATTTGTAAATTATTATAATTGTTTCTAGTAAAAAAAGAATAGGTTATTAACAATGATTAGCAGTTTTTTAAAAAGCAGCACCATTGTCTTTATCAACAATTGTTTTCAATGCAGTATTAAATGTTTTAAATAATTAGTTATTTTTAGGTAAAACAAGACTGCAGCAAACATTAAAAATATGATAAAGTTATAATAATAATAACAAATTTTTTGAAAGTAATATTTGTTTGTGAATATTTGATTATAATCATATTTGCATGTTGCAGGCAAAGTGATTATTCCAGGCATTTTATACAATAACTAGGAATTCTATACTTTGCCTAGTAGCTTTTGTCAAAGTTTTAAATGAGAATGAGTTTGTACAATTTTACATAGTTTGCCTGGACATAATAATGTCTAGGTATTATATATAATGCCAATACTTTACAGGTAAAATATATCACAAATGAACTTAATTAATACTGAACACTATGTAATTACATATGTAAATTGAATGTCACTACAATCTTTTAACTAATAATATAAACAAAAAAGACTTTACAATTTCCAAGCAAATTGTCTGGAATTAAGTAATGTCTACAATATTCTTTTCTTGTTGCTATTACCCTAAGCTTCAGCTGAGTTGGAATCTTGGGTCTCAATTGAATGTCCACATGTAATATGTATGCTAGTGGAACACTCTGAACATTTTTGCACGTTATCTGTTTGTTTCATACAAATATAACATCAGCCAGTATTTATGGGGTTCACTGTTTGATTTGATTTTGGCATCTTCAACCTCCAAAACTAATGTATTTTAGTAGCTACATGTCAAAAACACACTGTTTCTAGCACTTTCGCTGTGGTTTTTAGCAATTTCTGTATTAAATTTTAATCTCAGAACAGTCAAACAGTCTGCCAAACTCTGATCCGGGATCACTCGAGACATTTCGGATATTATATATAGATATGTAAACTGTTCGCAAACACACTGACTATAGCACACTAATAAAGCACATCAGCAGGTACAGGAGAGTGCTGGTGACTAGTGAGTGGTGAGGGGATGAACGGTGGGGGGGGGGGGTTGTTCTGGCTAGTTGCAACCTGCAGTTCTGCCTGAGTCATGGCAGACATTGTATAGAATGCCCAGGGAAAGTATGAAATACAATTTGTTTAATATTTTGTTTATATTTGTTGATTCCATCTTCACGTGAGCTACTAGTTTTCACTACACACTTGTAAATATTTTACTACTTGGCTATAGTAGCATTTAGTAATATTTGTTAAGGACAGCCATTTCGGGAGATGTATGTCATTGTCAACTCAGACCGTGTGATCTCAAGGTTTTTGTAGGTTAGGGTGAACGTGGGATATTATGGTGGGGGTGTGGGTGTATTTTGGTGAGTATTACGAGTTATGATGTCAAAAAGTGTGTGTGAGTTATAATGTAATTGTTTGTTGAGTGTGTGTAGGGTGTATTTGAAATGTTTCTATATTGCGTATTGTTCTGTTGTGTACCGTTTGATTATTTTTGTATTGTTTATGAAGAGTTTGTAAGGTTGGATTATATGTTTGTGTAGTCATGTTTTGTGGATATGAGAAGTTCGGTGAAGTTTGTTTGAGTTGTCCATTGTTGGTGACAGACGCTGCATAATCTCGGGGGCCACCAAACCCCCTTCTTCTTTGACTGACTAACTGACTTGATTGGGTGTTTTTGTTTGTTAGTGCATTTATATGTTCTTGGTAGTATGTGTAAAATGACCTCCCTGTCTGACCTATGTACAACTTGGGGCACGAACTGCAAGTTAGTTTGTAAGCACCAGCAGAGTTGTATATGTTATTGATTTTGGGTTTAAATCCAACACCCACAATCTAACCAACACCCTACGTAAATACAATTACAAAATAGCCTATTCCACTCACAACACTCTTAATAAACAATTTAAACCCAGTAAAAGAAACAAACAGACTTCATAGAGAGTAGTATTCCAAAGATAATGCAGAGGACTACAAGTGACCTGCAGAATACAAGGATAGATCGATGAGGGTAGGGTAAGTTAAAAAGGATAAGATGATTGTTTGCTTGATAGTGCCAGAAGAGGATTTAATAGTGGCAATATGGGTGATGCAATCAGTGCCTAGGTGTAGCTGAAGAATATAGCCCATTGGTCAGTGAAGAGGGTCAAAATATTTTCCTTAAATGAAGAATAGTTGAACAACCCCGGATGATAAGTAGGGTTCTCACTCTATGATTTTCATGAACTGCAGACTGTAGCTTCCTTTGTTTCAAAAGAAACAGGCCAGTTGTACTTGAAACTACAATATACAATACCATTGAGACCAACGATGATAAGAAGCCAGGGATAGTATGTTTTTATAAAAAAAACAAAGTACGGAGTAGGCATGTTAGAAATGAATAGTTTTATCTACACCTCAAATTTTAAAAAAAGACGTTGAAAAATTTCGACAGCATTGTTATAGTTATCAGCATCAATGCACACACACAGTTCCTGTGCTACAGAGACAAAGACATCAATTCTCATCATTGCTTCATTAGGAAATTTGGTTGAGGAGATGATAACACCCCATCTCAGGAGAATCTTTGAGGAGATGTGAGAGACATTGTTCTGGAAGTAGTTGGAGGTTAAGTTCAACCCTGATAGCTGGATGGTATCCTCCGTGACAAAATGAAGAAGATAAAAAACCTGCACCAAGTACTCTTTAAGTAAACAGAGAAAAACTGACAAATGCAGCAAACCAATCCCTCTTAAATGCAAAAGAAAGATTTGCAAGGACTTTACTCTAGAATGCATGGAATGTTTCTGATATTTTAATAATTTTATTATAAATTTCACGTATTTTATTGGAACATTCATTTCACTGAACTGTATCTACTTACATATAGTCGAGGAAAAATAGCTAAATATTTTTGAAAGTTACGAATCCGGATGGGAGTAAAGGTATCGAAGTGGGGTTTTTTGCAAAATGTTTGTGGTGTTGTGTAGAAAAAATGTAATTTTCTTGCATTTGGTACAAATGCAATAAAAAGGGTTAAAAATGCATATAATGCATTTTGTATATGCATTTAAACATGCATTTACTAGAATTATTCGTGAGTCTATCGAAATAGAGAGGCGAGAGAGTCTTAACAAACACGATGATACTTTGAATTTGCCCGCAGCCTGGAAGTGTGTCATCGATAGATTTTATCGGCAGAAAGGTTGAACAAAGGCAAAGGAATGTGAGTAATTGTTTGTCTATATATAGGAGCCGAGTTATCTGCGCTCTTCACTCGCTCTTCTACTGTTGTTGGGTTCACCTCGTCTATGCTGGATGAGATTCTAGCAAAACGTCGGAACTGCGAATTTATGGACTGCAGAATGAACGGATGTACTCCAGATAGTAACTATTCATCATATTTTTCCATTCGTGAAGGAATACGTATCAGCATTTAAACATTTGTTGATTCGCGTGAGCTACTAGAAATCACTAAACACTTTTAAATGTTTTAAACTTGCCTATAGTAGCACTTACTTTGCTTGTTGAGGACGGCCGTTTCTGGAGATGTGTATTTTTGTCAACTCAGACCGTAACTGATCTCAAGGTTTACGTAGGTTGGGTGGGGGTGGGATATTTTGGTGGTATGGATGTATTTTGTGTGTATTAGGAGTTATGATGTCAAAAAGTGCGCGTGAGTTGTAATGTAATTGTGTATTGAGTATGTGTGTAGGGTGTAGTTTGAAGTGCCTATATTTTTCGTATTGTTCGGTTGTGTAGCGTTGGTTATTTCTGTGTTGTTTATGAAGAATTTGTAGGTTAGATGTTATGTCTATGTAGTCATGTTTTGTGGAGTTGAGATGATCAGCGAAGTTTGATTGGTAGTTATTGTTTTTTAGTGCTTTTATATGTTCTTGGTAACATGTGTAGAATGACATATATTTTTACATAGGCCAGACAGGGAGGTCAAGTTTTTTTAGGCATTTTCTTCCAGAACATGCGTTCCATTAAAATTTTTCTGGAAACAGGGAATTAACCTATTTATCAGCACTTGCTGCCTCTTCACTTTCTGCAATACTGTGCCAGTTACAATGACTTTTAAATCGACTGAACCAACCATTGCTAGCTTTAAACTTTTTAATCACTTAAAACAATAGTTTATGACTATCCGAACTTTAAATTAAGTAAATTTGTTAAAACGTACTGACAGAACATTTTCAATCGCTATGTGTCGATCTTCATCAGTGTCTTCTTGGAGATATTAGGTCAAGTGGTGACGGTTTTAAAGATAGGTTTTCGATAGTATCAAATAGTATGTATGATTTATATTGTGTTTGTTCGTTTAGTATGCTTGTACTTTGTTGTTTTTGTGTGTCTGTAAATCATATTGTTCTAGTGTGTTGAGATGTGGTTCTTTTTTGTTGATGTGTAGGATTTCTAGGTTGTGGTAAATGTTTGTGTCCTGTTTCTTTTGTATGATTGTAAAATGTTGAGTTGGTGTTCTGTTTGTTTACTTCGAATCTTTGTTTAAAGCTGCGACCTGTTTGTCCAATGTAGAATTTATTACATTCGTCACAGTTCAGTTTGTATGCGCCTGGTGCTTGTAGTTTATCTTTGTTGTTAATGTTGTGTTGTATTTTGTATTGTAACTTGTTATTAGTTTTGTATCCTAATTTTTGAAATTTGCGGGCTATTTTGTTTTTTGTGTTGTTATGTACGGTAATGTGATTTATTTTATTTTCCCTGTCTGTAGTGTTAATTTTAGTGTTTTTGTATTTTGTACCATAGTTTGTCTATTATTGTGGTGTTGTATCCATTTGTGTAAGCATTAAACATTTCACCCTTAGCTACTTCTCCAGCTTCTTCTCTTAATTGGTCAAAAATATGTTTAGCTTGAGAACAAATCGTGTTCTGGTCAACAGGACAATTTTTCACAGGACAGTACATAACTGAGCCTGCTGACGATGCGACTTAGCGAGACAAGCTCTCGCGACGCTACGTTGCGACAGCCACACAGCATCTTAAGGTTGAGTCATCATGATTTAAAACCGTGTAACTTGGGAATTGCTAAGACGGGGTAGCGCAAGTCGAGGTATTACTATATATAACCATAATTCTAATATTAATTAGTTTATGTACATCCTCAAATATGGTGTATTACATTACAGGAAATTTCAGTTATGTCTTCATGGGGTTTAATTCGTTTTCTTATCGTGATATTTCTTTGTACTAAGTCTGATAGTTATGAAACCACAATTGCACGGCTGAACGATCTCCAAGATATACAAAATCCACCTCCAGTAGATCATGTGGCTCGAATCCCTCGAACGGTTCGACGTGCTTGGCTGTTAGTCTGTATACCAGGTATTTATTTTTGATCATATTACAATACAATTAATATTTTCAACTATAGTTATTACTCTTGAATTTTGTAGTCTATTACGTAGAGTGAAACTTGATTAATCACTTTAACATAATATAGTTATTACTGTGTTATCTATGGTTACTACTAAGACAAATTATTGGGACTGATCCCAAGAGTTTTCTAATCGTATAACTGAAAACTTAATTATGTCTTCGATCTGTGCATTTTTATTGGATTTTTCCCATTTGCACTCAAACATCAAATTTTGGTTGGATACGGATATTATAAACAAAAAAAATCACCATTTTTAGCTAAAAGTTTGTATTTTTACTACAGTAAGTAAAAAAAAAAGTTATGAAAACTGGGGTAAGTTTATTTAAAACATAGTAAACGTTGAACATTAAAAATATATAAAAAAACAAAGGTTAAAAAAAAGTTAAACAACATAAAAATTTTGAGCTCTACTTACGTAACATGAACACCTTTATCGTCCTTTGATAATTGCAGTATTCAATTAGTTCTTCAAATTTTCTTCTTCTTGTGATTCTCTCACTAGGATTCCCTTGTACCACACCAGACATTCATGAGCTTCCCTGTCTGAAGCAAGTTATCTGAAGGTAATACAGTAGAGTGTCATTAATCCGGATAAAAAACTCTGGATCCTGATTTCAGCGTGCACGGCACTCGGCGCCACTACAAATACGCCACCTCAGTGCCACTAAGTGTTATCTTTAATTATAAATGCAAAGAAGGTAAACCAATTCTGAAAAAATGCGTCATAACTAAATTTAAAACACAACTTACAATATATAAATCATTATTTAAATTTTTAGATTTGTATGTTCTGTACACTAACCAATAGTGCGTATTGCAACTAATAACGAAAATAATAAAATTTATTATTAAATTTAATCTTTAGATAATTTTACATATAATATGCTTTTTTAATATTATTATTCATATGCAATGGCAATTTTTCAAATTTTTTAGACTTTTTCACTCAATAAGTTTGAACAGATATGTTTTTTTAACTTTCTGTGCTATGTATTAGTATGTACGTTATATTTTCTTTCACTAAATTCTTTTGTATTTCTCAAGCCCTCTTTCCTGCTATTTTGTAATAATTCCTGGTTGAATTCAAAAGTACACAGTACTCTAAGCATTAAAATAGATTATAGTTAATGAAATATCAGTAGGTAAAAGATCGTTTAAAAATTCAGATAAGTCAGTCATCCGGATGGGTCCTGGTCCCAAATGATCCAGGTTTTTGACGCTCTACTGTGTTAAACTCACTAGAAAATATATTACAAACATCATGGGAGACCTCCAGAGCAATCTCGATAGAGGGGTTGCAGTATTCTTGTGTAGAGTATTCTTGCATAGAGGGGTTGGAGAACACCTTGTGCAGTATTCTAATTGAAATATGATTTGATATGTGGTAGTGGCTCTCTTCTGCTCATCAGTCTATTCTTTTTCCTGACACACTCGTGGCTGATTTGGTCTTTTCCTCTTTTCTCAACAGTGATCAGAAGTTTTCAATATTTTCAGCACATACCTTATTCTATCTGCTGAAAACTTATTGAGGCAGATAAGAAACATTTAGCATATGTTGATTTTGCCACTTTGTTGAATTAGTGTTTTTTGATGAATAAGAGACCATGTGACACTAGTTTCTGTCTTCCCAATTGCAGAGCACACAAAACATTGTCTTCCTACAGAGGAGGCTTGTACAAAACAGGAGTGTAGACAATCCAGGAGAAGGTACTGTCTAAATATATCCTAGACATCAAAACTGTAGATCGACCAGTAAAATGTACTGTCTGAATGTATTCTACACATCAGGACTGTAGACATTCCAGTAGAATCTACTGTCTAAATGTATCCTAGGCATCAGGACTGTAGACAATCCAGTAGAATGTACTGTCTGAATGTATCCTATACTCCAGGACTGTAGGAAATCCAGTAGAGTGCTAGACATCAGGACTGTAGACAATCCAGTAGAATGTACTGTCTGAATGTATCCTATACACCAGGACTGTAGGAAATCCAGTAGAGTGCTAGACATCAGGACTGTAGACAATCCAGTAGAATGTACTGTCTGAATGTATCCTATACACCAGGACTGTAGGAAATCCAGTAGAGTGCTAGACATCAGGACTGTAGACAATCCAGTAGAATGTACTGTCTGAATGTATCCTACACATCAGGACTGTAGACAATCCAGTAGAATCTACTGTCTAAATGTATCCTAGGCATCAGGACTGTAGACAATCCAGTAGAATCTACTGTCTAAATGTATCCTACACATCAGGACTGTAGACAATCCAGTAGAATCTACTGTCTAAATGTATCCTAGGCATCAGGACTGTAGACAATCCAGTAGAATCTACTGTCTAAATGTATCCTACACATCAGGACTGTAGACAATCCAGTAGAATCTACTGTCTAAATGTATCCTACACATCAGGACTGTAGACAATCCAGTAGAATCTACTGTCTGAATGTATCCTACACATCAGGACTGTAGACAATCCAGTAGAATCTACTGTCTAAATGTATCCTACACATCAGGACTGTAGACAATCCAGTAGAATCTACTGTCTAAATGTATCCTACACATCAGGACTGTAGACAATCCAGTAGAATCTACTGTCTAAATGTATCCTACACATCAGGACTGTAGACAATCCAGTAGAATCTACTGTCTAAATGTATCCTACACATCAGGACTGTAGACAATCCAGTAGAATCTACTGTCTAAATGTATCCTACACATCAGGACTGTAGACAATCCAGTAGAATCTACTGTCTGAATGTATCCTACACATCAGGACTGTAGACAATCCAGTAGAATCTACTGTCTAAATGTATCCTACACATCAGGACTGTAGACAATCCAGTAGAATCTACTGTCTAAATGTATCCTACACATCAGGACTGTAGACAATCCAGTAGAATCTACTGTCTGAATGTATCCTACACATCAGGACTGTAGACAATCCAGTAGAATCTACTGTCTAAATGTATCCTACACATCAGGACTGTAGACAATCCAGTAGAATCTAATGTCTAAATGTATCCTACACATCAGGACTGTAGACAATCCAGTAGAATCTACTGTCTAAATGTATCCTACACATCAGGACTGTAGACAATCCAGTAGAATCTACTGTCTGAATGTATCCTACACATCAGGACTGTAGACAATCCAGTAGAATCTACTGTCTAAATTTATCCTACACATCAGGACTGTAGACAATCCAGTAGAATCTACTGTCTGAATGTATCCTACACATCAGGACTGTAGACAATCCAGTAGAATCTACTGTCTAAATGTATCCTAGGCATCAGGACTGTAGACAATCCAGTAGAATCTACTGTCTAAATGTATCCTACACATCAGGACTGTAGACAATCCAGTAGAATCTACTGTCTAAATGTATCCTACACATCAGGACTGTAGACAATCCAGTAGAATGTACTGTCTGAATGTATCCTACACATCAGGACTGTAGACAATCCAGTAGAATCTACTGTCTAAATGTATCCTAGGCATCAGGACTGTAGACAATCCAGTAGAATCTACTGTCTAAATGTATCCTACACATCAGGACTGTAGACAATCCAGTAGAATCTACTGTCTAAATGTATCCTAGGCATCAGGACTGTAGAAAATCCAGTAGAATGTACTGTCTGAATGTATCCTATACTCCAGGACTGTAGGAAATCCAGTAGAGTGCTAGACATCAGGACTGTAGACAATCCAGTAGAATGTACTGTCTGAATGTATCCTATACACCAGGACTGTAGGAAATCCAGTAGAGTGCTAGACATCAGGACTGTAGACAATCCAGTAGAATGTACTGTCTGAATGTATCCTATACACCAGGACTGTAGGAAATCCAGTAGAGTGCTAGACATCAGGACTGTAGACAATCCAGTAGAATGTACTGTCTGAATGTATCCTATACACCAGGACTGTAGGAAATCCAGTAGAGTGCTAGACATCAGGACTGTAGACAATCCAGTAGAATGTACTGTCTGAATGTATCCTAGGCATCAGGACTGTAGGAAATCCAGTAGAGTGCTAGACATCAGGACTGTAGACAATCCAGTAGAATGTACTGTCTGAATGTATCCTACACATCAGGACTGTAGGAAATCCAGTAGAGTGCTAGACATCAGGACTGTAGACAATCCAGTAGAAAGTACTGTCTGAATGTATCCTATACACCAGGACTGTAGGAAATCCAGTAGAGTGCTAGACATCAGGACTGTAGACAATCCAGTAGAATGTACTGTCTGAATGTATCCTATACACCAGGACTGTAGACAATCCAGTAGAATGTACTGTCTGAATGTATCCTATACACCAGGACTGTAGGAAATCCAGTAGAGTGCTAGACATCAGGACTGTAGACAATCCAGTAGAATGTACTGTCTGAATGTATCCTATACACCAGGACTGTAGGAAATCCAGTAGAGTGCTAGACATCAGGACTGTAGACAATCCAGTAGAATGTACTGTCTGAATGTATCCTAGGCATCAGGACTGTAGGAAATCCAGTAGAGTGCTAGACATCAGGACTGTAGACAATCCAGTAGAATGTACTGTCTGAATGTATCCTATACACCAGGACTGTAGGAAATCCAGTAGAGTGCTAGACATCAGGACTGTAGACAATCCAGTAGAATGTACTGTCTGAATGTATCCTACACATCAGGACTGTAGACATTCCAGTAGAATCTACTGTCTAAATGTATCCTAGGCATCAGTACTGTAGACAATCCAGTAGAATGTACTGTCTGAATGTATCCTATACACCAGGACTGTAGGAAATCCAGTAGAGTGCTAGACATCAGGACTGTAGACAATCCAGTAGACTGTACTGTCTGAATGTATCCTATACACCAGGACTGTAGGAAATCCAGTAGAATCTACTGTCTAAATGTATCCTATACACCAGGACTGTAGGAAATCCAGTAGAATGTACTGTCTGAATGTATCCTATACACCAGGACTGTAGACAATCCAGTAGAATGTACTGTCTGAATGTATCCTATACACCAGGACTGTAGGAAATCCAGTAGAGTGCTAGACATCAGGACTGTAGACAATCCAGTAGAATGTACTGTCTGAATGTATCCTATACACCAGGACTGTAGGAAATCCAGTAGAGTGCTAGACATCAGGACTGTAGACAATCCAGTAGAATGTACTGTCTGAATGTATCCTATACACCAGGACTGTAGGAAATCCAGTAGAGTGCTAGACATCAGGACTGTAGACTTTCCAGTAGAATGTACTGTCTGAATTTATCCTATACACCAGGACTGTAGGAAATCCAGTAGAGTGCTAGACATCAGGACTGTAGACTTTCCAGTAGAATGTACTGTCTGAATGTATCTTATACACCAGGACTGTAGGAAATCCAGTAGAGTGCTAGACATCAGGACTGTAGACTTTCCAGTAGAATGTACTGTCTGAATGTATCCTATACACCAGGACTGTAGGAAATCCAATAGAGTGCTAGACATCAGGACTGTAGACTTTCCAGTAGAATGTACTGTCTGAATGTATCCTATACACCAGGACTGTAGGAAATCCAGTAGAGTGCTAGACATCAGGACTGTAGACAATCCAGTAGAATGTACTGTCTGAATGTATCCTATACACCAGGACTGTAGGAAATCCAGTAGAGTGCTAGACATCAGGACTGTAGACAATCCAGTAGAATGTACTGTCTGAATGTATCCTATACACCAGGACTGTAGGAAATCCAGTAGAGTGCTAGACATCAGGACTGTAGACTTTCCAGTAGAATGTACTGTCTGAATGTATCCTATACACCAGGACTGTAGGAAATCCAGTAGAGTGCTAGACATCAGGACTGTAGACAATCCAGTAGAATGTACTGTCTGAATGTATCCTATACACCAGGACTGTAGGAAATCCAGTAGAGTGCTAGACATCAGGACTGTAGACTTTCCAGTAGAATGTACTGTCTGAATGTATCCTATACACCAGGACTGTAGGAAATCCAGTAGAGTGCTAGACATCAGGACTGTAGACAATCCAGTAGAATGTACTGTCTGAATGTATCCTATACACCAGGACTGTAGGAAATCCAGTAGAGTGCTAGACATCAGGACTGTAGACAATCCAGTAGAATGTACTGTCTGAATGTATCCTATACACCAGGACTGTAGGAAATCCAGTAGAGTGCTAGACATCAGGACTGTAGACAATCCAGTAGAATGTACTGTCTGAATGTATCCTATACACCAGGACTGTAGGAAATCCAGTAGAGTGCTAGACATCAGGACTGTAGACAATCCAGTAGAATGTACTGTCTGAATGTATCCTATACACCAGGACTGTAGGAAATCCAGTAGAGTGCTAGACATCAGGACTGTAGACTTTCCAGTAGAATGTACTGTCTGAATGTATCCTATACACCAGGACTGTAGGAAATCCAGTAGAGTGCTAGACATCAGGACTGTAGACAATCCAGTAGAATGTACTGTCTGAATGTATCCTATACACCAGGACTGTAGGAAATCCAGTAGAGTGCTAGACATCAGGACTGTAGACAATCCAGTAGAATGTACTGTCTGAATGTATCCTAGGCATCAGGACTGTAGGAAATCCAGTAGAGTGCTAGACATCAGGACTGTAGACAATCCAGTAGAATGTACTGTCTGAATGTATCCTATACACCAGGACTGTAGGAAATCCAGTAGAGTGCTAGACATCAGGACTGTAGACAATCCAGTAGAATGTACTGTCTGAATGTATCCTATACACCAGGACTGTAGGAAATCCAGTAGAGTGCTAGACATCAGGACTGTAGACAATCCAGTAGAATGTACTGTCTGAATGTATCCTAGGCATCAGGACTGTAGGAAATCCAGTAGAGTGCTAGACATCAGGACTGTAGACAATCCAGTAGAATGTACTGTCTGAATGTATCCTATACACCAGGACTGTAGGAAATCCAGTAGAGTGCTAGACATCAGGACTGTAGACAATCCAGTAGAATGTACTGTCTGAATGTATCCTATACACCAGGACTGTAGGAAATCCAGTAGAGTGCTAGACATCAGGACTGTAGACAATCCAGTAAATTGTACTGTCTGAATGTATCCTATACACCAGGACTGTAGGAAATCCAGTAGAGTGCTAGACATCAGGACTGTAGACTTTCCAGTAGAATGTACTGTCTGAATGTATCCTATACACCAGGACTGTAGGAAATCCAGTAGAGTGCTAGACATCAGGACTGTAGACAATCCAGTAGAATGTACTGTCTGAATGTATCCTATACACCAGGACTGTAGGAAATCCAATAGAGTGCTAGACATCAGGACTGTAAACTATCCAGTAGAATGTACTGTCTGAATGTATCCTAGACATCAGGACTGTAGGTAATAAAGTAGTATGCTAGGCATCAGGACTGTAAACTATCCAGTAGAATGTACTGTCTGAATGTATCCTAGACATCAGGATTATAGGTAATCCACTATTGAAATATTTCGATCAAAAATTATCTTCATCAGTCAAGAAAGAGAAAAAGAAGAGAAAAACTGAAGTGAACCACTGATGTGTATAAATATCCACATGTCACAGATTTATAGTTTATGATATAGTGCTATATATGATTTGTGTAAATATTGTTATATGTGATTTGTGTATATATTGATTATTTGAAACTAGATATTAATAGTCTGTCAGAAGGAAGGTAAATGGAGAGTAAAACTCCTTTTACATTCCCCCAAACCTATATCATTTTTAACAACTCCATTTACCTTCCTTCTGACAGACTATTAATATCTAGCTTCAAGTAATCAATATTTACACAAATCACATATAACAATATTTACACATCACATATAGCACTATATCATAAACTATAAATCTCTGACATTTGGATATTTATACACATCTGTGGTTCACTTCAGTTTTTCTCTTTCTTGACTGATGAAGATCAGTTTTGATCGAAATATTTCAATAGTGTGTTAAGTTTTTGTGTTTATTTCATAGAGATTGCATTTTTGGACTATTGCCATTAGGTAAATCTGTCAATCTCCTATCTAGTCATAAAATTCCTATATATATATATATATATATATATATATATATATATATATATATATATATATAATATAAACAAAATCACATTTGAAATGTGTACTTTCAGATTTTACAATGTTTTACAGAATTAATTTATCAGACCTTTATATGTTAAAAAAAAGTCTATGGCAGAGTACATGACACCCATTCGAGATTGTATTGCGTATTTAGAATACACTTCAGTTTGTATATTTGAGTTTAATACATTTCAATAATGAATTTACACCTTCCCTTTTATTAAAAAAGAAAACTAGCATTCTTATGCCATGAATGGTTAAAGTTTTAAAGTTAAATTTTTCCTTTTTGATCACTTAATGTCTTAAAATTATGACTTAGCTGTGTTGTAACAAAACTGGTGTAGCAAAACATGGTCCCTGAACTTAGATCTCGGCATTCTGCATATTATGTTGGCTCGCACGTAATTTGGAATCTGGCCCGGCGTTGTATCTTAACGTAGCATTTCGTCTATAAAAAAAATAAATAAATTATAAGTAAACTGTTAGATATTTAAAATTTAAAACAAAAAGCTTTCCTTCGCTCTTCAATACTTTATTGCCTCACATCTTGGTAACGAAAGAGGAACTTCTTGAGGTGTGCATATCGAGCTACATCTCGCCAAGGAAGAGAGAGTGCTTGAAGCGACCACGCAAGTATTTTAACTTCCGCGCACCCTTGCTGCGCATATAGCAATTCCAGTTTTTCAACATAGATGTCAGGCTCACCCATGGACTTTAATATCTAATTTACAATTTAAAAAAAAAATTATTTTACATTTTAAACTTTTTTTTATGTCACGTTTGATTTCTGAATCTGTTCTAATGTGTAACATTACACAATATAATGTTACAATATATTATTAATGATTTATTAAATGGAAATAGTCTAAAAGGACTCTAGAAAATTTTAATTGATTTTAAAATATGTTTAATAAATTTCATAAGGAGAGATTTGTAATGTAAACATAAATTTTCAAAATGGCTTTTAACTATAAATATTAAATGAAATATTTTGAAATTATTAAATAATCCACATATAAATTTTGAATTGATGTACATACAAATGTCTAGATTTATAAGTATGTTAGTTTATATATGCTAATATTTCATGTCTTTTTTATATTAAATTTATGTTGTTATTTACTACCGTAATGATTTTTGTTTATATGTGATGCTTTGACGATGATAAATAATTTATAGAAATTGAATTGATTAAAGAAACAAAAAATTAGATTATTTAAAAAAAAGAAACTTGGGTAAATACGAGTATAATTACAAAAATTTAATTTTGAAAGTAATAATTATTAAATAAGAAGGTTAAATATGAAGCTTGTTTAAGTTTTTGAAGAATTCATTCCCCAAGATTTAGTGACTCAAATGATTAAATATCTGGCAGAATTTGGCAAGGAGCAATACAGGTTCTGGGTCGTTTCAGATCTGCCTGTTTCAAATTTTACCTGCATTGGTTGTTTACAGTTAAGTGTGAATCCATAGGAAAACTCCCACGAGGATTCTACATGCGCCGTTTAGGTAAACTGAGTATTAGGTAAATGGCGCTGAACCGGTGGAGCATTGATGTACTATCCTGGTGAAATCAAAAAGTAGTTATGATGCCCTAACCCCAAAGGGGACCATACGAGTTCAGGTTATAGACTCACTTGTTTATCAACATCAGTCTCTTAATTAAAAAAGGCATGGCTTAATTTGTCCTAGGTTATTTAAGAAAATAAAATAATAATAATATTAATAATAATAATAATAATATAATGATATAAAAATCATTAAAAAATAGATTAGTAAGAAGCCCTAGGGTATAAACATATATAGGATAGAAAAATAAGTAAATGAAAAATAGGAAAAGAGAAAAGCGAGGAGTCAGAGCGAAAGACCAGAGCTTATACAGGTGCTGGCGTTATAAATCCGATCGAAAACTTAGAGAATCCGGGTCTTTTGTATTGAGTTTTGAGATAAAAAAAACCTCAAACTTCCCTCCAAAAAGCATCAGGAAGCTTGTGAAGACTCCAAATTGATAAAAATGAAAAAATTGAAGAAAAATAAATTAACAGGAAAATAGAAGAAGTAAAGTTAAATAAAATAATGGAAAAACCCACAGAAGAAAGGAAAATATGTAAATGAAATGCTCTATCAATGGGAGAAATTTCTAAGGAAGAAGAAAACCTAAAATTGTTAGAAGGGTACAGCTAAGGAAAAATAAATCAAAGGACAGGGGTAAAAATCTAGGCCGATAATAAACACAAATTAAAAATAATAGAGGAAACCCCTTTGTAAAAAGGAACTATCCAATACTAGTAAATTATAGGAAACAAATATAACAGGAAATTGATGTAATGCTTGAGAATGATATCATGGAACGGTCCATATGACATTTATAAATCATTTGGTAACGGTTCCCAAACCAGGTAAGTCAATAAAGCTATGTCTTGACACAAGGCGACTAAATGAAAGCACAGTTTCAGACTATGAAAGAAAGAATGGTTCAATTTAAAAGAAAAAAATATTTAAATAATTAAGTTGTTACATTTAACAAAATAACGCGTGAAACTCTAGATAATAAAGCTGTATATGTGTATAAAATAGTAACGTTTAGTAAATAAATCAAGCATACAGGAAACTAATGGTCAATGAGTGGGATACAGTGTAGTTATTATAGCCAACAGTTACGAGCTAATGGAAAGGAAGATAGGACTTTTTGTGATCAGAGGAATTCCAGAGTCCCACATCTTCAAGATAAGGACAAATCTTCCAGACACTGAAATAAGGAAGCAAATATCAGCGAGTTTGTTTTTGATGAAAGACCAGGGACAGCTGCACAGAGAGATACGGAGGTGCTGTAGCGTTCTCTACAATCAGTAAGCTGTCAATGTATTGCAATCTATAAATATGTTAGAATTATAAGATATCTTTTATAAATTAATAGAGAGCCATATTGAAAATTTTTGAGATATAGAATCACAAATAATTTTTTTCATTTATTTAAAGAGTTTATTGGTGAAGATAAAAATAAGTGCCAACTTTTTCAACAAAGTGTGCAGTGTTTAAATGATAAATGTTTATGTTCTTGAACATAATGTTTAAAATGCTAATTTCTAAAATAAATATATGAATATAAAATGTGTAGTGTATAAGTAAAGGTTTGCTTTTAAGTTCTTGCAGGAGATGCCGAAGGCAGAGTGAGACTTATTGGGTGGAAGAAGGTGTTTAAACTAATTACAGTGCATAATGAAAAAATAGGTAATCCATATAATATTAATAATGAAATGATTTTTGATAGATGTAATTAAATAGCAAAATTATTTAAAAAAATATTTTCCTTTCCAATCATAGAGAAGATACTAGTACAGAGAACAAAAATTTTCTCTCATTTTCAAAGGAGGATGTATAACGGTCCTCTCGAGAGGTTTTTTCTCTCGGAAAGTGAACTGGTAAAAAAAAAAACAAGTTAGTACTGTCCTTTACACTTTTATATTTTTGATTCAATAATTTTAATTGATATTTAAAAATTTTGAATAAACTTCAAGAAATAAATTTTCTAAAAATTTTAAGTAAATTTTAATTTAACATGAAATAGTCTAAAAGGATTCTAGAAAATTAAAATTGATTTTAAAATCTTTTTAATGACCTCCATAAGGCAAGATTTGCAGTGTAAACATAAATTTTGAAAATGGCTTCAACTACAAATAAATATTAAATGAAATATTTTGAAATTTTCAAATAATCAAAGATAAATTTTGAATTGATGTTCATAAAAATGTCTAGATTTATAAGTGCGTTAGTTTAAATATGCTAATATTTCATGTCTGATATATTAAATTTATGTGGTTATTTACTACTGTAATAATTTTAGTTTATAAATGAACCTTTGACAATGATAAATAATTTATAACTAATATTTTTATTTAATGTCTGTTAATAACTATTAAATTTTGTATATAGGCTAATGACAAATCACAGACAATTTTTCTTTTTTAAAAAAAAAGCAAAATTAATGGTGATCTGTCATTAGTCTGCATAAAAAATAATTTATAGAAATTAATTTTGAAGAAAGATTAATTATTAATATCTTTAATTATTATATATTTAATTAATTGATTAAAGAAACAAAAAGTAGATTATTTTAAAAAAAGGGACTTGAATAAAATAATTATGAAAATTTAATTTTGAAAGTATAATTAAATTATGAAGCTTGTTTAAAAGTAAATTAAATTATGGTTTTGTAGCATAATAAGTTGAAATAATTAGGAAACTTTTGAACATATTATTTAACTAAATTAAAAATATTAAAAAAAAAATTTGATAGAAAAAAATTTAATTTAATTTTATGAAAGTAAATGGGAGTTTTGATGACAAATTTGAAATAAAATATATGAATAATTATTGAGAATTAATAATTAAACTCAGCAATGAAAAGAAACAGCACCACATTAGTAAACAGAAAGTATTTTAAAATAAACTGTTGTTCCATTTTGAATATCTTTGCAGGTTATTTGTTTTGTTTTAAAAATACCTTTACGGGGTAATTATTGATATGTAAAATGTATTACAGGCTAGATTTAACAATTAA
This sequence comes from Prosapia bicincta, assembly GCA_036971475.1. NCBI lineage: Eukaryota > Metazoa > Arthropoda > Insecta > Hemiptera > Cercopidae > Prosapia > Prosapia bicincta. Next base: position 8,324,565 of record JBAIZL010000011.1, on the reverse strand, counting down.
CATTAAATAGTAAAATGTATCAGTAAATATTTTTGTGTAACTTTGAGCTAAATTTAAGTTGAATTAAACTTTTTTACATAATTAAATAAGAAATTAAACTCCTGTACTAGAATGATATTTTATATAAATAAAATCAGTGGTTTTTACTAGTTTATGCCTAAGAGTTAAATTTATTATGCACTAAATCATTTTCCTCAATAATCCTACAATATGGTCATTATGCTGCGATGCTTTCAAAAAATTCATTCCCTACTATATAGTGACTCAAATGGTTAAATATCTGGCAGAATTTAGCAAGGAGCAATACAGGTTCTGGGGCGTTTCAGATCTGCTTGCTTCAAGTTTTACCTGCGTTGGCTGTTTACACGTAAGTGTGGATCCATAGTAAAACTGCCAGTAGGATTCTGCATGCGCAGTTTAGGTAAATCGTCGCAGGCCAAGGCTGCGTATTTTCAGAGACTTCAAGTAGTATACGGTTAGAGTTCATGAATTTACTTCTTACAAGTCAAAAGAATGTTATTAAGAGATGTATTTACCTAATAAAAATTTACTATTATTAATCTAGTCTATGTATTATAAATTTTTGGAGCTTTATTTTTTGGTGATTGTAAATTGTTATAGGAAATTGTATAGGAAATAGGTATTATATTCAACTAATCAAATATTTGTTTGAATAGTGTTAAAGTAAATTAACCTAAATAATATTTCCATTATTCTCTATGGCTATAATAATTATAAAGTACATTATTACTATGTAGTAGTATAGGGATATATAGTTGTTTCAGAGTCTGTAATAGTTATTGTATAGTAATTTAGACATAAAAGATCATAAATTAACTCCTAAGTAGTGTATTATAAAGTCTGTCATTACAATAATTAAAATTTTCCATTTTATACATTGTAAGGTAAATTCACTAGATATAATTTTATAGATTTTGAAAATAGATTTAATCTTCCAATTTTGAACAAAATGATTTTTCTCATTAAAAAATCCAAATCTTTCGATTTTTTTTTTTTACTTCCTCAGTCTTGAAAATTAGAATAAAATGTTATTAAAATTGTTCAGCCTTATGTTTTAACGAATTATTAAAAGGAGGTAATTTTGGAAAGTAGGGGCAAATGTACCTAGGGCATAATGTACATAGGAACATTTTCGTTTTCTTTCTAGTGGTGTCATCTAGCGGTTTTAAACTGAACTATGTCATAAAACCTAAACTATAGTGCAGCGCTAATCCACTGTTTTGTTAGTTGGAAATTGTTTGTAGCAAAGATATAAGGTTAAAGTTTTAACGGCCTAAAAGTAAATATTTATTTAGTGTGTTGCTACTAAGTCATTTTAAAGAATTCTATCAACCAAGCTGTATGGAGTGCAGTATCTGGGAAAAGTCCATCTTACAGTATGTATTTTGACTACTTGTTTAATGTTCTAGTCATGGTTAGTCCTAAAAAACACATCTGTTCTAAGTGGCGAGCTGTTGTACCAAGGAACACAAGTACATGTTGTGTCTAGGAACATGTTCCTTGGTACAGTGTGTGAATAGTTTTTTTTAGGTATTACAAAGTAAAGAACACGTAAAGAAGTATAAACGGCTTAAAGAAGTATAGATGGCATAAAATGAGGACCTGTTGATGCAGATGCTTTACGAAAAGCCATAAAAGCTGTCAATGCTGCACGCATTGAAGTGTTTAGAGAATTGGAAAAAGCGCTGGCATAAGTGCATAATATCTAGTGGGGACTACTTTGAAAGGTACAATATCGATGTAGATGAATAAATAAATATTTTTTTCAAAAAACGAAAGTTCCGGGTATTTTTTGAACACAGTGGTACATTGTCACATTGATATCACGCCTGTAGAAGATTTTCAGCTGTTCTCACCTTGAGAGTATGTAAGTTTATGTTAAGTTCATCTTGAAAGATTCATTGAACATCAACTAATTAATTGGTTCCTTTTTATTGTACATATTTATTTCTCTTTGTTATTCAACTCTGGCTTTAATAACTCAACATTTAAGGTTTTAACATTTAAGGATAGGGATAATCTTGTTTGTCTTATTTTTACATGCATTTCAGTCAATGATATATTAAATAAAATTTTAAATAAACTTTGGCTTAAGTTATATAGAACTGTTCTTTATGACATCTGGAATGACAGATATTAATATTTTGAGATATCACTTGTGAAACTTATTAAAAGTTTCACAAAGTTATGATTGATTTAAAAAGTTTATATTTCATTAAATTTATGACTTGGTCTCAAAGGTAAATGGGACAAGGAGATGCAGAGGGTGATAGTTTTGTCTTGTATTTGGCAAAGATTTCTACATTTCCAGCAGCCCAGTAACCTTAGGGTATCCTGCCATAGGTTGGAGTAATGGCTGCTTGTGTCAAATAAAAAATAATTTTCTCTAGACATTTAATATTGATTATTTTTGATAAGCATGAATAACATTAGGAAAATTATAATGGTCTATCTCAAAAAAGTTTCAAAATCATTAAAAAGTAGGAACAATGACATGAAATATGGTAATTTATTTGAACATAAATTGAAAATACTTTAAAATAGTGACTGAAAATTTAAATATGTTCTACAAAAAGTCTAATTAATTGTGAAAGTTTTCTTGAATAATTATAGCAAATTTTATTTTTGACATCATCGATGGTCTCTATTATGTTTAGGGTAAGCCTATATGTAGAAATAAAATTTCGCATAAAGCAAGTAATATAAACAAAAATTTGTTTAAGTCAATTCCTACTTGAGACGAACAAAGAACAATATTATATTTTAATAAATAATTATAATTAATTTAAATGAAGTAGAATAACATAGACCTTAAAACAGCTGTCCTACATATAACGTATTATATAACATCAGCTATAACAAAATCATATGTTAATACTTATTTTAATCCATTTATTTTAATTACTGTTTTTACTTGGAGTGATTAATTTTATTTTTATTTCGTTTCACAGGTTGTAATTTGTTTTTACCATATTGCTACTAAATAAGTGAAAATTATTGGTACCTACTGTTCTATAATTTTTATCAAGTATTTTGTATGAGGTCATCAACATAGTTCAAATGTTTTTTTTTTACATATAAAATGAAAACATTAAGGTTTGGGTTTTGACAATCTTACATAAAAATGAAGTAGCAATAGAAGAAATAAAGTACTAGCTATTAATTTTGAATTGTTTGAGTAACCTTTAAGGAAAATTTTAATGAGATTTCAACTTCTTCGTTTTGTTCTATTTTCAGTGTTCTGACATTTTTTACTTTAAATCTGTTTCCACGTAAACTGTTTGGATCTAACTTAAATCGAGAGTAAAGTTGTCAAGATTGTTTCTCTGGTTACGTGAAATCACCCAAAGTAGATTGTAAAGCTCTTCTGGTAGGATACTTTGTGTTTCCATGTATGTAATACAGCAGAAGCCATTAAGCATGTTTTTGTCATTAAAAAAAATAAAAAGATTTTTTTCAAGTTGGTTTTACTGAACACAAGTGAGCTCAAATTTTTATAGAAAACCACTCGATCACAATAATTCTATTGAGGAAATTACTATAAATTCAAAATGACATTTGATCTATAGTTTTAAATAGAAAATTTGGAAATAACTATTAAAGTACTCTGTATTTATTTACTTGCAGATTTTCTGTTATTTTATAAATAATTTATCTTTATAAAAAACAAATATATATCATTGGTAATTAACTTCCATTCTCAAAGAGCTTCTGTTTTGTTTCAACTAAATAAAATTGGCTGAAAGTACTCTAACAGTTTGGCTGTTGCTGTTTCTGATCTTTTCCTCATTGTCACACAGGAGCACTAGCAAGCCAACTCAAAGGGGTTCAAGTTCCCTCTTAGAATTTATAATCACTATCCCAATGATTTATCCTATTCTTCTATCAAGGGCTACCTTACAGGTCCAGGTAATCAGTGCATGGAAGATTACGGGAAGTTGTAGAGACAGTGGTGACAACCAAGAAGTACTTAAAGATTTAGTTAGGAGTCCTCAAGGGGGAGATGACTGCTTTCTCAGTACCTAAACTTTTCCTGGTTCTCCCACTTTAGTAGAGTGGTACAACTCTCCCAGTGGTACAATTCTAAGTGGATCTTCAAATACTTCTTGGAAATGGCTGTTATCACTGTCCCTACCTTTCTCCCATGCAAGAACTAAGCTTAGATGATCAAGTGGCATTAACTGAGATTTTAACTTAAACCAGCTTTTTCATTTTTTATAGTTTTTACTACTTATGCTTCGCATGCAATGTAGCCTTTCGAGGTGTATTATTATTTATGGTAGATCAAATGGGTAGAACAATGCCGACTGCACCTACTCAACATTTTTAGTTGTATGGTCACTCTCATGGAGTACTAAAATTTTAGTTCTCATGAAGGACATTTAGGGTAATATTCAAAGACAATTGGTACTTTTAGGTAGAAATTGTAAGTATTTTACATTCATTTAAACCTGAAAATTTTGTATTATTATATACTTCTTTCCATTATGAAGGAAATTGTCAACTTTTCTCAGATGTAACAGTCATTTTCCCTACTCCAATCCTACCTGTTATTATTTGATGGGACATCAACATAACACCTCCACTTGACAATTGAAACAGTGGATGGTTGGGGATGTGAACACCGTGACTGAACAAGGATGAATTATTAATCCTCAGCCAAGAACTTTCCTCAAGGTGTAAAGGCTTGATCAAGCATATGCGCCTCTCAGCTTCTTGCCATACTCTTTTCAACATAAAAAAAATGTTTTAACGTTTTTGTAGGAAATACCTATACAAAACATTTTTTGAATAGTCTGCTTATTTTTCTACAGAACTAGAAAAAAGTAATATCTTGTCAAATTTGACTTGTAACTTTAATGTTACAACCGTTAAACTGTTCATTGAACCTTATTTATTGAATGTCAGATTAGTTATAAGAAGTTAGAAAACGATCAATAAATGATCATACTAGAATTTACAGTAAATAGTTTGGCTAAGAACATTTAACCTAAATTCACATTGTTAGGGAGCACTCCAACACACGTGTTTAAATTAAAATTGGGCACGGAAGTGAATATAGTAGCTTCATCAATATTGTTTTCATAAAGAGAAAAAAGATAGTACACCAATTTAAAAAAAATTAAAATTATATACACACTTTTAACCTTTGTCACAAATGTTTTGTATCAAAGTCGATGTTTATAATTTGAATATCGATAATTTCTAATGGTATCTAAGCGACTCCTGTATTTAAGTGAACAAAACTCAACAAAATTAATTCAAATCGGTTGAGCCAGTCTTTAGTTTTTGCAAGACTAATTGATTTATATTATATATAAAAAATATGTAATAGATAAGAAATGTTTCTTGTGTAGGCCTAATATATAAATATAAATATAAATAAATAAATATATATGTGTGTGGTGCGTGCGTAACCTTCTTTGAATGATACAGTTGTAATGTGATTATTGTAGTGCTTATAAATATAAGAGATAATAGCTCTTTAAATCTTTTGAATTATAAATTTAATAAATTTCTTATATCTATAAAATAAGTCTATGGAAGAAATGATGGAACAGGTGATTCAATAGTGTATGCTATTCAATACAGGCTATAGTGTTTACATCATAATTTGTTAATATATATGCTAAAATCCTTCAACATAATGTAAAATTCCTTCATTTGTCATGTTCAGTATGTAAATATGAGTCCAAGAACAAAATTCTGTGCCGATTTCAATTTTTTGTAGGTAATAAGGTTATGATAAATTATGTTTTCGGTATTGGAAAATTATTTTAAATTTTTTTTTGGGGGGGGGGGGTCAAGTCAGTTCTATTTCTTTCTTTCTTTTTTTATTATTTTTGTTACAATGAAACAATTTGAATCATCGAAATCCGTTTTCAAAACATTTTTGCCGGCTAAGGTAATCCAGATATAATACTCGTTGAAATCAATTATAGAAACAACACCAACATCCCTGTTGCAGAGTTTAGAAATTAAGGAACTCAATATGCATCAGGTTGGCCGAAAGCAAGAGTCGTCTTGCATTAGTCCTGCTTCACATCAGGTTGACCGAAAACAGCAGTTGTTTGGCATTTGTCTGCTACTCAGTATGTTAGCAGGAAACAATTGATGTCTGTGCATTAGTCTGGTAGACACCAGGTTGGCTGAAAACAGCAGTTGTTTGGCATTTGTCGATACTCAGCACGTTAGCAGGAACTGATTTGCGCACATTAGTTTGCTGCATATCAGGTTAGCAGAAAACATCAGATGTCTCAAATTAGTTTGCTACGCATTAAGCTACGTCCACACTATGCCGAATGATACAGATTGACAAATGTCGAACAAGTATGAACATGCCACCCGGCCTGGTTGAATGATGCCGGGCCGAACCGAATACAACCCGAATCAAGTCGGTATGGGTCACAGGAAACCGAATCGACTAACCGGAGCCATATGCAGTGTGGGCATGCCAGTCTACTTCTTATTGCTGTGAGTGTTTCTTTTGATTGTTTCTTGGTTTGGTTATTTCATTATTTTTTAAAATTGTTATTTTCATGCCTTGGATTGGAGTAATGAAGAAACAATTTCATTTATTAATATGTACTGCAAGTGTAATTGACTGTGGGATCCTACAAATCCAGAATATAAAAATCGAAATAAACGACACAACGGCTCAATGGAAATACCTGTTTCTTTTGCTATTGACAAAGCAGAATTTGAAAAAATAAATAAAAAAATTATAAAGTTATTATAGCAGAGAGTGCAGACAAGAAAAAGATTTTTAAACAGTACATGAAAATTAATACAAAATACTATTATATACAAATATTTGTTATATGTTTCATTAAATAAATACTACTATATATAATATTTTGTTATACGATTTGACAAATTCTTATAGTGCTGCTATCACGGTGTCAGAGAGCACTGGAACAATGTACGATATTGCCTGCTTTGATATCTCCATTATGTAACCTAATGAAACTTGGGAATCACCAATTGCCAAAAAACGCAGCGTTACTCCAAGGGATTGGTTCACAAGAATAGCTTGTCTAAATGGAGTGTCTTTATTTAACTATTTTTGTGGCAATCACGCTTAACAGATTTTCAAAATCGGAATACTTCATTCTAAAGAAGTTTCGAAAACCAATGTCTCATTTGTATTCCGAGATCAACCTTATCAAGCACTGAATTCTCAATAATTCCTCTTTAGTATACTTTGTTCTGCTTTTTACAAGACTGGGCCTAACCCCAAAACCTTCTTGGGCAACAACGACATTGCTGACTTCCAGCAACTGCAATGATAATTACAGCAGGTGCACCTACGCCATCCAAATCATTCATTATTACATTTTTAAATTAAAAATTTATGTAAATAAGAAACAAACATTTATACTTTTTAAACTATACTTTAAAAAACCATCATCTATACTGCTCGACACGTGCACACGTACTGAGTAATGTAGTCAGTGCGTTAAGCCAAACAAGCTGTTTAACATTGCCGTTCACTTGTCGTTCGGCATAGTGTGGACCTAGCTTTAGGTTACCCCCGGTTTACACGCTATGTCTTATTGTATGGTTTGTGGGACAGGACAAATCTAATCCAATAAAACGTGGCGTGGAAACAGTAAAACATATGTCTTGTTGAATCAAAATGAAATCCAGGGTCAGATCAAAGAAATGATGGGAAAAGAATCATTTTGTAAGAATTAATAGGACAAAACGTAACATTTAGACTTATGTTCAGGCAAGATGTACAATCTCGGCTCAGTTCACGACTAGCTCCACTCGATTTCGCTTCCTGTTCCCCACAATCCTAATAGTGTCGGGACTTGCGGCAATGCACAGGAATTAATTGAAATATATAAAATCTTTTCTGTGTTTGTGGCAAGTGAAAAATTAAGAGTATAGTAACTGTAATAAAAAAAAGTTGCACATGAGATACTTATAAAAAACAAAAAAATAGACACAATGTCAAATAAAGAGATAGTTAAAAAAATAAACTCTAGAAATCTCAAGAACTAGATGCAGGCACTACGATGCCATGGCTACTTCTTTAAAACCAAGTGGATTGGATCACAGGTTTCATGGAATTATTTGGCTCAGCGCTGGTTTTAATATTATCGTTGTGAGCTCCAAGTCCTTGAGGCTGCATCCTGTTGCAAGATATCTGAAAGTTGCTGCGAGTCTTTCATGGGGTGCAATGGCTTTATCATTCAGGTGTCTTGTTTAAGTATGTGTAGTGTTACCAACTCTAGCCATTGACAATAGGCTGAGGTGTCCATTCGAAAGTAATTGTGCCAGCCATCCGGTTCGCCCCTCAGGTCTTTCAGTAACAAAACATGGGAATGCTAGCATCTTTTCAGAAGCGACTCCCTGGACCATCTTGCCTTTTCTCTCTTTATCCCTTTTCCTCTCAGTTGTTGTAAACACAAAATTCTTATATTTGACAAAATAAAAAAAAAGCAACCATGTTACCTCCATAACCAAAACAAATGTCTCAAAAAGATTCACTAAACAAACCACGCAAGTCAAGAGTTTGGATTGGAACTGAGGAAAAAAGCGGAATGAAAAACGTAGCGTGTATACACTGGTCAAAACGTAAGTTATGCCCGAGAGAGCATACAATATCACGTAGTGAGTAAACCAGACTTTAGACGGTACACTCTCTGCTTCATATGGGCGGGCATTAGGTTGTGTAGAGGCAACTGATGCGAAAAAGCTGATGTCGTTTTCCGGTATTTCTACTAACATGAGCAGTTCATGCAAGATGGCAGTTTGATGCATACTTAGTAACGACTGTAATATAAACTCTTTTCTAAGTCATTCAAAAAGTAAATTATTAGAAAGAAATCGATAAATAAGTCAAGAAACATTTGTCACGAAAATTTATTAACATAATAAGATTACTATTACTATTTACCAACACTATAACAGCAATAAAATCCTAGTATAAAAATGGATGTAAAGAAGAAAGTTTTCATCTTCTAATAGTGTTGCAATACTTTTGGCGTGATAATTTTTCATATAAATCACACCTTGTTAGACTACAGAAGTACAGATAGATAAATAAAACGTCGATATAAATCAATCTAGTGTTGTAAGGTTATCTCATCAAACTCACATTAGGGCGAGACAGACCTACATACTTACTAAAGTTAATTGATAAAATCCCCATCATTAATTTTTTTATTTAGCGGGTATTACAAGGCATGCGCAAAAGTTCAATTGATAAGCCTTAACACGTACAATCTAGTTTTCGAAAAAGAACAGAATCGATGCACTATAAATTATATTACGATGGATGTTATTCCTAATATATTAGATATTCAGAGAAAATGTGAAAAAACCAAAAAGGTTGGTCAGAAAATGAATTTTCACTGCAAACACGTTTCATACTTGTTTAAAATACAGGTTTTTAAATACCATTTTTGTGATACACAACTATTTTATTTATACAGTATCTACTTATTAAGACTAATAGACTTTCTACGTCTTATTCCTTTGTTGTCCTTGATCCCTAATTTAACCAACTATTTTTTCGATTGACATAGAATATATAATGGTATATGAAAGAATCCAGTATATAAATGTTATTTCCTGAATACATAATGACTGATATTAAAAGAAGAATTCAAGTATAATGAAAAAACTTGCGTAGGTTAGCAACACTATATAGTCGTTTATACGCTTAAAGACGTTTTTAATTCTTTCCCGTTATCTGTATCTATAGTTTTCGATACAACTAATTCTCATGTAACTACATAGTGTCAAATCTCATCTGAAGTGAGCAGTTGCATTTCGTGGGAAAAACGAATGTATGATTTTTTAGCTTGTTTACTTCTTTTGCATCTCTGGTGATAAGACTTTAATTCTTTGATTCTGAGTAGAATTACATCAGTACTGTATTTTGGACTTTTCACCGAGTTATAATAAAAGTAAAAACAGGTAAAAGTTCTATATATTTTTATAAATTATAGGTTAGGAAATTTGAAGAAGTTTTATGCCTAAAATGTTATGCAATTTCTAAATTATTGGAGGGTAATTGTTTGTAGTAAAAAAAGAATAGCAATAAAATCATTAACAATGATTGGCAGTTTTTTAAAAAGCAGCGTCATTGACCTTATCAACAATTATTCTCATTGCAGTGTCAAATATTTTAAAGAGTAAGTAGTTATTTTTAGAAAGGTAAAATAAAACTACAGCAAACGTTATAAATACGATAAAGTTAGAACAATAATAAATTTGTTGAAAGCTATGAATATTGTTCATAGTTATATTTTTATACAGTAAGGAATTAATATATTTACACATATTATAGTAAACAAGCTCTATTAAAACAATGAAAATAAATAAATAAAAATGAAAAGTGAAAGAAAAATAAATGACAATCTGCTTACATTTGTTCTCTTAAATTAAACCAATAGGTTCATTGCAATATTTTTATGGTGTAGATGTAATATAATGCTTTAAAAATAATCAGTGATTAATTCATATTTGAAATTTTAATTTTTTATGTAGCATGACATGCACAAACGTTGTTAAAGTAAATTTTAGAAAAAACCTTTCAAGACAAAACATTTTAAATTTTACTGCGTAAGATGATTAGTTTCTGTTTTCTGCCAGACTTTGTTGTGGTATAGGGTAAAACTAGTTTTAAAGGCAGTTATTCAATGTATTCAAAGATATTAGTGATTTTTACTGTACTTGTTTATCTAATATATTTTTATTTCGTTTTTTGGCATGTTTTCAAATTTTGTTTTGCTCTAGTGCGTTTTGATGTGGTTCTGTATTATGGTTATGATAAATATCTGTGTAACTATGATTTGTTTTTATTATACAGTTAGCGAAGGATTAGTCAGTCATTTTAGAGTGTATGTGTTCTTTGAACACACAGGAGCTAGTCTTGTAATAATTTCATCTGAAGGTGATTGCTTTGCAATTGAAATGTACATCAGGATATAAATAAAAGTCTTTTTGTGGTTTAAGAGGTTTTATCTGTTTATAATTAAAAATTACACCACAGTTGCTCCAAGCTATTATTATGTTCTTTGAATGTTTGAAAACTGTAACCGGCTACTTATTTTAAAATTTATTCTCATAGTTTACATACAACTGGTGCTGCAAAAGTAATCAGTACATAACTCTTCGGAATCATGTAGTTAGTGCTTTAAATGAAAAAAATTCTGTTTACTTCTGCATTTCTTCTTTTACTAAGTTGCATTTCATGTAATATATTATTACAACGAAAACATTTATCTTAATATACTCATCTTTACTTCTGGTAGGAATATTTGTAAATATTTGAGTACTTTCTTCATTGGTGACACGTTTCGAAATTACTCCATTCTCAAAACTATGTAGTTACTAATGTAAAAAAAAAACTGTGTGAAAATATTATGTTAGGAATGGAAGAAAAATTTACTAAAATATATAAAAACATTTAACCTCATAATAATTGAATTGTGTCAATTATTTGAACAACGATCAAGCAATATGATAAGAGGGATTACACATCAGAAATTTGTGCGGATAAATAGTGGTAATTTTGCCAACATAATCAAGGGTAACAAAATTCGATTATAATGTAGATAGGAATTAGAGATCATAACTCTAAAAATGAAGAAATCACATTTAAAAAAAACAGAACCGACTTAAAATAAAACAATTTGAATATATAAGTTTATTTTTTACTTACTAAAAATTAAAAAAAAAAATTTCCAATAACGAAAACATAATTTACTGTAAGCTTAAATATAACAAAATTACAGCATTTTGTGGGTAATAGGCTTATGATAAATTATGTTTTTGTTATTGGAAAATTATTTTATAATTTGTAGTAAGTAAAAATTATATATTCGAGTTGTTTTTTTAAAGTGGGCTGTTTTTTTTTTAAATGTGTATTGTTTGCTTTAGGTTTGTATTTGTTTCTTGTTGTACAAGGATATATATATATATATATATATATATACTCATACATACATACATACAGTAATTCCTCGACTTACGCTACCCTGTCTTGCGCGATTCCCAAGTTACGTGGTTTTAAATCATGCTATCCGAGATACTCAGAAACTAGCCTTTTTTGAAAGAAAATGCCTTTAAAAAAGAACTTTTATAGCGTATGAAAAGAAAATATTTCTAGGTTTAAAGGCCGCCAAAGACCGACAAAATACTCTGAAATAGTATAACAAACTAGTTAATATGTACTATAACTGAGGAAATAAACTGCCGGTCACCAATAATGGTGTTTGTGGTAACAATCCTGCAAACTATGTTTTGGTTCTATCTATTTTATATAAACAATGATGTATGTATAACCATATTTTTAACATTAATTGGTTTATGTACATTCTCAAATATGGTGTATTATTTTACAGGAAATTTCAGCTATGTCATCATGGGTGTTAATTGGTATTCTTACTGTGATATTTCTTTGTACTAAGTCTAATAGTTATGAAACCATAATTGCATGGCAGGATGACCTCCAAGATGTACAAAGTCCTCCTCCAGTAGATCAAGTGGCTCGAATGGCTCGATATGTTGTACATATATCAGGTATTTATTATTGGTTATATTTTAATAGAATTAGTGGTTTTAAAATAGCATGTTTGCTATAGTTATTACTAAGACAGATTATTATTAATCTGTGATGAATTCATCTTAATAGAGTAGAGTCTCGAAAATCCGAGTCCCCTATCCTTAGGTTCTGTTAAATTCTGAGAAACTCCGCACAAATAACTCACACGAAAGGGTGGTTATGGATATAATCACCGCGATCTGACCATGCGTGACAAAGATTAAATTCACACTAAAGCGAAGAGGAAAAAAAATAGTTTGGGCTGTTTCCTAGAATATAGGTTGTGGAGTAAAATTCCCCATGCACCCTCTCGAAGGTTAAATGATATATACCAGATATCTTGTGTTGAATGATCTACCAGTTTGGGCACTAATTACTTATTGTTAATTTTTTGTTCACCTGTGACTAAACTCAATATGAAAATATTAGAGAGTTTTAGGAGTATATCTAAGAAATTAATTTAAATTTTGTTTTGGACGTGGTGTATTTTGAGTGGATTTTTCCCATTTGTGAATATATTGACTAATGGCTTGTCATATTTCACTATTAGACTGGTTTTGCTGAAACATATGTACCTAAACAAGAATCTTACTTGGTGTTTATGCGAGTGAACTTTCAAAGATTAATGGTATCTTCATTGTTAAGCATCAACTGAAACTGGGCGTTGTAGTAGATTGCCAGGGGTGTGGGATTTCTGTTGTCACGTGGTATACTGGTACTGTTCTATTTTCAGATTCACTGTGGGAACCTTTTTAGTTTGTCTTGGGGTTAATTTAGTCTATTAGGTTGAATAATTTATCGTTTTTGGATTTTATTTGTCCGTTATTAAGCATGGGACATATTTTTTCAGGTTGGTTTATTTTATTGATTATGCTTTTTGTAAGTTATGTTAATATTATTAATTTTTTAGTATTATATTATTCCTTTTATGTTGTATCCTGTGTATGTGAATGTGGAGTATTTTGTTGTTGTTTGTGGTTTGTTTTTAGGTCTTTTTAATTTATTTAATATTTTAAATTGTAATTTATCTATAGTTTTTTTTATTGTATCAATTTTTCGGGGGTTATTTGATGTATTATTTGTTTTTCTTTGGCTTTTTCTTCATTTTTTAGTGGTAGTCTTAGCATTCTATATAAGAGTGAGTTGTAAGCAGCCATTTTATGTTGTGGTGGATGGTTAAATTAGTTTGGTATTGTATTTATGATTTGTGCAGGTTTCCCAAAAATTGAGTATTCAATATTATTTATAAAATAGTTTAAAAATGATGAAATGGTATGATATGTCCTTGAACATTGATTATACTGAAAATTATTAGAAAGGTAAATTTTATTATGTAAATAATAAAGTAACTAGCTGTGCAATTTTTTAAAAAATTATTGTTCAGTGAAGGTTACATTCCAAGGTCACTTTCTTATCATATGAAATAAGTGGAAAACAGACTTATTGAGATTATAGCTTGGATAAACATCGGTTACTTGAAAAGCATTGCCCAACTCATATTCATTACTTTAAACTTAAAATTATATTGATCATAATAAGTATAAGTTAAGCAATTTTATTTTATTGTTTCATTAAAAAAGTATATTAAAAACCTTTTAGAATCAACCATACTATTAGGAGCAGCCATTTTATGGTTAGTATAATCTAAAATGACTCTTATTATTTTTAGGTTTTATGTATATGTCAAACTCAATTTTAGAGTTGTTCCTAATGCACAAAATATCTAAAAAGGCTTTTATTATTAGCTTCCATTTTGTGAGTAAATTTAATGAATTGTATTTACTTGAGAAATTATCAAAACTAAATTTACTTAAATCAAACGCAGTAAATATGTTATTGATAAACCATAACCAGGCTGTAGGAAATTATATGTCGAACTTGTTCCTAACTCTTGCAGATTTTATGTTGTTCATTTTGAGGTTTTCTTAAATTACTACTTTTGGTAACACTTGGCAAAAAAACCACTACTTACTAATATTTTTCAGTAGACACGTTTCACGCTGGGTCAGTGCATTGTTCAATGCTGTAAGTCACTTTTTGAACAGCGAAAAATGTTTCTTCTAACTCCTTTTCAAATTCCCTCATGAAAAGTTCAACTATGATTAGCCCTAGTCAAAGTAAAACCACAGAAAACAAAATTTCCAAAACTTGTTGGTTGCATGATGGAAAATGATTAGGTTAGTGGTTGGCTTGGTCTTGTTCCAAAGTATAGCTTTTGTATTGGTTAACTCAGTTGTTGGGCAGAGTGAGTATATAACTGATTAGAATTTAGTTCTCGGTTCATTTGTAACCTTTTGATGATGATGTGTTAGCAAAATGTACATAAAGGTTGTATTGGTTAACTCAGTTGTTGGGCAGAGTGAGTATATAACTGATTAGAATTTAGTTCTCAGTTCATTTGTAACCTTTTGATGATGTTGTGTTAGCAAAATGTACATAAAGGTTGTATTGGTTAACTCAGTTGTTGGGCAGAGTGAGTATATAACTGATTAGAATTTAGTTCTCGGTTCATTTGTAACCTTTTGATGATATTGTGTTAGCAAAATGTACATAAAGGTTGTATTGTTTAACTCAGTTGTTGGGCAGAGTGAGTATATAACTGATTAGAATTTAGTTCTCGGTTCATTTGTAACCTTTTGATGATGTTGTGTTAGCAAAATGTACATAAAGGTTGTATCGGTTAACTCAGTTGTTGGGCAGAGTGAGTATATAACTGATTAGAATTTAGTTCTCGGTTCATTTGTAACCTTTTGATGATGGTGTGTTAGCAAAATGTACATAAAGGTTGTATAACAATTTTGTATTGAGGGTTTATAATTTTGTTACAGTTAAATTAAAATATTTTTAACTGCTCTCTTAATGAAATAAGCAGTCAACATTGAAGAGATTATAAATAATTGCGGATAAATAACTTGGCACGTAGTGGTTGTGTAAACAAAGGTTAGAAAACAAAAGTCTGGTTAGCTCAAATAGTAATTGTGAAATAACACCTAATTACGTTTATTTGTATGGATTTCCCATTCAATTTAATAAATTCTCACTAAACAAGAGTTGATGATACAATATAAGTCAAATGAAACAATTCTGAAAAGAGTTGAAACAAGAGCCACACATCGGTATCGTTTTGACATTGAAACAAGAGTAAGGAACAGAAATGTCTGGTCGAACATGGTGGCCAAATAACATGTGAAAAATTCTTAAGTTCTAGGAGATGGAAACAGAAAACATGATCTGTGATGTCGGTTGTTAGTATATGAGAGCGGTTTTAATGAAGGGAAATGCATGATGCTTAGATGGCAATACAAACTGTGAGACAGGTTAAATCTATTCTTAATGTTACCTTGTATCACAGTGCCTTATTATAGATGGAAATATTGAATAAACTAGATTAAACTATCGAGTTTTGTATAAATATAAAGTCGTTGAAAAATATATGGTCTAAATTGTACTGATTTTTTTCAAACTGTTACATAAAAAACATAACCCCTATTTTTCAGAACCTGAAGATCCATTATTTACCACTATTTACTGATATTTTATAGCCGTCGATTTTCGCACTAGATCAGTGCATTGTTCAATGGTGTGAGTCACGGACGAGTGATACCAAAAAATAGTAATTTAATACTAATTACGTCTTGGGAGCTGATTGTTAAGACCATTGATATTTATAACATAATGTCAGTTTTATTTTGAATGATATTTCTCACTTGATTTCCTTACAAATTATATAGATTATATTATACAGTGTTCTGCATTTTAGACTGGTGCACGATATCTTCTCTTGGATCCAAAGGCAATGGAACCGGATACCCTAAAGCAAGAGTTTTTTCCTTTGTTGATGGCGATCAGTTGTGGAGCACTGGTATTCCCTATGTCTACACGACACTGAAGGATCCTCAGATTCAAGATCTTACTGTAAGTCAAAGTTTTAATTTCATTTCATTCAGTTGTAATAATTAATATAAATTTTGTTTACTGTCAATTTTTTAATATTAATTGGATCATTTAAGAAGGTTTTTCCAGGTAAACAATCGTTCGTCCGTTACTGTCTCACTGGCACAAAGTGGCTACTGTAAACAACAGAACTACGACCCTGAAGACCCTCGGTGTGCCCAGATCATACTCACTGGTCGGTTTACTTTTGTAAGTAACTTTTACACTGAGAAAATATCTCATTACGTAATAATAAAATTATTGAAGAAATAAACCCAAAATGTTATGTTTTATATTATTTAATTTTCTGTATTTCAAGTTAATACTTGTTAATTTTAAGAGGATAGTTTGAAAACAAAATATGATTCTATTTTTGAAATGTACTTAATTTGAATCTAACATCAAAAGATTTGGTTTTATTGTTTAAATAAAAAGAGAAACTTCTTTAACTGATAAACTTAATATTATTTCTAAAAAAATACGAGTTAAAACAGTTACAATGTTTGTTTGTAAGAAAAATAGAACATTTATGAATTTTGAAAAAAAAATATTCTTAATTTTGTACATGGGAAGTTTACAGATAATCTTAAATAAACTGTAACATAAATTCAAATTAAATATGATTTGAAGTTACACTTGGTTGTATTATCTTGGCAGAAAAACACTACTTACTGATTTATTCAGCAGACACGATTTGTGCTAGGTCAGCGCATTTTTCAATTGAAAAAACGCGTCTTCTGAATAAATCAGTAAGTAGTGTTTTTTTTGCCAAGATAATACAAACAAGTGTAATTTCTATAAAAACATCAAGATGCTCAAACACAAAAACTGCATGATTTGGTTTCCTTGTAAAATTAAATAGGTTGATTGTAAAGAGATAAATTAAAAATTGATGCATTATTTTGTTTGATAAAATGACAGTAAGAGATAGTTTATCAAATTGACTGTGCAATTTCTTGTGAAATGGACTTATAAGTATGAGATGTAAATAACATAAAAGTAATTTCTAGAATAAAAGTACCCTAAAAATAGAACGTTTTGTACACAAATATCATTGGTAAGAAGCAAATTAATTTTATTGGGAAAATGTTTAAATATAACATGAGGAATTGAATTACAGGAAAAGAGGTATTGCTGAAATAATTTATTAAAAAAAGCAGGACAAAAGTCTATTAATAAAATGACTGATCTGATATATTTTTAATAATTGTGACGTTGGGTATCACCTGAGAATAAAATAGAAAATTGGTCAAAAACATGTCCTAGGTCGATATGCACAAGAATTTTTTTAAAGTTTTACATGGAAAGTTATTTTTTCATCAATTTAAAGTTGGGTAAAAAAATCAGTACGGAATAGTAAGTTGTGCAACGTTTGCGGAGTGATACAGTGACATCACACTATCTCTATTCATACCTTACATCTGTAGGTATTTGAGAAATAACGTTTTGGCTTAATTTTTATGGTTTTTGCATATGTATATTTAAATATACCTATAAAGTCTCCAGTCAGGATAGATTTGATTTTAATTTTATACATTACCTAATGGTTGAATGTATAAAATTACAACTAAATCCATCCTGAATGGATATTTCATAGGTATATTCCAATATAGGTATATAAAATTAACCTTCCCTGGCAATAACAAAAATAATAGTTATCAATATAGCTTCAGGACATGTTTTTGATTCATTTTATACGTATTCCATTAGGGGTGGGTAATCTGCTTATTTACCAAAGTTTAGGTCGCTAAAACACCAACTATAGTTGTGACATCACTGTATCACTCCGAGAACGTACAACTTACTACCCCATGCTAAATATTTTACACAACTTTGAATTGATAATAAATAACTTTCCGTGTAAAACTAAAAAAAATTCTTCTGTCTATTGTCCTAGAATGTGTTTTTGAACAATTTTCTATTTTAATCTCAGGTGGTCCCAATTCTCACAATTACCATATTTTTTAATGGCTTACGATTCAATTAGTTGAAATTTGATATTGATGGTTGTGTTTATATGATAAAAAAGAACAGGACAATTACTCTCATGTTTGATAATTTGATTTTTGATTTTGTTTTCATTCATTGATAGTCTGTTAGCTGTAGCTTGAAGATATTCTAATAATCATGTTATTTAGATATTTTACATTGAAATGTTGACCTTTGTTTTTACAGTAAACTCCCGATTATGTGTGGAATAGGGTGGCCCGGCAATGCCGGATAACCGAATTCTCAGGATAATCCGCTATTAACAAAGAATACGCAAAACGATCAATAATCGATTATTATACCATAAGTTACACAAATAATGACCCCGGTTAATGCAATTCACAAATAATCTTCAGAGGACAAAATAAATACAGAAAATAATTTAAAATGTCGATGTATTTGACGGATTATAACATGTACATTTATATGTCTAACTATTTACAATACGTACATAAGTATATGTTATTCAACGTAAATGTTCTTTTGGATTCAGGTGCAGAATGGAACAAGGGAATTCATATTGGCTAGGTCTGCTTTGTTTGCAAGACATCCTGTTATGATCAATTGGCCTAAAAGTGAGTTAATAAAATAACTTTAAATAGGTTTAAACTATCAGGTCTGCCTGGTTTGAAATATATGCTCAAAAAAATAAAAGCCAGCCTATTTCAACTTCATTGAATCTAGACACATAGTGTAATATTTTATTTGTGTTACAATTTTAAAAACTAAGTATTCAATTGAAAATTATTTTCAGACACTTTATTAACATTTTTAAAATTTGGTAACAATTCTGTGATTTTTAAAATTTATCTTGTAATTAATAATTTATTAAATTTTGAAAGGAAATTATAAGATTATATAATACATTATTCTTGGTTATTCATAAGCTACAAGGACTTATGAATTATTTTAAGATACATGACTTAGGAATGAATTATATAATTACAATAATAAATGTATACATTAATTTTAAATCATTAAATTTGTTTGACCATTATTGTATCTATACAAGTTTATATGTTCCTAAAGTATGCAATATTTGTATTAAATACACTCGTGTCACTGTACACAATTTGGAGAATGGCATAGTTTCAAGTTTACATTGTTGTTTGTTTTAAATTCAATCTTTAAGGAAATCCAACCTTTAAGGTAATTATATTTATCTATTGAACATTAAATTTATTTGTACTACCTTTCTTCTAATTTTGTTATTATTATTGGAAAACCAAAATTTAAGAACTATATTTACTTTAAACTAATAGCAAATATTTGACTCATTTGAAAATAAAAAGTTTTACTGAGATTTAACATGACAAGCATTATTTTTTCACAAAACATTTCCTTTTTTTAGTTCAGAGAATATAGTAATTATTTTTTACTGCAAAATTTGTGTCATGGAGGTGTCTCTTGTAAATGTAGATTTTTTTGAAATTAGTTTTAATCACAAGATTGTTTTAATTATTTGCTCAAAGTATTATTATTATATGTCAGTACTTTAAATTAGACAGCATAAACGAAGTGTTGCCTGAAAGATTAAATATTGTAAGAGAAAGCTACATCCTTCATAAACTGTAATATCACCAAAGTGTTAAACCAAATAGTTTTAGAAGACCTTGGCTTTACTATAGGGTGATTCATATAAACCTCCTGATTTTCATTTTATGTTTATTTTAAGAAGGAAATACAAATAACGTGTTATTGTGCTCTACATGTACAGAATATCTGGGAGATTAATTGGTAGTTAAAGGTTGTGTTGAAAATGTCCTTCGTCTGCCTCCAGACACGGCTGAACTCGTGGTGCCTTGTTTTTGGCAGTTCGCTGGAGCATTGGATTCTCAATACTGTTGATTTTGTGTGTAATATTATCCACCAGATCATCCAAAATCCAAGGCGGTACAGTGTAGACACCTTCTTTTAGACAACCCCAAAGAAAGAAGTAACTTTGGATCAGCCAGATTTTTGCCAGTTTTACTCACAAGATGTCCTGTTGTTTCCAACTTGTGTACCATTTGTAGTATTGTGTTCCTGTCTGGATGATTGCGAACACCAAATTTCTTCTGGTATGTTCTTTGTGTACCTATGACTGATTGCGTTATCCAATAGTTTTTAACAAGATATAGACATTGCTGTAACTTATATTGCATATGAATGACAAAGCAATAAACTGACTCAAAACAAAACGTGAATGACAAAGCAATAAACTGACTCGAACAAATGAAAACGTGAATGACAAAACAATGAACTGACTCGAACAATTGAAAGCGTTAATGACAAAACAATAAACTGATTAGAACAACAAAACCTGAACAAAAAAGCAATAAATTTACCTGAACAAACGACAACGAACAACTGTAAGTCGCAACTTCAACTGCGCTAACTGTTGACAACTGCCTGCAGAGCCATCTGTAGACAAATGAGCAACATGCAATCCAAACTCCAAGATCTCCTGCGTCATTTGATAGGGAAATGAAACCTTTCAGCGTATTCCTATTCAAATAATGGACTAATGGAAACCATGAGTTTTATATGAATTACCCTACACATAGGCACAAGTTTCTATAGGAGAACTAAATTCATGTAACATTTATGTTCTTATATAATATTTATGCTTTTTGTAACATTTATCCTTCTTATATCCTTTTTTATATCATCCTTCCTTATATTTAACATTTACCTTTTGTTATTGATATGAATTAAGTTTCCTAATTGACAGGTCACCACTGGCAGGTAGGGAAGTTAGTAGTCGAGCAAGTTCAAGTCGTAGACAACTTCGGAGGAAGTAAATATCCTTCTGTACAAGAATACTTTCAAGCCACGCCTTATTAAACACCACTATTGTTGTTGATCATTTAATGGTCAATTAATGACGTCAATTGAAGAAAAACAAATATATGCTATCGGTACATTGGTAATAATTATACATGAATTTATACTTATACATTTTGTTAATATCATTGTTATTAATGTAAATATGTTATTATAATACTTTGTTATTTGTAATGCGGAATATATTATATTTAAATATTGTTAAAAAATTTTTTTCTAATACAGTAGACCCTTGATTTTCTGAAGTAATTTGGACTAAGAATACCCTAGATAACACACATCCTGTGTAAGAATAGAAAGGGGGAGTGTATGGTAAGCTGGTAAAGTGAATGAAAATGTGCTCAAAGATATGGAAAAAGTATCTAATGTATTATTAAATAATAGTATAATAATATAGTATGAGGATTAATTTCCAAAACTGTCCCTGAAACAATATTTTAGAGTCCTCTTCAAATAAAATTTTGAATGACCCTAGACTACTAACATTATTTTTTGTACAAGAAATTTATTTCAAAATAATTCAAATGAGGGATAGTTAGAAAACATTATGCTTTTGTTGAATGTATAAATGCTACTACGAGTAAACTGTAAAAATATTGCCAAGTTCTAAGATTCCATCATGGATAAGTTAAAATAACATGTAGTAGGATTTATACATTCAACAAAAGCATCATCTTTTCTATCACTCATTTGAATTATTTTGAAATTAATTTCATGAACATTTCCTACAGAAAAAGCAAATTTTGTTATCTGCAGTAAATATGAAATATTTTTTGTACTGTTTTACTAACCATATGTAAATCTGGCATACACATATAATTATATCAAATAACAGTGAACATCAACTCGCAGTTGTGTGTAAAAGTGTTTTTTTTTCAAATTCCAACTAAATAAGCTACATCTTTTCTAAGTATTTACTCAACTAAAATTTTATTATATACTAATTCTGAATTTGTATTTCTTTATTAGTTTAAAGCTAAATTTTATCAATTATTTTCTCTTTTATATTAGTAAACAGTTTGAAACATTCGCCATCATCTGGATCGACATTTAACTTGGGGCCAGGTTTAATGTGAATGATATTTTTTGCTTTGTATTTCACTTTACAGGTGAATGGGTTTAGGTTTCCAACAATGTCCATTTTTTCCAAGAAGACCTCTTTCATTAGGTATTTCCAGGAGGCTGGGAGGTAGGGTGTTTTAGGAGGCTGGGAAGGTTGTGGATAAGAACCTTGATCAGCATTGAAAAGAAACTCTTGAGGATTTAGATGAACTAAACTCATTGTCAATACCTCTCTTCCTTTTTTGGTTTTGTATTTCATACAACTTGTCTCTTTTCAATTGACCTAATATATTTAAAATCATAAGCATCAATCTCATCTTTAGGATGGAAATCTGTATCTGTACCATCTGATACGTAGTTATTCCTGTTATATATTTTACTAATAATAATAATAAAATGTATGTACTAAAACATATCTTAGAAAACTACTTATACATACGTCTAACGCACATAATTCTTACGTGTACTAAACCCTCTTAATACCAACAATGAAATAAGCGTGGTGACTTAACAAAAAACGAGTGTAGTGGGCAGACAGAGAGCACAACTTAACCTCATCTTTCACTGTCTCAATTAACACTAAACAAAGAAAGCACTGTGGGCGAAAAATGTTCGTATTGTTTGGCACGGGTGTGAAGGAGGGAAACATACCATAGGGTGTAAGAATTACGTATACTTAAGGATCTATGGATAATAATCCTTTTCATGGCATTGCCGTTGTAGATAGTTATAGGGAATTAAGCATTTTCTTTATCTTGCAAGTAGTTGATGTAATGCAATTACCTGGAGTTGTTCAGAGAATATAGTACTTATGTTTCATTGCAAAGTTTATGTATATTCATAAATTTTAAATCTTTTTTTATTAGCTTTAATCATTAGGTTGTTTTAATTGTTCTCTCAAAGTATTATTATTCTATGTCAATACTTTAAATTAGACAGCATAAAATAAGTGTTCCCTGAAAGATTAAATAAAAGAGAAAGTGTAAGAGAAAGGTACATCCTTCATAAACTGTAATACCACCAAAGTGTTACACCAAATAGTTTATTAAGATTTAGAAGACCTTGTCTTTTACTATATAATACTTTTAAACGCAAGCTTCTAAAGGAAAATTAAATTCATACATTTTATATTAACCATTTATTCTTTTTGTTATTGATATTAATTAAGTTGGTTAATTGACAGGTCACCACTGGCAGGTAGGAAAGTTAGTAGTCGAGCAAGTTCAAGTCGTAGACAACTTCGGAGGAAGTAAATATCTTTCTGTACAAGAATATTTTCAAGCCACACCGTATTAAACACCATTATTATTGTTGATCATTTAATGGTCAATTAATGATGTCAATTGAAGAAAAATCTATGCTATTGGTAATAACTATGTATTAATTTAAAAATATTAAATCTTGTAAATATTATTGTTATTGATTTAAATATGTTATTTTGCTATTTTTAATATGGAATATATTACATTAAGGCATGTTTTTTAAGAATGTAGCTGCCATATCGGGCCAATAAGACCTTAGTCTGAGCCGAAAACACTATGCCCGACATTGTCTAGTAACATTTTATGTTTTTTAGTACTATTCGACTGGTGTTGCTACTTTTGGCAAAATTAATGCACTGTATTAAACAACAAGCTTCATACTATTTACAGTTATAGTTACGACAATTTTTGTGTTACTGCGGCATTACAAACATAGTGTTATTCTGGGAGCTAGTTGTCAGGAGTTAAGGCTGGAAATTCTTATTTATTAACAATTTTAGTAAAGCATATGAATTAAATTGTGAGTTGTTTACACCAAAAACGTTGTTTCATTGTAAGAAGTTTATCTTCATATAGTTTCATAATGAAATAAATAATTTAATATGACATATTATATTCATTTTTACTATTGTTTCTAAAAATGTTACAAAACTTAAAAAAGTACAATCAGAAATATTATCTAAATAATAAATTTAGTTGTAAAGTAGTTCTTAAAAAATGGACTCGGTTGAAGTTAAGTACAAAATTTGTACACTTAAATAAATTTATCTTTACTAGGAAGTAAATTAAAAATAAATTCCTTAAAAAGTAAATATTAAGTTTTACAAATTTTACTTGTTATGAATCTTTTTTAGCATTTATCAGATCTGGACTTGGTTGAAGCTAAGTACAAAATTGGTTCACATAGATAAACTCATCCTTACTGGGAAGTAAAAATTTAATCGTAAATTCCTTTAAAAATAAATATTAAGTTTAAAAAATTTTACTTGTTTTGAATATTGTATAGCATTTATCAGATATGTGCTTGGTTGAAGTTAAGTACAAACATTGTGAACTCTTAGACTTAATGTGAAGAGTTACTCACTAGAGAGAGAATATGTTTACACTTTCCCTCTATATACAAAGTATTTATAAACTCACATACAATAACTGTGACACGTTTATATGTCTTCATGATAAGCATCAAAACAGCTTATTATGTGGACAACTGGAACATCCAATTGTGGTTTTGTTGTTTATTGTTTACACACAAAACAAAATATTAAAACAGTGTTGCACACATGAGAAAACATAATTACCTAAAAAACAATTTCGGGCCAATTGGCCTGACAGAGTTTTTTTAGGTATCATTTATGCCATTAAAATACTATGTCGAGCCAATACGCCAGACACATGTGTTTGTATATATTATGATAAGAAATGTATTTTCCTATGAGAGGAGAACAAATAATGAGTACACATATTTGAAAATTTGCTTAAAGTATTTTGGCAATTGTTGGGGAAAATTCCGATGTTGTGGCCGGTAGCTAATATGTTGAAATAAAGTAGAGCCGCAATTATCCAAAGTAATGTGGACTGAGAGTAACTCAGGTAACACTTTGAACTTGGTAAGAGAATAGAGAGGGTAATGTATTGTAAACGGGCGAAGTGAATGGGAACGTGTTGAAAGATATGCAAAAAAGTATCTAATGTATTATTAAATAAAGACTATCCTCACCATCACCAGTAGGAGAATTAATTTCCAAAACTGTCCCTGAAATAGCAATTTAGAGTCCCCTTCAAATGAAATTTTGAATAATAACTTAATTCAGGTCTTTGACAGTGTACACAGTTTGTTTAACTTGCAAATAATTAATATAATACAATTACCTGGAGTTGTCAGCTTCCCTGTTCACTGTAGACTGTTTAAATAATGCAAGTTCTCAGGTGAAACAATTATTACATATTTTGCTGCATCTATTCATGTATGTAGTGATTATTATTTTACAATGATGAATTACACAGCTGGTAACAAAATTACAATGGTACATATTTAACCAACACTTAAATACAAAGGAGTTGCTTTGAAATTTATATATTCCTTAAGTGAATAAGTTTAAAATGAATTAGATTGCTAAGGAGTTTGCTCTAATTAGATTAAAGGAATGATAACATGATGTCAACTTCATAGGGGATGGTCTGTAGGACCTTTGGCTGGAGGTTTTGGATCCAATCCAATTAGAAGAAAAACTTAAAAGGGATTTACTAAAAAAATATTCAAAAGTTAGTTTCCAGCCTTTTTAACCATAAGGCCTATTAAATTAACAAAATCAGTAAAAAAAGCTTAAGAGTTCGCAAGATATTAATTAACCATTTAGATTAATTAAATCTTAAAAATTTAAGATTAAAATTATCTTGTTAAAATTTTGAAGCTTTGTTCTTGGAAAATTTTATCTGTTGTTGTCTTACCTGCTGGTTCATATAAAATACTTTCAATGGTCTGCCATCCTGATTACATGATCTGCTTGTAGTTATCCTTTTAGATGTTCTATTCTAATATTGCTTGGGCAACAAAATTTATTTAATTTCTCAGTTTAGAGATATTTATTATTCATGTAGGTGGTAAATTTTCATGTGGAAAAGTATAGTTTTTATTTGTTTTATTTCAACAGATTTATAATGTGTAATATATGGTTATTCCTTATCTGAGATTTACATAACTAAATATAACGAAATTTTAAAAATTATGTTTCATGTATGACTTGCATTATCATTTGGCAGAAGAATTTTTAAGCTACTCCTTCTTTTTATCCTAAAAAATGGCAGATATAGCACTATGTGCATAAAAGTGGAGGTTCTTAAGTTGATACCAACATAATGAAACGTTTGCCTCTGTGTCTTATGGATTGTCATGGCAAATGCTGGTCTAACTGGGAATTGATGTATTCGCATAGTATATCCAGCTGACTCTTGCTTGAGTCTATTGCAATTCTGGGAATATGAACTTCTTAAAAATTTACAAAAACTGTATGATAACAATTTTCAGAAAATTTTGAATTAGCCTATTGGATTGCTAATGTGAAAAATCCCCTGTACACCAATCTTGGTGAAAACCATTATAGTAGTTCAGGAAATAAATTTATACATTTATATATATATATATATATATATACATACAATTTTCAAAACTTTATGATAATGATTTTCCAAAAAAAAAATTCACTTAGCCCATTTGATGCTGAGGTTAAAAACACCCTATATACCAATTTTGGTGAAAATCCTTAGAGTAGTTTCTGAGAAAAAAATTATACATACATACATATATATATATATATATATATATATATATATATATATATATATATATATATACACATACAGTAAACTCCCGATTATCAGTGGGCGGATTATCTGGGGCCTGCCATTGTTTTACAAAATATCCAATTTTTATTCCAATCAGATTCATGATTTAAATTTCCAAATGGTGAATTACGACGTAAATACATATAAGGCTTAATAGAAGTTAAGATGGAGGGAATAGATATGTAAATGTACGTACTAATTCTTACATTGAAAGGGAAGCATCCCGAAGCGGGCCAGGGAAATAAAAGGGGCGAGCAGACTACTGTACATAAGAGACAATGACAAAATGCTTGGACACCCGAAAACCTAATGTGTAAGATTGTAAACAAATGTCGCCTAATCTCGGCTATAAATAGTCTAGGACGTGACATATGCATTATCCATTATCGATCTTTATGGCTTTGTGACACGAGTAGACACTGTGCGACAAATTGGTTCTCAAGAAACTTAGATCGCATATTAAATCAATGCTCACAAAAAAACAGACGAAAGTGATAGATTTTTGTGTTAAAAAGTGAAAGTATTATGTGTAAAGGAAATTACATATGTACATACATACTTACTTTTGACATTTACTTATGTAAGTATTGTAAATAGTTAGACATATAAATGTACATGTTATAATCCGTCAAATACATCGACATTTTAAATTATTTTCTGTATTTATTTTGTCATCTGAAGATTATTTGTGAATTGCATTAACCAGGGTCATTATTTGTGTAACTTATGGTATAATAATCGATTATCGATTGTTTTGCATGTTCTTTGTTCGTAGCGGATTATCCGGGGAATTCGTTATCCGTCGTTGCCGGGCCACCCTATTCCACGGATAATCGGGAGTTTACGGTATATATATATATATATATATATATATATATATATATATATAATGAATTAAAAATATTTAAAAAAAACAAGAATAGTTTAAAATATATATATATATATACATAGTTTTTTAAAGTTGATTTTTCAGCAAATTTTCACTTAGCCTATTGGTTTGCTGAGTGTAAAAACCCCCTGTATACCAAATTTGGTAAAAATCGTTATAGTAGTATGCAAGAAAAAAAATTACACATATACATATGTATAATTTTTAGTAGTTTAAGAATATTAAATATACAGTTATTAGGTAGTCATTTAAGAATATTAGATATTAATGTTAGATTGTAAAAAAGCAATGGTGTACTCTATTTTACTTCTTATTTTATTTATTAAATACAATTAACACCTGTACATATATACACAAAACACATGTTTATAAATAGTCACTGACAAAACGAATTAATGAATATAAATGTCTCTCATTTAAGAGATTGCCATCCACTAATAACACAACTCATACCTGGAACCCAATCAAATTACAAATAAAGTTTTTTTGCATAGTTTTTGGCTGTGTTGAAAGAAATTATCAAATAAAAGGAAGAAAATGTTTTCTCACATGAAACTACTAAAAGTCATTTCAATTATATAAAAAATACAGTAAATAATGAGTGAAAATTGTGAGACAATATTTATTTACATTTTCATATGGACTGGCCTATTTTTGACTTAGTTTGAACCAAGTTTTTATAAGTTCATGGTGCACAGGTTTTTACTAACATATTATAATTAAAGGTTACTTTTTTTACAAAATGAATACAGTTCCTAGTATTTTAAAATCCAAGTACATTTCAATTAAACTGTATGTTAAATAAATTAAGTTAAATGAATAATTTTAAACAGAAATTATTATATAAATATTATTTTTAAATATATTATTCCATGAACACAAGAATTTAAAAAATGAGTAGAATTTTACTATTTTGTGTACATTATAATTTTAGAGTAATGCATATTTTATTGGAATTCTAATCGAAAAGAGAATTACATATAAGTAGAATTACATTTGACTAAGTAATTGAAATCCCTAGAAATATATTGTATGTAAATCTTATCTTTTATGTAATGTTATATTTATCTTATATGAATTAGGAAGAAATATGAGATAATATTTATGTCTTCAAGTCACAAATTAAAAAAAATTAATAAGAAATAAAAAAATAGTTTTTGCATAGGAATCTAATCCAGGTATGGCATAGGTTCTTTCAACAGAAAAAAGAATATCCCCTATTTCCTCCTCTAAACAACTCTCCTTCCTGCATTGCTCATGCCAATGACTCTCCGACAGTTACTGTCACCGGCACACAAGAAGAGCTCTGGCCCAAGGCAAGTCAAAACGATAAGGTAGTTCTTTAAAATTTTTCTAACACAAAACCTCAGATTTACAGACAATTACAATGCAGAAACGAGATCATATATAATTTATTTTGTGCACTCTTTCTTAATAAAATTAGTACATTTACCTATCTGTAAAACATATATTTCTTACTAAAATATAACTACTAAAAAACTACTGTATGGTTAGGTTATGTTTGTAAGTCAGGAATACATCGACAGAGCATGTGCAGAACTGAAAACAGAGCGTGACTGATTTCTACACCAGGGCTCTTCTCGTGCGTCGGTGACAGTAGTTGCCATTCCAAAGTAATTAATGGTATTGTCAGTGAGTGTTTTCTTGGGTTTAGTACTTCAGTTTGATGCAGCAAATTATTTGTTGTAAGTCTTGCATTTTAATGTTTTAATTCTATTTTAAGTTATTTAACCTCATTTAAATTTGTTTAATTGTAGTTGTATATTTTGCAAAAATAATGCCCTTTATTTAAAACTGATATTAAAAGAAGTAAAAGAATGTTCTGAAAAATGGTGATGGCCTGGAAGATGATGAACATTCTGATATATATATATATATATATATATATATATATATATATATATATATATATATATATATATATATGATGAATAGTTATAATCTGGAGTACATCCGTTCATTCTGCAGTGCATAAAATCGCAGTTCCAACGTTTTGCTACTATTCAACATATTTTTCCATCCATGAAGGAATACGTATCAGCATATATATATATATATATATATATATATATATATATATATATATATATATATATATATGTACAGTAAACTCCCAATTATCCGTGGGCGGTTTAACCGGTTTGCGGATTATCCGGGGTCTGCCATTGTTTTACATATATCCAGTTTTTATTCCAATCAGATTCATGTGTTTAAACTTCCAAACGGTGAATTACGACGTAAATACATATAAGGCCTAATAGAAGTTAAGATAAAGGGAATAGATATGTAAATATGTACGTACTCATTTTTACATTGAAAGGGAAGCATCCCGACGCCGGCCAGCGAAATAAAAGGGCGAGCAGACTACTGTATATAAGAGACAATGACAAAATGTTTGGACGCCCGAAAACCTAATGCGTATCATAAGATTGTAAACAAATGTCAGCTAATCTCGGCTATAAATAGTCTAGGACGTGACATATGCATTATCTATGTCTGTCATATACATTATCGATCTTTATGGCTTTGTGACACAAGTAAACACTGTGCGGCAAAATGGTTAGATCTCACATTAAAGCTAAATCAATGCTCACATAAAAAACGAACGAAAGTGACAGATTTTTGTGTTAAAAAGTGAAAGTATTATTTGTAAAGGAAATTTAATATGTACATACATACTTACTTTTGACATATACTTATGTACGTATTGTAAATAGTTAGACATATAAATGTACATGTTATAATACATCGACATTTTAAATTATTTTCTGTATTTATTTTGTCCTCTGAAGATTATTTGTGAATTGCATTAACAGGGGTCATTATTTGTGTAACTTATGGTATAATAATCGATTATCGATCGTTTTGCGTATTCTTTGTTAATAGCGGATTATCCTGAGAATTCGGTTATCCGTCGTTGCCGGGCCACACTATTCCACGGATAATCGGGAGTTTACAGTATATATATATATATATATATATATATATATATATATATATATATATATATATATATATATATATATATATCATTAATAAAATAAGTTTTTATTCATAAAATCAAGCTAAAATACATTTTATTAAACCTATAGAGGATGACAATTGATGTAAATTCAGTTTTTCTGAGATATTTATTTATAATTTAAATTGGGATTCAAACTGTGTATCTACATGTTTGAAGACCAGCACTTTTACCACTGAGCTAACTTTCCCAGAGCTACAAATTACTTACAGATATATACGAAATTATAACAAAAAGGTTCTTTGCAATAGTGAAGTATTACAAGAGGTGGAAGAATGAGAAGTTATAGATCACTATCAGCTTCTTAGAAATTTACTTCACTTGATTCTGATTCTGTCATACATATATATAAATAAATAAATAAATAAATAAATAAATAAATATATATATATATATATATATATATATATATATATATATATATATATATATATATATAGAGGTTAGTTCTAGTAGAGCTTACTTAGGAATTTTTGGACTAGAAAGGAGATTGACAGACTTACTTAGTGGCAATAGTCCAGACTGCAATCTCTTGGAAATAAATAAATAGGCACATTTAAAAAGATATCACATTATTGAAAAGCTTCTCGTTTTTGATTGATAAAGATCATTGTATGATCGAAAAATTCAAATTTTGATATTAAAATTAGTATACCATCGTACTAAGAATAGCCCATCGTGTGGCATGTTCAATATTTGAATATATAAATGCCCTATTAAAACACAAATACTTATTACTGGTTTAAGAGTAAAATTTTTGAGTTAGTTATTAAAAAAATAATATTATAAATTCTCTTTGGTGGAATAAGGCCTCAAGAGAGAGTAAAGAAAAGAAATAACACTCCAACAGTGGAATAAGACCAGGTTAAAGTGCCTCCTCTGCTATCTGTAAAACAAAGAAGAAAGGTTTAAAGTATTTCAAAATGGTGTTTGAAGAGAAAATAATGAGTATTTATTTAATGAGAGCATAAAGTAAGGGAAAGATAAAAACAGTTTACATTTAAAATACCTATCTTTTGTTACAACTGCTGTTTACATTTATTTCTTCTTGTTTTTATTTTGTTGAGGTTGACTATAAAATAAATGTTTAAATAAAAAAAATAAAAAATAAAATCACAAATATGCTAACATCTTTATTTATATTTGTAACTTTGTTGGTAATTTAGTATGTTGAAGCTGCCTGTAGTAACACTTACTTTTATGATCGTTGAGGACGACCGTTTCGAGAGATGTGTCCCATTGTCAACTCGAGTTCCGGTCTCAACAATTATAAAAGTAAATGCTACTATGGCAAGTGTAACATATGTACAACTGTTTTTAGTTCAAAACTAGTAGCTCAAGTGAAGATGAAATCAATAATTATTTAAAATTAATAGCTTGAACTTTATTGTCAATGCAACATTAAGATTTTATATCTCTATATTTGTCAACAGCTAGATTAAAAACTATCAACTCATAGGCTTTCTAGGCAGCCAAGTTGACAAAACTGTTCTATATCTTATCTAAAATCTTTTTTTGGTGCTAATCTGATGACTAAGCGTTCTGCAGCGATATGGGGTGAGGGTAAAGTCCGCCAATGTACTTCAGTTAGGGCTGTCCTAACAGTGCGACTGTTTGTGTCACAGTTTTTAGGGGCCAATCATAATCGCACTTGTTTTTATATGTTAAAAAAAAAAAAAAAAAATATAATGTTATCAACGTTACATTTAAACGATGAAATTGATCTCGAAACAGGAGATCCATTCAAACCAGAGGGGATTTTGTTCTACATCCTATCAAAAGAAGGAGTTCAAAGAATGAAGAAAAAATAATCAGTAAAAAGACTGAGTAACAGAGATGGTCAATGGCTATATTCAACGAGTTATTGAACTCGATGCTCAGATCATATATAAGGAAAACACTGGGACAAAAATTGATAGAAGAATATTCATCATTGACAACAACTTAAAGCAACTGTGGCGTAAATGTTTATATTAATTAAAACAACCTCTTACCACAAATTCAACAAATTTTATTTTAACCTTATGTACATTTCGACTACAAAGTAATCATCTTCATGATTATTTGGTGGTATTTATTTATTATTTATTTCATGGTATTTTTACAAATAACTAACTGTTATAACTGTATATTCATCATTGAGTTAGCAATGGCAATTGCAAGGCTCACCTTTTAAAAAGAGCTTTAATTGAAAATTTATCCATACCGCTCAACCAGAGTTGAAAAAATGTAACTGGTCAAGAATGTCCTATCAGAAATCAAAATTCACGTACATTGTTTACCAAACTTTGAAATGCTTTTATAATAAAATTATTTTTTATAATATAAATTAATATTTTAAAATTCATTGATAAAAACACTTCATAGAAATTCGAGAGCTTTACTACTTACATAAGATCTAAATGTTTGAAACAGAAATTGGTTTAATTTTAGAAAATCTTTGAAGAAAGGTACCACAATGTGCGTACTGTCACATGTGGAAGAACTGTTATACGAACCAGAGAGGCCATACATGTAATAGATCAATCTGTTGAGACAATACTAGATCGCAAGTCTCAATTTGGACGATGTGTTATGAAGGAAATTAAAATGACACCTAGTTTTCTAGGTGTCATTTCAATTCCCTTTAAACATTTCCTGTAAACTAATGTTAAATATTTTCTTACTGCGAAATTGTTCTAAAATTTGTAGGTTACATATTTTTTTAACAATTTGTACCTGAAAATTTAGTTTTGAATGAGAATTTTTGCTATAGCTAATGACTTTGTAAATGTTAGGGATTCCCTTTATGCGGAACATTTACGTTACAAAACAGTGCATGACTGATCGCTGGTTAAATATGTATGTGACAATATGAGATAGGGAAGGACATATGTCACAAGTGAAGGCATTGTAGAATATGTGAAAATTTGAAAAAAAACTATTTTCGGTTTTCGATATCAAATGAAAACAATTTAACTAACCTAAATCATCAAAGGCTATAAAGCTTTCTAGGAAAACAGTGGTGTGACACATTCCAAGTGAGTTTGTAATTTTAGCAGATCATTCAGTGTCGTGTTCTGTGTAAGTGATACAGGTAGCTTTGTACACTCATGTTTAATATGACTCTTTAAGGAGTTCATGGACCAAAATAAGCCATTGATTATTCAACAGAATGGAAGCTGGATTGTTTGATTCTAACACTTGAGGACCAGTTCGTAAGATAAATGTTATCTACAATAAATACCAAGAAATAGGAAAAACACTAATTAGTGTTAACTGGTCATATTAGTGAGTCATATTAGGGAGAAGTCACATTAACACCAATGTCATCTCTATGTGGAGTCGTCTGTGTATGCTTATTTACTCAGCAAAAGTTTACTCAGCATCTTAAAAAGATAAAGTAATGAATAATCCAAAATCTTAAATTAAAAACTCAAAAAGCCTCTTGGTAAAGAGATTTGTCTTTGTATTGAAGTTCCTCATCAAGAGGAATCTGTGGACAAATAAAACTATAGATTCCTCAAGTGGGATGACTAGTACCTGGAGTAAAGTTTAATCTGTCTAGGAAGCTGAAGAGATTGCTTCAGCAATGCTGTACTAACATCACTGAATATTGTGTAAGGGCTTATATCATCATTAGTTACAATGATTAACAGTCTTGTAGTAAAAGAACATTTTACAAGTAGGTGAAGATAGATAAAAGATTGAAGTGGCTAAGTCAAAAGTACATCTTTGTTTATGGTGAGGCGTTTGATATTGTTAAAAATTAAACATAAAGAAACAAGAAGAGATGTTTCTATATTTCAGAAATTGGCAGCTTTAGGTATTAATAGAAGGGCTATTTACTGTGTACCCAATTTGGTTATAGTCGATTGATAATTAGTAATTTTGTAACAGCTTTTCATAATAACAGCTTTTTATAAGATATTTTAAAATAAATTTATTGAAAATATGTGGTTCTTGATAGATTTGTTAAAGCATATTTTGAAGAATTTAAGGGACGAGATACATTTTTAAGTACAGTAGAGTCTGGAAAATCCGAGTACTGAAATTTCGAGCCACCGTATAATTTGTGCTGTTTCTATTTGAGCCCATTTTATCTATTTGAAAAGAAATGAGTCGGGCTTCCAAGAAATGTTTATATCAATTTTCTTCCTCCCTTTGTTGTTGCTGTTGGTATGCTGTTGCTCATGTTTGCTGTTATGTTGTGTTTGAATGTCTGTATCAGTTATGTTTAGGTGAAAGAAGGTCAATGGGCCTTAAATATCTTTCTTAATTTACACTGTAAGTTTTGACAGTCAACAAATATCCCTACCCAAATGTCTAGTCTTGTGTGTGAAATCAGAAAATAAAATCTATTGAAACAAACAAATGAATCAAACAATTATGACACTCATGATTAGCTGGACTGGTCTTTATTCCCGCTATTAATAAACCAGTTGTAGGGTGTTGCCACATTGATCTGGAGGAGTTTTATCATATGAGGAGTTTTACTGTATTATGATTAATTAGAAGTCCGATTTTTTCTAATGCTCAGGAACCTTTTCTGTGTAATCCGAGGCGGTCTCTGTCCCATTCACCTCGAATTATCAAAATTTGACTGTACTTTTATATATTGGTAAGCAGGTAAAATATCATGAAATATGTGCATGACTGCACTACCACTTGCTTTTAGATACCAGTTAACATTAAACCCTCATTAAGGCAGTTTGAAGGGTGACTTTGCCTATTGGAGAGAATTATAATTTAAACAAACGTTACTAGTAACCTATGTTGTTTGTCAAACCTTCAAGTTCTAATATCTTATTAGACACATGTTAAACTACATTTTTAATGATATTTCAATTTTTACTTGACCAAATAATGAATTGTTAAGAACAATGTTACATATTTTTAACATATTTAACTTTCACTCATGTTTTGAGAGACCTTAGGGACTCTTGTACGTCTTATTTTCAACTTATTGTGGTATTTATACAGTCATTTTGAAGGACATTAAAAAGGTTTGAAGTAAGACAAAAAATTATAAATAATATAGATTGTAACTAACTAATTAGTTGATTTAGGAAAATTATAAATAAGCTTACCTGTCCAAGCCAATGCTCTACCTAAATACAAAACTTCTGATTAGATATATTATCCATTTAAACTTAATACATTATTAGAAAAGCTGTACAAACAATATATATATATATATATATATATATATATATATATATATATATATATATATATATATTAAATATGGTGATATGTTTTCTTGTAATATAGTTAATAAATTAAAAATATTTCAAAAACAAAAATACTTTTAATAAATATATTTATTCAAAGCTTTTCTCCGATAAAAGCTTATATATATATATGCTAAAGATTTGCGTAAAAATGTACAATGCGATTTTCTGTAGATAAGAGAACACAAAGTTTACCATTTTATAGCATAAAATCATTTGTAATAATCCATTGTGATTATATTATTTATGATCTAGCGGAACAATTTAATTCACCGTGTCAAGTGATTACAGTAATTAAATTGTGATACACTAATGAAGAATTGCTTTGGCATGAAAAAAAGTTGCACGTGCTTATGTGGAGCATAGAGACAATTACACATTAACAAGGCTCAATTAGTCCAAACATTCAACTTCAAGCAATGACAAAACTTGATAACGAGAAACCGACATCAGTGCGCTTGCTGAACACATTTTGTAGGTGCGCAATGGTTTAATCAACGGAAAGCAATGACAAAACTTGATAACGAGAAACCGACATCAGTGCGTTTGCTAAACACATTTTGTTGGTGCGCAATGGTTTAATCAACGGAAAGCAATGACAAAACTTGATAACGAGAAACCGACATCAGTGCGCTTGCTAAACACATTTTGTAGGTACGCAATGCTTTAATTAACGGAAAGCAATGACAAAACTTGATAACGAGAAACGGACATCAGTGCGCTTGCTAAACACATTTTGTTGGTGCGCAATGGTTTAATCAACGGAAAGCAATGACAAAACTTGATAACGAGAAACCGACATCAGTGCGTTTGCTAAACACATTTTGTAGGTGCGCAATGGTTTAATCAACGGAAAGCAATGTTTTTAACTGAAAATAGTTTATAATATGACTAGATTGTGAATATTTTGTAGTCCTATTTCATCGCATTTTGAAACCTAAGACCTAATAAAGCTTAAAATTTTAAAAAAGTCTTGCATTTTAAAAATTTCAAAAAATAGCCATGTTATGAATGACCATTTGAATTATAAAAAAGTCATTGAACAATAGATAAGGAATAAGTCTTGTAGCTGTGAATCAAGAAATCCTGTTTTAGTACTTAGTTTGACCATATTAAAGTTGCTAAAATGAACTTCCTCTAAGTCAATTCAAAAAGGAAATGTAATAATTATTTTCATTTTATGGTTTACTTGTATAGTGACTTGAAATTTATAATTCTGGAGCATGTTTATGATTGGCTTCAAATTACTTCTGTTGTATCTAACTCAACAATTAGTAATTAATTTTTACAGTATATTATTTTATAATGATCTAATTTAATATATTTTATAATAATATGTTTTTCAGAGGTAATTTTAAAAATGAGTTTTCTTCACCCATTTACCTTCTTTGTATATATTTTGTTTTAGACATATTACTGTAAATATTAGTAACTAAGACATTGTTTCCTTTTTTTGAATGACTTGAAGTCTTTTGTTAATATACTGAGATCTTAAAATAAAATGTTTATGTTAAATGGTTGAGATTTCATTTGGTTCTGGAATAAAAATATATTATATTGTAACATTATTTTAATCAAAAAAATAATATTAATATTATTTAGCAGCATTTGAAAACAAAACGGAAAAGTTGTTTAAACTAAAACACTTGTAAATATTTACAAACTTGCCTATAGTAGCACCTACTTATATTTGTTGAGGATGGTGGTGAAACGGCGGTCCTCAACAAATATAAGTAAGTACTACTATAAGCAAGTTTGTAAATATTTGCAAGTGTTTTAGTGAAAACTAGTAGCTCTTGTGAAGATGGAATTAACAAATATGAAAGTTATTTAAAAGTAAAAAAAAATTGTGAATTTGTTCAAAAATAATATATGTAAAAAATGGTAAAGACATCAGACTACAAGCCATTAAACATGTCCTAGCTGAGACGCACGGAAGGTTAATGGTTACAGTGTAACTGTAATTATTCCCTACTTTACCATGCGTTTTCATGAAGTTCATTTCAAAGTCCATTAGATTTGAAGGAAAGGGGATCATTGAAATATGATTCATAGAAGTTTAAATCAGAAACAATGTTTAGTTGGAATTTGTTATATAGTGTATTTGAAATGAGATCAAAAGTGTTATTTTATTTTTGCTTTAAATTATCTAATTAATTACATCTCATGATGCTCCAGGCCATTCCAAATAGGAACATGGCATAAAGCACAAATAGAAACTATCAACTCTACATAAGTTTTCCAGCTAAGTGATAAATAAATTTGCTACAATCTTTCACTTCATAATTGTATTAATTTAAATAAAGTTTAATGTTGTTAAAAGTTTAGGCCAGTCTTATAGTGAAAATCCTAAATTTTGTGTTACTATCAGAGTATTATAAATAAACGACTAAGCCATTTGGCGATATGAATTATTTTTTTTCTAAAAATACCAATTATTAGATTCAGAATACGTATAATACATTTATTTAATGAAACAATTTTACAAGTAGATATCTCGTATCTATATCACAAAAATTCATTAGTTGTACAATTACAATGAAAATATGGGAAAGAACCCCAATACCACAAAAGTAATAAAAAATAACAAATAAAACAAGTTACTTAAGATTAAACCCATAAGTACATTTCGATGACCATGTCATCATCATCAGAGGGTTTTATTACAAAATTACAATCTAGCAAACAAGAAGTTACAAACTACAGTGATTTGTATCATCACTCTAGTTTGTAACTTCTTGTTTGCTAGATTGTAATTTTGTAATAAGACCCTCTGATGATAATGACATGGTCATCAAAATGTACATAAGAGTTTAATCTTAAGTAACTTGTTTTATTTGTATTTTTTATGGTATTGGAGTTTTTCCTAATATTTTCATTGTAATATATTGTACCACTGTGCTCTTGATATTGTATAAATTGTACAATTGTTCAAATCTTTAATAACTTTAATCGAAGATTAAACTTTATAATCAAGGAGATTCAGTATTTTAAATCGAGTGTAATTAGTATAAAATTTTCTATTGTCCAATTTTTGTTTGTATTTTGAACTAATAATTTCTTGATTCGTATTTTTCCTAAAAATTGTGTCTTTCTTCAAAACATACCACTTATTAATCCAATTAGAATAAACTTAACATTGCAGGTTAACTATTAAATATGTAACACATAACTGCGAAATTCAACATCTATTATCATAATAAATAGTGTTACAATATTAAATATAACATCCCTCATTTTGAGGGAATAAAATTCAGATTTGGGTACTGACCTGGGTAGTAATGTAGGGTTTTATTTTTGGAGTATTTTGTCTGAGGTATCCAGAACTGGCAGACTATGAGGATTGGGCCTGACAGGTCATCAGGGCCCAGTGTAGACGATGCTGTCATATTGAATGTTTGGATCTGCTCAGCCAGCGAAACTTTAGCATCTTTGATTTCATGTCTGTAAAATGATACAGATAAAGAAACAAAAATTTAATAAAATGGACAAATTATGAAAATTTTATTTTTTTCAGAAATATCCAAATCTACTTAAATATCTTTTCCTTTTGCTATTGTTACCAATGGTTTATCCTATCAATTTAACTAAACAATTTGTAAAACAGTACATCTTCAAAAATTTGAACAAGATAATATCACATTTAGCATATTTGTTAGAATGGGATAGGTAAATGAAAAACTAAAAGACAAAACTATGCAAACAGTAAATATTTACGACTATTTTATTTTACTATAATTAAACGATACTTAAGTAAGTGAATATATAAGGACTTGCTGACACGTTTTGAAACAATCGTTCCTATTATGAAGCAACGCCTCAAAGGAACATAAGTTATATTTTATTTTTAAATAAGTTAATTGATTATATCTATTAACCTTTTAATGAAAACATTTTTATATAGGCAAGTTTCTATATTTACTATGGTTTTGTAAACAATATATAAATACAAAACAAAGTTAATAAGTAACAGCGCAATAATTTCTGAATACTTAATTATCTGATGTGTTTTATTTGATTTGATCTTTCCGGTCATTTCAATTGTTTATCTGTTTAAAATAATACGAATCCATGCAAGACTTGTTTCCAACGAATCAATAAATATATGCGAATTTAAAAACTCCTATTTGATACACTGTTTTTGCTTTAACTGTTTTAGATTTAAAAATAGTAGTAGCTCTAAACATTATTGTAATAAACAAATTTACTTTCTGTCATGTAAATAAACGAGACAAATATAAAGCAATTAGTCTGTTTTATGTCTTGAAGCACGGATTTAAGGTAAATGTTTTGAAATAATGAACTACAAGAAATCTCAATATCAACGATAAAATAAGTCAGCACTTATTTTGTGATATCGTTGTAGTACTACAATTACAAATGATTTAAAAGTGAATAATTGTTACAAAAAAATAAAGTAATTTTTCTAAGTTATTGTATTTTTTTTTTAATTTTAAAAGTATACCCTTTACACTTTTGCTTATACTTGCGACCAGACTTTTTGTTAACTAAAAGTTGTTAAATTGTTAACTTACACTTGGAGAAAACGTTTTCGTCTTACGACTTCTTCAACCTTGTATCGTAAGCCTTATTTTAGTAATTTTTAGAAATTTTGTACATTGTGTCGTAAGACAAAAATGTTTCCTCCAAGTATAAGTTGACAATTTAACAACTTTTAGTTAACAAAACGTCTGGTCGCAAGTAATAGCAAAAGTGTAATAAGTAATTAACAAACAGCTCGTAATGAGCAGCAACAAGATTTCGATATTTAAAAATATAGTTAATGATGTTATTTTAATTTTAACTTACACTTTAAAATGTTTTAAACTTGCCTATAGTAGCACTTACTTTGCTTGTTGAGGACGGATGTTTCGGGAGATGTGTCCCTTTGTCAACGGGACACAAAGGGACACATCTCCCGAAACAGCCGTCCTCAACAATCAAAGTAAGTGCTACTATAGGCAAGTTTAAAACATTTTAAAGTGTAAGTGATTACTAGTAGCTCACGGGAAGATGGAATCAACAAATGCTTAATTTTAAAGTCAGGCTTCAAAAATACCATTCGATTGTTTTAAGATTGTAGAACAATTTCATTATTTTTTTAGAAATAAAAATAAAATCTACATATTTAATAAATTTGTTTGCAAACAATAGATTTAATAACAAATCTAGTTTACATGACTACTTTCATCCTTGAATTTTTTAAATAAATATGTTAATTTAAATGTAAAGATGTAATTAATAGCAAAAACATCTTTAGATCTTTATACAACTTCCAGTTTTATATATCTTACAATGTTTTTTTCCTGAATACAATGTTTTAGAATTATAAGTAAAGAACTAGTTAACCAATATATCAAAATCTTATAATCCATAGATATTTATAAAATTTTTAGCACAATAAATAGAATAAAGTGGTTCCCTAATTATTTAAAAATTTTATTTTCTAGAAAAATTAAGAAATGATTTACTACAACGACTTCATAGAGTTATAAAGCCATTCGTCAACATTTGTCCTTAAGGTAAAGAAAATTTCACATGCATACAGTTCTTATTTTATAAAGGAAGGGAAATTGAGTTTAAAAAGTAATTTGGTAACTTACTTACATATGTTTTAAGTCAAAACCTTTATATATTTTCATTTTGGGCTCTGGATATACTCCCTGGACAGTGCACGTGATGTTGATACCCACGCCGTCGGCTTTTTGTTGGTTTATTTCGAAAAGTTTCTCGGGAGCTGCAAGGTCCGTGAAGAGAAACAAATGCTGGTTAGGTTAATTTATACAGTATGTTAGTTTATAATTATTTTTAACAGGGTTAGAAATATATTTTAGAATTAACAAGGAAAAATAGTGACAAAAATATTTAATAACTATGTATCTTTTTATTAATTAATATATAGTAATTAAATTTAGTTGTTTATTCCATTTATATGAGTTTTTTGTTAAAGTAGTACATGTAATAGAACGTCATGTCTTCGTAAGTAATTGAAAAAAATTTAGCTATAAATTGGTTCAAATTGTAATTAGAAACAACTTAAAACAAGTAATATACAAAATTAAAAAAAAGTCAATTCCTATATAAATTAACAAAGAAAAATTTTATTTTAGTTTAAACCACAATTAATTTAAATATGTATATACATATGTCAGGAAAACAATATGAAGTGACAAAATAGAAAGCAAATTTTCTTGCAATTTTCCTTTTCCCTTTCTATTTATGCTGTTGAACTATTATTTTTATTTGGTATTTATTCATACGCTTTTTTTCACTGCTTGCATTGTGTTGTAGTTTCTTTTCACGTTTCCTTCGCATTGTCCGTTTCTGAAGCAAGTTCGATAACGTTAATCCAGTTGGTTTGTTTAGTTTATTCTTTTCGTTTATTTTTAGTCCTAGAGCATTATTTATGATATTGTGTAGTTATCATGGCAACAATTTAAGGTTATAGAATAGATGCTTTTCATATTGATCTTTGAGAAGCTTATTGCTAGTTAAAGAAAGTTGGCTCAGTGCCAAAAAAGGCCAGACCTTGAATAGGAAAGATACGTAGTTCGAATCCGACTTAGACCCCAAATTTTTATAATTTAATTATTGAATAAATATTTGAAAAAAACCGTAATACTTGAAAAAACAGAAGCCGTAGTATGCTTTAGTTTTTTTTCAAATAAGAAATTGATGACCTGCAAAACTTTTAAAAAAATCTAAGTAAATTTATAAAAAACTTAGTGAGAGCACTTGATTTATCACAATCAGTGATTTTCATCAGTGACTAGGTTACCACTTGGGAGTAAGTATTAAGCCAAGCAGCAGCAATTTTAAAGCAGGTTTTCTATAATGTGGTCAAAACCTATAAGCGGTTTGTATTTGGTTTGTTGTTTTAAAATGCTATCCTTTTGCATTTTGGTACCTTCGTAATTTTCATATTTTTCTAGTGTGTTGAGATGTGAAATTTTTTTTATTGATATGGAGAATTCAAGATTATGGTCGATGCTTGTTCAATTGTGGCTGGTTTCTGTTATGGTATGTATTAAGTGACTTAGCAAGGAGGGCCCGGCCCTCTGGAACATCAATAGCTAGGAATTCATATTTCTTGTAAGTAGTTTCTGCATTTGTAGTCACTGTAAAAGTATTAATAAAAAATCTTGTGTGGTATTGTTTTCAAATATAGACTAACCATTGATCAATGCATTTAACTAACTTAAGGATTTATACGAAATGATAACGAAAGGACTTATATTCGTTTTTAATATCGTAATAAGTTAGTATTTAATATTACCAATTAATTCACGCACAAGCCACTGGCTGTGGAGTAACCTAAGGCAGTGTGGGTAGTTAGGTAAGGAGGAAACCAGGGGAAGCATAGTCCCTCAGCTGTTTCTTGTTCCAAGTTAACACAAGCAAACTATCTGTGGCCGGAAGATTTGGTGGGGTTGGCTGGCGTGGCGCAGAGAGAATATGAGAGAGAACACTTGGCTGTTTCCATCAGAGGTTGGGCATGTCCAATGGGAAAACACTGCACTGTACCAACCCATTGAGTAATAAGGCTCTTTTCTTATTCAGTTTGTCTTCATTACTATCTGTGACTTAGGCCATTTAACTTGCATATAACTGAGTAGTCTTAATGTGAGTTTATTTGCAATTATGAAGAGACACGCGATTGACCAGTTCTTTAAAGCTGAAGTGATAAAGA
Source organism: Prosapia bicincta (assembly GCA_036971475.1). Taxonomy (NCBI): domain Eukaryota; kingdom Metazoa; phylum Arthropoda; class Insecta; order Hemiptera; family Cercopidae; genus Prosapia; species Prosapia bicincta. Next base: position 8,280,730 of record JBAIZL010000011.1, on the reverse strand, counting down.
CGGAATCTATTCCAGTGAATGAAGCACAGACTGCGACAACCAGCCATCTACAGCTGAAGTTAAGAGATCATTTCCATCACTGAAGAGGGAATCTATTCCTGAGTATGAATCACAGACTGCGACAACCAGCCATCTACAGCTGAAGTTAAGAGATCATTTCCATCACTGAAGAGGGAATCTATTCCTGAGTATGAATCACAGACTGCGACAACCAGCCATCTACAGCTGAAGTTAAGAGATCATTTCCATCACTGAAGAGGGAATCTATTCCTGAGTATGAATCACAGACTGCGACAACCAGCCATCTACAGCTGAAGTTAAGAGATCATTTCCATCACTGAAGAGGGAATCTATTCCTGAGTATGAAGCACAGACTGCCACAACCAGCCACCTACAGCTGAAGTTGAGAGATCATTTCCATCACTGAATAGGATAGAAATGTAACTTAAAATTCCGTAGAAAATAATCGTGATAGCTCTACCATCAGTGCACTACCCAGTTTCCATAACAACAGACGAGGTACTTGATCAGACGAGATGGGAAGTTCAGAGAAGAGAAGAATGTTGTAAGATGAGCTCAGAAGGCTACTAGTTTAGTTTAAATGTTTGAACCAAATTGCCATTCTAATTTGAATAAAGTGTTGTTCTTAAAATGTTTGTTTATTCAGTATTAAACGAGGACTGGTAAAGGGTTCCGTACAATAAATTGTTCCCTAAAAGAAGTTTTTAGCCATTAAATGTTTTGGAAAATTTTGAGGAAGGACGCCCGGATTCTCCTTTTTCTGGTAGTTATAACACCTACTACTCCTCTATGGCCCTCCCAAAATAATTTCTTGGCTTCACTGCATTATGCAATTAGTAAAATATTAGTCTGTGTCATATTTAAGAGTGTATTTCTTATCTCGGTTTGGGCTTTATTAAGTGTAGTAATTGTTTTTTTATTTTTAAAAACCAAAAAAGCAGTATGTCATTCCTGAAAATAAACTAGGGAACTGCTCTAGTTTTTATTATTAAAAACCAATTGAAAGAAGTTTATAAGAAAACTGTTTAAAATATCTATCATATATAAGCTCATGTTGAGATGTCATTTTTGTTATTGTTTTTGCTTGTTTGTGGAACCTATTTCAGATAACATATCGGCATAATCTCATCTTTTAAATAGAAATTTGTGGTATTTTGAATTGATACGAAACAATAGATGAACAAATATTAAAATCATGTTATAAATATAATATAACATGATAAAAATAATATATTATGTTATAATATAATTTGTGGTAATTTTCTTTAGTGGTTTCAACTGGAAACTAAAGCAATTAAATAACAATAGTTGAACAAAAATTGAATAAATGTATCAAATTTTAAAAAGACTTAGGTACAGTGTTTATAACAACATTTTTGGCCAGGAAGAGGGTTTCTTAGAGTATCTTCTTCATAAACTTGTAAACAAGAAGAACAAACATAAAAATTACTGTTACGTTGATTTATTTGTAACTTAATGAAAATTTGTAAACTTGATTCATTACAGTAATTCTAAAACATAATTATACTTAATTATATTAATCACTTTTACATTAGTTTATGACTATTGGAACTTTAAATTTTGTAAATTTATAAAAACGTATTGAGACAGAACGTTTTTGATCGCTATGAGCCGATCTTCATCAGTGTCTTGTACTTGGAGATGTTAGATTAAGCGGTGACGGTGTTAAAGGCAGGTTTTTGATAGTATCAAAGAGTATCTGTGATTTGTATTGGGTTTGTTCGTTCAATATGTTTGTACTAAACACAAAGTAGTGTTTACTACTGGAGAGTGTTGCTAACAACTCCAAGCAGAAGACACTGATGAAGTTCGCCCCATAGCGATCGAAAACGTTCTGCCTCAGTAAGATTTTATAAATTTACAAAATTTAGAGTTCGGACAGTCATAAACTAATGTAAAAGTGATTAATTAAGTTTCATAGAACGTAATGGACTACAAAATTCAAGGACTTAATTATAACTGATGTGCAGTAAGTTTTATTATGTTATTACATTGTGATCATTTGGAATTTGTGATAAATATATTTCGGCTCTCATAACTTTTTATCTATTTATGTATAAATATGCGCCCATCTGTGCTTTATGGATTACTACACCATTTATCCAATTGAGATGAAAGTTTGGGAAGTGGTTTAATATATTCCCGCAAAGGTTTCTGGTACATTTGTAGTTCAATTGGTAGCATCTAAGTCAATATTTTTTAAAAAAACATTAAAAATTCTAATACTTTCCTGACCAAGCATTCAGTCACCTAAATTGGAATCTAAGAATTATTAATACAGATGCAACTAATAATCAATAGATGGCGGTAATAACGCTGTAACGTACAGCTGATACTTAAATTAAGTGATAACGAATTCATACAACAATTTTTATATTTGTTTAGTTTGCAACTGTTTTAACATGGAAGATATGTTAATTTATTTACTCAACACTATTCAGATAAAATGTTACTTAATTGTAAACATATTTAATTTATAGGTTGATACATAAGTTTAATTTATAACATAAATCTTACTAAATTATTTTAATATTAAAAAAAATATTTCTATTTTGTGTATGCTAATATATTTTTTGAATGTAATAGACATAGAACTTGGATGAATTGTTTTTTTAAAGAAATATATGAGTTAGGTTATAATTTGTATGCTGAAATTGTAGAAATACTGATTGAAATTTATTTAGTAATCCATGATTTTGTATTATTTCATATATGTATTGGGGAGTGGCTATATTTGTATTTTGGAAACCATAACTACATAGATTTCATGAATTCAGTTCTTTGTAAAATGTATATGAGGGTAAGAATCGTATTGGGACGTGTAATTATCCAAAAACATTTGAATAGATAAATAAAATTAGAATATACAATATCAAGAGCAGAGTGGTACAATATATTACAATGAACATATTTAAAAGGACCCCAATATCACAAACATAATAAAAAAAATAAATAATACAAGTTACTTAAGATTAAAGCCTTTGTACATGTCATCATCATCAGAGGGTCTTATTACAAAATTACAATTTAGCAAACAAGGGTTTAATCTTAAGTAACTTGTATTATTTGTTGTTTTTGATTATTTTTGTGGTATTGGGGTTCTTTCCAATATGTAAAATTAGAATACTTTGAAATATTTTCCCAATGTAAATCAATTTATTTTCTAAAAAAATTTCACAATTTAAATTGAACTTTTTACAATAAGTTTGTTTGAGATATTTTTTTCTGATATTACAGCAACACGCAACAGGTAAGGTAGTTTAAGTGTAGAAAAAAACATGAGTTGTTAAAACCTTTTAAGTTAATATCAAATAAAAGTTTAAATGAATTTTACTAAATGCGAAAGAGAGAAAATTTAGAAATTAGAAATTCAATACTTAATATTGTAATAGAAGTATTTTTATAAGTATTTTCAAATAACATGTTTAAAACCTTAGTGTTACAATAAAATCATAAAAGTTTTTACAAAAACTTTCTTTGAATACTTACTGTAGACAACCATTTTCTTGATCATGAAATCCTCTTCACTGAATGTAGAGACAGCACACTTATACTCGCCAGAAAGTTCTGAAGTCGGGTTAATTATATGGAGTGCCCTGTGCCTGGAAACGTTCTGTCTGGACGCGACATATTCCAAGTCTAATCTACCGCGCAAGATGCCCAGATCCTGTGGCTTCTGCCCAGGTATCCACTGATACACCGGTGTTGGAGTGTTGTTGAAGAACCATTTAACCACTAAACCAGAATCTGTAGGCCGTAGTGTGTATTCGCAGTCGAGTACTACACCATTCAATACCCCACTTCTAACTTCTGGGGGTACTCTGAATGAAGTTATTTGTATACAGTTTACATCTACAACATATATTATTACATTTTATCGAAGCTGTAGACTGAGTGAAAATCAACCTGTATTAATATATTCAGTATAATAATTTAACATAATTAATAATTTAACCAAATTAAAAATAGTTAAATACATTATTTTAATTTAATGATAAGTGTATATATTGATTAAATATCCGTTGCTTTAGTTATATAGTCTTTTTTATTTTTGAAACCACTGACAGCTACGGGCTTCAAGTATTTTTTTAATTCCTTCTATTGAACTCTTGAATTTTGTAGTCCATTACGTTCGGAGAAACTTAGTCACTTTTACACTAGTTTATTACTATCTGAACTTTAATTTTGTAAATTTGTAAAAACTTATTGAGACAGAACGTTTTTGATTGCTCCTTAACGATCTTCAGCAGTGTCTAAATATTCCGCTTGGAGTTGTTAGGTTAAGTGGTGACGGTTTTAAAGGCAGGTTTTCAATAATATCAAATAATATTTGTGATTTGTATTGGGTTTGTTATTTTAAAATAATTGTATTTTGTGTGTTTATAAATTTCAAATTGTTCTAGTGTGTTGAGATTTGGTCCTTTTTTTGTTGATGTATAAGATTTTTAGGTTATGGTAAATGTCTGTGTATTTGTGTCCTGTTTCTTTCATGTGATTGTAGAATGCTGAGTTGCTGTTCTGTTTGGGTTCCTCTGCTCTTTGTTTGAAGCTGCGACCTGTTTGGTGAATGTATAATTTGTTGCAGTTTGTACAATTTAATATGTATACTCCTGGTGCTTGTAGTTTATCTTTGTTGTTGGTGTCTTGTTGAATTTTGTATTATAGTTTGTTATTAGTTTTGCATGTTATTTTGTATCCTGTTTTTGAAATTTGTGGGCCATTTTATTTGATGTTCTGTTTTTGTATGGTAATGTGATGTATTTATTTCCCTCCCTATAGTGTTAATTTTAGTGTTTTTTTGTATATTGTGCCATAGTTTGTCAATTAGGGCTGTCTTTCTATTAGTCCACACTACCCCTATATATATTTATATATCTTGTTCAAATTTTCAATCGATAATAAATACTTTTTATTAATTCACTCAAGTTCAAATACCTTTTTTAAGACTTGTAGTTGATGACACTAGAGGTGATAAAAGTTTTTTCAAATATTAATTCATTAGTTAAATATAATGAATTAATTTCAGTTTATAATTTAATATGGCAAAAACGTTTCACAAAAGGGGGAAAGTTTGTAATATAGTTATTTCCTCCCACTTAGCTTAAAATAAGTGATAACATATGATTTCATAAAACAGCTGGTTTTATGTTAAAGGTTATGTGGTAGAATATCTGTTGAACGCATAGGTTATGTTACTTTATTTATACCGTAATCATTTAATAAAAAGTAACTACTTTAAATTTTTCCTCTATAGACCCAAGTAGGAATTGAGCTTAACAATTAGCACATGTTAATCTTCCTAACAATTAATGCTTATAAATTTAGTCGCACCGAAGATTATGATTGCTATGATGGTTGACGAGCTTCAATTTAGAGGTGACACCTGGAGCAGAAATAGTTTTTTAACATAGTTTTCTCCATAAATAAAGAAAGATACATTTTAGTAGGTATATATCTAAGTATAGATCAAAATATACCCTCATTATTGTCAGTATCTGATTACTGTCAAACATTGCTAACGGTCGTGACTGAAAAATCGACAGGACTGCTTGATTGTTCGGTAAACATTTTCACATTAGCAATATTTCAACAAAATATTCTTTGCGTGTGGTAACAATAAAGCTGTTTATAGTAATCTTAACAATCAATATTTTTGTTATATGTATAGTTTTTATTGTAGTTTTACATTCTTTCTAAATATTTGATAGAAATTTAAAAATTGTAGTTACGGCAATTTTCCCTCCTCATGAAAGAAACACAACCACAGATTCTGCTGTTCACCGTATGAGATCATGCCCCACAAACCTAACTTCAAACTCTGGACTCCCAGCGTGACTAGTGTCAGACTCGAGATACTGAGGCTTTGTTCCATGGCCTGTGGTACCAGTCTGTAAGAGCTCAAAAGCCTGGACTGATAACCTCTCCTTGGATGAGACGACACTCCGACCAGGTACTATGGTTTTAGTAGAACCTACCAAACCAGGTTTTCCAAACCTTCAATCCCTTATCTGTTTATATAAATAGGCAATGTTGCAATAACGCCTACGTTACCGTCACCTGGGCTCACTCCTTTTGTTCTCTATTAAAGAATAGCGCCGAGACATAACCTTAGTATATTTATGAAAACAGTGCATATACGCTTTCATTAACTCACAGCACTTTTGTCCAAGTGTACTAGCAACAGACTCAAGAAAGTTTGAATGTGCATTCTAAGAAGTAACAGATGTCATGAATATTCTAAGGTTATGTCACGGCGCTACGTTTTAATAGAGTGCAAGAAGAGTAAGACCTGATGATAACGTAGCTGTTATAGATACGTTGCTTGTTTGTACAAATTGTTGTATCTGGCTCGGAAAACAACCGCGTTTGTTTAAACAATAATCTCTGCGAGTGTAAACATGATTAACAGTAAATAGTTTTTCCTATTAATTTTGAATTGTTGAGAACCATTGCAAGGAAGTTATAACATTTACCCTATAAATTGAAAATTATTCAAGATTTAAAAGATTTTCTATTCTTGGAATGCATAAGTTATAGAAGGCGTCCTATAGTTATACTAATCTCTTGCTCTGACTTTGACGGAAGCAAAATGCAAATTGAGTAGCAACTTGCATCCCTTGCCTTGAAATTATCTGTGACGAGACACATTGATTGTTACGCCCTAAGAAATAAGACCAATTTACATTCAGTTAACAAACAAATTTTCAGTTTTTTAGTTATTTAGAGCTTAGCTAGTGAGAACTATTCACATAGGTAAAAGTTAAAGTAGTGTACTCAAATCTCACAAAAATTAGTCTTTAATAAGAACACAAAACAAACTAGTTTCAGCGACGAAGTCGCCTTCCTCAGTGCTTGGCTACTACTAACATATTGTCAAGCTAGTGTACAAATCAACTAAAACAAACAAGATAAAAATACAGTCAAGCAATAAAACTAATCTATTACAAACCTATTTACTCACTAGATATATATATATATATATATATATATATATATATATATATATATATATTATTTATATATTTATTTCATTTAAAATTTTACATAATTGCTATTATTAAAAATTTTTTTGGTTCTACTCAACCCCCCTTTATGTCACACTATCATGAATAGAAAAATCCAAAATACACCCTAAACAGTTAAAAAAAAAACAATCATAAATTATATAAAATACCAGCTAAACATAATACCCTAAAATCTAATTAATACATAATTGAAAACAAAGACAAGACAAATAAACAAAACATCAACACTACTATATAATTAAACAATGTGACAGTAGCAAAATAATAAATGATTACTATAACACGTACATTAATTTTAAAAAATAATAACAATGACAATACAATAACAGTTTAATCACATGCCTATTGGAACAACACAGAATTCGGAAATAGAAGCGAAGAACCCTGGACTGGGCCCGACTCATTATTAACTGAGACATCTTGAAATTTATTAATAAACCAAGTCCCCCAAGCGTCCAAAGTATTGTGCCTCGTGACTTCCTTCAATAACCTAGGATGATCAGATGTAAAATAATGATGGTTATCAAGGCAATGCTTAGCCATAGCTGAGTATTCCGGCTTGTTGTTTTTAAAATGAGCAAAGTGCTCCCTACATCTTATCTTAATACTCCTACGCCTACATCTTATCTTAATACTCCTACGGGTTTGACCAATATACACTGCATCGCACATCCCACACCCAATGCTGTAAATCCCCGATTTCTCACAGTTATCTAAGAAGTCCTTCGGAGATCCAAGCATACCTCCCAAACTCCGTCCTGAAGCCGCCGAGACATGAAGTCTGCCATACTTCATGAGGCACTTCTTGGCAACACTATGTAGCGGAGGGTTGTAAGCCAACCTAACCCAGTTGTTTTCAGGTTTGTCCCTAGGTAAGGTTGTTCTATAACATCTGTTTTTCATTAATTCGGCTTTTTTTATGATATTCTGAACCAGATCAAACCCGTACCCGTTAAATTTAGCTATTCCATATATCATGTTTAGTTCTTTAAAATAGCTTTCTCTTGATAATGGGAAATGAACCAAACGGTGTGCCAAACTACGAAATGCCGCCAATTTGTGCTCTATAGGGTGGTGTGAATTATATGGGATGTACCTAAAGGCTTTCTTTTGATGTTTATAGGAAGCCTACGCAATGTTTTAGGTACATCCCATATAATTGCGGTCAAACCCGTACGGGTCAAACCCGTAGGAGTATTAAGATAAGATGTAGGGAGCACTTTGCTCATTTTAAAAACAACAAGCCGGAATACTCAGCTATGGCCAAGCATTGCCTTGATAACCATCATTATTTTACATCTGATCATCCTAGGTTATTGAAGGAAGTCACGAGGCACAATACTTTGGACGCTTGGGGGACTTGGTTTATTAATAAATTTCAAGATGTCTCAGTTAATAATGAGTCGGGCCCAGTCCAGGGTTCTTCGCTTCTATTTCCGAATTCTGTGTTGTTCCAATAGGCATGTGATTAAACTGTTATTGTATTGTCATTGTTATTATTTTTTAAAATTAATGTACGTGTTATAGTAATCATTTATTATTTTGCTACTGTCACATTGTTTAATTATATAGTAGTGTTGATGTTTTGTTTATTTGTCTTGTCTTTGTCTTCAATTATGTATTAATTAGATTTTAGGGTATTATGTTTAGCTGGTATTTTATATAATTTATGATTGTTTTTTTTTTAACTGTTTAGGCTGTATTTTGGATTTTTCTATTCATGATAGTGTGACATAAAGGGGGGTTGAGTAGAACCAAAAAAATTTTTAATAATAGCAATTATGTAAAATTTTAAATGAAATAAATATATAAATAATATATATATATATATATATATATATATATATATATATATATATATATATATCTAGTGAGTAAATAGGTTTGTAATAGATTAGTTTTATTGCTTGACTGTATTTTTATCTTGTTTGTTTTAGTTGATTTGTACACTAGCTTGACAATATGTTAGTAGTAGCCAAGCACTGAGGAAGGCGACTTCGTCGCTGAAACTAGTTTGTTTTGTGTTCTTATTAAAGACTAATTTTTGTGAGATTTGAGTACACTACTTTAACTTTTACCTATGTAAACAAATTTTCGTTAACCTAAGTTTGAAATATTTCTGTATTATTATTTTTTAAAATGTTTTAACGATTTAAATTGAAAACCGAGAATTAATTTTGAACCTTGTGGATGCGCTAGAACGTTCTCAACAACAGGGCAAAAACGTAAACAAACGCTTATGTTGGGATTATACTACTTTATCCAGAGTGATTTTAGTTTTTATTTCCAATGCAGTTTTAAAGACTTTTATAATTCCGATTTAAAAACATGTATACTTTACATGTATACTTTACATGTATACTTTACATGTATACTTTACATTTTTTTACATGTTTATTCAAATCAAGAATATTACCCGTCGGTACTAGTGCAGGCCTACAGATACTGACAGGCAAAACCAGCCCTAAAGCTTCTGCCGAGCCAGAGCACGCATACAGGTTTTGCCAGGCCAGACCAGGGCTACAGGTTCTGCTAGGCCAGAGCTGGCCTACAGATACTGCCAGACAAAACCAGGCATACAGGATCTGCCAGGTCAGACAAGGCTTACAGATTTTGTCAGCATTAACCAGGCCTACACGTTTTGACAGGTCAGAACAGGCCATCATATTCTGCCGGGGAAGACCAGGATTTTAGATTCTGGCAGGCAAAGCCATGCCTATAGTTTCTGAAAGGCAAGACCAGGCCTACAGGTTATGACAAGTCAGACCAGGCTGCAGGTTTTTCCAGGCCAGACTAGGCCTACAGGTTCTGCCAGGCCAGACCAGGCATACAAAGTTTGTCAGGCTAGACACGGCCTACATGTTCTGCCAGGCCAGACCAGCCCGAAAGGTTCTGCCAGGCCAGACTAGGCCTACAGAATCTGCCAGGTCAGACCAGGCATACAGATTTTGTCAGCATTGACCAGGAATACACGTTCTGTCAGGTCAGACCAGGGCTACAGGTTCTGACAGGCCAGAGCAGGCCTACAGATACTGCCAGACAAAACCAGGCACACAGGTTCTGTCTGGTCAGACCAGACCTACAGGGTCTGTAAGGCAAGACCAGGGCTACAGGTTCTGCCAGGCAAGACTAGGCCTATACGTTTTGCCTGGCCATCAGATTCTGCCGGGGAAGACCAGGCTTTTAGATTCTGCCAGGCAAGGCCATGCCTACAGTTTTTGCCAGGGAAGACCAGGCTTACAGGTTTTGCCAGGTCAGACCAGGTTACAGGTTCTGCCAGGCCAGACTAGGCCTTCACGTTTTGCCAGGCCAGACCAGACCTAAAGGTTTTGCCAGGCCAGACCAGACCGAAAGGTTCTGCCAGGCCAGACCAGGACTACAGGTTCTTTCAGGCCAGACCAGCAAATCTTCATGTCTGATATTAAAAAAGTTGGTAGTAACAATATGATTTAAACAGATTCTTTTATCACTATAGTCTGTTTGATGTTAGCTGTCCTGTTGACCGCTGACTACCTGGGCTGGTTTGGATGTCTGCTATCTTTCGCACAAGTTTCCTAATGAGTCGCTTATTAGCATTCCCTCTGAGTAAAATAACTTTTTATACGTTTTATAATTTTAGATTTTCATCGAATTTTGGAAAGTGAGTAAAACTATACCAAGTATGTTAGCAGACGCAATATAATTTGTTGCATTATCGTCGGATAGTCGGAGTTCGTAAGATTGAATGTCTACTGTAAAATAATCGAAGTTACCAATGGAGGTATTAACCAATTTACTATAATTAATGATTGCATAACTAAGTGGATACTTTAGAACTTGCTAGCTGACGCGTTTCGAAACAATCGTTAATCAGTGAATTCAAGATGATTACAACAAGAAACTTTAACCTATTTGTATACTTTAGTTTAGCGTATAACCTTAAACAAAATTTTAAAGTTCATTACAAAATCATTTAACTTAAGGCTTTTACATAATTGGTTTTTATTACGCCCTAATTTATAATCCGCCCATGTAATCAGACCTTCCGCTTAACCGGCGATGTTACACAAACTCCTATTCGTGAACGAGAGAAACCAATAGTAATATCAATCTTACGAATTATCTACCTAAAAGTTTATATATATGTAGAATGTCAAATATGTTTTCCTGTTAGAATTATTTTTAAGATTAAATACTATACACTAATTACAGGAATAATTTATTGAAATAATACATTCAAAGCTTTTCGTTGGTTGACATTACCAACATCCTCAGGAATTACAATACTAAGAATGATAAAAGAACTGTCTGACAAATATGAAGCTACTAGATAAAGCATTACACAGTTGCCAAATCTATTACAATATTGCCAAACCTATTCCACTGCTGCCACAACATTATATACATTGAACATAGTATGGAATTTAGAACGTATTTGAATTTGTTCATCTATCAATTTGTTATCAATATTATGCTTGTAAATTTCAAGCATACGTTCAAGCATACGTATGTTTCACATACGTTCATTTTTAACCCTTTATTTATTTCTTTTATAATTTTCATATTATTTATATTAGGAAACATATGATTATTATTAATACAATGGGTAGCGAAATTAGACTTATAAATATTTGGTTTTAAAAAAGCATTAAAATGTTCTTTATACCTTTCTTTCAATTTTTTCTTTGTTTGTCCTATATAAACTTTATTACAAAATTCACATTATAATTTATATACTCCATTTTTCTCATGTATAGGCCTACTATTTATATTATTATTATGGTTAATTATATTTATTATTCTATTATTAGTTCTATATGCAATTTTTATGTTTTTATTAGTAAATAATTTGGAAATATTTTTTATTTCAAAACCAGTGTAAGTAAAAGTACTCCATACAGTATTATTATTATTACTACTATTGTAATGAATATTATTTTTTATTCGTTTTTGTAACATTTTATAATTTAATTTATCTACTGATTTTTTTTTTATTATTGCAATTATATATATATATATATATAAATTGTTCCCTAACCTGACTCACAGATCACTATCGTCTGCATCCCAACAGGTAGATAGACCATTTACAGGATCTACAGGCCATCGAAAGCTACAGTTTTTATAACAACTACCTAAAAGGTTTTTCGTTAAATTTGACACTCTCCCTCCCAAAGTGTTCGAAAATAAAATTATATTTCGAATATTTTGTCTCAAGATAATATTTAATAAATGAGAGAAAAGATTTTCAGTGAAGAACTAAAAATTCAGTTTCTAAAAATGTTTACATTTTGGAAATTGGTGTAGAGAGGTTTTGAAATGAGAATGAATGTTTTAAAGTGTTTGTAGGATAGCCAACAGAAAACAACAACAAAATTGTAGTCACTTTGTAACTTAAATGATAAGAGCAATGCAGAATATCCGACAAAAATATCGGGGGTGCCCCAACAACGGCGAGCGGGGGGGGGGGGGTTTCTGGTAAACTCACCCAGGGAAAATGTTGTATATTTATGTCTTAAAAACTAATGTTTTAGGTATATTTTGGATTTCGTTAGAAAGATAGCTTAAATAAATAAAGTAATAGAATATATATATATATATATATATATATATATATATATATATATATATATATATATATATATATATATAAAATATGGAAGCTCAGTAATTAGAAATTAATAAGTGGTCGTGTATCAACTATTTTTCCTTTTTGTGTTTGAAATCCCCCCTGAGCCCCCCTTGGGTAAGAAGATGTAGATATTTCAGAAAGCATAACTAGAGGTATCGTGCATTAGGTTCGAGTAACACTAGTGTATTGGAGGACTTTTTTGAACGCGACATTAAACGTTATTGCTATTTAAGTCATAGCGTCAGTGATACCTTACAAAAATGAACATTAAATATTCGAAAATGCAAAAGTAAACTCAACAAAAATAAGCTTACGCTGAGATGTAGGAGCAACTGCACTGCGCCAGACAATAATATGGGTGTTTAGATTCTCCGTGACGACATAGCGAACCACCGATAGTATCGGAAAACCATCAAATATGAAACCGAGTTGCGTACATATCTTTCGTCAATTACACCAGACAGCTTTATCGACAACAGAAGTTTTGAATTTAGACAATTTTTCGAGGGCAATAGCTCTTTATTGTGGGTATAACTTTATGTTTTGTAAGGCATGGAAATAATCTCATCAGTTACGCTTATTTCCATCACAAGATGCGTCACGGGACTTTCTCTGAATATTTTAGCTCAAATTAAATGATAACATGTGGTTTATTACAGTAGCAGCTTATATGTTATGTTGTACAAGATCTGTTTAAACAGGTACGTTGTGTTACTCTGATCAATTCTTACTATTAGTTTACACTCTCCCTATAATATATATATTTAAATAACTTTTCAAATTTTCAATCGTTAATAAAATACTTTTTATTCATTAAGTCATTCAAGTACGCTCTTTTAAATGTGCAGTCAATGACAGATGATGTTAATAGAGTTTTTCCAAATATTAATTCAATAATAAAATTTAACTAATTAATTTTAATAATTAAGTATAGGCTATATCTTTATATTAATTAATATATAATTTAATTAATAGAAATAATAATAGAATTCACCTAATATGACTTGGTTCACTAATGTAAATATTTTAACTGTACCTTATATATATATATATATATATATATATATATATATATATATATATGGTAGATATAATGGTGGATAAAATTACTTACAATAGTAATATATTAACTTCATATATATATATATATATATATATATATATATATATATATATATATCTTTATAACAAGTGATTGAAAAAAAAATTAAAGTCAATTCCTACTTAGGTCAACAAAGACAATTTTATTTTAGTTATTCTTTATTAAATATTTACAAATAATATAATTATTTATATAAATATGGCAGAATCCCAATATTAAGTGACAAAATAGGAAGCGAAATTAATTAATAAAATTAACTAAATAAATTAAATTAATGAAATAATATTTTAAAAAAATACAATAATATCAAGTGTCATCCACTACAAGTAAAAAAAAAAAAAATGTATTTGAACTGGAGTGGATAATCAAAAAGTATTTTACTAATGATGAAAAATTTGAGCAAGATATTAATAAGGAGAGTGTAAACTAACAGAAAGAATTGAATAATATTTGAAAAAACTGTATGAGCATCAAATATCATGCGCAAAGTTGAAAAAAATGTATTTGAACTTGAGTGGATAATCAAAAAGTATTTTACTAATGATGAAAAATTTGAGCAAGATATTAATAGGGAGAGTGTAAACTAACAGAAAGAATTGAATAATATTTGAAAAAAACTGTATGAGCATCAAATATCATGCGCAAAGTTGAAAAAAATGTATTTGAACTTGAGTGGATAATCAAAAAGTATTTTACTAATGATGAAAAATTTGAGCAAGATATTAATAGGGAGAGTGTAAACTAACAGAAAGAATTGAATAATATTTGAAAAAACTGTATGAGCATCAAATATCATGCGCAAAGTTGAAAAAAATGTATTTGAACTTGAGTGGATAATCAAAAAGTATTTTACTAATGATGAAAAATTTGAGCAAGATATTAATAGGGAGAGTGTAAACTAACAGAAAGAATTGAATAATATTTGAAAAAAACTGTATGAGCATCAAATATCATGCGCAAAGTTGAAAAAAATGTATTTGAACTTGAGTGGATAATCAAAAAGTATTTTACTAATGATGAAAAATTTGAGCAAGATATTAATAGGGAGAGTGTAAACTAACAGAAAGAATTGAATAATATTTGAAAAAAACTGTATGAGCATCAAATATCATGCGCAAAGTTGAAAAAAATGTATTTGAACTTGAGTGGATAATCAAAAAGTATTTTACTAATGATGAAAAATTTGAGCAAGATATTAATAGGGAGAGTGTGAACTAACAGAAAGAATTGAATAATATTTGGAAAAAACTGTATGAGCATCAAATATCATGCGCAAAGTTGAAAGATGTATTTGAACTTGAGTGGATAATCAAAAAGTATTTTACTAATGATGAAAAATTTGAGCAAGATATTAATAGGGAGAGTGTAAACTAACAGAAAGAATTGAATAATATTTGAAAAAAACTGTATGAGCATCAAATATTATGCGCAACGTTCAAAAAAATGTATTTGAACTTCAGTGGATAATCAAAAAGTATTTTACTAATGATGAAAAATTTGAGCAAGATATTAATAGGGAGAGTGTAAACCAACAGAAAGAATTGAATAATATTTGAAAAAAACTGTATGAGCATCAAATATCATGCGCAAAGTTGAAAAAAATGTATTTGAACTTCAGTGGATGAATAGAAACTATTTATTAACGAATAAAAATTCGAACAAGATATTTAACACAGATATTTAAATATACATACGGAGAGTGTGAAATAATAGTAGGAATTGAAAAAGAAGTCTTTTTACAACACAAAGATAGCAAACGCAATATTTTCCTGGTTTCTCTGTACAACACGAAACCAAAAGAAGGGAAGGGGTGGGGGGAAATGTCGACGCAGGCAACAAGAGAATGTAGGGATATTAAACATTTACTAGATGCCAACCTGTATTTTATTTCCCTGGAGTATTGTGAATGTTTTCAACAAAGTAACGCAGATAGCGTCTGTTTTGGTTTGTTTCTTTTATAATGTCTTATTTTATTTCAAGAAAAATCTCTTTACTAAAAAAAAAACTGAAATCTTGAGAAAACGTAAAATAACTAATATAAAAAGCAATTACAATGTTAACTAAATCTATATTTAGACGTACATCATTTGTCAAAGGAAGTTGTTTTACTTTTCTTTATTTAATTTTTTTATTAAGCAGTAGATAAAATAAAAATATTTCAATGTTTTTAAAGTTAATGACAGATCACAGATCAATTCATGCACTTACAATAATACACTTTTCGATTTTCTTTCCGAAAATTATTTTTGAACTATGATCATAATTTGACTTCTCTAGTAGTGCAATTTGACTTGTTAATGTTAATATTAGAAATAACGAAATATTTGATTCTAAGCATGTTAAAATTATTCTTTATGAATATAAAAACTGTAAATTATGGTTTAATATTAGATTTATAAATTTTTAGCTCTTTAGGATGTATGATTAGAAAACCGAAACGTAGAGTGTATTTGTGTTAGCATGAATTGGTTTGTGATTTGTCAATAACTTTAAACACCTAAAATAGTTATTAACAGATATTAAATTTAATATTGAAGAATTTAATTTTAAACCTTTTTTTAGACAGTTTTAAAAGGTTTTCTGTCTAAATAAGTTAGCTATATTTTGTTACGACCACCCAAGTAATCGAGTAATACAGTTAGCTCATAATACTGAATAAATTAACCTAAATCCTCTATATCATTAGATTGATTTTATTTTTAATTTTTTTCTGGAGATATATAACAAATATTGTTTCGAAAATGTATTCCTGATACATTATGTATTTTGTAGCCGCGAAGGAGATTATATAGGTAAAAGTGTAAATGTTTTTTCTTACTTTACCTTAAAAAATAAATAATGATTATTATAAATCGATTTTTAATTTATTACTACTACTACTACCACCCAGGGTGGGCCTTGGCTTCCTTAACAATGTTCCGCCATGTACTTCTATCCTTAGCCTTCTGTTTCCATGCTGTAATGCCGAGTTGCTAAAACCAGGTTCTAGTTCCGTTTTCTTTTGCCTTTTAATCCATCCTTTATTATTACATTGTTTGGTTTCGTAACAAGAGTTTTTTACGATGTAGGGTGTTTAGCCCTACGCTCAATCACTAACTGGTGGCCAGGTCATTTTTTATCAGGGTTTCCATCCCCTAGCTTGGTTGCTTTCTCTGCAACTAAGAGCCCAAGCTACAATTGTTTTTATTTTGGAGTTCACTCTCCTAGTCTTTGGGGTCCCCTCCCAAACCGTGTAAGACAGCACAGGGCAGTGCTTATTTGATGGCGGCACTTACTCGCCATGCTACAATATCGTCAACGGGTTATGTGGTATTTATTACGTACGATGTTGCCAATGATTGAACGTCCACCCCTGTTGATGTTGCCATCTCTGGTCCGGGGCTGCTTATTTGGAATCCTTATTCGCAGCTAACCCACATATCTGTAGGGCACTCTACTATCCGCCACCTGCGGACCCGCCCACTATCCGCCACCTGAGCATCCACCCACTATCCGCCACTTGAGGACCCGCTTACTATCCGCCACCTGTGGACCCGCTCAGTAGCCGAGGTAAGCCCTGGGTTTTAATTTATTACTTTACTAAATTAAATTGAAATGTTTTGTATAACTAACATTGCAAATAATTATGAATGGTTCATAAAAGTTATTTTACCCAAACGAACTTTTCCCTTCTGAAAGTAGGACGAGAAATTCAAGTCATTCAAGCCCTATTAATAAACCATTCTATCCCTCCCACATAAACAACTGAATACGAAAATTAACTGTCATAAAGGTTTATTAGGGTTTGAAAATATGTTTTTGTGGAGTTTATTTTACCAAAGCAATAATATATACCTAAAATAAAAAAAAATTGTATTTGACAAAACCAAATGCACGCATAACAAAAAAGTCTTTTCACACTTAGAACTACCAATATTTTTATATAGGTAAAACTATAGCTCTTTTTAATAAGTAGAGTAGGTTATAAATGTATTGTATATAAGTTTGAAATTTTATATGTTATTGAATAGTCTATACAAAGTATTTTATTAATTAGTTTAACTGGTCAGAAATACAGTAGAGTGTCGAAAATCCAAGACTAGATATTTCGTTAAATTCGAGCCCGCTTCGAGTCGGCTTAGCCGCGGAATTAGTCAGCTAAGTCGCCGGTGGCGTTTAAAAACATTTTCACGTCAGCATTGGTGGTTTCATATAAGAACGTAAGAGCTGATTAAATGAATAGAGAACTATTCAAAGAGTGTTTTTTTATACAGTTTGTACCCGAAACCGAATAATATTTAAAACCAAAGAAATTACCTCGGAATGCTACTTTACTGATAGACAAAGCACTGTCCAATCCCGGTGAAGATCGACTGTGATTTCCGTGCTAATACCTTCCCGCAAATGTTACTTCCGTAATCCATCCGATGTAGGGTGTTCTGGAATGTATGAAACAAAATACAGACGTTATTTCTAATCAGCACTTTAGCTCTTACAAGAAACCGGCAATGCGGACGTGGAAATGTTTATAAATCCCGGCGGCTTAGCTGATTATTCCAGGGGCTCAATGAACTCGAATTTAACGGAAGCTCGAAAGAACGGGACTCGAATTTAACATATATATATATATATATATATATATATATATATATATATATATATATATATAATACGTTTTCTTGTTTAATAATTTAAAACAACATATTCTATTCAAATACAAGAATATTTATTAATTTATATTCAAAGCTTTTCGTTGGTAAACAGTACCAACATCATCAGGAATGAAAATTACAATAATCATTATTAATAACCAATAATAATCAATATTATTGTAATTTTCATTCTTGATGATGTTGGTAATGTTTACCAACGAAAAGCTTTGAATATAAATTAATAAATATTCTTGTATTTGAATAACCTATGTTTTAATATATATATATATATATATATATATATATATATATATATATATATATATATATATATATATATATATACATATACATCACTTACACCTTAATGTACCTAAACAAGAATCCAATTTGGTATATTTGCGAGTCAACGTTTGAAAGTTAATAACAAAGCGCTATAATTTTCAAGATTTTTAAACGATAGTGTTTTAAAAAGCTTGAAAATGAGAGCACGAAATTAATAGTTCTCGAATGTCGTTTCGCAAATAAACCAAATAGGAATCTGGTTTAAATACATTAAAGTGTAAGTGATAAGTCAATACAAGAAAACAGTGTTGGTAAGTTTATATATTTTGTGTGTATATATATATATATATATATATATATATATATATATATATATATAAATCATGTATTCTTTAAACATTTATAATAATTCGTTTAAAAAGGAAATGTAATAGTGTTTGTCAATTTTATAGATCTTCAACTTCCCCGATTGAAAAAAACTTGACATATTATTGAAGTAAAAACTTTACAGACGTTCACATAGGACAAAGATTGTCTGGGGACTTCTAATGGAATCTGTAGTCTCATGCCATTTAATAAAATTGTTTTTCTCTTCTACGCAATTCCTTACAGATAAAAAGCTTGTAAAATATGTTAGTCATAAAAAATACATTTCCCTTTGCCAATGCTGTTAAAAATACTATTAGTTATGATGATATTGGTGAAAGGAAATATATCGAAGGAAATATTTATAGTAAAAAGTGTACAGTAAGAGATGAAAATCTAAAATGAATAACAAAGGAAAGAAAATATGAATACGTTAGGGGCTATTTAGGAAACTAACAAAACTAGATGAAAAATGCATAAATAAAAGGTATAAAAGTATAAAATAAAAAAATGGAAGAGTTTTAAAATGTTAATGTAGAAGAATGTTGGGGATCTCATACATATATTGTGAATATAAATAATGAAAATTTAAATAACATTAGACAAGAAATATAACAAAACATGTTTTAAAATCAGTTCGTACATATGTCAACAAAGAAAACATTTATTCTTATTGAATAATTATAACTAATATAAATAAAGTAACCTAACCTACGCGTTTAAACAGTTGTTCTACCTCATAACCTATAACATAAACTCAGCTGTTTTATAATATCATGTTATAACTTATATTAAGCCAAATGGGACGAATAATTATATTCCATACCTTGGTTCTTTCGACAAAACGTTTTTCTCCCACATAAACCTAAAATTAATTCATTAAATTGAGTTAATGAATTATGTTTTTAAAAAACTGTATAACGTCAAGTGTCATTCACTACAAGTTAAAAAAATGTGTTTTATTAACGAATATATATATATATATATATATATATATATATATATATATATATATATATACTAATTAATAAATTAAAAATATATCAAAAACAAGAATACTTTTAATGAATATATTTATTCAAAGCATTTCGCCGATAAAATAGTACCAGCATCTTCAGGAAAATAATTATCTAATAAAATATTTTTACAAAATTCTTATCGGCGAAAAGCTTTGTATAAATATATAAACATATTCAATAAAAGTAGTCTTGTTTTTGAAATATTTTTAATTTATTAACTATATTACAACAAAACATATCACCATATTTAATATATTATTTAAAACAACATAGGTTATTCAAATACAAGAATATTTATTAATTTATATTCAAAGCTTTTCGTTGGTAAACAGTACCAACATCATCAGGAATGAAAATTACAATAATATTGATTATTAATAATGATTATTGTAATTTTCATTCCTGATGATGTTGGTACTGTTTACCAACGAAAAGCTTTGAATATAAATTAATAAATATTCTTGTATTTGAATAACCTATGTTGTCTTAAATTATTAACCAAGAAAACTTATTTTACATTTATATTAATATATTTTATATATATATATATATATATATATATATATATATATATATATATATATACACGCACAAAAATGATAATATATATGTATATATATATATATATATATATATATATATATATATATATATATATTATTAAATACAAAAATAATTTATAATAAAATTGAATGTAAACTTTTGCTGTAGTTAGATATGATAAACTCAGAGTTTTTCGCCTACTCTTAACGTGTCGCGGTTACAACAATATAGTTAAATTGTTTATATTGCGCTGGTTTTTTCTGTTGATTCTGCAGTGTGAATACACATATTCGGTCTTAGTTATTATTATATTTATCTAATAATGTTAGCTTTTGTTGTAGCTAGATATGATAAGCTTAGATGTTTTTGCTTCAAGTTCACTTGTCAGGTTAGAAGTATGTAGTTAAATTGCCTATATTGCGCCGGTTTTTTTAATTTGAGGCTACTTTTTGAAAACACATATTCGGTCGTCACCATTATATTTATCTAATGATGTTAGCTTTTGCTGTAGCTGGATATGATAAGCTCAGATATTTTTGCGTCAAGTTCCCTTGTCAGGTTAGAACTATGTAGTTAAATTGCCTATATTGTGCCGGGTTTTTCAGTTTGAGGCTGCTTTTTGAATACACATATTCGGTCGTCACCATTATATTTATCTAATGATATTAGCTTTTGCTGTAGTTAGATATGATAAGCTCAGATGTTTTTGCTTCAAGTTCACTTGTCAGGTTAGAAGTATGTAGTTAAATTGCCTATATTGCGCATGCTTTTTCTGGTCGAGTCTACATTTTGAATACACATAATCGGTCGTTGTTATTGCTATATTTATTTAATAATGTTAGCTTTTACTGAAGCTCTAAGTGATAAGCTCAGAGGTTTTTTTTGCTACAAGTTCATTTGTCAGGTTATAACTATGTAGTTAAATTGCCTATATTGCGCCGGGTTTTTCAATTTGAGGCTACGTTTTGAATACACATATTCGGTCGTCACCATTATATTTATCTACTGATGTTAGCTTTTGCTGTAGCTAGATATGATAAGCTCAGATGTTTTTGCGTCAAGTTCACTTGTCAGGTTAGAACTATGTAGTTAAATTGCCTATATTGCGCCGGGTTTTTCAGTTTGAGGCCGCTTTTTGAATACACATATTCGGTCATCACCATTATATTTATCTAATGATGTTAGCTTTTGCTGTAGCTAGATATGATAAGCTCAGATGTTTTTGCATCAAGTTCACTTGTCAGGTTAGAACTATGTAGTTAAATTGCCTATATTGCGCCGGGTTTTTCAGTTTGAGGCCGCTTTTTGAATACACATATTCGGTCATCACCATTATATTTATCTAATGATGTTAGCTTTTGCTGTAGCTAGATATGATAAGCTCAGATGTTTTTGCGTCAAGTTCACTTGTCAGGTTAGAACTATGTAGTTAAATTGCCTATATTGCGCCGGGTTTTTCAGTTTGAGGCCGCTTTTTGAATACACATATTCGGTCATCACCATTATATTTATCTAATGATGTTAGCTTTTGCTGTAGCTAGATATGATAAGCTCAGATGTTTTTGCGTCAAGTTCATTTGTCAGGTTAGAACTATGTAGTTAAATTGCCTATATTGCGCCGGGTTTTTCAGTTTGAGGCCGCTTTTTGAATACACATATTCGGTCGTCACCATTATATTTATCTAATGATGTTAGCTTTTGCTGTAGCTAGATATGATAAGCTCAGATGTTTTTGCGTCAAGTTCACTTGTCAGGTTAGAACTATGTAGTTAAATTGTCTATATTGCGCCGGGTTTTTCAATTTGAGGCTACGTTTTGAATACACATATTCGGTCGTCACCATTATATTTATCTACTGATGTTAGCTTTTGCTGTAGCTAGATATGATAAGCTCAGATGTTTTTGCGTCAAGTTCACTTGTCAGGTTAGAACTATGTAGTTAAATTGCCTATATTGCGCCGGGTTTTTCAATTTGAGGCTACGTTTTGAATACACATATTCGGTCGTCACCATTATATTTATCTACTGATGTTAGCTTTTGCTGTAGCTAGATATGATAAGCTCAGATGTTTTTGCGTCAAGTTCACTTGTCAGGTTAGAACTATGTAGTTAAATTGCCTATATTGCGCCGGGTTTTTCAGTTTGAGGCCGCTTTTTGAATACACATATTCGGTCGTCACCATTATATTTATCTAATGATGTTAGCTTTTGCTGTAGCTAGATATGATAAGCTCAGATGTTTTTGCGTCAAGTTCACTTGTCAGGTTAGAACTATGTAGTTAAATTGCCTATATTGCGCCGGGTTTTTCAGTTTGAGGCCGCTTTTTGAATACACATATTCGGTCGTCACCATTATATTTATCTAATGATGTTAGCTTTTGCTGTTGTTAGATATGATAAGCTCAGAGGTTTTTTGCTACAAGTCCACGTGTCAGAACTATGTAGTTAATGTGCCTATATTGCGCCGGGTTTTTCAATTTGAGGCTACGTTTTGAATACACATATTCGGTCGTCACCATTATATTTATCTAATGATGTTAGCTTTTGCTGTAGCTGGATATGATAAACTCAGATATTTTTGCGTCAAGTTCCCTTGTCAGGTTAGAACTATGTAGTTAAATTGCCTATATTGCGCCGGGTTTTTCAATTTGAGGCTACGTTTTGAATACACATATTCGGTCGTCACCATTATATTTATCTAATGATGTTAGCTTTTGCTGTAGCTAGATATGATAAGCTCAAATGTTTTTGCGTCAAGTTCACTTGTCAGGCTAGAACTATGTAGTTAAATTGCCTATATTCCGCCGGGTTTTTCAGTTTGAGGCTGCTTTTTGAATACATATATTCGGTCGTCACCATTATATTTATCTAATGATGTTAGCTTTTGCTGTAGCTAGATATGATAAGCTCAGATGTTTTTGCTTCAAGTTCACTTGTCAGGTTAGAAGTATGTAGTTAAATTGCCTATATTGCGCATGTTTTTTCTGGTTGAGTCTACATTTTGAATACACATAATCGGTCGTCGTTATTGCCATATTTATTTAATAATGTTAGCTTTTACTGTAGCTCTAAGTGATAAGCTCAGAGGTTTTTTGCTACAAGTCCACGTGTCAGTACTATCTAGTTAAATTGCCTATATTGCGCCGGGTTTTTCAATTTGAGGCTGCTTTTTGAATACACATATTCGGTCGTCACCATTATATTTATCTATTGATGTTAGCTTTTGCTGTAGCTAGATATGATAAGCTCAGATGTTTTTGCTTCAAGTTCACTTGTCAGGTTAGAAGTATGTAGTTAAATTGCCTATATTGCGCATGTTTTTTCTGGTTGAGTCTACATTTTGAATACACATAATCGGTCGTCGTTATTGCCATATTTATTTAATATTGTTAGCTTTTACTGTAGCTCTAAGTGATAAGCTCAGAGGTTTTTTGCTACAAGTCCACGTGTCAGTACTATCTAGTTAAATTGCCTATATTGCGCCGGGTTTTTCAATTTGAGGCTGCTTTTTGAATACACATGTTCGGTCGTCACCATTATATTTATAGGTTTTTTGCTACAAGTCCACGTGTCAGAACTATGTAGTTAAAGTGCCTATATTGCGCTGGTTTTTCCGATTGAGACTGCATTTTGAATACACATGTTCATTCGGTCGTCACCGAGTACGTATATTTACGTACTAATTTTAGCTTTTGCTGTAGCTAGATGTGATAAGCTGAGATGTTTTTGCTTACTGTTTACGTGTCACTATTAGAACTATGTAGTTAAATTGCCTATATTGCGCCGTTTTTTTCTGTTGGAGTCTGCAGTGTGAATAATCATATTTTCCGTCGTTACCACTATATTTAGCTAATCAATACAGATTTTATAATAGATAATACGTATGAGAATTACGTTTAAAATGTCCAAATGCATACATAGAAACCTTATATGATTTAAGTATGCATCATATAAAAAAATTGAAATCAGTCAAATGATATGTTAGATTTCTACCTGTTACTTTTAATTGTAGGAGAATTAATTTTAGTTATTGGACTACTATTGAAATAAGTCAAAAGAAATAACCTACGCAGTTAAACAATTAGGTGTACTACGTTATTAAATATTAGGCTACGTTAAAACCTAATTACCTTTAATTCTAACACGTTGTTGGTATTTTATCGTTTCGTGTCCATGAAGGTTTAGATCATATCGAAAGTCCGGACGATAGAGGCCGCCAGCTTAGCGCCTTTTGACTGAAGAGAACAAGCTCTTCAAGTGGCTCCATTCACTTTGTCGAAACACCCGTCGTGAGTGCTGGACACTCGCAGATAAGTCTTGGCGTTAGACTGACATCCGGACATTTTCTAAAGTTAACTTACGGCCCTGGTCTTGACTGGGAGAATCTTTGTTACTCGGAAGTGATTGGCTCTTAGTTTTGCAATGACTTACGTAAAATTTCGGTAATTATTAAAATCAGCGACTACCGCTCCAATCGGCGAAATATTTTTTTCTGATCAATTTGACCTTGCGGAACACGAATCTGAAGTTTTGTTTTACTGCAAACACATTAAAAAATCCTAACCTAACCTGACCTGACCTCGTTTTCTTGGGTTAATATGTGTTTGCCGTTAAAAATAACTTCAGATTCGTTTTCAGCAAGATCAAATTTCGCCGATCGGAGCGTCAGTAAACACCAAAGTCAGGTCAGGTCAGGTCAAGTTAGGTTATTTTTTTAAATGTAAATATCTGTTTGCCGTTAAAAGTAACTTCAGATTCCTGTTCAGCAAGGTCAAATTGATCGAAAGAGCGGTAGTCGCTGATCTTAATAATTACCTACATCTTTTCTGCAGTTGTTGAAGCCGGTGATTAGGGGCCTCCTAAAGGTATGAGGTGGGAGTTAGTTTTGGGCCACGACGTTTGCGTCTGCAAGTGGAATGGTGTTACCCGGTTGGTCGCTTTGACCAATGACTCGGCACACTCATTGCCTTCAATGTTTACGTAATGTAGCATGATTGCAAACAGGTTGATAATATTATTCCTCACCAAACCGATTCCTTTGCATTCCATTTACCTTTAATGTGTAGGGATTGAATCTTTTTATCATATTTTTAACATTTTTGTAGCTAAATACAATGCAGTCTCTGTATTTCAGCAATGACTTATTCTTGTTAGTTCACAATCAAAGTCTTGCGTTAAATTAAATTATTTTTTAAAATTATTCTGAATAACTATCAATTGTGTCATATTAGGAAATTTTCTTGTGTATATGGACTACACTAGGAGAGACGAGTGTAGCCGGCCTTGGCTTCTTCGTCGGAGCTCTGTTCCTCGGTCCTTCGATATGATGTTTCTGAAAGACTCATTACAGCTGTTTAACATTCATACATTGACGTTATTGTGACAGGGGCTGGTTGTTGACTGATAGCTCTGGAGGATTATGTCATTTACATTTAAATTTTGCACTTGGTGCGCAACAAGGTTCTATAATTTTGATTCTTAGTTGTACGTATTTGGTTTATGCTTGGAATTTACTGAGGCGTGATTTTAGATGTTCAACCTTCATGGGGGCTCGTAAACGAGGCAGAAAGGTTTCCTGCGCCTCTAAGGAGTGGCCGGATCTGTGGCTATTGCCGAAAATGCGAATGGGAGGAGCGTTCTGCTCGATCTTTGAGGGATGTAGTCAGTCTGAAATCCTTTAGGTCAAGTGAAATCCTTTCAAGCTTTTTCAATTCCTTCTATTAGTTCACTCCCTTCCTATATACCTCTATACATATCAAGTTCTAATTTGCAATTGTTAGTAAAACACTCTATTCATCTACTCAAGTTTAAATAGATTTTTTTAATACTTGTAGTGGATGACACTTAATGTAAATACAGTTTTATTTGTCAAATATCAATTCATTAATTACATTTAATAATGAAATGATTATAATTTTTTATGAGAAAAATATGTTTAAAAAATGAGCAAGTTATGCAATATTTTTATTTCGTCCTATTTGGTTTAAAATAAGTGATAACATGTGATCTCTTAAAACAGCTGATATAATTTTATAGGTTATGTGGTATAGGTTTTTTAAACGTATAAGATAGGTTAATTTATTTAAATTATTTGTAATTATTTAACAAAAAGCAACTAAAATAAAATCTTTCTTTGTTGACTTAAGTAGGAATTGACTTGGTTAATAACGTGGTTGCGTAGTATACGTGACTTGTACTACGTATATCAGAGATAGTACTGTATTCTTTGCATTATATTACATTTGCAGTCATATTTCCCTATTGTGTTGAGAAAAGTCGTTTTTGTGAACGTGAATAATTTCTAGGTTATGCTTGAGGTCTGTGTATCTGTAGCCTGTTTCTATAATGTGGTTAGCAGAAGATGAGCTTTTGTTATTTTTAATCAGACTCGTGTATTCTTTATGTTTTTAATAAAACTGTGTTCTCTTTTGCGGAATACAGTTTACAATGTGTATAGTTTAATATTACTACTCGCCGTTGTGGGAGTTTTTATTTTATGTTTCTGAGATGTTAGTATACAATATATCTAAGTCTGTTTATATATTAAAAAGGACGATGCACATTGCTGTCCTACGTTTTGGATCACTGAACAACTCTAAAATATAATAAAGCATTTAGGAAATATGTGTCAGTAAGTAGAAAAAAAACTTTAATTTCACGTTTTTTGGCAAGCTAGATTACAGTTTTATTTTACATATATTTATTTTCTAAATAGCGACCAATGATAAGTAACATCCAAAAACTTGAGTTTTGCATAAAAATAACGTCGTTTTAGATCGTCATGCCGACAATAAAAAAAGTCGCATTCTTTGTGAAATTATCCTTTATTGGAAAAATGATTTAGGATAAGTAGCATAGACAAAAATAGTTTTAGTCAATCCTTTCTTAGGGCAACAAAGAAAATGTTTATTTTAGTTGCATTTTGTTAAATAATTACAATTAATATAAGTAAAGTAACATAACCTAAGCGTTAAAACAGATGTTCCCCCACATAACCTATAACATAAAATCAGCTGTTTTATGAAATCATATGATATCACTTATTTTAAGCCAAATGGAACGAAATAACCTTACTCCAAACCTTGTTCTTTTTGTGAAAGATTTCTCCTATATAAAATTAAATATAATTCATTATTAAATTTAATTAATGAATTAATATTTGAAAAAAGCTGTAGTAACATCAAGTATTAACACCAGTACAAGTTTAAAAAAATGTATTTAAACTTGAGTGGATGGATAAAAATTAAAAAGTATTGGATTTTATTAACTACTGAAAATTTGTACAAGACCTTCCAGCTTCCTAACAGGTCATTGTTGAAACGTCTGTTTAAGTCTGAAAATAATAATAATATATATTTGAATGAATAAAAATGTATGCCAATTTTACATTTGCTGTTGAATAAAAATTTGTATTGGCTGATACGATATTAAAATATTCCAACTTTTACCAAATATACTCAATCAACCAAACATTTAAATTTATGAAGCGGCTTGATGATTTAGATTTCAAAAAGTTTTTTTATGAATTATGTATTGCATATGAAAATTCAAACTGATTTTTCAAAAGGATGTAAGACAATGTAATTGTAGTTACAATAAAGAAAGAAAGCAAAAAATAAAAGGGATTTCCTCTCTGTAATCTTGACTGGAAGCGAAGAAATAATGCTTGAACAAATGTTGTGAATCCCACGTCTTGAGGGAATTAATCCCTGCAAACTGGCAGCCTGGAGATAGAACTAAGTACCGTGTTTACATCTAGTTATACAGCTGGGATATCCCTCTTTAAAACAGATGAGGTAGATTTTCGTTTTAAGCAATTTCTGTTATTACTTTAAGGCACGAATAAACCAATCGCTGTTAACTTACTCCGTATAATGAAAACGTAAAATAAGAACAAAAAAATAATTTCAACAAAGAAAAACAGTAGTATTATTGAAACAGGAAAACCGAAGATGGTAAGAAAAGGAAATAGAATAAGAGATGAAATATGTCAGGTATTGATGTTTTTGTTAGTAGCCGGGGAGTTCAACCGTGTACAGTCGTTTATGATTAGAGACGTGTTGAAACAAGCAGTAACTGAACAAATTAGAAAAATGACTGTAGAAGAACAATATTAATTTTCAACGTAAAAGACCATGTAGAGAGAGAGGTCAATAGCGCATTCAAGTGTAATTGAAATTGAGCACACAGCAAAGATAAATTCTAGTAACAAAACCTTTATTGAATTGTACAGACAAATGTTTGTAGCAATGACTATCCGTTTGCAGAAATATTCCCTCTGAGGTCTGTGGCTAATATACTTGACTTAAAGTGGGAAATTACATTATTCTTGAAGGTAATAGATGTTATCTTGGTGTTACATTGTAGTATAGATGACATCACTACTGGCGAGAAAAAAAATATTTTCCTGATTGTTAATTATTTATTTACTTATTCCGATGGTGACGATAATTTTTTTTTTAAAATCTAAGACTCTGAAAACATTTTATCATTGAAATAAACAGAATTATTGACATTAAAAGCTAACGAGATTGTCTTTTTCATGCGTTAAAAAAAATGCATACCTTTCCCTAAAAAAATATTTCTGAAGCTAATTATTAGATGAAGGTTTCAATTCGTTGTTGTACTAGTTTATGTTTCCTAATTAAATGATTTCTTATAGAAATATTCGTCATATTTTCAGTTGATACGGTAATATTCGCTATAAAATGTTCAAAACTTTAAATAGTGATATAAAGGGGTTGTGTATTGAGGAAGTCTTGATAAAATCCCCTTTTTTAATGACCTTAAAGTTTTGATCGAAATATTATAGTAATACAATAAAAATATTGGTAAGAACCCCAATACCATAAAATTAATCAAAAATAACAAATAAAACAAGTTACTTAAGATTAAACCCTTATGTACATTCCCATGCCCATGTCATCATCATCTGAGGTTCTTATTACAAAATACAATCTACATGGTCAACGAAATTTACATAACGGTTTAATCTTAAGTAACTTGTTTTATTTGTTATTTTTGATTAATTTTGTGGTATTGGGGTTCTTTCCAATATTTTTATTGTAATATATTGTACCACTGTGCTCTTGATATTGTGTATTATTATAGTAATGATAAAACTTTCAATTTAAAGGGGAATTCAAAGATCATTGCTTCCTAATATAGGGTAAGATAGGGATGTTAAGAGATCGGTTAGAAGAGAGGCGTATTAATAAAATTCCATTTCAAATCGTGTACCGTTTCCATTTCCAAGAATGTAAACTAAAATGGAAATGGGCTGCAACAGAAGTTGGAAAGCTACCACTCCAATGATGCTACCACCGCTTTTGAGCTTGCCCAAGAGGATGGTGATCGGGGACAGGTGATATCAGAAGAGTGACCGATGGATGTTGGATAAGATTCCTAATCGAGATGCAAGGGGACACAGTGGGGTATGGTATGTATATAAGTGACATGAGTCCAGCGCTCGCTCATGTGTGTGTGTGTATGTGTGTGTGTGTTTGTGTGTGTGTGTGTGTGTGTTTGTGTGTGCGCGTGCCCGTGTGTGTGTGTGTAAGTGTTTGTGTGTGCGTGTATGTGAGTGTGTTTTTGTGTGCGTGCGTGCGTGTGTGTGTGTGTGTGTGTGCGCGCGCGTGTGTGTGTGTGAGTGTTTGTGTGTGCGTGTATGTGTGTGTGTGTTTTTGTGTGTGCGTGCGTGTGTGTGTGTGTGTGTGTGTGTGTGTGTGTGTGTGTGTGTGTGTGTGTGCGCGCAAGCGCGCGTGTGTGTGTGTGCGCGCGCGCGCGTGTGTGTGTGTGTGTGTGTGTGTGTGAGTGTTTGTGTGTGCGAGTGTGTGTGTGTGCGCGCGAGTGTGTGTGTGTGTGTGTGTGCGAGTGTTTGTGTGTGTGTGTGTGTGTGTGCGAGTGGGAAGAAACACTTCAGATAGATGCGCCTATTTGGAAGTGAATATATTAAAGCATATCCATGCTTCCCTGAATCCAGCTTTAAACTCGTGACTCCTTCTTGGGTGGCTAGCGTCAGGCTTGAGACGGGGGGGGGGGTTTGGTTCCACGACTTGTGGTACAGTATGGAAGAGTCCCGCTACCTCACTACAAGGCGTAGAGTGGTGACCGACGCGCCCCTGAGACGAGACGAACTCCCACCAGACACAACGGTTTTAACCATTATTCCAGAACTACTCGTTATCAGTACCTTCAAAACCCGGCTGATTAGGTTGGTCCAGGTAGTGCAATCGGACCTTTATCCCCTCTCGGCTGCCTAAGGACAGACCCTCAGACTCAGGAATTGTTGACATAAACTAATCCCGTTGGATCTTGAGAGAAATTTTAGAGTGCAAGAGGCTGATAAAAATTATTAATCAGATAACTAAAGTTCCGGGATCAAAACCCACGACAAAAATGTGGAAGAGTGGGTTGTTTACAAGGATGGGATTTGACGGATTGAGCTTGGGAAAGAGTTCCAAAAAATGTATCAGTGGAAAAATAAAAGACAAACACGGTGTTTCTTATAACGTTTTCTACATGGTCGATGTAATGAATCTTACAATAGTAAAAGCTATTAAATGTAGTGTAATAGTATTAATATAGTGGCTGAAGATAATGGACGATCTTCATTTAAAATTAAGTATTTGTTAGGTAATAAGTTTTCTATTTTCTATAATGTTTTACAACAATATAATTCATGTAATAATATTTTCACATTAGTGCAATTTCTGTGAGCTATTTATAAAATAAATAACGTGTATCTACGATTATCTTAAAAAAGATTTCTTTTGTAAATTAGTTTTATGTATTCAGCAAAGTATAAACTAAAATTCTATATTTACAAATTATTTACATAATAAACATTGCACTGTTTTGTGTTTGCTTATTACATTTTCCAAAATTAATTTTGTATATTCGTTTTTAAACAAGAGGTTTCATAAAGGAGGCCGAAAATTGAATAACCTGTTCAGCTTTAAACTTGGTTCCCTTTGTGGACAAAAACGGGAGGAGGGAGCGGACAGGCGAAGTTATTAAAAACGTAGGTGTTGCACAATCTGCGCTGAATTTCCCCAGTGTATAGTAAATGTTTGCAGAGATTCTGCGGTAATTTTATACGATGCACCACTAACTTCTAAAATAATTACAAGGAAAAGTTTCATAACTTTCACACATAAAATCACATGTACTAGTAGAATACATTATGCACCGTGAGGGTGTTACTGTTGTATTTTTTAGGTTATATAGTTAAATAATTCACAAAACAAATAATATAAACATAAGTTTTCTAAGGTCAAGTTTACTTAGGTCAAGAAAGAAAAATTTGATATCAATTATTTCCTCATTAATAATTACAATTAATATAAACAAAGTAGCACAAAATATGCGCTAAAACAGCTGTTCTACCACATAACCTATAACTATCAGCTGTTTCATGTAATCATATGTTATCACTTAGTTTAAACTGAATCAGACGAAATAACTATATTGCTTACCTTGCTTCTTTTGTGAAAATTGTTCTCCCATATAAAACTAAAATTAATTCATTAAATTGAAATAATATTTGAAAAAAACTGTACTACCCTAATTGTCATCTACTACAAGTTTGACGAAATAGATTTGAACTTGAGTAAATGAATAAAATTATTTTAATGACCATTGAAAATATCGACAAGATATATATATATATATATAAAATTAATATTTGAAAAAAACTTTATTAACCTCAATTGTCATGTACTACAAGTTTAAAAAATTAAATTTGAACATGAGTAAATGAATAAAATTATTTTAAAAACCATTGAAAATATCGACAAGATATATCACTTTCACTGTATGTACTTAAACAAGAATCTTACTTGGTATTTATACGAGTTAACTTTCAAAGATTGGTCGTATCTCCATCATCGGGCATCACTGGCCGGGAGTTGTAGTAGACTGAAAGTTAACTCGCATAAATACCAAGTAAGATTCTTGTTTAAGTACATACAGTGAAAGTGATAAATGAATACAAGAAAACAGTGTTGCAATGCTACAAATATATATATATATATATATATATATATATATATATATATATATATATATATATATTATAACGAACCTTTGCCATCCACGTTGGGCGACAATTGTTATATAACGAACCTTCACTTAATGCTTCTCTACAGGATAATTTTTACTCTTAGGAAATTAAATTAATAACCCAGCTACTTGCTTTTATAATTACAGATTTATTTTATCCTGAGATCAATATTGCATTTACAGGTAGTTCATATAATTCTTTTACTAACTCTAATATTTGCCGATAGGCATCAAGACTCTTATTTTACTATTGATTGTTTTAAAAATTCTAAATTTACTTTCTTTAGCTATCTAAGGGCGTTTATAAGTTACTGCACTTGGTTTGATAAATTTTATATTTCAGTTAACTATGACTTTTTAATGATTTTATACAAGTTTAAATGTTCTTAAATGTTTGGTTTTAAAGAGTTGGCTTTATAATGAAAATAAATTATTACTTATTACTTGCGTGGTTCCTTGCTTCACTTCACTTGACACAAATTCACTTAGTAATATTTTCCTATCAATTTCACTTTTCTTAATTTCTCGAAATGCTTCTAGTCCTTAACTGACTTTATTAATCACTCCCTTATTTTAATCTCACTTGTTACCCTATAATCTCCCTCGTTATACTTCACTTTCTATTTAATAATCTCCCTGGCTACCCTTTAATCTCCCTCTATTAATCTCCCTTACTTTAAATTTCCACGTTACTTGTTTGAATTTGATATTTCTTACTAAAAACTGAACATTACTTCTCCTTGTGTCCTACCACTTGACCCTTTCGAGTACTGAAAATTGACTGCCCTTCCTGAACATCCTCTTGGATTGTATCCGTTTGTGTTTCATCCCCTCTTCAAATTTGATTGGCTCCCTTATGGCGCTCAAACTGTGGCCAGCCTATGAAATTTTGACACTTTCCTCACCTTCCCTTGGCTTCGTGGGAATTTGTTGAACTTTCCCACAGGTGCATGTGTTTTTCTGTATTCTCAGGGATTCCTAGTCATAAATCTCCCTGGTCCGTGGATGTCTAGGTAAAGCTTCTCTCCCATGAACCAGGCACGTCCTGGTTTACTTACAATGAACCATTTCGAATTATTTTTATTTATGATTTGCAGGTGTGTGCAGTAACTTATTTCGGCGATAGATGTGACAATAGACTAGCGCTAGCTAGGTATATTTCACAAGTTCAAATATTTTCTAACAGTTTCCTTAACTCAATGAATTTCGTTACAATATATATATATATATATATATATATATATATATATATATATATATATATATATATATAAAATGTATATTTATATACATAAGGAGAGTGTGAACTAATAGAAGTAATCGAATAACGGAAGGTAAATATGTTTTGTAATAATTGTTAGTTATCTTTGAAATGGTCGCATTTACATACAAAGTTGTGTCGCACAAACTCTATACATCGTTATGCAATGTGTATTGGAATCAATAATTGATATATCTAATTTCCATTTAAATTGAAATTCGAATTAAAGACATTTTTTAAACTTTGATACGGTCGTTATGGGGTTAATAAAATGGCCAACGATGTTACCACGAGTTTAACCGCACCTTCAATGAAGGAAACAATCAATGGTATATGGTGTTATTACTGTGAGCTAATTGGTCCGGAGCTCTGTAACACTATAAATAATTGAATTAGCCTTATCTCCTATTTAATCCGTTGTTCCTAATACTAACCCCATTTAATTATAAATTCGTTATCCTAATAAAATTATTATACGCATATCCTTATGTATTAACGGTGGAAGTTATTGTACTAGGTTTTTAACTTAATGGGATATTTTTAATTTTATTCTTATTTGTGCAATCTTAATTTGTTTAACTCCATTTTTTCTTGAAATTCCAAACAAAATTATAAATATTCTCAAAATAATAAGTAAAGAAGCAAACATTTCTGGTGCTAAATTGTTACACCATAATATAATTTAGGCCTACACTAATGTAAATTTGTATTATATATAAAGCGAGGTGCCAAATATGTAGAGCTTGAGTATAAAGTTTAGCCTTCTTACATTCGATTACCTCTCGTCCTCTTTATGGTTTCGAATTTTACAATATTTGTCCATTTTTGATCTTGAAACATTTTTGACATTTCATTCGAGTCCTTTTTTAATGTAAAAACTAAGATTTGACTAACACACAGTGTAAATTGATTTCGATTTGGTTTTTAAAATATCAATAATGTTTGGAAAAAAATTTAAATAGATTAGTCTATGTATCACAGAGTGGAAAGCAGCACGTTTATGTTGTGTGGGGTGATTGTAAGTGTTGTGTATAATTCTGTTGTGGTGGTGGACTTCCTGTATACTTTGAATGTGTGTTTGTTGTTTTTGGTTTTGTTATTGTGAGATTTAAGAAAAACGACACCTTACACAAATTAAACCACAAGCACCAACACTCAACGCCTTACTTAAAATACACAAAAACGTTATACCAATAGGCCCACTAATGAAAATAGCACATTAGCACCTTCACGAAAAATCACATTTCAATAACATACCAGCCTAAAAATAATATATACCTTATACAAAAAATTAAAACACACATATACCACATAACTTCACTTAAACATCTTTTAACATACCCAACCTGTACGCAAACATACTAACTAAAGCAACAATGAACATACTCGAACAAACGTTAATAGAAAACAACACACCAGACAACACAACCAAACAAATAACACTAACAGGAACTATCATCTCTCACAATTACTTCACAAACAACAACAAATACTACTCACAAAACAAAGGCCTATCCATGAGATCTCCAATTTCAAACATATTATCAGAAATATTTAAACACAGTCTAGAACAAAAATCATAAACAACAACAAAGACGCCCAAGAAATAATATATTGTCACAGATACGTAGATAACTCTTAATGCTATACAACGGTAACACAGGACAGACAAACACCTTCCAAAATTACACAAACAAATTACACAATAACATTAACTTCACACTAGAAAGAGAACAACAGAACAAAATCAACCTCCTATATCTCACAATAACAAACAAAAAAACAACAAACACACATTCAATACATACAGGAAACCCACTATCACTAACAGAGTTATACACAACATTTCCAATTACCCCATACAACACATACATACTGCTTTCCACTCCATGATACACATGCTAATCAACATACCCATGAACAATGAAGACAAAACAAACGAACTCAACATAATAAAATACATAATCTATAAAAACGATACAAACACACCTTGATAGACAACATAATGCGCAAGAAACAACAATCACATATCACAACAAAAAACAACAATAACACATAATAAAAAAAAAAATACATAACACTAATATATCACGACAACACATCACAAAAACTAGCTTCCTCGTTCTGCAAACGTAAATACAAAGTAGCATTTAATATATCTAACACAAATAAAAATCACCTACACTGTACAAAAACACATCTAAAAAAACACGACAGGGCAGGCGTATACAAGATTACATTCAACGACTGCCCCAGCTTTTACTTAGGACAAACAGAGAGAAACTTTACCATACGATACAAAGAACACATAAAAGGCAAAGAAATGACAAAATTCAAATCAAATTACGCCATACACATACAAAACACACTACACTCACATTCCAATATAGACACTAATTTAAAAGTCCTACACTATATTAAAAAAAGCAACAAACTAAACACAAAAGAAAACCACGAGAAATACAAACACAAAAAAAGCTATCCATACCACTTTCTATAATGCACTAAAATACACTCACAATCAAATACTATATTTGAACACATAATTAACAACTACTATATGAACAATAACACACCACAGACACACCAACACAACACACCTGAGCAACAGCCTTGTCCGTGACTCACAGCATTGAACAATGTGCTAACCTAGTGCGAAACGCATCTGTTGAAAAATATCAATTAGTAGTGGTTTGTTTTTTCCAAGTTGATTCCAAAAGTTTAATAAATAGTAGATTACCCACAGAAATATATATTTTCATTTGGATATAGTTAATTTAAAATAGTTACGAGTTTAAACAAATCAATCTATAATCCGCTAGTTTATTATTCACAAATCACATTTAGTTTTAAGACCTCGTTCAATAAATAATTAGTAAATGTCATACCACTAAATATCGTTGTATCCCTAATACATTTAACTTCTAAAATATCAACATTTTATTTGGATAAAAATTATTAGTGTTTTATTAATTTGTAAACCCTAAAATCTCTGAATACCTATCTGTAAAATTGTATTGGTGATATTGTTTTATAGCATTAGCCAGGTTTGTAACAAGCTCTCAACTCTTGTGAGTAAATTTAAGTAATAAACGGTCATAGTTTAATTATAGCTCTTTATAAAACGAGTCCATAGTAAACTGTGAACGTATTATACGGAAGTCGATATTTTTAGAGGTTATTTTGCAAGGAACGTAAGACAACTTAATACTTATACAAGACAGACTTTATTTGATTTACTGAGAAATTTATTTGTCATTATGACGATTGGTTCTTGTTTTCTGACTCTCAAAAAAACCGATGTTAGGGAGAATTGAACTGAACTCATCGCCGCCAGTCACATTCCAATCGCTACTTATATATTCCGGCGGTACCTCGATGCCTCTTGTTCCTTTAGCACTTGCCCACATCCGATTCATAATGTAACAGGGAAGTAATAGTAACATATTTATGATAACCTAACTTAACCTAACTACTGCAGCGCGCGGTATAATAGGGGACTCCGTATAATACGTAAGTATCAAATAAAGTATCCGGGTACAATATCCGTAAGAGACTTTTTTTGAGGATGACAAATAGAACTCACGAATCTAGGTGGGAGAATCCATAGCATAGGATGAAGTTTTAAGGAACGTTCGTGGAACTCTTAGTTCTATCAATATTTATATATAATTATAACTTGTGAACTTTAAAATTCAAAATTGCGTTTCAATATCATTTTACTTTGTATCCAATCAACCTGATTGTCGAAATAAATTATTATTAATTAAATTTTAATTTGTAACAAACTAAAAACAAGTCTTAGAGCGTACATGATCATATGCTCGATTCTTTATCAGATTAGAAACATATCTCTACCTATCACAACCCCGGTAAGAAGAATGATGGAGAGGTATTATACGAATACAAATACGTAGTATGACTAAGGGAAGAACCTATAATTCCACTGATACTAAGAAGAGGGGGGACATTGTGGGATTGCATTGGTTTACTCGCTAGATTGAAGTAGAATTGCTTGTTTCACAAAAAAGTCAAAAGGCCAGCTAAACAAATATAACCGTATACTAGTCTCTGATCATTCTAGCCTGCCCAGGCATATACTAGCCTCAGATCAGTGTAACGTTCTGCAGCATATACTAGCCTTGGATCAGTGTAGCTTCTCCCGGCATATATTAGCCTCGGATCAGTGTAACCTCTTCCGGCATATACTAGCCTTGGATCATTTTAGCCTCCCCTCACATATACTAGCCTTGGATCAGTCTAGCATCCTTCTGCATGTACTAGCCTCGGATCAGTCTAGCATCCTCCTTCATGTACTAGCCTCGGATCAGTCTAGCCTGCCCCACCATATACTTCCCTCGGATCAGTGTAGCTTCCTCCGACATATACTAGCCTCAGATAAGTGTAACCTCTTCAGGCATATACTAGCATGGGATCAGTCTAGCCTGCCCCGGCATATACTAGTCTCAGACCATTCTAGCCTGTATATACTAGCCTCAGATCAGTGTAGCCTCCCTTGGCATGTACTAGCCTCGGATGAGTGTAGCCTCCTCCTGCATATATTACCCTCGAATCAGTCTAGCCTCCCCTGGTATATATTAGCCTCGGATCAATGTAGCCTCCTCCGGCATATACTAGCCTCGGATCAGTCTAGCCTCTCCCGGGATGTACTAGCCTCGGATCAGTCTAGCCCCTCCCCCGGCATATACTAGCCTCGGATCAGTGTATCCTCCTCCGGAATGTACTAGCCTCCGATCAGTGTAGCCTCCTCCGGCATATACTAGCCTCGGATTAGGCTAGCCTTCCCTGGCATATATTACCCTCGGATCAGTGTAGCCTTCCCCGGCATATACTAGCGCCAAAATAAACAGTACTGAAACAGTTGTAACAATTGATTTGGTTTCATTTTATTTTATTTAAATAGTTTTACAAACACATACAAGTAAATAGAAGTAAACTCGGAGTATAAACATCTATATGACCGTTCAACTTTAGCCAACACTCGGACCGTTCTTGAAGGCTTTGCATCTTTTTTGTGAAAAGGAGTTGTTTCATCCTCGTTACACACAAGGTTTTTTCTCCTGCAGTTTGATTACGGGAGTTGGTTAGTCACCACGAAAGTTCATCATTCGCCAGACTTAAGCATCAGATGGTGTAAGATTGGAGGAGTGGGCTGAGTTAGGAAAGTTTGTTCTAAGGGAGATGAGGCGGTTGCTAAATGTTTCTTGAAGGTAAGCAATGTTGTCTAAGGTTGTGTGGCTGGTAGCGCCATCTTTCTGGAACCATTGTGTTGGACAAGGCAGGTTTCGGGCACAACAGAATCTGCTTTAAAACGACCAAGAAGACCCTATATCTGAGAGAACTGTAGATGTACTGTTTATTTTGGCGCATATGTTCAATATCTTATCGAGAAAACATTAGCTATGCTAGTTTTACGTACATAATGTCATACGTATTCGTTCTTTAGCTAGATTAAAACAAAACAAGCTTTCATAACTGGGGTTGAAACTAAATTCTGCTTGAAAGGTTTTGTTCCCTTTGCGGATAAAACATGAATGTAGCGAACCGAAAGAAGATACGTGGCCAGGAGGGAGATATGAAAAACCTGGGTGTCGCACAATCTGGGTTGAATTTCCCCCGCGTATTGTAAATGTTTGCAGAAATCTTGCGGTAGTTTCATTGCTAATTTAATCTGATGCACCAATAATTCCTAAACTTATTCGAGCGAATATTTTGTAACTTGGAGAGATAATGTTTTTGCAGTTTACGGCCCATGAAGCACAGTATTATTGATAGAGCGTGCAACAGGTATCTGTATATAGGAAAATATTTCCCTTAAAACACTTATATCTTACATTCGAACTCATCTGATTTAATAAATGGAAATGTATCTCTCGTTTGTTGCTTACAACAATCACGAAAGCTCTACTTTGGAACTTATTAAAGTAACAAATCGAATTTATAAATTCGTCCCACTGAGGCAAGGCTTACGAACGCAGTAAACTCTCATTGTTCTATAGATCGGCCTATAGGTAGCACGTTGTGCTAGGTGGTATCGGTTTTATTGCAGGAGCTCTAATATATGGCATAAGAGCTGACATATTGCGCCTATCCAGATGACATGATATTATATACATTTTCAATAAAATAAACATATTTTAAAGCACTGAAACAAAACATTTCGGTTTTATTAGGAAATAAAAAATGAATCATAATTAATGGAAATAAAAATTCAATATAAACCACCTCTTTGACAATATTAGTGAACACGACTTTAAAACCGCCTAGTTTAAAAATGTTACCCAGCGACCAACCGAACACTGATAAAACTCACATATTAACCTCAAAACGTTATAAAAAATAAAAACTTACACAAAACTCACAAACTAATCATTTATTTACTCACACGCGTTTAAATGACAAAGTCATCATCATCAGTGAGTGTTACTACTACAAACGCTATAAATGTAATTGAGCTTAAGCGTAGCAAGGTTCAATGCATATAATAATGTGTTTATAGATGAAATTCACAAAAAGATGAAAAATAAGACAATAAGAAATCAGCGAAGCAAGTTAATAAGGGATTTAAAGCTAGAAAAATGGGTAAAAATAAAACACCATCCACCGCTGTCTAATAAAATTTGAAAATCTCTAGGAAAATATAGTAATTTGAATGTTACAATTGCTACTGCAAATAACCTAAAGAAGTTGTTAGGGAACCATAACGATGCCACACCTAATTAAGAAAAGCCAGGAATCTACTGCCTGAAGTGTAACGAGTGTCCTCTGAAATGTATAGGCCAACCAAAAAGAAATATTAAAACTAAGGCTAAAGAACATTTTCCCCACATTAAATATAATAGACCAGAAAAATCTGCGATGGTGAAACATTGTTTAGAGGAAGAGCACGAATTTAAAGTAGACGATGTAACCCTGTTAAAAAAAGTTGTTAAGTGTAGTGAATTGGATACATGGGAAACTTTGTATATTAATAGGAATAAAAATAATACTGTAAACAATGAGTGAGGCCCTATTCAAAATTCTATATTATTGTAATTAGCGTAACAAAAAGGGGGGAAAATAATAAAATTTATTGTAACTTTTAGGTTAATTATTTTGACATAATAATAAAGTGTAATATTAATTATCTATTTTGTTTATATGTAATTATGTTGTATGTTACAAATTTTATTGTAATTATTGAGTTAGGTACAAAATTTCTACTTGTTGTATCATGTTTAAAGTAGGGTTAGTAACTGTTGTTTTGACAAGTGGTCGTGGCAACGCCTACTGTATAAATACGGAAGTGTAACCTTACTTTCACCCTAGTTATAAGTTAGAGTTTGTAGTAGTAACAATCACTGATGATGACAACTTGGTCATTGAAACGCGTATGAGTAAATAAATGATTAATTTGTGAGTTTTGTGTATGTTTGTATTTGTTTCTAACTCATGAAATATTTTAAATACCTGTTAAAATTACGCGAATTTCCGTTTAGTATTTCTGTAACTCCAGCTAAAACCATTCCCCGTTGCGATTGCTCCTTTATTGCTAATAATGTGATT
Source organism: Prosapia bicincta (assembly GCA_036971475.1). Taxonomy (NCBI): domain Eukaryota; kingdom Metazoa; phylum Arthropoda; class Insecta; order Hemiptera; family Cercopidae; genus Prosapia; species Prosapia bicincta. The sequence goes on along the minus strand of JBAIZL010000011.1, from coordinate 8,239,216 downwards.
GTAAATAAGAGACGCGACCATCGCGAATACACAGATACTCATTAGAGAGGCAATCTTTAGTCGTCTCACGTTGGTTCCTGATGTAGAACAATTATAATAAATCGCTGCTACTTTTATATTTCCGTCACGGACTTCGTAATAATCTTATTAGCATTTTTTCAATTTTTCCACGAAAAAAATCTATTTCTACGTAGCACAAGGCGTGTTGATTTTTCTCTGTCCCAACAGTCCTTTGTTCACTGAAATTGTCTGAGTAAATAAGGCTTTTGCTCGCCAAATAACTATTTGCCGAAATTACAGACGCAGAATTTTATCGTACTATACGATTTTCATCAGCGTTTAGCTTGGCAACGATAAAAAGACATGTTCTTTTTTTTTAATCTGATGGTTTATCCTAAAAATGTTGGTTCAATTTAAAAACCTGATTGTTTATTTCAAAAGCTAATGGTTTAATTTAAAACCCTGATGGTTTAATCTAAAAACCAGATAGTTTAATCTAAAAACCTGATGGTTTGATCTAAAAACATGATGGTTAAATCTAAAACCCTGATGGTTTAATCTAAAAAACCTGATGGTATAATATAAATATCTGATGTTTTAATCTAAAAACTTGATGTTTTATTATAAAAACCTGACGGTTTGATGTAAAACCCCGATGATTCAATCTAACAAAGGTTTAATTTAAAAGCCCATTGGTTTATTCTAAAAACCTGTTGGTATAATCTATAAACCTGACGATTTGTCTAAGAACCTAATGGTTTAAGCTAAAACCCTGATGGTTCAATATGAAAACCTGATGGTTTAATCTAAAAACCTAAAAGTATAATCTACGAGTAATAACCTGATGTTTGAATCTAAAAACTTGTTGATTTAATATACAAACTTGATGGTTTGATCTAAAAACCTGATGGTTTAACGTAAAAGTCTAATAGTTTAATCTAAAAAGTAGTTGGTTTAATCTAAAAACTTATATGTTTAATCTAAAATCTTTATTCATGAATTTAAAAACCTCATCAAACATTATAAGTTTTTAGTTAAAAACAAACTTAACCCCAAACTGATCTAAGTACAGTTACTTTAAATTGCTTAAAACACAGGCTTTTTAATAAATAAACGTCATTTTTGGTTTTCGCCATCTCATAGGAAATATCCTTGTCTTATAAGTAGTAATTCTCTGCGAAAAATGTAACTTTAAAAATGATTTAAAATCTCTGCATTCTTTCAAGCAGTAGTCTATTTATATAATCAAACACTAACTCCCCCCCCCCCGATGTCCTTTCTCTGTTTGAAGCATAGATAGGAACATTGTCGATTAGGTCGATATTTGTTTACAATGCAGTGTGTTAATGCCTGACGACTAATAAAGTAACCGCTTACGCTAAGAGAACTTGAAAATGTAAAAACTAATAGCTTTAAAATGTGACGTAACTTTTCCAAAACTTTGCATATTAAAACTTTGCTTAAAGGTAAGTATCTCAGCTTGTTTTCACAATGGCCGCTGGCCTTGTTTGTTACTTTCTGGAGAAAAATACCCGTTCCTCTCGTTTGCAACTTCAGGAAACAAACTTCCCCCTCATAAGACTGTAAACAAGGTAGTTTTGTTGTCATAGACTAAATTCCAATCTTTATGGGCGAATGAATTATTTTATTGTTGAAATTAATTTCAATGGAGTATAACAGGCATTCGTGAGACAGTCGACAGAAATGACTATTTACTATGACATTCCTTACCGTTTAAAATAAACTAAACATTTTTTACATAGGCTAATGACAGATCACAGACAATTGTGTTTTTTTAAACACATGCGTTTCGAATTTCTTTCCGAAATTATTTTTCAAGAGCTCAGTTTTATTTAAACAACTATACAACATAACTTACAATATAGATCCTTTATATAAAGAAAGAGATTGGAAAAAGAGGAGCTTTGCGGAAATGTGGTATATAAAAAAACAAGGAAGAAATGCATTGAATAAAATGACAGAATTAAATGATTTTTCATAATTTTGGAAAGATTCTGGATCTGAATCTTTAGTAAAGACGTTATACGTGAAATTTAACATTTTTGTAGGTTTTTTAACACTCGAGGTAATGTATATATTATAATGATTGTGTGATTTAAAACTTAAAATGTTGACTCTGTTATTAATAGTAGATGTGTTAGTGTATGTATCTGTGATTTGTCTATTTTATTGTGATAGAAACAATTTTGACCTGTAAATGGATATTTATTAAGAGTTTTGTATTATGATTGTTATTATGTTATGTATTTTATAAATTGTAAGTTATGTTGCATAATTGTTTCATTAAAATTAAGCTCTTGAAAAGGAATTTCGGAAAGAAATTCGAAACGTTGAGTGTTTAAAAAAGCAAAATTGTCTGTGATCTGTCATTAGCCTATATGAAAAAATTAATAGTTATTAACAGACATTTAGTAAAAATATTTATAAACTAAACAAATATTACGTGTAAAGTTTTATTTTTTTTGGCAATAAAGTTTATTTAAAAAATATTGTAAATGCTTTACATTAAAATAATACAAGTCATCCAAGTTCTTTAGAATAGTATATATTTTTTTAAATTTTACATTATTTTGCAAAACGAAAACTTTTCTGCGTGTAAATCATATACAGACAAACCTATTTAAATAATTATCAGCAGGACTGGCCTTCAAAATAGTTTTTTTCAATTACTTCTATTAGTTCACAATTTCCTTATATATATATATATATATATATATATATATATATATATATATATATATATATATATATATCCTGTTCAAATTTTGAATCGTTAATAAAATACTCTTTATCCATCCACTCAAGTTCAAATACATTTTTTTAACTTGTAGTGGATGACCCTTGATGTTAATAAAGTTTTTCAAATATTATTTGGAATTTGAAATTTAATGAATTAATTTTATTTTTATATTGCCCGTTTCAAAAAAGGGCAATATAGACTTTTCGTACCATTTGACTTAAAATAAGCGATTACACGATTTTATAAAACAGTTGATTTTAAGTTATAGTTAATATAGTAGAACAGCTGTTTTAACGCATAGGTTATGTTACTTTATGTGTTTGTTATTATTTAATAAAAAGTAACTAAAATGAATTTTTTCTCGGTTGACCTAAATGTATTGAGTTGAAATTATTTTTCTACATTACTATTGAAGAATCTACTTAATGAAGTTTTTAATAGAATATATATAATGAAGTAATATTAAAAGAATCTTGTTAATATACAACCTTTATTAGATGTCACAGATTGACTGAATAAAAATTTTATTCAAGACATTTAATTAAAATAGGTTAGTGCCAAGCGGGACTAAAAAAGTTTTCATTAAAAAATATTGAATTAATTAAAGTTAGATGTATCGAAGTATAGTTAAATTAATAAATATATTTTACTTATGAAAACTTATATGATAACATTTTAATTTAAATGTACAATATATAAAGTAAAATAGCCTATTCGTTAAAACAGTTGTTTGGAAAAAAAACCCTATAAGATTAAATCAGCTGTTGTATGAAATCATATGTTACCACTAAATTTACTTTGAATAATTATTGTATAAGAATCGATGTACCAGCGAGTCACGGCAAGGCGAAGATTTTCTCCGTGCAAAACCAACGCTGACCTGACATAAGAAATAGTCATTTCAATAACTCTCAGCTTGCACGAAAGTCTATCATTAGTTTCCAATTAAGAAGTGAGAAAAATAGCTTGTTTCTTACAGCACCTGAGAGGAGCAAACAAATAAAAGCCTTTCTGTTGAAAATTATGAAATCGACAAAATAAACCTTTTATATTTTCAATACACTTGTGTTTTAACTTGTATTGACTTAATTATTTCGTTAGATTTTTAAATTTTATAAATAAGTCTCAAAAAAAATATGTACTGAAATAATTCAAACAAAATCGAAGTTTGTTGAGGTGTACACTCACAAGATTTTTTTAAATAAAAACAAGATTGATGCGTGAGTCAAAGAAACGTATTTATTAAGAATCTGGCAACTTTTCGACGTCTAAATTGTCGTCCTCATTCAGGCCTACAAGTATAACAGACAGAATTAACATCTACATCATAAAAATTTACAACAAAACTTAACATAAAATCAAAAACATTACAAACAGTTACAAACTAACAAACTTATTTGTGTTGTTGTATTAATAACTCTTTGTAATGTTTTTGATTTTATGTTAAGTTTGATTTGAATTTGTATGATGTAGATGTTAATTCTGTTTATTATACTTGTAGGCCTAAATGAGGACGACAATTTAGTCGTCGAAACGTTGCCAGATTCTTAATAAATACGTTTCTTTGACTTATGCATTGTCCATGTTTTTATTTAACAACATCGCAGTTTATTTAAACACCTCACATGAAGCAAACGGATCCCGGAAGACAAGGAAACTGAAATATATCATGTGTGTAAAAATAATTATACAACCGGAAATGAAATCGATCACGGAGCGTTAGCCTATAAAAGCGTACAGCCACAGCACAGCTTCAATTACTTTAAGGCTTCCTTGTTTACATCAGAGTACATTTTCCTTCCTTTCCTAATATTATTTATCTATGATGACGCGTTTCGGAATTAATTCCATTCTCAAACGTTTATAGTACTTTTAAATTCTAAGAAACGCTTTAACGATATATAAAAATATTTTGATGTTAGGAAAGGCAGAAAAAAGTACTTAAATATATACAACTAAATACTTCCTAACAGAAGTGAAGATGGTTATGTAAAGAATCATCTGTTTGTTTTAAAGAAATATAAATCATTGATTGCTTTAGATTTTTCAGTTAAAGGATGACCTAAATTTTGAAAGAATCATTTAAAGCAGGGGTTCTCAACCTTTTAGGCTCTGAGCCCCCCTTCACACTTTGGTGTGAGGTCACGCCTTCCTTCACGGATTAAGTTAATTTAGACTTATATATGATAAATTTACTTACAATATGTTTAAGTAATAACCAGAAAAATGTTCGCTACTTTTGTAGTGCTAGTGTTAGGGCTGGCACTGTTTCTCGTTAACTATTTTTTGTATGTTTGGATGAAATTTTGACAAAAAACACCGCAGGTCACTTTCCACATCAAGTCTGGCTCGATATTTAGATTTTATATTAGCCAGGGCTGAAAATCCTGTGTCGCATAGATAAGTTGATGAAAATTGTACAAGCAACTTGACTGCCTCCATTGCTACTTCTGGGTAAACAGGAAGATATAGTAGCCAGAAATCTTCGAGATCCATGTTTGGGAAATCCAATTTAGCTTTGGAATCACATTGCAAGTCAATTGTTTGTTCTTGAATGTGATCAGGAGGTATATCAATGTTGATTTGAAAGGGGTCTCTTGTTAACTTGAATTCCCAGTTTTCCGAGTTTATATTTGGGAAATAGGCTCCAATTTTGTTCTTCAGAGACAACAAATGCTCAGATATTAGGTCCTTCATTTCATTTACTAGGTCTTTAGGAAGACTTTGGGTATCATCGACGAGAATTTGGAAAGGAAGAAAAGTTCGTTGAGTAAAGAAATAGAGCTTTATAGCTCTATTAAGCTATAAAAAATTTCAATGATTGTGTGTTTGTGTCCAACATCAAATTCAATTTTTTAAAAAATTTGTTGACGCCTCCCCTGGAATTCTTCTACGCCCCCAGGTTGAGAACCGCTGATTTAAAGAATAATTCTTGGAAAAATGATCAAATCGTGAATATTCAAAGTTAGACAGTAAAACCGCGTATCCCGTCAGATGAGGCATCAGAAGTTCGATGTGATAGCAGATGGTTGCTAAATTACGTTAGAAATATCTTTATTTCGATTTGAATATTTTAAATTTATTATATAATTAAAGAAAATCGAACGTTTCAACTAATGAAGAATCCAAAATACGCAAGCCTTTATTGAAACAATTTTGTAAATTTGTTATACAAGTATTAAAATAACACATAATTTGGCTTAGATTAAACAAGTAAAGTAAAAACATAGTAGTTTCTATAAAAATAAACTAAAAATGAAGAATGCAGTTTAATAAATTTAGTTTGTTGTTAAAGACAATATATTGTTTGCTTAAACTTCCGGAATGGCGTTGGAATGGACTGTAATAGAAAGTAATAAAAATAAAAGTTTGTCTCCTGGGCAGGTAGAATTTATGAGGCCACAACAATGGTTACCGAGCGCCGCTCACTGCTTTAATATCCGAACATTGTATTAATAAAGCCAAAAAGTAAACAGTAAATGTGTTCACTGGCCCTATAAAAACAGTCATTGATATATTGCTACTTATCTATTTTGCAATTCCTTTTATTATTTTATACTCTGTTTATATATATATATATATATATATATATATATATATATATATATATATATATGAGTGTGTGTGTGTGTGTGTGTGAGTGTGTGTGGTTTGTGTGTGTGTGTGTGTGTGTGTGTGTGTGTGTGTGTGTGTGTGTGTGTGTGTGTGGTTTGTGTGTGTGTGTGTGTGTGTGTATTTTTTATTACTTTGCAACATTCTTTTCTTGTATTCACTTGTCATTTACACTATAATGTAGTTTAACAAGAATCTTACTTGGTATGTATGCGAGTTAACTTTCGAAGACTAATTACGGTGTCTTCATTTTCGAGCATCAACTGACAAGTTGCCGTAGTTAACATGAAGATACCGTAATTAATCTTCGAACATATGTATAATATATCTTGTTCAAATATATTATATAAGATATAATGGATCTTGTTCAAATTTTCAATTGGTAGTATAATACTTTTTACTCATCCACCAAAGTTCAAATACATTTTTTTTTGTAGTGGATGACACTTTAAAGTTTTTAAAATGATAATTAACTTTTAAAATTCAATAATGAATTAATTAGAGTTTTATGTTAGAGAAAAACTTTTCACAAAAGGGGAAAGATATGCATATAGTTATTTCGTCTCATTTAGCTTAAAATAAGTGATAGCATATGGTTTCATGAAACAGTTACTTTTATGTTTTAGGCTATGTGATAAGACAGCTGGTACTATAGATTAATTGTAATTATTTAATAAAAAGTATTTAAAATAAAATTTATCTTTGTCGTCTTAGTAGGAGTTGGCTTTAAAATATTTTGTTTTTATTGTTAAATTCGCAGTAATTCTGAATATACAGCGAATTCAATGTTTTCATCTTTATTTTTTTATTGATCTGCTTCAACGACCTATATTTTGTGTGCTTCAATAATATTGGCATTTTAAATTAGCCGTTTTAAATTTCTTTAAAATATGATGTATTCTTTAAAATGATTTTATGTATGTGTTTTTACATACATGATAGGTACATCGACAAGTTTTAAATACACAAATATCAAGGGCACAGTGGTGCGATATATTACAATAAAATTAATGGCAAAAACCCATAATACCACAAACATAACTAATAGTACAAGTGACCCATGATAGAATCTTTGTGTACATTTCGGTGACCATGTCATCATCAGAGGGTTCTATTACAAAGTTACAATCTAGAATACAATAACTTACAAACTAGACTGACTAGGTCTAAATTGTAATTTTATAATAGGACCTTCTGTTGATGATGATATGGTCATTGTAATGTACACAAGGGTTTAATCTGATAGAACTATTATTATTAGTAATTTTTGATAACTTTTGTGGTATTAAGGCGTTCGAAAATATTTTTAATGTAACTTGTAAATAGGTTCAAAAAGAGTTTTGAGGTTTAATAAATTATTTTTAAAACAATGCTTTAGAGTAAAAGTTTCCATTGACAAGTTCAGTGCCCGAGGTTTAACGGTGTCCCTCAATCTGCTCTAGCATTTGTCTACTAGCCTAACTGAAAACATTATACAATACATATATCGTCTCTTTCGTAATCGCGTCTCTTTCTTTGCAGAAGCAGAACAACGCATTTAAATGTAATGTCTACATCACAGTATTACAGTATTATCATTTAGTTAATTAGAGTGTTTACACTTTAAACACGATACTGATGTTTTCTGAAATGTTGGGTTTTGACACTGCATTGCAGTCCAGTCCAGCTTAGCGATCTCAAGGTCAGAGACACGGTTAAACCTTACGCACTGTATGAACGAAGAAAAACAAATGAAAAAATGAAAAGACTTTGACTAAGTGCAATTCAGCCTAGAGTTTCTGGTGCATATTCACAAGATAAAGCCTCGAATAGAGTTTTTAGTTTTAACTATTGTAATACGTGAGAATGTTTCCGGATTGACATTCTCAACAACTCTATTTCAGTATCATTCATTGAACACAGCTCTCTACGTTTGTTGAAGGAATTAATTTACATTCGTTCTTTATTGACGACAATACGAAATAAGCTTCATAAAAGGTTTGGAAAATAAACAACGCTTAAAAGATCTGAATTTAGTTCCCTTAGCGGATAAAATATGGATATGCCGAACTGAAAGGAGGAGGGAAACAGGACGCACAGAGATATGAAAAACCTAGGTGTCGCACAATCTGTCCTAGATTGGAAATGTTTGCAGAAATCTTGCGGTAGTTTCATTTATAATTTAATCTGATGCACCAATAATTCCTAAACCTATTCGACCGAACATTTTGTAACTTGGAGAGATAATTCCCGCGTTCACGACGCATGAATGTAACAATATTCGTTGCAGACGCGAAATACATTTTTATCTTTAAATAATTCCCTGTCTGAGATTTACTAAGAGTGAATTTTGTTGTTCATAACTGTCTTTGAAACTTTTACTCTGAACTTAGTAAAAAAACAATTTTTCAATACCTTCTATTAGCTCCTACTTTACTTATATATATCTTTAAGTTTTCAGTCATTAATAAAATACTTTTTATTCATCAACTCAAGTTCAAATACATTCTGTTATACTTGTAGTGGATGACACGTGATTTTAATACAGTTTTATAAAATCACTTCATTAAATAAATATAAAATGAATTAATTTTAGTTTTATATTGGAGAAAATAAATTTCACAAAAGGGGTAAGATATGCAATGTGGTTATTGCGTCTCATTTGGCATGAAATAAGTGATAACATATGATTTCATACGACTGCTGATTTTATGTTGTAGTTAATGTGCAACATCTGTTTTAACGCATAGGTTATGCTACTTTTTAATATTAATTGTAATTATTTAATAAAAAGTATCTAAAATAAAATACTTTTTTGTTGAGCTAAGCGGGTACTGACTTTTCCTTTATATTACTTGTTTAGTAAATATCTTATTCTTTTATTTCTTCATTGCAAAGAAAGAAATTAATTTTAAGAACGAATATTATATGAAAGTGAGTTGATAAGAAATTAACCAAGATAAGATTTTGAGTGAAATAAACGCTCTTCTTCAGAGGTTAGGATCGCCTTAAAGGAAGTGTTGAATCTAATCGGCCGCGACGTGATACGTTGTTGTCGATAACATGGTTAAACATATAACAAGTCACAGTTACCCACCAATAATCTCCATATTAAGAAGAAACACATCTACAAACCAGAGAGATATAAAATGAACAAGTAATATAAGGAAAACGTTTTTATAGCCTACTCAGATTTAAAAAAAAATATTTTAGTTACTTTTTATTAAAGAGTTACAATTATTATAAGAAAAGTAACGTAACATATGCGTTAATACAGCTGTTCTACCACATGACTTTTAATTTAAAATCAGCTGTTTTATGAAATTATGTGTTATCACTTATTTTAAGCCAAATGGGACAAAATAACTGCATTGCATATCTTGACCCTTTTGTGAAAAGTTTTTCTCATATATAAAACTAAAATTAATTCAATATTATATTTAATAAATTAATTAATATTTCAGAAAACTGTATTAACATCAAGTGTGATCCTCAACAAGTTTAAAACAAAACATTTGAACTTAATTAATTTGTACTTGCACGTTAATTGATTCATATATCAACCTTTTTTTATTAGTAACAAGACTTGTTAATGTACATACAAACGTGTCTAATTAAAATTCAACAGAAACTTGAAACAAGTAAAATATAAAAACAGTTTAAAGTTAATTCCTACTTAGGTTAACGAAGAAAAATTTTATTTTAGTTACTCTGTATTAAATATTTACTAATAATGTAAATATTTATGTATATTAGAACAACAATATTAGGTGGTAAAATAAAAAAAATAATAAATTATTAAGATTTTTAACGAATTATTATTAAAAAAGCTATACTAAGGTCTTTTTATCATCCACTTCAAGTTTAAAAAATTATTTGAACTTGAGTGGATGAATAAAAAGTAATTTATTAACGATTGAAAATTTGAACAAGATATATATATACGGAGTGTGTGAACTAATAGAAGGAATTGAAAATATGATTAACGTATTGTATAGTTAAACGTGTAACGTACGTTGTTTTTAATTAAACATATGTCTTGGCAAAATGACAGTTCCAAATAAATATCTGTAGATAGCAACTTTTGAATACAATTGCGAAGGTTAGGTTAGTCATAAAATAAATAATGTGTACTCTGATCGTATCATGATACGACATGTGAATAAATAGGTAGTTCAATAACTGAATAATTTATTGTCAGTTAAAGTGTCGAGCTATTTATTAATGTTCCTATCATTACTAAACACATCTCAGGTTTAGATTACTGTAATAGTGTAAATTAATCAAAATGTATATTTTAGTACATTTTTTTATCTTTTCTAGCATTACAATACTTTCCCCTGTTGACGCGTTTCGGAATGACTCCATTTAAAAAATTTAAATCGTACTCAATTTGAAGAACTGAAAATTATATATATATATGTATATACCTAAAATAATGCCTAAAATACACCTACATTATAAATCAAATAACATAACAAATAGAAACATTATACTACAAACTGAAACAGCCGTACAAAAAACAGATACCAAAGACCAAAACTCACTTCGATTTGACTCAAAAAACCTAACCAAACACAAAAACATAACCAAACACAAAAACCTAACGAAACACAAAAACCTAACCAAACACAAAAACCTAACCAAACACAAAAACCTAACCAAACACAAAAACCTAAACAAACACAAAAACCTAACCAAACACAAAAACCTAACCAAACACAAAAACCTAACCAAACACAAAAACCTAACCAAACACAAAAACCTAACCAAACACAAAAACCTAACCAAACACAAAAACCTAACCAAACACAAAAACCTAACCAAACACAAAAACCTAACCAAACACAAAAACATAACCAAACACAAAAACATAACCAAACAGAAAAACCTAACCAAACACAAAAACCTAACCAAACACAAAAACATAACCAAACACAAAAACCTAACCAAACACAAAATCCTAACCAAACACAAAAACCTAACCAAACACAAAAACCTAACCAAACACAAAAACCTAACCAATCACAAAAACATAACAAACAAGAACATAAACAATGAAATTAAAATCGCTGCAAGCATAAACCAAAATGCTCAACTGAACAACAACACACTCAACAAAGAAGACAGAGGCATCACCACAGTAATTATTAATACAAACAGCCTAAGCGACAAAATCTATGAATACATAATATATAATAATATAATATAACTAAATACAGATCCAACTGAGAAATACCATAGAGCCATCAAAAAACTAATTAATAGCTCCAAATACATTATCAGCAAAAAATAAAAATACCACCCAAAACAAATCCACTCTAAAGCACCTACCCTCCATTCTCTTCCTAAAATTCACAAACCCAATGTCCCCATCCCAGCCATCAACTAACAAAACGCTCCTGCACATAAACTAGCAAAATACATAGACAAAATAATCAGATAATCTCTTAACTTGAACACAAAAACACACATAAAAAACTGAACATAGCTTAAATAAAATAAAAGACATAAACATACCACACAATGCAACACTACTATCACTCGACATAACAAACATGTACACCAACATACCCGTATCCGAAACCCACAACATCTTAGAAACCGAATTAATACAGAACAACATACCAAAATCCCACGTCACCGAAATCCTAAACATCCTACAAACCATCACCAAACAAAACTATTTCATCCACAACTCAAATTTCTATTCACAACCAGATTACCTATCTATGGGAAGTCCTATCAGCAGTGCCCTAAGCGAAATTTTCCTACAACACAGAAAACACCAAGATACTCGCTACAATACACACTCAAAGAGACACTGATGAAGATCGCCACGAAGCGATCGAGAACGTCCGGTCTTTAAGTTTTTACAAATTTACAAAATTTAAAGTTCAGATAGTCATAAACTAATGTAAAAGTGATGTATATACATATATAAATTTATGTATATATATATATATATATTTAATAAATTTAAAATATTTCAAACACAAGAATACTTTTAATGAATATATTTATTCATAAAAGTATATTGAATAAATATATTCATTAAAAGTATTCTTGTGTTTGAAATATTTTAAATTTATTAACTATATATACAAGAAAACATATCACCATATTTAATATATATATATATATATATATATATATATATATATATATATATATATATATATAGAGAGAGAGAGAGAGAGAGAGAAAGAGAGAGAGAGAGAGTGAGAAAGAGTGCGAACGAATTTAAGGAACTGTATAAATAATTACTTCCTTGTGCTGCATAATTAACTGTGTAACGTATGAATATTTTAATTTAAAGATTTAAGTATTGATTGAGTAAGAGAGTATGATTTGTTGTGAAAATGGAGTTATTCCGAAACGCGTCAATAGAAGAAAATATTGTACTGATAGGAAAGGCAGAAACATACATACAGGTATTCCTAATAGAAACGAAGATGAGTATGCTTAGAATTTTAATCAAAATATATTTACAAAGATATTTTCAAAGTTTTTGTTTCATAGAAAACCAAACACTAATTTCTGTATTAGTTAAAATATTTTAATATCCTGATCAATCTACAATATTAAAAAAGTTATTAGGAAAGGTTACAAACTTTGATTTAAATAAAGGTTTGTACCTATGGTACGATTTCAAAAAAAAAAAAAAAAAACTGGCATTAAATCTTCTCACGAAACTTGTCTTTAATAATTTAAACAAAAATAATGGTCTTGAAATATTATAGAAGAAAATTGTACTACGATACAAATACAAATTTAACCAAGCATTTATTTACTCATAAAATAGAAATTCAACTCTGTTAAAAAGAAGTAAATTTGTGCAATTTGAAGAATATTTGCAATGACAAATAGTTACATCATTATTAATGATAATTATAAAATTTACTCATCTATATACTTTATACTATTCATTGTTGTATAATATTCACGATTATTATGTCCTATTATTGGTACATTAATTTACTCATATAGACTTTAAAATATTCACGATTATTATGTCCAATTATTGGTACATTAATTTACTCATATAGACTTTAAAATATTCACGATTATTATGTCCTATTATTGGTACATTAATTTACTCATATAGACTTTAAAATATTCAACTCATTAAATTACTTGCAGGGGAAAATTATTCCGAATGTTTACATTACTACAAATATTTTAAATTTAAGAACAAACATTTATTTGATTTTTATTCATAGTAACAAAACACGATAAAAATTACGTATTTGTTTGTGTAAACAATTTCCTTTTATCGTCACTTTGTTTTACATCTACGAGACTCACCGTACTTTTTGAGGAGGAACAGCTGTAGTATTAGAAACAGCTGGGACTCGAACTGCATGATCTCAGCCTCAACACTGATACAGAAACACCGTCACACCCCCTCAGAACCAACCCTCCACCCCCACCCAATGAGTTGGGAACAATATTCGTGGTGTCGTACAAAGTATTTGACACATTTTCGCAGAATAAAAACCTGGTTCCGTATTAAGCTTTGTTTTACACTATTCCATATAAATAGTAAATTAGGCTACCAATGAAAGAAAGCATTTTCTTTTAGAATACAATCTGTGACGTAGATGATACAATTTTACCGTATTTATCTGTTTTAATTAAATTATACATCGTAGTCTATGCTGATTAGTTATCTACCAACTAAGTTAATGCTTTATGTTTACTCTGTTAACATACCTTTAGCGGAAAATATTTTGTATATAGTTCAGTTTTATATTACCCTATACGTTGCAGGAAATGTCGACAATCGATATCAAAACAACTACATTTCTCCACTATTAGGACAATACACACGTCTTCACCAAACAAAGGCAGACTTCTTCTACTGATAAACAAAGCTAGTCGTTTTTGATAATGCCAGTAGTCTAGGTTGAAACGTTTCAAAACCACACACACCCGCACGCATGCACTTACACGTACGCGCGGCAATTTTAACCGTAAATAGTTTCAGAAAATATTTAAATGGATTACATAGTATTTTAAACTATAAGTGAAAACGAGTTATTTTTGAATCGTCGAAGTTGAAATATGCTAAAATAGCTACATTTTCCTCATATAATTCCGAAATCGGTTGGTGAAATTGTTTTGTATGAATAAACAAACAGTTGTCTACTATATAATTTAAATTAATTTATGAAAAACTTACCGAGGAAAAACGTTTTCTAATGCCGAGGCAGTTTGCGTACTATAATTAAACATGTTCTGTCCAGTATGGTTTTATAAATTTACTTCAATTATACTTTTAAATCGTTAATTTATTTTATTTAAACTCACATTTATGATATTTATTTTTAGAAATTTCATTATTTGTTACATTTTTATAATTTTGTAATACAGAAATTGTTAAAGAAAAATTCGCATTGAAGGTTTATTGAAAAATAAAAGTTACTTTTAGTGTTTGTGCGAAAGGTATTATAAAAATGTACAGTAGTCTTAAAATTTCGAGGCCCGATAATTCGAGCTTCTGTTAAATTCGAGCCTATTTCTATCTGAGCCTATTTTATCTATTTGAAAGGAAATGATAAGTCGGGTTTCCAAGAAATGTGTATAGTCATACTGTATGCAAAGGAAATGAGTTATGCTTATAGGAAATGTTTATATCAATACGTTATACAAAGGAAATGAGTCAGGCTTCCAAGAACAGTTTAATGGTGTGCAAAAGAAATGCGTCAGGCATACAAGAAATGTTTATAACAATACGGTATGCAAAGGAAATGAGTCAGGCTTCCAAGAACTGTTCATTGGTATGCAAAAGGAATGCGTCAGGCATACAAGAAATGTTTATAACAATACGGTATGCAAAGGAAATGAGTCAGGCTTCCAAGAACTGTTTATTGGTATGCAAAAGGAATGCGTCAGGCATACTAGAAATGTTTATAACAATACGGTATGCAAAGGAAATGAGTCAGGCTTCCAAGAACTGTTTATTGGTATGCAAAAGGAATGCGTCAGGCATACAAGAAATGTTTATAACAATACGGTATGCAAAGGAAATGAGTCAGGCTTCCAAGAACTGTTTATTGGTATGCAAAAGGAATGCGTCAGGCATACAAGAAATGTTTATAACAATACGGTATGCAAAGGAAATGAGTCAGGCTTCCAAGAACTGTTTATTGGTATGCAAAAGGAATGCGTCAGGCATACAAGAAATGTTTATAACAATACGGTATGCAAAGGAAATGAGTCAGGCTTCCAAGAACTGTTCATTGGTATGCAAAAGGAATGCGTCAGGCATACAAGAAATGTTTATAACAATACGGTATGCAAAGGAAATGAGTCAGGCTTCCAAGAACTGTTTATTGGTATGCAAAAGAAATGCGTCAGGCTTACAAGAAATGTTTATAACAATACGGTATGCAAAGGAAATGAGTCAGGCTTCCAAGAACTGTTCATTGGTATGCAAAAAGAATACGTCAGGCATACAAGAAATGTTTATAACAATACGGTATGCAAAGGAAATGAGTCAGGCTTCCAAGAACTGTTTATTGGTATGCAAAAGAAATGCGTCAGGCATACAAGAAATGTTTATAACAGCACCGTATGCAAAGGAAATGAGTCGGGCTTCCAAGAAATGTTCATATTATATTAAGTTCTAGAAACTCATTTAGTGCATTTTTAATTACCTATAGTATTGGGGTTCATTAAAACTCCTGTTTTGTCATAATGCACAGGAACGTATTTCCGTGTAATCCGAGTTTTCGTAATACCGGGGGGGGGGGTCTCGAATCCATTTACCTCGAATTATGGAGACTCTATTGTATTTTAACTAACAAAATTAATAAAGTGAACAAATTAAAACATTTTACTTAGTTTTGATTTTTATGTTTTATGACATCCAATTAAATCTAAACCCTTGCAGTTTAGAAATTCTAGTTTTCTCAAAAAGGAAGATTCTGTTTTCAGTGAAATGGCTAACAGTTTGAAAAGGTTTTCTAAAACAGAATTCCAAGGTCATTATACAATGTTTATTAGTTCAACATTTACAATTGAATAGTTTTCTGGGCGACAAATATGGTGACGGATACAAAAATGGAACACTCATCATATTTATCTATAAATGTTTGTTCCTCCATTCAGTGATTATTAAATGCATATACATATTGTTAATTGTATTCAAGAGACGGTAAAATAATAGAGGGAAATAAAAAGACGATTGAATTATATTTTTTACTTGTATTTCGAGCTATCCAGCGAATTTACGTGGCGAAATGTGGTTGCCTATAAAGGGTTACAGATGCATAAAACGAAATTGTCAAATTACGTAGTTTTAATATTAGAAATATATATAGTATTTAACAACCAACACTAACTGATCTTCTTAAACGACAAACTTACTTCACGAGTTTTGATGTCACATAATACTTAATGGACTAAATATTTCCATATGGTCATTGTATCCATATTTGCAAAGTAACAGTTTCAGAAAACTTCTCTTCCCTCTAAAATTGTTATAATAACTAACCTTACTCGTGACACATGCTCGCACAACGAGGTTCGATTTAGGTTAAGGACTGTATTCCTACAATGCGGTCGGGTAGGATGAAATGTTATCTGCTTTTATCCGACGTCAATGCAGGCATCACAAGTCAAATCAGATATATTTTGGAGTGCTTCCAATATACGAACAAGTGCTTCGAAATTCCGTTACCTTCAACTGCCAATGCAGAAGTGTTGGCAACGCTGAAACGTGGACTTTTGTGCTACTTATAACTTTATCGGGTTATCAATTTTTCTAGTTATCTTTTAAATTTCTTTTTAAAAGTTTTACTTTTTTTTTGCTAAATGAAACATATTTCTTATTTTACAATAAGAAAATTATTTTAGTCTTTAACTTTGTGTAAACCTTTCAAGGACATGTTGCGAAAGGCAAAATTGAAATTGTTAAAAATTCCATTAAAGGACTTTTATGATATTTAAAAATAACAAATTTACAAACATTCAAACGTATTTCAAAACAATTAATAAACGGGAAGTAAAATTGGAAAATTTCTAGGATGTGATTGGTGTTTGTAAACGCGCTTCCTGTTAGATGTTTGACAACATTATAGGAAACGGTTATTTCAAATTCCTTCCGCCTAGCTCACAACGCCTCCAAGCGACCAACATCGAGACGATAAAGTTCCAACCTCCGAATTTCGTAATATCAGCAAGTTTTTTCAACTCCCTTTATTACTTCAAATTCCCCCTATATATATTTTGGCCAAACATTTAATCGTTTTTAAAATACGTTTTATTCATCCACTCAAATTCAAATATATTTTTTTAAAACTTGCAGTGGATAACACTTAATGTTAATAGATTTTTCAAATATTAGTTCATTAATTAAATATAGCAAATGATTTGGATGTTTTAGTTTTATATGCGAGAAAAGCTTTTCACAAAAGGGGCATGGTATGCAATATAGATATTTCGTCCCATTTAGTTTAATATAAGTGATATCATATGGTTTCACAAAACAGTCGATCTCACGTTATAGGTTAAATGATATTACAGATGTTTTAACGCATAGGTTTTGTTACTTTATTTATATTAATTGTAATTGTTTAATAAAAAGTAACTAAAATAAAATATTTCTTTGTTGATTTTATTAAGAATGGACTTGTTGGCTTTTGAATTGTTTTTGGTTTATATTACTTGTTTTGTATTTATTAAGTAAATTACAAACTCTCCAATTACAATTGACCTTTTACTGATACAACTTTAGTTGCTCCTTACCCCCTTTTTGTAAAATTTCAAATTTGTGTTTACGAACGTATGATGCGGTCTCGTTGACCATTAATACAACATAAATTGTCTATTGTCATACTCTTACTGTATGGTCGGCAAGAAGTTAGTTTTATAAACCTAAAGATACAAACGGGATTCGCACTAGGTCAGCGCATTGCTCAATGCTGTCAGTCACGGACAGGACTGTTGCTCTCTCGTTGACCATTAATACAACATAAATTGTCTATTGTCATACTCTTACTGTTTGGTCGGCAAGAAGTTAGTTTTATAAACCTAAAGATACAAACGGGATTCGCACTAGGTCAGCGCATTGCTCAATGCTGTGAGTCACGGTCAGGACTGTTGCTCTCTCGTTGACCATTAATACAACATAAATTGTCTATTGTCATACTCTTACTGTATGGTCGGCAAGAAGTTAGTTTTATAAACCTAAACATACAAACGTGATTCGCACTAGGTCAGCGCATTGCTCAATGCTGTCAGTCACGGACAGGACTGTTGCTCTCTCGTTGACCATTAATACAACATAAATTGTCTATTGTCATACTCTTACTGTATGGTCGGCAAGAAGTTAGTTTTATAAACCTAAACATACAAACGTGATTCGCACTAGGTCAGCGCATTGCTCAATGCTGTCAGTCACGGACAGGACTGTTGCTCTCTCGTTGACCATTAATACAACATAAATTGTCTATTGTCATACTCTTACTGTATGGTCGGCAAGAAGTTAGTTTTATAAACCTAAACATACAAACGTGATTCGCACTAGGTCAGCGCATTGCTCAATGCTGTAAGTCACGGACAGGACTGTTGCTCTCTCGTTGACCATGAATACAACATAAATTGTCTATTGTCATACTCTTACTGTATGGTCGGCAAGAAGTTAGTTTTATAAACCTAAACATACAAACGTGATTCGCACTAGGTCAGCGCATTGTTCAATGCTGTCAGTCACGGACAGGACTGTTGCTCTCTCGTTGATCATGAATACAACATAAATTGTCTATTGTCATACTCTTACTGTATGGTCGGCAAGAAGTTAGTTTTATAAACCTAAACATACAAACGTGATTCGCACTAGGTCAGCGCATTGCTCAATACTGTCAGTCACGGACAGGACTGTTGCTCTCTCGTTGACCATTAATACAACATAAATTGTCTATTGTCATACTCTTACTGTATGGTCGGCAAGAAGTTAGTTTTATAAACCTAAACATACAAACGTGATTCGCACTAGGTCAGCGCATTGCTCAATGCTGTCAGTCACGGACAGGACTGTTGCTCTCTCGTTGATCATGAATACAACATAAATTATCTATTGTCATACTCTTACTGTATGGTCGGCAAGAAGTTAGTTTTATAAACCTAAACATACAAACGTGATTCGCACTAGGTCAGCGCATTGCTCAATGCTGTCAGTTACGGACAGGACTGTTGCTCTCTCGTTGACCATTAATACAACATAAATTGTCTATTGTCATACTCTTACTGTATGGTCGGCAAGAAGTTAGTTTTATAAACCTAAACATACAAACGTGATTCGCACTAGGTCAGCGCATTGTTCAATGCTGTGAGTCACGGTCAGGACTGTTGCTCTCTCGTTGACCATTAATACAACATAAATTGTCTATTGTCATACTCTTACTGTATGGTCGGCAAGAAGTTAGTTTTATAAACCTAAAGATACAAACGTGATTCGCACTAGGTCAGCGCATTGCTCAATGCTGTCAGTCACGGACAGGACTGTTGCTCTCTCGTTGACCATGAATACAACATAAATTGTCTATTGTCATACTCTTACTGTATGGTCGGCAAGAAGTTAGTTTTATAAACCTAAACACACAAACGTGATTCGCACTAGGTCAGCGCATTGCTCAATGCTGTGAGTCACGGACAGGACTGTTGTTCTCTCGTTGACCATTAATACAACATAAATTGTCTATTGTCATACTCTTACTGCATGGTCGGCAAGAAGTTAGTTTTATAAACCTAAACATACAAACGTGATTCGCACTAGGTCAGCGCATTGTTCAATGCTGTCAGTCACGGACAGGACTGTTGCTCTCTCGTTGACCATTAATACAACATAAATTGTCTATTGTCATACTCTTACTGTATGGTCGGCAAGAAGTTAGTTTTATAAACCTAAACATACAAACGTGATTCGCACTAGGTCAGCGCATTGCTCAATGCTGTCAGTCACGGACAGGACTGTTGCTCTCTCGTTGACCATTAATACAACATAAATTGTCTATTGTCATACTCTTACTGTATGGTCGGCAAGAAGTTAGTTTTATAAACCTAAACATACAAACGTGATTCGCACTATGTCAGCGCATTGCTCAATGCTGTGAGTCACGGACAGGACTGTTGCTCTCTCGTTGACCATTAATACAACATAAATTGTCTATTGTCATACTCATACTGTATGGTCGGCAAGAAGTTAGTTTTATAAACCTAAACATACAAACGTGATTCGCACTAGGTCAGCGCATTGTTCAATGCTGTCAGTCACGGTCAGGACTGTTGCTCTCTCGTTGACCATTAATACAACATAAATTGTCTATTGTCATACTCTTACTGTATGGTCGGCAAGAAGTTAGTTTTATAAACCTAAACATACAAACGTGATTCGCACTAGGTCAGCGCATTGCTCAATGCTGTGAGTCACGGACAGGACTGTTGCTCTCTCGTTGACCATTAATAAAACATAAATTGTCTATTGTCATACTCTTACTGTATGGTCGGCAAGAAGTTAGTTTTATAAACCTAAACATACAAACGTGATTCGCACTAGGTCAGCGCATTGCTCAATGCTGTGAGTCACGGACAGGACTGTTGCTCTCTCGTTGACCATTAATACAACATAAATTGTCTATTGTCATACTCTTACTGTATGGTCGGCAAGAAGTTAGTTTTATAAACCTAAACATACAAACGTGATTCGCACTAGGTCAGCGCATTGTTCAATGCTGTGAGTCACGGTCAGGACTGTTGCTCTCTCGTTGACCATTAATACAACATAAATTGTCTATTGTCATACTCTTACTGTATGGTCGGCAAGAAGTTAGTTTTATAAACCTAAAGATACAAACGTGATTCGCACTAGGTCAGCGCATTGCTCAATGCTGTGAGTCACGGACAGGACTGTTGCTCTCTCGTTGACCATTAATACAACATAAATTGTCTATTGTCATACTCTTACTGTATGGTCGGCAAGAAGTTAGTTTTATAAACCTAAACATACAAACGTGATTCGCACTAGGTCAGCGCATTGTTCAATGCTGTCAGTCACGGACAGGACTGTTGTTCTCTCGTTGACCATTAATACAACATAAATTGTCTATTGTCATACTCTTACTGTATGGTCGGCAAGAAGTTAGTTTTATAAACCTAAACATACAAACGTGATTCGCACTAGGTCAGCGCATTGCTCAATGCTGTGAGTCACGGACAGGACTGTTGCTCTCTCGTTGACCATTAATACAACATAAATTGTCTATTGTCATACTCTTACTGTATAGTCGGCAAGAAGTTAGTTTTATAAACCTAAACATACAAACGTGATTCGCACTAGGTCAGCGCATTGCTCAATGCTGTCAGTCACGGACAGGACTGTTGCTCTCTCGTTGACCATTAATACAACATAAATTGTCTATTGTCATACTCTTACTGTATGGTCGGCAAGAAGTTAGTTTTATAAACCTAAACATACAAACGTGATTCGCACTAGGTCAGCGCATTGTTCAATGCTGTCAGTCACGGATAGGACTGTTGCTCTCTCGTTGACCATGAATACAACATAAATTGTCTATTGTCATACTCTTACTGTATGGTCGGCAAGAAGTTAGTTTTATAAACCTAAAGATACAAACGTGATTCGCACTAGGTCAGCGCATTGCTCAATGCTGTCAGTCACGGACAGGACTCTTGCTCTCTCGTTGACCATTAATACAACATAAATTGTCTATTGTCATACTCTTACTGTATGGTCGGCAAGAAGTTAGTTTTATAAACCTAAACATACAAACGTGATTCGCACTAGGTCAGCGCATTGCTCAATGCTGTCAGTCACGGACAGGACTGTTGCTCTCTCGTTGACCATTAATACAACATAAATTGTCTATTGTCATACTCTTACTGTATGGTCGGCAAGAAGTTAGTTTTATAAACCTAAAGATACAAAAGTGATTCGCACTAGGTCAGCGCATTGCTCAATGCTGTCAGTCACGGACAGGACTGTTGCTCTCTCGTTGACCATTAATACAACATAAATTGTCTATTGTCATACTCTTACTGTATGGTCGGCAAGAAGTTAGTTTTATAAACCTAAACATACAAACGTGATTCGCACTAGGTCAGCGCATTGCTCAATGCTGTCAGTCACGGACAGGACTGTTGCTCTCTCGTTGACCATTAATACAACATAAATTGTCTATTGTCATACTCTTACTGTATGGTCGGCAAGAAGTTAGTTTTATAAACCTAAACATACAAACGTGATTCGCACTAGGTCAGCGCATTGCTCAATGCTGTCAGTCACGGACAGGACTGTTGCTCTCTCGTTGACCATTAATACAACATAAATTGTCTATTGTCATACTCTTACTGTATGGTCGGCAAGAAGTTAGTTTTATAAACCTAAACATACAAACGTGATTCGCACTAGGTCAGCGCATTGCTCAATGCTGTCAGTCACGGACAGGACTGTTGCTCTCTCGTTGACCATTAATACAACATAAATTGTCTATTGTCATACTCTTACTGTATGGTCGGCAAGAAGTTAGTTTTATAAACCTAAACATACAAACGTGATTCGCACTAGGTCAGCGCATTGTTCAATGCTGTCAGTCACGGACAGGACTGTTGCTCTCTCGTTGACCATTAATACAACATAAATTGTCTATTGTCATACTCTTACTGTATGGTCGGCAAGAAGTTAGTTTTATAAACCTAAACATACAAACGTGATTCGCACTAGGTCAGCGCATTGCTCAATGCTGTCAGTCACGGACAGGACTGTTGCTCTCTCGTTGACCATTAATACAACATAAATTGTCTATTGTCATACTCTTACTGTATGGTCGGCAAGAAGTTAGTTTTATAAACCTAAACATACAAACGTGATTCGCACTAGGTCAGCGCATTGTTCAATGCTGTGAGTCACGGTCAGGACTGTTGCTCTCTCGTTGACCATTAATACAACATAAATTGTCTATTGTCATACTCTTACTGTATGGTCGGCAAGAAGTTAGTTTTATAAACCTAAACATACAAACGTGATTCGCACTAGGTCAGCGCATTGCTCAATGCTGTGAGTCACGGTCAGGACTGTTGCTCTCTCGTTGACCATTAATACAACATAAATTGTCTATTGTCATACTCTTACTGTATGGTCGGCAAGAAGTTAGTTTTATAAACCTAAACATACAAACGTGATTCGCACTAGGTCAGCGCATTGTTCAATGCTGTGAGTCACGGTCAGGACTGTTGCTCTCTCGTTGACCATTAATACAACATAAATTGTCTATTGTCATACTCTTACTGTATGGTCGGCAAGAAGTTAGTTTTATAAACCTAAACATACAAACGTGATTCGCACTAGGTCAGCGCATTGTTCAATGCTGTGAGTCACGGTCAGGACTGTTGCTCTCTCGTTGACCATTAATACAACATAAATTGTCTATTGTTATACTCTTACTGTATGGTCGGCAAGAAGTTAGTTTTATAAACCTAAACATACAAACGTGATTCGCACTAGGTCAGCGCATTGCTCAATGCTGTGAGTCACGGACAGGACTGTTGCTCTCTCGTTGACCATTAATACAACATAAATTGTCTATTGTCATACTCTTACTGTATGGTCGGCAAGAAGTTAGTTTTATAAACCTAAACATACAAACGTGATTCGCACTAGGTCAGCGCATTGCTCAATGCTGTGAGTCACGGTCAGGACTGTTGCTCTCTCGTTGACCATTAATACAACATAAATTGTCTATTGTCATACTCTTACTGTATGGTCGGCAAGAAGTTAGTTTTATAAACCTAAACATACAAACGTGATTCGCACTAGGTCAGCGCATTGCTCAATGCTGTCAGTCACGGACAGGACTGTTGCTCTCTCGTTGACCATGAATACAACATAAATTGTCTATTGTCATACTCTTACTGTATGGTCGGCAAGAAGTTAGTTTTATAAACCTAAACATACAAACGTGATTCGCACTAGGTCAGCGCATTGCTCAATGCTGTGAGTCACGGACAGGACTGTTGCTCTCTCGTTGACCATTAATACAACATAAATTGTCTATTGTCATACTCTTACTGTATGGTCGGCAAGAAGTTAGTTTTATAAACCTAAACATACAAACGTGATTCGCACTAGGTCAGCGCATTGCTCAATGCTGTCAGTCACGGACAGGACTGTTGCTCTCTCGTTGACCATTAATACAACATAAATTGTCTATTGTCATACTCTTACTGTATGGTCGGCAAGAAGTTAGTTTTATAAACCTAAACATACAAACGTGATTCGCACTAGGTCAGCGCATTGCTCAATGCTGTCAGTCACGGACAGGACTGTTGCTCTCTCGTTGACCATTAATACAACATAAATTGTCTATTGTCATACTCTTACTGTATGGTCGGCAAGAAGTTAGTTTTATAAACCTAAACATACAAACGTGATTCGCACTAGGTCAGCGCATTGCTCAATGCTGTCAGTCACGGACAGGACTGTTGCTCTCTCGTTGACCATTAATACAACATAAATTGTCTATTGTCATACTCTTACTGTATGGTCGGCAAGAAGTTAATTTTATAAACCTAAACATACAAACGTGATTCGCACTAGGTCAGCGCATTGCTCAATGCTGTGAGTCACGGACAGGACTGTTGCTCTCTCGTTGACCATTAATACAACATAAATTATCTATTGTCATACTCTTACTGTATGGTCGGCAAGAAGTTAGTTTTATAAACCTAAACATACAAACGTGATTCGCACTAGGTCAGCGCATTGCTCAATGCTGTGAGTCACGGTCAGGACTGTTGCTCTCTCGTTGACCATTAATACAACATAAATTGTCTATTGTCATACTCTTACTGTATGGTCGGCAAGAAGTTAGTTTTATAAACCTAAACATACAAACGTGATTCGCACTAGGTCAGCACATTGCTCAATGCTGTGAGTCACGGTCAGGACTGTTGCTCAGGTGATTCTGTAGTTTGATAATGTTCTGTAGTGTTATTGTTTATAGAGTAGTTGTTAATTATGTTTTCAAATATAGTATTTGATTGTGAGTTTTTCCGTTTAGAATGTGTTGTGGATAGTCGTGTATATCTTGTAGTTTTTTATGTAGTGTAGTATATTTAGATTGAGTCTATATTGGCGTGTGAGTGTAATGTTTGTATGTGTATGACGAAATTTGATTTGAGTTGTGTCTTTTGTATGTCTTTTATGTGTTCTTTGTATCGTGTGGTAAAGCTTCTCCTTGTTTGTCCTATGTAAAAACTGGGGCAGTTGCTGTATGTAATCTTGTATACTCCTGCTCTGGTGTGTTCGTTTACTGTGTATGTGTTTTTTAGTTGTGTTGGATGTTTTAAATGCTGCTTTGTATTTATGTTTGCAGAACGAGGAAGCTATTTTTTGTGATGTGTTGTCGTGATACGTAAGTGTTATAAATTTCGGTGTTTATGTCTTACCGTTGTTTTTTGTTGTGTTATGTGTGTTTTTAATTATAATTATGAACAACTATATGAACAATAACTACTCTACTCAACTACTCTATGAACAATAACGCACCACAGAACACAAATACGCAACAGACTCACACCAGCACAACACATCTGAGCAACAGTCTTGTTTGTGGCTCACAGCATTGAACAATGCACTGACCTAGCGCGAAACGCGTCTGATGAAAAATACCAGTAATTATTGGTTTTTTTACCAAGTTAATACCAAAAGTGTAACTATACAAAACCCTCAAGATGTACAATATAAAAACTGCAAGCTAAACATAAAGGTATCGTGGATAACTAAATCTGCGAGAGAAGTATCCATTCGTACTAAATCATTGAAGTAGTGGATAGGTAATGAATTACCAAATTAAGGTAACGTATTAACTAATTTTTTAAGAACAATAATTCTCGGCTATAAAACATATATTAATCGGAATAATGTCAGGTTTTATATGTCACAATGTGCAATCTTCGTGAACGTGACAGTCACTTAAGCGGAAGGTCTTTACACTAATGTAGGCATTTAAAAAGTTTCAAGCTCTTTGTAACAGGGAAAAATTTAAATAATTACATAACAAGTAATATTAAGAAAACTTTTTAAAGCCAATTCTTCCTTAAGGCAACAAAGAATTACATTTTAGTTATTTTCTATTAAATAATTATAATTCTTATTAAAAAAGTGACATAAATCATGTGGTAAAACAGATTTTCTACCACCTAACCTAGAATCAGCTGTCTCATGAAACCATATGTTATCACTTATATTAAGCTATATGGGACGAAATTACTATATTGCATACCTTGGGCCTTTTGTCAAAAGTTTTTCTCCCATACAAAACTAAAATGTAATAATTAAATTTAATTAATGAATTGATATATAGAAAACTGTGTTATCACCAAGTGACATCCACTAGAAAAAAATCTGTTTTAACTCGAGTAGATGAATAAAACGTACTTGATTAGCGATTTAAATGTTTAACAAAATATAAGTATAATGAGAATGTGTACTGATAGCAGGGATTCAACAGGCAAACATATTAGCACACAATCTTACACTTGTTTTTACAAAAGGAGCAAGAATTCGAGAGTTGATTGTATATATGGAGAGATTCCCACTCGTATCGAAACAGTCGAATTATAAAAACCATTCATTTATTAAGAACGTGGATTCTGCAGTATAATTTTATAATCTATTTGTAACATCGAATCTAAGTTCAAAGGTTATAGGGCACACAAATAAGACGTACGTAACGCCTCACAATACGTCATCGCTTAGGCCGGTTGATTCACTTTTCATGACTGCGATAGTAGCACTACAGGGACAGATCTGATTTCTCATAAATTCCCCGTTAAACCTACCCCGCCCCTCCGCCATCCCCGGAACACGCCGTGCAACTCGATCGCTCTGAGATAGGAAGGATAAAACCTTATTTTATACGCTTTTATTTAACACGTTCGTGAACAGTGGATCCGTTCGAAAATATAACTAATTTTTAAACAATTTACCAATAAGCCTAATGTTTAAAATTGACATAAAAATATATGGTCTATGAAAATGCAAAATTGCACAAAATTTCTATTTTCCATTAAAATTAATGTACGAGAAAGTATACAGTAAAATGTTGACTAATTCGTTTCAAACAAGTAATATAAATAACAATTTCTTAAAATGAAATTCCTACTTAGAACAAGAAAGAAAAATTCCAATTCAGATAGTTTTTAATAAAAAATTACAATTAATATAAATATAGTGACATTAAATGACCTTTAAACCAGCTGTTCTACCACATAAAATCAGATGTTTTATGAAATCATATGTTATCATTCAGTTTAAGCCAAACGAAATACCTATATTTTAATGAAACGAAATAACTATATGATATCCCTTGCCATTTTTGTGAAAAGTTTGTCTCCAATATAAAACTAAATTTAAAATAATTATTGAATTATTGTTTGGTGAAACTGTAGTAACATTAAGTGTCATCTACTAGAAGTTTAAAAAAATGTATTTGAACTTGAGCGTATGAATAAAAGTAATTGATTGACAATTGAAAATTTGAACTATATATATATATATATATATATATATATATATATATATATATATATATATATATATATATATAAATTTAATAAATTAAAAATATTTCAAAAACAAGAATACCTTTAATGAATATATTTATTCAAAGCTTTTCGCCGATAAAATAGTACCAGCATCTTCAGCAAAATAATTATCTAATAAAATATTTTCCTGAAGATGCTGGTACTATTTTATCGGCGAAAAGCTTTGAATAAATATATTCATTAAAAGTATTCTTGTTTTTGAAATATTTTTAATTTATTAACTATATTACAAGAAAACATATCACCAAATTTTTTATATATATATATATATATATATATATATATATATATATATATATATATGTGAGTGTGTGTGTGTGTGAGCGTGCGTGTGTGTGTGTATTGTTCAACATTATATATGGCGGTGGTAAGCAATCGGGGGACCCGCCGCAAAAAGAAATGAGGGCCCCTTTAACAAAATGCGTATGAAACCGTTTTAAGATGCAATGCAAAGCCTATAATAAATTCACTTATTATAATGCTATTATATTATAGCGCTATATAGTATAGTATGTTCTTATGCCAAAATAGTAGAAGTTCTATATTGATTTGGCATAGAAATATACAACTGAGCATTAAGCCACGCCTCCTTACTCCCGGTATTGCCGAAGAAAGGGTGCGTATATTTGGCAATACCAGGAGTAAGGAGGCGTGGCCTAAATTTCAGTTGTAGATTTGCGTGACAAATTTTTATATAACTTCTTTTAATTTGTCATAGGAACAAACTACTGTATTTTAGTATAAGTAGGTGCTATGCTATAATAGCAAAATATTTATAGAAATATACTATTGAATTTATACTTATTACACGTTTGCTATTACTTGCGACCAGACATTTTGTTAACTAAAGTTGTTTAATTGTTAACGTACACTTGGAGGAAACGTTTTCGTCTTACGACTTCTTCCACCTTGTATTTTTGCCGCTAGGAATGCTGCAGTTGTGCTTCCTCGGTACCATTATTTTGAAAGTTAGAAGTGATGTGATCGAAGAGTATGTGTGATCTGTGTCGTGTTTGTTCATTTACGATGTCATTTATATGTGTGTTGCTATGTCTATATATTTCATACTGTTCTAGTGTGTTTAATTTATGGCCTTTGTTGCATGTGTGGAGGATGCTCATGTTATTTTCCATACTTTTGCATGAGTGTTTAGTGTCCATGAGGTGATTTGCGAAGGTGGATTCAATAGTAGTGTGCAGTGCGCTTTTGTGTTCTTTATATCTTTCGGCGAAAGATCTGCCCGTTTGCCCAATATAGAACTTATTGCAGTTGTTGCATTTTAGTCTGTATACTCCTGGGTTATTGTATGTGTTGGTATTGTTATTAATGCTGTCTGATAGCTGTTTGGCTTTTATTTGTTGTTCTGTAAGCTACATTGTATCCTGCTTTTTTGAATTGGTGCGCTATTTTATTTGTGAGTTTGTTTATGTATGTGAGGGTGATGAATTTGTTTGTATTCGTGTTTTTGTTGTTACTGTTCTTGTTTGCAGCAGCAGCGTGCAGTAGAAGCGTGCAGTAGCAGCGTGCAGTAGCAGCGCGCAGTAGCAGCGTGCAGTAGCAGCGCGCAGTAGCAGCATGCAGTAGCAGCGCGCAGTAGCAGCGTGCAGTAGCAGCGTGCAGTAGCAGCGCGCAGTAGCAGCGTGCAGTAGCAGCGCGCAGTAGCAGCGTGCAGTAGAAGCGTGCAGTAGCAGCGTGCAGTAGCAGCGCGCAGTAGCAGCGTGCAGTAGCAGCGTGCAGTAGCAGCATGCAGTAGCAGCATGCAGTAGCAGCGCGCAGTAGCAGCGTGCAGTAGCAGCGTGCAGTAGCAGCGCGCAGTAGCAGCATGCAGTAGCAGCATGCAGTAGCAGCGCGCAGTAGCAGCGTGCAGTAGCAGCGTGCAGTAGCAGCGTGCAGTAGCAGCGCGCAGTAGCAGCATGCAGTAGCAGCGCGCAGTAGCAGCGTGCAGTAGCAGCGTGCAGTAGAAGCGTGCAGTAGCAGCGTGCAGTAGCAGCGCGCAGTAGCAGCGTGCAGTAGCAGCGTGCAGTAGCAGCGCGCAGTAGCAGCATGCAGTAGCAGCGCGCAGTAGCAGCGTGCAGTAGCAGCGTGCAGTAGCAGCGCGCAGTAGCAGCGTGCAGTAGCAGCGCGCAATAGCAGCGTGCAGTAGCAGCGCGCAGTAGCAGCGCGCAGTAGCAGCGCGCAGTAGCAGCGCGCAGTAGCAGCGCGCAGTACTGCCGATTGTAGTGTGTTGGTAACCGAAAGGTGTGCATTGTCGGAGGTTACTATGTTGTTTCTATTTCCATTTACGCTTGGTTTTTTTATATTCTGATAGAGCAGTTGGGAGCCCTCTTGGCTCCGGAGCCCTCTGCCCGGTGACGGCTGCGGTTTCCATATCCTCGCCACTGTATATATATATATATATTCGAGAGAGTGAACTAATAGGAATTGAATAACACTAATCGTTTACTTTAGTTGAAAAATAATATTAATAATCGAATTTCGTCCACTTCCTTATGTCCATTTAACCTCCCATTTTATATTACCTAGCTATCTTTCATAAATTTATACATGGTTCAATAAAAAACACATTATTTATTCAACTTACACATTAGAATGAATGTAGTTTAAATCTCGTAATTATTTCTTTGACCACTTTCTAATGTAAAATTGAGGTAATATTTTCCATAATCATCTACTTGTGATTGCAAAAAAACATGAAAAATTTATAAAAATATACCGAAAACAGTATAAAGTCAAAATAAATTTTAAAAGTACAAAAATAATGCTTTCACTTCGAAAGTACTTGAAAGAAATAAAATGTCCTAATGTTTTTCTCTTACCCTAGATTTTTTATGACTGAAAAAAGCTTTGGGCGTCCATAATATATTTCATATTTTCAAGATGGAAGTATTTTCAGTTGTGAATTTTCATGAAAGAAACGACCTTCTTTAAAATTAAATTACCTTCATGCTCAAGCTTTTAGTTTTACTCATAAAGAATTCCAACGTTCCCGGTTTACAAAAAAGTTTATTTTATCATTTTCACGTCATTTAGAAAATTGCATATTTTGAACAAGTTTGATATCTATAAATAAACCTGCCATTGCTGTTGTGTCTACTTTAGTTATTCCCACTATTAGTTCACACTCTCCCTATAAATATATAATACAATATACTCCCTTTATATACATTGTTACAATTGTAAATCTTTCATAAAATACTTTTTATTCATCCACTCTAGTTCAAATACATTTTTTAAAACTTGTAGGGGATGACACTTGATGTAAATACAGAATATTAGTCCATGAAGTAAAGGTAATTAGTTTTAATAATTAACTTCGCTTTCTATTTGGCCATTTAGTATTGTGATACCTAATAACAGTGATATTTAATTTGTCATAGCTATGTTAGTTGTAATTTTTTAATAAAACGTAATTAAAAAACAAGATTTTTTTATTGCTTCAAGTAGGAATTGACTTTAAAATATTTTCGTTAAAACATTTGTGTCTTATTGGCAGCAAAAACAAAGTCTAATGACCTGTTCTGCTTCATCTAAAAAATAAACAAATATATAATATATTTATAGGACAAAAATTAATGATTTCTATAAAAATATGCTACCTTTGTACAGAACGTCCTCAAAATAAACAAGCGAAAAATAAGAAAAAATGATAAATATACAATATTTTTTTGGTACCTGCAATACAATAATAAATCACTTTTGTAATTAAAAAAACTGGAAAAATTTTAAAAAAACATTTAAAGTAGATTACTACTTTTTTGAACAAAAGATTTCTTCATTTTAGTTACTTTTTATTATACAATTACCATTAATATAAATATGTATGTATATATACGTGTGTGTGTGTGTGTGTGTGTGTGTGTGTGTGTGTGTGAGTGTAAGTATGTGTGTGTGTGTGTGTGTGTGTGTGTGTGTGTGTGCGTGCGTGCGTGCGTGTGTGTGTGCGTGCGTGAGTGCGTGCGTGCGTGTGTTTGTAAGTATGTGTGTGTGTGTGTGCGGGCGTGCATGCGTGCGTGTGTGTGCGTGCGTGCGTGCATGTGCGTGCGTGCGTGTGTGTGTGTGTGTGTGTGTGTGTGTGTGTGTGTGTGTGTGTGTAAGTATGTGTGTGTGTGTGTGTGTGTGTGTGTGTGTGTGTGTGTGTGTGTGTGTGTGTGTGTGTGTGTGTGTGTGCGCGTGTGTGTGTGTGTGTGTGTGCGTGCGTGCGTGTGTGTGTGTGTGTGTGTGTGTGTGTGTGCGTGCGTGTGTTTGTGACAACCACAATAAAAAGAGACAAAATGTAAAGCAAAAATTATTTATTAAAATTAATTTAATAAATTTAAATAATGATTAAAATTTGAAAAAAACGGCACTAACATCAAGTGCCATCCTCTAGTTCACAAAAATGTATTAGAAGCTGAGTGGACCTATAAAATGTATTTTATTAACTATTGAAACTTTCAACATGATGTGTATATATATATATATATATATATATATATATATATATATATATATATATATATATATTTGACTAATAGAAGGAACTAAACAAGGTGAACAAACTAATTTTTCCTTTCCAGAAATTCAGCCGGTCAGCATTTTTGTGATCAGCTGTTTTTAAGCTATTAAAACAGTTGAGGTTATTAGTAGTTTATTGTACCTGTACATTGCGAGAACTTTATTATTTTAATTATTGTGCAGAACATGTCATAGAAGGTGGGAATCAACATAAAGTAAACTTAAACCTTAACATAATAAAAAATATTTCGTAGACATAACACTAATATATAAAATCTAAAACTATTCCTTATTTTTAAACCCTACGAATGCATCAACTTAAGTAAGATTTGAGTAAACGAAGTTTATTTTGAAGATATTATAAAAACATGAACTTCAATGTAAAACTTTTTATCCAGAAATGTAAAGGAAAAGATCGTTACGAAGTAATGGAGATTAGCAAGTCCGCCGTTAAACTCGTATTAAATCTTCTCTATTTTACCCGAACAGCTCCTTTCCATAACTTAGTAAAAGTCAACAAAGATGCTTACAACTTTCCTTTTAGCTTTATATGTTGTTGCACCTGATCTCTTAGTCTATCCGAGTGATTAATACAAGCTTTAACAGATATGTTTGCAACTACATTGATCAAAGTTTGTTACGAATGTATTATAATAAAAATTTATTATAGCCAGACTCGTCCTTGGTCTAGACCAGGGGTTCTCAAACCTTTTAGTACCACGCCCCCTCTTTTTGATATGAAGCCTCCCACGCCCCTCCACTTTACACTGTAAATAAAGTGTATTTGTATTTGTTCACTTACATACATGAATCAACACACACAAAACAAAAATGTCACAAAAAATTAGCCAGTTCAAATGTTTAAAATAACGTAGTCCCCCAGAATAAAATTCTTGTTACCGTCCCACCCAAAAAAAGTCCTGCTTTGCAGCTGCCCTTCCTACATCCAGCCCCTACCAAAAGCCCTGTTCGCATATTCCTACCTGCAGCCATTGTCGGTGACAGAAGCTGCATAACCTCGGGGCCACCAAACCCCCTCCTTCTCTGACTGATTGTTCACTTACTAAATTGTTATTATTGTATTTACATATTTCGAATTCCTCACATATGTTTATTCTTTATCATTTATTATTTTGTTCTTTAATGTTTATATTTTCAACATTTGTAAATTGGTGGTTATTGTTAGTAGCTACAATGATTTGCAAAATTTGGTTTGTATATTTCTTGTTTTTATAAGCATTTAAATGCTCTTTATATCTTTCTTTAAATTTTTTCTCAGTGTGACCTATATAGGTTTTATTACAGCTTTCCCATTCTAATTTATAAACCCATATATATTTCTTGTTTTTATAAGCATTTAATTGCTCTTTATATCTTTCTTTACATTTTTTCTCAGTGTGACCTATATAGGTTTTATTACAGCTTTCCCATTCTAATTTATAAACCCATATATATTTCTTGTTTTTATAAGCATTTAAATGCTCTTTATATCTTTCTTTAAATTTTTTCTCGGTGTGGCCTATATAGGTTTTATTACAGCTTTCCCATTCTAATTTATAAACCCATATATATTTCTTGTTTTTATAAGCATTTAAATGCTCTTTATATCTTTCTTTAAATTTTTTCTCAGTGTGACCTATATAGGTTTTATTACAGCTTTCCCATTCTAATTTATAAACCAATATATATTTCTTGTTTTTATAAGCATTTAAATGCTCTTTATATCTTTCTTTAAATTTCTTCTCAGTGTGACCTATATAGGTTTTATTACAGCTTACCCATTCTAATTTATAAACCCATATATATTTCTTGTTTTTATAAGCATTTAAATGCTCTTTATATCTTTCTTTAAATTTTTTCTCGGTGTGGCCTATATAGGTTTTATTACAGCTTTCCCATTTTAATTTATAAACCCATATATATTTCTTGTTTTTATAAGCATTTAAATGCTCTTTATATCTTTCTTTACATTTTTTTCTCAGTGTGACCTATATAGGTTTTATTACAGCTTTCCCATTTTAATATATAAACCCATATATATTTCTTGTTTTTATAAGCATTTAAATGCTCTTTATATCTTTCTTTAAATTTTTCTCGGTGTGGCCTATATAGGTTTTATTACAGCTTTCCCATTCTAATTTATAAACCCATATATATTTCTTGTTTTTATAAGCATTTAAATGCTCTTTATATCTTTCTTTACATTTTTTCTCAGTGTGACCTATATAGGTTTTATTACAGCTTTCCCATTCTAATTTATAAACCCATATATATTTCTTGTTTTTATAAGCATTTAAATGCTCTTTATATCTTTCTTTAAATTTTTTCTCAGTGTGACCTATATAGGTTTTATTACAGCTTTCCCATTCTAATTTATAAACCCATATATATTTCTTGTTTTTATAAGCATTTAAATGCTATTTATATCTTTCTTTAAATTTTTTCTCGGTGTGGCCTATATAGGTTTTATTACAGCTTTCCCATTTTAATTTATAAACCCATATATATTTCTTGTATTTATAAGCATTTAAATGCTCTTTATATCTTTCTTTACATTTTTTCTCAGTGTGACCTATATAGGATTTATTACAGCTTTCCCATTCTAATTTATAAACCCATATATATTTCTTGTTTTTATAAGCATTTAAATGCTCTTTATATCTTTCTTTAAATTTTTTCTCGGTGTGGCCTATATAGGTTTTATTACAGCTTTCCCATTCTAATTTATAAACCCATATATATTTCTTGTTTTTATAAGCATTTAAATGCTCTTTATATCTTTCTTTAAATTTTTTCTCGGTGTGGCCTATATAGGTTTTATTACAGCTTTCCCATTCTAATTTATAAACCCATATATATTTCTTGTTTTTATAAGCATTTAAATGCTCTTTATATCTTTCTTTAAATTTTTTCTCGGTGTGGCCTATGTAGGTTTTATTACAGCTTTCCCATTTTAATATATAAACCCATATATATTTCTTGTTTTTATAAACATTTAAATGCTCTTTATATCTTTCTTTAAATTTTTCTCGGTGTGGCCTATATAGGTTTTATTACAGCTTTCCCATTTTAATTTATAAACCCATATATATTTCTTGTTTTTATAAGCATTTAATAGCTCTTTATATCTTTCTTTACATTTTTTCTCAGTGTGACCTATATAGGTTTTATTACAGCTTTCCCATTCTAATTTATAAACCCATATATATTTCTTGTTTTTATAAGCATTTAAATGCTCTTTATATCTTTCTTTAAATTTTTCTCGGTGTGGCCTATATAGGTTTTATTACAGCTTTCCCATTTTAATTTATAAACCCATATATATTTCTTGTTTTTATAAGCATTTAAATGCTCTTTATATCTTTCTTTACATTTTTTCTCAGTGTGACCTATATAGGTTTTATTACAGCTTTCCCATTTTAATATATAAACCCATATATATTTCTTGTTTTTATAAGCATTTAAATGCTCTTTATATCTTTCTTTAAATTTTTCTCGGTGTGGCCTATATAGGTTTTATTACAGCTTTCCCATTCTAATTTATAAACCCATATATATTTCTTGTTTTTATAAGCATTTAAATGCTCTTTATATCTTTCTTTACATTTTTTCTCAGTGTGACCTATATAGGTTTTATTACAGCTTTCCCATTCTAATTTATAAACCCATATATATTTCTTGTTTTTATAAGCATTTAAATGCTCTTTAT
Source organism: Prosapia bicincta (assembly GCA_036971475.1). NCBI lineage: Eukaryota > Metazoa > Arthropoda > Insecta > Hemiptera > Cercopidae > Prosapia > Prosapia bicincta. The sequence continues at coordinate 8,203,031 of JBAIZL010000011.1, read as the reverse complement.
ATCTTTCTTTAAATTTTTTCTCAGTGTGACCTATATAGGTTTTATTACAGCTTTCCCATTCTAATTTATAAACCCATATATATTTCTTGTTTTTATAAGCATTTAAATGCTATTTATATCTTTCTTTAAATTTTTTCTCGGTGTGGCCTATATAGGTTTTATTACAGCTTTCCCATTTTAATTTATAAACCCATATATATTTCTTGTTTTTATAAGCATTTAAATGCTCTTTATATCTTTCTTTACATTTTTTCTCAGTGTGACCTATATAGGTTTTATTACAGCTTTCCCATTCTAATTTATAAACCCATATATATTTCTTGTTTTTATAAGCATTTAAATGCTCTTTATATCTTTCTTTAAATTTTTTCTCGGTGTGGCCTATATAGGTTTTATTACAGCTTTCCCATTCTAATTTATAACCCCATATATATTTCTTGTTTTTATAAGCATTTAAATGCTCTTTATATCTTTCTTTAAATTTTTTCTCGGTGTGGCCTATATAGGTTTTATTACAGCTTTCCCATTCTAATTTATAAACCCATATATATTTCTTGTTTTTATAAGCATTTAAATGCTCTTTATATCTTTCTTTAAATTTTTTCTCGGTGTGGCCTATGTAGGTTTTATTACAGCTTTCCCATTTTAATATATAAACCCATATATATTTCTTGTTTTTATAAACATTTAAATGCTCTTTATATCTTTCTTTAAATTTTTCTCGGTGTGGCCTATATAGGTTTTATTACAGCTTTCCCATTTTAATTTATAAACCCATATATATTTCTTGTTTTTATAAGCATTTAATAGCTCTTTATATCTTTCTTTACATTTTTTCTCAGTGTGACCTATATAGGTTTTATTACAGCTTTCCCATTCTAATTTATAAACCCATATATATTTCTTGTTTTTATAAGCATTTAAATGCTCTTTATATCTTTCTTTAAATTTTTCTCGGTGTGGCCTATATAGGTTTTATTACAGCTTTCCCATTTTAATTTATAAACCCATATATATTTCTTGTTTTTATAAGCATTTAATTGCTCTTTATATCTTTCTTTACATTTTTTCTCAGTGTGACCTATATAGGTTTTATTACAGCTTTACCATTTTAATTTATAAACCCATATATATTTCTTGTTTTTATAAGCATTTAAATGCTCTTTATATCTTTATTTACATTTTTTCTCAGTGTGACCTATATATACGTTTTATTACAGCTTTCCCATTTTAATTTATAAACCCATATATATTTCTTGTTTTTATAAGCATTTAATTGCTCTTTATATCTTTCTTTAAATTTTTCTCGGTGTGGCCTATATAGGTTTTATTACAGCTTTCCCATTTTAATTTATAAACCCATATATATTTCTTGTTTTTATAGCCATTTAATTGCTCTTTATATCTTTCTTTAAATTTTTCTCGGTGTGGCCTATATAGGTTTTATTACAGCTTTCCCATTTTAATTTATAAACCCATATATATTTCTTGTTTTTATAAGCATTTAATTGCTCTTTATATCTTTCTTTAAATTTTTTCTCGGTGTGGCCTATATAGGTTTTATTACAGCTTTCCCATTTTAATTTATAAACCCATATATATTTCTTGTTTAGATAAGCATTTAAATGCTCTTTATATCTTTCTTTAAATTTTTCTCGGTGTGGCCTATAAAGGTTTTATTACAGCTTTCCCATTTTAATTTATAAACCCATATATATTTCTTGTTTTTATAAGCATTTAATTGCTCTTTATATCTTTCTTTACATTTTTTCTCAGTGTGACCTATATAGGTTTTATTACAGCTTTCCCATTTTAATTTATAAACCCATATATATTTCTTGTTTTTATAAGCATTTAAATGCTCTTTATATCTTTCTTTACATTTTTTCTCAGTGTGACCTATATAGGTTTTATTACAGCTTTCCCATTTTAATTTATAAACCCATATATATTTCTTGTTTTTATAAGCATTTAATTGCTCTTTATATCTTTCTTTTAATTTTTTCTCAGTGTGACCTATATAGAATTTATTACAGCTTTCCCATTTTAATTTGTAAACCCATATATATTTCTTGTTTTTATAAGCATTTAAATGCTCTTTATATCTTTCTTTACATTTTTTCTCAGTGTGACCTATATAGGTTTTATTACAGCTTTCCCATTTTAATTTATAAACCCATATATATTTCTTGTTTTTATAAGCATTTAATTGCTCTTTATATCTTTCTTTACATTTTTTCTCAGTGTGACCTATATAGGTTTTATTACAGCTTTCCCATTTTAATTTATAAACCCATATATATTTCTTGTTTTTATAAGCATTTAAATGCTCTTTATATCTTTCTTTACATTTTTTCTCGGTGTGACCTATATAGGTTTTATTACAGCTTTCTCATTTTAATTTATAAACCCATATATATTTCTCGTTTTTATAAGCATTTAATTGCTCTTTATATCTTTCTTTAAATTTTTCTCGGTGTGGCCTATATAGGTTTTATTACAGCTTTCCCATTCTAATTTATAAACCCATATATATTTCTTGTTTTTATAAGCATTTAAATGCTCTTTATATCTTTCTTTAAATTTTTCTCGGTGTGGCCTATATAGGTTTTATTACAGCTTTCCCATTTTAATTTATAAACCCATATATATTTCTTGTTTTTATAAGCATTTAAATGCTCTTTATATCTTTCTTTACATTTTTTCTCAGTGTGACCTATATAGGTTTTATTACAGCTTTCCCATTTTAATTTATAAACCCATATATATTTCTTGTTTTTATAAGCATTTAAATGCTCTTTATATCTTTCTTTACATTTTTTCTCAGTGTGACCTATATAGGTTTTATTACAGCTTTCCCATTTTAATTTATAAACCCATATATATTTCTTGATTTTATAAGCATTTAAATGCTCTTCATATCTTGCTTTACATTTTTTCTCAGTGTGACCTATATAGGTTTTATTACAGCTTTCCCATTCTAATTTATAAACCCATATATATTTCTTGTTTTTATAAGCATTTAAATGCTCTTTATATCTTTCTTTAAATTTTTTCTCGGTGTGGCCTATGTAGGTTTTATTACAGCTTTCCCATTTTAATATATAAACCCATATATATTTCTTGTTTTTATAAACATTTAAATGCTCTTTATATCTTTCTTTAAATTTTTCTCGGTGTGGCCTATATAGGTTTTATTACAGCTTTCCCATTTTAATTTATAAACCCATATATATTTCTTGTTTTTATAAGCATTTAATAGCTCTTTATATCTTTCTTTACATTTTTTCTCAGTGTGACCTATATAGGTTTTATTACAGCTTTCCCATTCTAATTTATAAACCCATATATATTTCTTGTTTTTATAAGCATTTAAATGCTCTTTATATCTTTCTTTAAATTTTTCTCGGTGTGGCCTATATAGGTTTTATTACAGCTTTCCCATTTTAATTTATAAACCCATATATATTTCTTGTTTTTATAAGCATTTAATTGCTCTTTATATCTTTCTTTACATTTTTTCTCAGTGTGACCTATATAGGTTTTATTACAGCTTTACCATTTTAATTTATAAACCCATATATATTTCTTGTTTTTATAAGCATTTAAATGCTCTTTATATCTTTATTTACATTTTTTCTCAGTGTGACCTATATATACGTTTTATTACAGCTTTCCCATTTTAATTTATAAACCCATATATATTTCTTGTTTTTATAAGCATTTAATTGCTCTTTATATCTTTCTTTAAATTTTTCTCGGTGTGGCCTATATAGGTTTTATTACAGCTTTCCCATTTTAATTTATAAACCCATATATATTTCTTGTTTTTATAGCCATTTAATTGCTCTTTATATCTTTCTTTAAATTTTTCTCGGTGTGGCCTATATAGGTTTTATTACAGCTTTCCCATTTTAATTTATAAACCCATATATATTTCTTGTTTTTATAAGCATTTAATTGCTCTTTATATCTTTCTTTAAATTTTTTCTCGGTGTGGCCTATATAGGTTTTATTACAGCTTTCCCATTTTAATTTATAAACCCATATATATTTCTTGTTTAGATAAGCATTTAAATGCTCTTTATATCTTTCTTTAAATTTTTCTCGGTGTGGCCTATAAAGGTTTTATTACAGCTTTCCCATTTTAATTTATAAACCCATATATATTTCTTGTTTTTATAAGCATTTAATTGCTCTTTATATCTTTCTTTACATTTTTTCTCAGTGTGACCTATATAGGTTTTATTACAGCTTTCCCATTTTAATTTATAAACCCATATATATTTCTTGTTTTTATAAGCATTTAAATGCTCTTTATATCTTTCTTTACATTTTTTCTCAGTGTGACCTATATAGGTTTTATTACAGCTTTCCCATTTTAATTTATAAACCCATATATATTTCTTTTTTTTATAAGCATTTAATTGCTCTTTATATCTTTCTTTTAATTTTTTCTCAGTGTGACCTATATAGAATTTATTACAGCTTTCCCATTTTAATTTGTAAACCCATATATATTTCTTGTTTTTATAAGCATTTAAATGCTCTTTATATCTTTCTTTACATTTTTTCTCAGTGTGACCTATATAGGTTTTATTACAGCTTTCCCATTTTAATTTATAAACCCATATATATTTCTTGTTTTTATAAGCATTTAATTGCTCTTTATATCTTTCTTTACATTTTTTCTCAGTGTGACCTATATAGGTTTTATTACAGCTTTCCCATTTTAATTTATAAACCCATATATATTTCTTGTTTTTATAAGCATTTAAATGCTCTTTATATCTTTCTTTACATTTTTTCTCGGTGTGACCTATATAGGTTTTATTACAGCTTTCTCATTTTAATTTATAAACCCATATATATTTCTCGTTTTTATAAGCATTTAATTGCTCTTTATATCTTTCTTTAAATTTTTCTCGGTGTGGCCTATATAGGTTTTATTACAGCTTTCCCATTCTAATTTATAAACCCATATATATTTCTTGTTTTTATAAGCATTTAAATGCTCTTTATATCTTTCTTTAAATTTTTCTCGGTGTGGCCTATATAGGTTTTATTACAGCTTTCCCATTTTAATTTATAAACCCATATATATTTCTTGTTTTTATAAGCATTTAAATGCTCTTTATATCTTTCTTTACATTTTTTCTCAGTGTGACCTATATAGGTTTTATTACAGCTTTCCCATTTTAATTTATAAACCCATATATATTTCTTGTTTTTATAAGCATTTAAATGCTCTTTATATCTTTCTTTACATTTTTTCTCAGTGTGACCTATATAGGTTTTATTACAGCTTTCCCATTTTAATTTATAAACCCATATATATTTCTTGATTTTATAAGCATTTAAATGCTCTTTATATCTTGCTTTACATTTTTTCTCAGTGTGACCTATATAGGTTTTATTACAGCTTTCCCATTCTAATTTATAAACCCATATATATTTCTTGTTTTTATAAGCATTTAAATGCTCTTTATATCTTTCTTTAAATTTTTTCTCAGTGTGACCTATATAGGTTTTATTACAGCTTTCCCATTCTAATTTATAAACCCATATATATTTCTTGTTTTTATAAGCATTTAAATGCTATTTATATCTTTCTTTAAATTTTTTCTCGGTGTGGCCTATATAGGTTTTATTACAGCTTTCCCATTTTAATTTATAAACCCATATATATTTCTTGTTTTTATAGGCATTTAAATGCTCTTTGTATCTTTCTTTACATTTTTTCTCAGTGTGACCTATATAGGATTTATTACAGCTTTCTTATTCTAATTTATAAACCCATATATATTTCTTGTTTTTATAAGCATTTAAATGCTCTTTATATCTTTCTTTAAATTTTTTCTCGGTGTGGCCTATATAGGTTTTATTACAGCTTTCCCATTCTAATTTATAAACCCATATATATTTCTTGTTTTTATAAGCATTTAAATGCTCTTTATATCTTTCTTTAAATTTTTTCTCGGTGTGGCCTATGTAGGTTTTATTACAGCTTTCCCATTTTAATATATAAACCCATATATATTTCTTGTTTTTATAAACATTTAAATGCTCTTTATATCTTTCTTTAAATTTTTCTCGGTGTGGCCTATATAGGTTTTATTACAGCTTTCCCATTTTAATTTATAAACCCATATATATTTCTTGTTTTTATAAGCATTTAATAGCTCTTTATATCTTTCTTTACATTTTTTCTCAGTGTGACCTATATAGGTTTTATTACAGCTTTCCCATTCTAATTTATAAACCCATATATATTTCTTGTTTTTATAAGCATTTAAATGCTCTTTATATCTTTCTTTAAATTTTTCTCGGTGTGGCCTATATAGGTTTTATTACAGCTTTCCCATTTTAATTTATAAACCCATATATATTTCTTGTTTTTATAAGCATTTAAATGCTCTTTATATCTTTCTTTACATTTTTTCTCAGTGTGACCTATATAGGTTTTATTACAGCTTTCCCATTTTAATTTATAAACCCATATATATTTCTTGTTTTTATAAGCATTTAAATGCTCTTTATATCTTTCTTTAAATTTTTCTCGGTGTGGCCTATATAGGTTTTATTACAGCTTTCCCATTCTAATTTATAAACCCATATATATATATCTTGTTTTTATAAGCATTTAAATGCTCTGTATATCTTTCTTTACATTTTTTCTCAGTGTGACCTATATAGGTTTTATTACAGCTTTCCCATTCTAATTTATAAACCCATATATATTTCTTGTTTTTATAAGCATTTAAATGCTCTTTATATCTTTCTTTAAATTTTTTCTCAGTGTGACCTATATAGGTTTTATTACAGCTTTCCCATTCTAATTTATAAACCCATATATATTTCTTGTTTTTATAAGCATTTAAATGCTATTTATATCTTTCTTTAAATTTTTCTCGGTGTGGCCTATATAGGTTTTATTACAGCTTTCCCATTTTAATTTATAAACCCATATATATTTCTTGTTTTTATAAGCATTTAAATGCTCTTTATATCTTTCTTTACATTTTTTCTCAGTGTGACCTATATAGGTTTTATTACAGCTTTCCCATTTTAATTTATAAACCCATATATATTTCTTGTTTTTATAAGCATTTAAATGCTCTTTATATCTTTCTTTAAATTTTTCTCGGTGTGGCCTATATAGGTTTTATTACAGCTTTCCCATTCTAATTTATAAACCCATATATATATATCTTGTTTTTATAAGCATTTAAATGCTCTTTATATCTTTCTTTACATTTTTTCTCAGTGTGACCTATATAGGTTTTATTACAGCTTTCCCATTCTAATTTATAAACCCATATATATTTCTTGTTTTTATAAGCATTTAAATGCTCTTTATATCTTTCTTTAAATTTTTTCTCAGTGTGACCTATATAGGTTTTATTACAGCTTTCCCATTCTAATTTATAAACCCATATATATTTCTTGTTTTTATAAGCATTTAAATGCTATTTATATCTTTCTTTAAATTTCTTCTCGGTGTGGCCTATATAGGTTTTATTACAGCTTTCCCATTTTAATTTATAAACCCATATATATTTCTTGTTTTTATAAGCATTTAAATGCTCTTTATATCTTTCTTTACATTTTTTCTCAGTGTGACCTATATAGGTTTTATTACAGCTTTCCCATTCTAATTTATAAACCCATATATATTTCTTGTTTTTATAAGCATTTAAATGCTCTTTATATCTTTCTTTAAATTTTTTCTCGGTGTGGCCTATATAGGTTTTATTACAGCTTTCCCATTCTAATTTATAACCCCATATATATTTCTTGTTTTTATAAGCATTTAAATGCTCTTTATATCTTTCTTTAAATTTTTTCTCGGTGTGGCCTATATAGGTTTTATTACAGCTTTCCCATTCTAATTTATAAACCCATATATATTTCTTGTTTTTATAAGCATTTAAATGCTCTTTATATCTTTCTTTAAATTTTTTCTCGGTGTGGCCTATGTAGGTTTTATTACAGCTTTCCCATTTTAATATATAAACCCATATATATTTCTTGTTTTTATAAACATTTAAATGCTCTTTATATCTTTCTTTAAATTTTTCTCGGTGTGGCCTATATAGGTTTTATTACAGCTTTCCCATTTTAATTTATAAACCCATATATATTTCTTGTTTTTATAAGCATTTAATAGCTCTTTATATCTTTCTTTACATTTTTTCTCAGTGTGACCTATATAGGTTTTATTACAGCTTTCCCATTCTAATTTATAAACCCATATATATTTCTTGTTTTTATAAGCATTTAAATGCTCTTTATATCTTTCTTTAAATTTTTCTCGGTGTGGCCTATATAGGTTTTATTACAGCTTTCCCATTTTAATTTATAAACCCATATATATTTCTTGTTTTTATAAGCATTTAAATGCTCTTTATATCTTTCTTTACATTTTTTCTCAGTGTGACCTATATAGGTTTTATTACAGCTTTCCCATTTTAATTTATAAACCCATATATATTTCTTGTTTTTATAAGCATTTAAATGCTCTTTATATCTTTCTTTACATTTTTTCTCAGTGTGACCTATATAGGTTTTATTACAGCTTTCCCATTTTAATTTATAAACCCATATATATTTCTTGATTTTATAAGCAATTAATTGCTCTTTATATCTTTCTTTACATTTTACTCAGTGTGACCTATATAGGTTTTATTACAGCTTTCCCATTCTAATTTATAAACCCATATATATTTCTTGTTTTTATAAGCATTTAAATGCTCTTTATATCTTTCTTTACATTTTTTCTCAGTGTGACCTATATAGGTTTTATTACAGCTTTCCCATTCTAATTTATAAACCCATATATATTTCTTGTTTTTATAAGCATTTAAATGCTCTTTATATCTATCTTTAAATTTTTTCTCGGTGTGGCCTATATAGGTTTTATTACAGCTTTCCCATTCTAATTTATAAACCCATATATATTCCTTGTTTTTATAAGCATTTAAATGCTCTTTATATCTTTCTTTAAATTTTTTCTCGGTGTGGCCTATATAGGTTTTATTACAGCTTTCCCATTCTAATTTATAAACCCATATATATTTCTTGTTTTTATAAGCATTTAAATGCTCTTTATATCTTTCTTTAAATTTGTTCTCGGTGTGGCCTATGTAGGTTTTATTACAGCTTTCCCATTTTAATTTATAAACCCATATATATTTCTTGTTTTTATAAGCATTTAAATGCTCTTTATATCTTTCTTTAAATTTTTCTCGGTGTGGCCTATATAGGTTTTATTACAGCTTTCCCATTTTAATTTATAAACCCATATATATTTCTTGTTTTTATAAGCATTTAATAGCTCTTTATATCTTTCGTTACATTTTTTCTCAGTGTGACCTATATAGGTTTTATTACAGCTTTCCCATTCTAATTTATAAACCCATATATATTTCTTGTTTTTATAAGCATTTAAATGCTCTTTATATCTTTCTTTAAATTTTTCTCGGTGTGGCCTATATAGGTTTTATTACAGCTTTCCCATTTTAATTTATAAACCCATATATATTTCTTGTTTTTATAAGCATTTAATTGCTCTTTATATCTTTCTTTACATTTTTTCTCAGTGTGACCTATATAGGTTTTATTACAGCTTTCCCATTTTAATTTATATACCCATATATATTTCTTGTTTTTATAAGCATTTAATTGCTCTTTATATCTTTCTTTAAATTTTTCTCTGTGTGGCCTATATAGGTTTTATTACAGCTTTCCCATTTTAATTTATAAACCCATATATATTTCTTGTTTTTATAAGCATTTAATTGCTCTTTATATCTTTCTTTAAATTTTTCTCGGTGTGGCCTATATAGGTTTTATTACAGCTTTCCCATTTTAATTTATAAACCCATATATATTTCTTGTTTATATAAGCATTTAAATGCTCTTTATATCTTTCTTTAAATTTTTCTCTGTGTGGCCTATATAGGTTTTATTACAGCTTTCCCATTTTAATTTATAAACCCATATATATTTCTTGTTTTTATAAGCATTTAAATGCTCTTTATATCTTTCTTTACATTTTTTCTCAGTGTGACCTATATAGGTTTTATTACAGCTTTCCCATTTTAATTTATAAACCCATATATATTTCTTGTTTTTATAAGCATTTAATTGCTCTTTATATCTTTCTTTACATTTTTTCTCAGTGTGACCTATATAGGTTTTATTACAGCTTTCCCATTTTAATTTATAAACCCATATATTTCTTGTTTTTATAAGCATTTAAATGCTCTTTATATCTTTCTTTACATTTTTTCTCAGTGTGACCTATATAGGTTTTATTACAGCTTTCCCATTTTAATTTATAAACCCATATATATTTCTTGTTTTTATAAGCATTTAATTGCTCTTTATATCTTTCTTATAATTTTTTCTCAGTGTGACCTATATAGGTTTTATTACAGCTTTCCCATTTTAATTTATAAACCCATATATATTTCTTGTTTTTATAAGCATTTAAATGCTCTTTATATCTTTCTTTACATTTTTTCTCAGTGTGACCTATATAGGTTTTATTACAGCTTTCCCATTTTAATTTATAAACCCATATATATTTCTTGTTTTTATAAGCATTTAAATGCTCTTTATATCTTTCTTTAAATTTTTCTCGGTGTGGCCTATATAGGTTTTATTACAGCTTTCCCATTCTAATTTATAAACCCATATATATTTCTTGTTTTTATAAGCATTTAAATGCTCTTTATATCTTTCTTTAAATTTTTCTCGGTGTGGCCTATATAGGTTTTATTACAGCTTTCCCATATTAATTTATAAACCCATATATATTTCTTGTTTTTATAAGCATTTAAATGCTCTTTATATCTTTCTTTAAATTTTTCTCGGTGTGGCCTATATAGGTTTTATTACAGCTTTCCCATTTTAATTTATAAACCCATATATATTTCTTGTTTTTATAAGCATTTAAATGCTCTTTATATCTTTCTTTAAATTTTTCTCGGTGTGGCCTATATAAGTTTTATTACAGCTTTCTCATTTTAATTTATAAACCCATATATATTTCTTGTTTTTATAAGCATTTAAATGCTCTTTATATCTTTCTTTACATTTTTTCTCAGTGTGACCTATATAGGTTTTATTACAGCTTTCCAATTTTAATTTATAAACCCATATATATTTCTTGTTTTTATAAGCATTTAAATGCTCTTTATATCTTTCTTTACATTTTTTCTCAGTGTGACCTATATAGGTTTTATTACAGCTTTCCCATTTTAATTTATAAACCCATATATATTTCTTGTTTTTATAAGCATTTAAATGCTCTTTATATCTTTCTTTACATTTTTTCTCAGTGTGACCTATATAGGTTTTATTACAGCTTTCCCATTTTAATTTATAAACCCATATATATTTCTTGTTTTTATAAGCATTTAATTGCTCTTTATATCTTTCTTTACATTTTTTCTCAGTGTGACCTATATAGGTTTTATTACAGCTTTCCCATTCTAATTTATAAACCCATATATATTTCTTGTTTTTATAAGCATTTAAATGCTCTTTATATCTTTCTTTAAATTTTTTCTCGGTGTGGCCTATATAGGTTTTATTACAGCTTTCCCATTTTAATTTATAAACCCATATATATTTCTTGTTTTTATAAGCATTTAAATGCTCTTTATATCTTTCTTTAAATTTTTCTCGGTGTGGCCTATATAGGTTTTATTACAGCTTTCCCATTTTAATTTATAAACCCATATATATTTCTTGTTTTTATAAGCATTTAAATTTTCTTTATATCTTTCTTTACATTTTTTCTCGGTGTGGCCTATATAGGTTTTATTACAGCTTTCCCATTTTAATTTATAAACCCATATATATTTCTTGTTTTTATAAGCATTTAAATGCTCTTTATATCTTTCTTTAAATTTTTCTCGGTGTGGCCTATATAGGTTTTATTACAGCTTTCCCATTTTAATTTATAAACCCATATATATTTCTTGTTTTTATAAGCATTTAAATGCTCTTTATATCTTTCTTTAAAATTTTCTCGGTGTGGCCTATATAGGTTTTATTACAGCTTTCCCATTTTAATTTATAAACCCATATATATTTCTTGTTTTTATAAGCATTTAAATGCTCTTTATATCTTTCTTTAAATTTTTCTCGGTGTGACCTATATAGGTTTTATTACAGCTTTCCCATTTTAATTTATAAACCCATATATATTTCTTGTTTTTATAGGCATTTAAATGCTCTTTATATCTTTCTTTACATTTTTTCTCGGTGTGGCCTATATAGGTTTTATTACAGCTTTCCCATTTTAATTTATAAACCCATATATATTTCTTGTTTTTATAGGCATTTAAATGCTCTTTATATCTTTCTTTAAATTTTTCTCGGTGTGACCTATATAGGTTTTATTACAGCTTTCCCATTTTAATTTATAAACCCATATATATTTCTTGTTTTTATAAGCATTTAAGTGCTCTTTATATCTTTCTTTATATTTTTTCTCGGTGTGGCCTATATAGGTTTTATTACAGCTTTCCCATTTTAATTTATAAACCCATATATATTTCTTGTTTTTATAAGCATTTAAATGCTCTTTATATCTTTCTTTAAATTTTTTCTCAGTGTGACCTATATAGGTTTTATTACAGCTTTCCCATTTTAATTTATAAACCCATATATATTTCTTGTTTTTATAAGCATTTAATTGCTCTTTATATCTTTCTTTAAATTTTTTCTCGGTGTGACCTATATAGGTTTTATTACAGCTTTCCCATTTTAATTTATACACCCATATATATTTCTTGTTTTTATAGGCATTTAATTGCTCTTTATATCTTTCTTTAAATTTTATCTCGGTGTGACCTATATAGGTTTTATTACAGCTTTCCCATTTTAATTTATAAACCCATATATATTTCTTGTTTTTATAGGCATTTAATTGCTCTTTATATCTTTCTTTAAATTTTTTCTCAGTGTGACCTATATAGGTTTTATTACAGCTTTCCCATTTTAATTTATAAACCCATATATATTTCTTGTTTTTATAAGCATTTAAATGCTCATTATATCTTTCTTTACATTTTTTCTCAGTGTGACCTATATAGGTTTTATTACAGCTTTCCCATTTTAATTTATAAACCCATATATATTTCTTGTTTTTATAAGCATTTAAATGCTCTTTATATCTTTCTTTAAATTTTTTCTCAGTGTGACCTATATAGGTTTTATTACAGCTTTCCCATTTTAATTTATAAACCCATATATATTTCTTGTTTTTATAAGCATTTAAATGCTCTTTATATCTTTCTTTACATTTTTTCTCAGTGTGACCTATATAGGTTTTATTACAGCTTTCCCATTTTAATTTTTAAACCCATATATATTTCTTGTTTTTATAAGCATTTAAATGCTCTTTATATCTTTCTTTACATTTTTTCTCAGTGTGACCTATATAGGTTTTATTACAGCTTTCCCATTTTAATTTATAAACCCATATATATTTCTTGTTTTTATAAGCATTTAAATGCTCTTTATATCTTTCTTTAAATTTTTCTCGGTGTGGCCTATATAGGTTTTATTACAGCTTTCCCATTTTAATTAATAAACCCATATATATTTCTTGTTTTTATAAGCATTTAAATGCTCTTTATATCTTTCTTTACATTTTTTCTCAGTGTGACCTATATAGGTTTTATTACAGCTTTCCCATTTTAATTTATAAACCCATATATATTTCTTGTTTTTATAAGCATTTAAATGCTCTTTATATCTTTCTTTACATTTTTTCTCAGTGTGACCTATATAGGTTTTATTACAGCTTTCCCATTTTAATTTATAAACCCATATATATATCTTGTTTTTATAAGCATTTAAATGCTCTTTATATCTTTCTTTACATTTTTCTCAGTGTGACCTATATAGGTTTTATTACAGCTTTCCCATTTTAATTTATAAACCCATATATATTTCTTGTTTTTATAAGCATTTAAATGCTCTTTATATCTTTCTTTACATTTTTTCTCAGTGTGACCTATATAGGTTTTATTACAGCTTTCCCATTTAGTTTATAAACCCATATATATTTCTTGTTTTTATAAGCATTTAAATGCTCTTTATATCTTTCTTTACATTTTTTCTCAGTGTTACCTATATAGGTTTTATTACAGCTTTCCCATTTTAATTTATAAACCCATATATATTTCTTGTTTTTATAAGCATTTAAATGCTCTTTATATCTTTCTTTACATTTTTTCTCAGTGTGACCTATATAGGTTTTATTACAGCTTTCCCATTTTAATTTATAAACCCATATATATTTCTTGTTTTTATAAGCATTTAAATGCTCTTTATATCTTTCTTTAAATTTTTTCTCAGTGTGACCTATATAGGTTTTATTACAGCTTTCCCATTTTAATTTATAAACCCATATATATTTCTTGTTTTTATAAGCATTTAAATGCTCTTTATATCTTTCTTTACATTTTTTCTCAGTGTGACCTATATAGGTTTTATTACAGCTTTCCCATTTTAATTTATAAACCCATATATATTTCTTGTTTTTATAAGCATTTAAATGCTCTTTATATCTTTCTTTACATTTTTTCTCAGTGTGACCTATATAGGTTTTATTACAGCTTTCCCATTTTAATTTATAAACCCATATATATTTCTTGTTTTTATAAGCATTTAAATGCTCTTTATATCTTTCTTTACATTTTTTCTCAGTGTGACCTATATAGGTTTTATTACAGCTTTCCCATTTTAATTTATAAACCAATATATATTTCTTGTTTTTATAAGCATTTAAATGCTCTTTATATCTTTCTTTACATTTTTTCTCAGTGTGACCTATATATGTTTTATTACAGCTTTCCCATTTTAATTTATAAACCCATATATATTTCTTGTTTTTATAAGCATTTAAATGCTCTTTATATCTTTCTTTACATTTTTTCTCAGTGTGACCTATATAGGTTTTATTACAGCTTTCCCATTTTAATTTATAAACCCATATATATTTCTTGTTTTTATAAGCATTTAAATGCTCTTTATATCTTTCTTTACATTTTTTCTCAGTGTGACCTATATAGGTTTTATTACAGCTTTCCCATTTTAATTTATAAACCCATATATATTTCTTGTTTTTATAAGCATTTAAATGCTCTTTATATCTTTCTTTAAATTTTTCTCGGTGTGGCCTATATAGGTTTTATTACAGCTTTCCCATTTTAATTATTAAACCCATATATATTTCTTGTTTTTATAAGCATTTAAATGCTCTTTATATCTTTCTTTACATTTTTTCTCAGTGTGACCTATATAGGTTTTATTACAGCTTTCCCATTTTAATTTATAAACCCATATATATTTCTTGTTTTTATAAGCATTTAAATGCTCTTTATATCTTTCTTTACATTTTTTCTCAGTGTGACCTATATAGGTTTTATTACAGCTTTCCCATTTTAATTTATAAACCCATATATATTTCTTGTTTTTATAAGCATTTAAATGCTCTTTATATCTTTCTTTACATTTTTTCTCAGTGTGACCTATATAGGTTTTATTACAGCTTTCCCATTTTAATTTATAAACCCATATATATTTCTTGTTTTTATAAGCATTTAAATGCTCTTTATATCTTTCTTTACATTTTTTCTCAGTGTGACCTATATAGGTTTTATTACAGCTTTCCCATTTAGTTTATAAACCCATATATATTTCTTGTTTTTATAAGCATTTAAATGCTCTTTATATCTTTCTTTACATTTTTTCTCAGTGTTACCTATATAGGTTTTATTACAGCTTTCCCATTTTAATTTATAAACCCATATATATTTCTTGTTTTTATAAGCATTTAAATGCTCTTTATATCTTTCTTTACATTTTTTCTCAGTGTGACCTATATAGGTTTTATTACAGCTTTCCCATTTTAATTTATAAACCCATATATATTTCTTGTTTTTATAAGCATTTAAATGCTCTTTATATCTTTCTTTAAATTTTTTCTCAGTGTGACCTATATAGGTTTTATTACAGCTTTCCCATTTTAATTTATAAACCCATATATATTTCTTGTTTTTATAAGCATTTAATTGCTCTTTATATCTTTCTTTACATTTTTTCTCAGTGTGACCTATATAGGTTTTATTACAGCTTTCCCATTTTAATTTATAAACCCATATATTTCTTGTTTTTATAAGCATTTAAATGCTCTTTATATCTTTCTTTACATTTTTTCTCAGTGTGACCTATATAGGTTTTATTACAGCTTTCCCATTATAATTTATAAACCCATATATATTTCTTGTTTTTATAAGCATTTAATTGCTCTTTATATCTTTCTTATAATTTTTTCTCAGTGTGACCTATATAGGTTTTATTACAGCTTTCCCATTTTAATTTATAAACCCATATATATTTCTTGTTTTTATAAGCATTTAAATGCTCTTTATATCTTTCTTTACATTTTTTCTCAGTGTGACCTATATAGGTTTTATTACAGCTTTCTCATTTTAATTTATAAACCCATATATATTTCTTGTTTTTATAAGCATTTAATTGCTCTTTATATCTTTCTTTAAATTTTTCTCGGTGTGGCCTATATAGGTTTTATTACAGCTTTCCCATTCTAATTTATAAACCCATATATATTTCTTGTTTTTATAAGCATTTAAATGCTCTTTATATCTTTCTTTAAATTTTTCTCGGTGTGGCCTATATAGGTTTTATTACAGCTTTCCCATTTTAATTTATAAACCCATATATATTTCTTGTTTTTATAAGCATTTAAATGCTCTTTATATCTTTCTTTAAATTTTTCTCGGTGTGGCCTATATAGGTTTTATTACAGCTTTCCCATTTTAATTTATAAACCCATATATATTTCTTGTTTTTATAAGCATTTAAATGCTCTTTATATCTTTCTTTAAATTTTTCTCGGTGTGGCCTATATAAGTTTTATTACAGCTTTCTCATTTTAATTTATAAACCCATATATATTTCTTGTTTTTATAAGCATTTAAATGCTCTTTATATCTTTCTTTACATTTTTTCTCAGTGTGACCTATATAGGTTTTATTACAGCTTTCCAATTTTAATTTATAAACCCATATATATTTCTTGTTTTTATAAGCATTTAAATGCTCTTTATATCTTTCTTTACATTTTTTCTCAGTGTGACCTATATAGGTTTTATTACAGCTTTCCCATTTTAATTTATAAACCCATATATATTTCTTGTTTTTATAAGCATTTAAATGCTCTTTATATCTTTCTTTACATTTTTTCTCAGTGTGACCTATATAGGTTTTATTACAGCTTTCCCATTTTAATTTATAAACCCATATATATTTCTTGTTTTTATAAGCATTTAATTGCTCTTTATATCTTTCTTTACATTTTTTCTCAGTGTGACCTATATAGGTTTTATTACAGCTTTCCCATTCTAATTTATAAACCCATATATATTTCTTGTTTTTATAAGCATTTAAATGCTCTTTATATCTTTCTTTAAATTTTTTCTCGGTGTGGCCTATATAGGTTTTATTACAGCTTTCCCATTTTAATTTATAAACCCATATATATTTCTTGTTTTTATAAGCATTTAAATGCTCTTTATATCTTTCTTTAAATTTTTCTCGGTGTGGCCTATATAGGTTTTATTACAGCTTTCCCATTTTAATTTATAAACCCATATATATTTCTTGTTTTTATAAGCATTTAAATGCTCTTTATATCTTTCTTTACATTTTTTCTCGGTGTGGCCTATATAGGTTTTATTACAGCTTTCCCATTTTAATTTATAAACCCATATATATTTCTTGTTTTTATAAGCATTTAAATGCTCTTTTTATCTTTCTTTAAATTTTTCTCGGTGTGGCCTATATAGGTTTTATTACAGCTTTCCCATTTTAATTTATAAACCCATATATATTTCTTGTTTTTATAAGCATTTAAATGCTCTTTATATCTTTCTTTAAATTTTTCTCGGTGTGGCCTATATAGGTTTTATTACAGCTTTCCCATTTTAATTTATAAACCCATATATATTTCTTGTTTTTATAAGCATTTAAATGCTCTTTATATCTTTCTTTAAATTTTTCTCGGTGTGACCTATATAGGTTTTATTACAGCTTTCCCATTTTAATTTATAAACCCATATATATTTCTTGTTTTTATAAGCATTTAAATGCTCTTTATATCTTTCTTTACATTTTTTCTCGGTGTGGCCTATATAGGTTTTATTACAGCTTTCCCATTTTAATTTATAAACCCATATATATTTCTTGTTTTTATAAGCATTTAAATGCTCTTTATATCTTTCTCTAAATTTTTCTCGGTGTGACCTATATAGGTTTTATTACAGCTTTCCCATTTTAATTTATAAACCCATATATATTTCTTGTTTTTATAAGCATTTAAGTGCTCTTTATATCTTTCTTTATATTTTTTCTCGGTGTGGCCTATATAGGTTTTATTACAGCTTTCCCATTTTAATTTATAAACCCATATATATTTCTTGTTTTTATAAGCATTTAAATGCTCTTTATATCTTTCTTTAAATTTTTTCTCAGTGTGACCTATATAGGTTTTATTACAGCTTTCCCATTTTAATTTATAAACCCATATATATTTCTTGTTTTTATAAGCATTTAATTGCTCTTTATATCTTTCTCTAAATTTTTTCTCGGTGTGACCTATATAGGTTTTATTACAGCTTTCCCATTTTAATTTATACACCCATATATATTTCTTGTTTTTATAGGCATTTAATTGCTCTTTATATCTTTCTTTAAATTTTATCTCGGTGTGACCTATATAGGTTTTATTACAGCTTTCCCATTTTAATTTATAAACCCATATATATTTCTTGTTTTTATAGGCATTTAATTGCTCTTTATATCTTTCTTTAAATTTTTTCTCAGTGTGACCTATATAGGTTTTATTACAGCTTTCCCATTTTAATTTATAAACCCATATATATTTCTTGTTTTTATAAGCATTTAAATGCTCTTTATATCTTTCTTTACATTTTTTCTCAGTGTGACCTATATAGGTTTTATTACAGCTTTCCCATTTTAATTTATAAACCCATATATATTTCTTGTTTTTATAAGCATTTAAATGCTCTTTATATCTTTCTTTACATTTTTTCTCAGTGTGACCTATATAGGTTTTATTACAGCTTTCCCATTTTAATTTATAAACCCATATATATTTCTTGTTTTTATAAGCATTTAAATGCTCTTTATATCTTTCTTTACATTTTTTCTCAGTGTGACCTATATAGGTTTTATTACAGCTTTCCCATTTTAATTTATAAACCCATATATATTTCTTGTTTTTATAAGCATTTAAATGCTCTTTATATCTTTCTTTACATTTTTTCTCAGTGTGACCTATATAGGTTTTATTACAGCTTTCCCATTTTAATTTATAAACCCATATATATTTCTTGTTTTTATAAGCATTTAAATGCTCTTTATATCTTTCTTTAAATTTTTCTCGGTGTGGCCTATATAGGTTTTATTACAGCTTTCCCATTTTAATTAATAAACCCATATATATTTCTTGTTTTTATAAGCATTTAAATGCTCTTTATATCTTTCTTTACATTTTTTCTCAGTGTGACCTATATAGGTTTTATTACAGCTTTCCCATTTTAATTTATAAACCCATATATATTTCTTGTTTTTATAAGCATTTAAATGCTCTTTATATCTTTCTTTACATTTTTTCTCAGTGTGACCTATATAGGTTTTATTACAGCTTTCCCATTTTAATTTATAAACCCATATATATTTCTTGTTTTTATAAGCATTTAAATGCTCTTTATATCTTTCTTTACATTTTTTCTCAGTGTGACCTATATAGGTTTTATTACAGCTTTCCCATTTTAATTTATAAACCCATATATATTTCTTGTTTTTATAAGCATTTAAATGCTCTTTATATCTTTCTTTAAATTTTTCTCGGTGTGGCCTATATAGGTTTTATTACAGCTTTCCCATTTTAATTTATAAACCCATATATATTTCTTGTTTTTATAAGCATTTAAATGCTCTTTATATCTTTCTTTAAATTTTTCTCGGTGTGGCCTATATAGGTTTTATTACAGCTTTCCCATTTTAATTTATAAACCCATATATATTTCTTGTTTTTATAAGCATTTAAATGCTCTTTATATCTTTCTTTACATTTTTTCTCAGTGTGACCTATATAGGTTTTATTACAGCTTTCCCATTTTAATTTATAAACCCATATATATTTCTTGTTTTTATAAGCATTTAAATGCTCTTTATATCTTTCTTTACATTTTTTCTCAGTGTGACCTATATAGGTTTTATTACAGCTTTCCCATTTTAATTTATAAACCCATATATATTTCTTGTTTTTATAAGCATTTAAATGCTCTTTATATCTTTCTTTAAATTTTTCTCGGTGTGGCCTATATAGGTTTTATTACAGCTTTCCCATTTTAATTAATAAACCCATATATATTTCTTGTTTTTATAAGCATTTAAATGCTCTTTATATCTTTCTTTACATTTTTTCTCAGTGTGACCTATATAGGTTTTATTACAGCTTTCCCATTTTAATTTATAAACCCATATATATTTCTTGTTTTTATAAGCATTTAAATGCTCTTTATATCTTTCTTTACATTTTTTCTCAGTGTGACCTATATAGGTTTTATTACAGCTTTCCCATTTTAATTTATAAACCCATATATATTTCTTGTTTTTATAAGCATTTAAATGCTCTTTATATCTTTCTTTACATTTTTTCTCAGTGTGACCTATATAGGTTTTATTACAGCTTTCCCATTTTAATTTATAAACCCATATATATTTCTTGTTTTTATAAGCATTTAAATGCTCTTTATATCTTTCTTTACATTTTTTCTCAGTGTGACCTATATAGGTTTTATTACAGCTTTCCCATTTTAATTTATAAACCCATATATATTTCTTGTTTTTATAAGCATTTAAATGCTCTTTATATCTTTTTTAAAATTTTTTCTCAGTGTTACCTATATAGGTTTTATTACAGCTTTCCCATTTTAATTTATAAACACATATATATTTCTTGTTTTTATAAGCATTTAAATGCTCTTTATATCTTTTTTAAAATTTTTTCTCAGTGTTACCTATATAGGTTTTATTACAGATTCCCCATTTTAATTTATAAACACCACCTTTTTTATCCATATTATTTATTTTATTATTGTTATTCATTATTTATTATTAGTGTTGTATGTAATTTTGATATTTTTATTGTTAAATAATAATTGGTGATATTTTTTATTTCATTACCTGGAAATAAAACTGACGTCCATATTGTATTATGATCATTAGTTTTGTAAATTAAATTATTATGTTGTTTATTAAAAAATATTATAAAATAGTTGATATTTTTCTTTTTATAACAATTTTCTTTTGCAATTTGATAAATTAGGTGTTTTTCTCTTATTTTATTTCCTCCATTCATGGGGATTTTGTGCAATTTATATAATAAGTCATATAAAGCAGCTATCTTTTAGTTATATGGGTGATTATAATTATTTAATTTGTTTGTGTTGGTTTATGTTATATCATATATTTAAATTCTTCTAATTTTTTCTTATTATTGTTAATCTATAAAATTTATTTTATTGTTTGTCTCCGTTTCATAAGTAAATTCAATATTTTTATTAATTTTATTAGAAATATTTGTTAAATTTATACTATTATAGCTCGATATATACATTCCATCATCTACATATCTAAACCAATAACCATCGTTAACATATATTTTTATAATTTCATTTATTTTGCTATCTAATTGTTGTAAAAATAATTATTCAGATAATATAATTGATAATGGGGAGTCCATAGGAAGACCATCTTCTTGTTTATAAATTTTATCATTGTATGAAAAATAATTTGATTTCATATTATTTTCAGTGTATTTAAAATATCTAAATATTTGTAATTAGTACAAAAATAATGTAGATTATTGCTTTATTTGATACAACCACCCATAACAATTACTTTTACACTCCCCCCCACACTCACAATATACTCACACTCACTCATGAAACACGCACTATTTACTAAAATGTTTTTTAAGAAAATTTAGTGCTCCTGTGTATTTATAGACACTACAAGATGTTGCAATGTATTTAAATTAATCTATTCTCTTTGAAAATATAATACAAAAGAAGGGAGAAATATTTTTTTTAGTTATAACTTTTAAAATTGGAATTTGGGTTATAAAAGCTAGTTTTGTGCTGTCCATGGCATTTAGATTAGTTATGGTTGAGCTTTGTAATATATTGACTTGCACAAATTAAATTTTCAAAAATGTTTCAGCACATCATATTTTATTATTTTAAACAAACAGAATTGTAATTCTCTCTCATAAAATAAAAATTAGCTAAAGACATTTTATTGAAATTCTTGTCTGGAAAGTTATTTAGAATTCGTTATGACTCATCCCGATGAGTGAAGGAAGTTATAGGTAATAAGTTAGTTTTATGAGGCACAAAGGCACCATTTGGCAAGGTACAGACGCGCAATGATACCCAAAGTGGGATATGAGAGCCATTTGGATCTGTGCCAACGTCCATGGAAAGATAATAACTGATTTATTACATTTTTTTGTTACATTGTCTTTGAAGTTTTACAATGTTTAAATCCGTTTCTTCTCTATTGTAAAGAGTTATATATAAAATAAGTATAATGTTCAAATATTTGTGTATTATTAGATTTACAACTATTCCCTATATATATAAATATATATATTGTGAAGCTTAGCATACCTAATAATAAAATGGATAATATAAACACGTGTTCTGTTAACTTTTAAATGTTAGTCAAATCTATTTTCTACCAAGTGTTTAGCATAAATTCTTCTAAAAAGTTTAAAGTTATCTTTAATACTGAGTTTGTAATAAATTGATTTATATATTTTTCAATTATCGGACATTATTTCTATTCAAATGTTTTACATTTTTTTGTTACATTGACTTTGTAGTTTTACAATGTTTAAATCAGTTTCTTCTCTATTAGAAATAATTACATATTAACTAAGTTTAAATATACAAATATTTGTGTATTATTAGATATACAACTATTCCCTATATATATATATATATATATATATATATATATATATATATATATATATATATATATATATATATATATATATATATATATATTGTGAGGCTTAGGATACATAATAATAGAAAAACGTTTTGTGTTAATTTCTAAATAACCACTTAAACAATAGTTTATAACTATCCGAGCTTTAAATTTAGTAAATTTGTATACACACGCACACAAAATTATTTACTGGCACAGATACGTCGATGATATCATAACACTATACAGAGGGGACTCCCGTCAATTCGAAAAACTCCTCACCTACACTAATAAAATACACCCAAAACTCCACTTCACTTCAGAAATTGAAACTAACCGATCCCTAAACTTCCTCGATCTAACCATAACAAAACACCCCACACAAAAACACAGCTTTAACATTTATAGGAAACCCATAATGACAGACACACTTATCCACAACACCTCAAACCACCCTATCCAACACAAACATGCAGCCTTCAGATCTCCATGCTCCATAGACTTAAAGAAGTCCCAATGACCACAGAAAACATAAACAAACAACTAGACACAATTAAATATTTAGCATACACAAATGGATACAACACCACAATAATAGACATACTATGGTACAAAATACAAAAAACACTAAAATTAACACTACAGACAGGGAAAACAAATACATCACATTACCATTCATAAACAAAACGACAAACAAAATAGCCCGCAAATTTCAAAAAATAGGATGCAAAATAGTATACAAAAATAAAAACAAGTTACAATACAAAATACAACACAACACCAACAACAAAGATAAACTACAAGCACCAGGCGTATACAAACTGAACTGCGATGAATGTAACAAATTCTACATTGGACAAACAGGTCGCAGCTTTAAACAAAGAGTCGAGGAACACAAACAGAACACCAACTCAACATTTTACAATCACATAAACGAAACAGGACACAAATACACAGACATTTACCATAACCTAGAAATCCTACACATCAACAAAAAAGAATCACATCTCAACACACTAGAACAATATGAAATTTACAGACACATAAAAACACAAAATACAAACATATTAAACGAACAAACACAGTACAAATCACACATACTGATTGATAATATCGAAAACCTACCTTTAAAACCGTCACGGCTTGACCCAACATCTCCAAGCAGAAGACACTGATGAACATCGGCACATAGCGATCGAAAACTTTCTGACTCAGTAAGTTTTAACAAATTTACTAATTTAAAGTTCAGATAGTCATAAAATATCACTTGTTTAAGTGATTAATAAAATTCACCGAACATAATGAACTACAAAATTCAAGAAATTCTAAGTGTTAGTAGCATCTATCTTCTACCAAGTATTTAGCATAAATTCTTATAAAAAGTTCAGTAATTTTTACTACTGAGTTTCTAATAAATTGACGTATATATTTTTCAATTATTAGACATTATTTATATTTAAACGTTTTACATTTTTTTACGTTGTCTTTGAAGTTTTACAATGTTTAAATCCGTTTCTTCTGTATTAAAAAGTTATATATAGATTATATTTATTAAACATACGGCTACATTTTGACAACTAAATTGTCATCTTCATTCAGGCCTGATCTCTTCCTTTTTACTATCATTAAAGCTATTAGAACCAGAAGACAACTTGCCTTCTACATTTTTAATAAGGTCAATAGTGGACCATTTGTCTGTCTACTGAAATTAAATCTGGAACCTTAAGATAAATCTTGAATTCCCTATAAATATATATATATATATATATATATATATATATATATATAAAGAACTAGAACTAAGTCAAAATACAAATACAAGAATTATAATTGAATTTACAGATATTTGAATTGTAAATTCAATTATAATTCTTGTATTTGTATTTTGACTTAATTCTTTATATATATATATATTGTGAAGTTTAGTATACCTAATACTAAAACAGGTAATAGAAACACGTTTTGTGTTAATTTCTAAATGTTAGTAGCATTTATCTTCTACCAAGTGTTTAGCATAAATTCTTATTTAAAAAATTCAAAATTCTGTTTACTCCTGACTTTGTAAGAAATTGTGCTATATATTTTGTTATTGTTGGAAATTATTTCTATTTAAACTTGCAGTACCGAGTTATCGATCTCTGCTCAGTTATTTTGGCATTGGTCTAGGAAATATAGAGTCGAAATTACAGAGTCGATGTATAGTACTAATCAATTTGTGTATTAGGTATCGTTCACTCTACAAAAGATATATATTTGCTACTGCTAAACATTGATCTGAGCCGCATTCTACTCCTCTGTTCACCTTTATGTCTTGTATTCTCAGCTTAGTTGTCTTACTATGAAATAGTCTACGATGGACCTTAGACCTCTTGTACGCAGGCAGAGCAGTGAAACAAACCTTTAACTCTCTTCTCCACAAAAAGACAATCACAAAATAAACACATTTACAAAAGTATTGTTCACAGCGTTACACTTTACCGTTCAGAGGTATTGGATGATACCAACGCTAGAATAACAAACTAATAACGAAGGAAACTGACTAAAATATGTAAGTTTGGACTCAACGATGTTTATTGTGTTCAAATACCTTTTGTACTGCAAATACAAAAACGGATTTAGATTACAGTGCATTAGATAAAGTAATTGTAGAGACAGAATAAAAGTATAAAACTATACTGAGTCGTAAGGATTTGAATGATAGTAACTTACATTTCTGTCAGATAAAACAATATCAGGGATCCAGTCACAAACAGATAGTAGATAACAAAAATTATATTTAATATTATATATGTATACACAAAACACATTTACAATGAAATTTTATTGTTATTAAACAAATATATGACTAACCAAATAGACATAGTATAAAATTTTAGACATTAAAAAAATAACAAAAATAGATGATTTAATAGAATAAAAAATAAATCGATTACATATAAAAATCTATTATATTATATATAAAGTGTGACTTAATATATTTTCATTTTATGCAAAAAAGTCATTAATATGATAAACAAAAATCAAAACAATGTTTAAAACATTTAATAGAATATGATATATATTTGAAACAATAGCACATTTTTCCATTTTACAAGGGAAGAATAAAAGAGTTAGAAAATGGAAAAATTACTCTGATTGAAGTACTCACTATAAATCTTAATGTCTATATATAAACCACTAAACACTTTTTGTACCTAGAAATATAACTTAATATTTACCTTAAATAATGGAATACAATTAGTATTAAGAATAGATTTTTAAATATATTTATATACACTTAAACAAACTGATATACATATACATTATGATGGATAGTGAAATAGTATCCTGAAACGCAATTATTGTGTTTAAAAATTACACCTGTGTTAAATTTTTGTTAATTTATTGATCAAAACATGACACAGACAATGTTTATATTAGATAAGTGACGAATAAAAGCCTATTGAAAAATTTTCTGTACAATACTTATAGATGTTAAAAAAAAAAACTTTCTCCTCATGCAGATTCCCAAATAAGAAGCAACAAATACCAACAAAAGTAAATATTAACTCAAAACATTGGCTACCCTTCCTGTGCTATATAGAAGTTAATTCAAGAGAGGGTAAAATTACAGAGCAAAAAGTTATAACAAAACAAATTTAAAAAGATGTTTATAAATACACAGTCTTTTGTAAATACACAAATCTTTTGGTGATATATTTGTACAGTAAATGTATATTAGGCGATTTTGTTTAATAATTTAGGTCAGGAAAAACACCTAATATCCCTTTTATAATCCAAACCCAGCATTATCCTACACACCCTATCCTGAAATAACCAGTTACAGACTGAGATGAGTATGGGATATATCTTCTGAAACAGTCGTCCTCTTTAAACATTATACATATATTATTATTAAAAATGCAAACTTTTATAACTAAATATACATTTTAAAATCAATTAATAATAATTTGTGTTTAATTAAGTGACAGTCAGTTTTAACAGTTTGGATTTAATGAAAACAAAAGAAAATAATATAAACCTTTTACAAGGCAAGATTTTAAAGGCCTAGGGCCTAACCAATATGGCTTCAGACATTTTGTAAGGGGTTTGCATGATACTTTTATCTAAGCCATACTCCTGTGTTGACAATCAGAATTCACTATTTACCACAAGTTATCAATTTATCCCTAATGCTGGCTCAACACCATTCAATAGCTTGTTTGTAGCTGTCATTAATTTTATACAGGCAAAGGTTTTTTAAATTTTTACTTTGATTTAATTTCTTTCATTTATTTAAATTATCTATAAAACTGTATTTAAATAATACTTAACTAAATGAATACATAAGGGCTTACTTGCTGACATGCTTCAAAACAATCAATCTTTTTATGAAGCAGAGCCTCTACTCATTTTGTCGAGGCTTTGTTAAAAGGAACGTTTGTTATGAAACATGTCAGAAAATAAGCCCTTATGTATTCACTTAGTTAAGTATCATTTAGTTATAGTTTAATCAGTGAATTCAAGATGATTACAACAAGCAACTTTATTTATAAAATGTTTTTGAGATTTCTCTGTAAACAAGACACATTTTAGATATTAGGAGGACAAACAGAACCTAGCAGTTGTAATTACAGTTCCTCTTATACAAACTGTAGTTAAAATATTTCTCCAATATAAAGTCAACCTCTGGTTTGTATCTCTC
The DNA here is from genome assembly GCA_036971475.1 of Prosapia bicincta. Classification (NCBI taxonomy): domain Eukaryota; kingdom Metazoa; phylum Arthropoda; class Insecta; order Hemiptera; family Cercopidae; genus Prosapia; species Prosapia bicincta. The sequence continues at coordinate 8,175,212 of JBAIZL010000011.1, read as the reverse complement.
TTGATTTACAAAATACAGCATCATTTTTTTTTAATTACAAAAATATAGAGAATGTTTTTTTTATCCTTAATAAGATAAACAAAAACATTAATTGCAACAAAAAATATAGTGATAATTCAGTAAAATATATGTTCAAAAAGATTTGTTTCTTGTAAATAATACATTTTAATGTTATTTAAAATTTGTATGTGTACATAATTTAAATAAATAAATGTTTTTTCTTCATATTAAAGGAGCATAAGGGAAACAAAATTTGTAGCATTTCAAAAGATAAAGCAGGAATATTAATTACTTCTTTTGAATTACTTTACATGTTCATATTAAAAGTTACAGCTTACTTACGTTTAAATATACATTCAGCACATATTTTTCCTAATTCATTTACATAATCTAAATTCATACTTCAACTTAATGTCTTCCTCAAACACATTAGATGTGATGCTTGACAGCTATTTACATTATATAAGTCACCTACAAATTTCATTTATAATTGAAAAATTCTATATTTTAGAAATATGCCATAAAAATGTTTTGTAAAACATACTTTACTGACCAATATTTCTGTAATTGAAATGTTGATTTACTATAGAGATACATATATTTTATTGTAAAAATATAATGTATTGTTTATCATAAGTTAATGAGTATTGAACTAATTTAAAAATAATTAGGTCAATATATTTTTCAGTAGCTAAATGTGAATTATGATTAAGATACAATTGTTAATGAACTGTGTTAAAAAAAACCAGTTAATTTGAACACTTACTGTAATTGGTAACAATATTTGTGATGTATAAACTTTGAGCTATTCTTTTAAAGGATAGTTATAGAAGAGTTCTTCTGAAAATATCAGATTTTAAATGAATACAAAACTCTTAGGTACAAATCTAATATAGATATTTTTTGTCGAAATCATGAACTTATTGTAAGTGTAAAGGATTTATACTAATCAATTTATTTGGCAAAAACGTCTTGCTTCATGCTTGCTCAGGGCATTGTTAAATGTGATTTGGTGCTGTTGAAGTCTTGTCTGTCAACCACAGCATTAAACAACGCATTGACCAAGTGAAAAATGTGTCTGCTGGGAAATATCAGTAAGGGTTTTTTGCCAAGTAAATTGATAAATAAGTAATATTAAAAAACTTCAAGATGTATGGCTTGACAATTGCAAGTTTCAAGGATTTAATACATACAATATATTTTTTATTGTTTTAAAAGAGTATGAAAATATAAATGATATCAAATTTAAAAATTCTGATTTATTTAACTAAATAGCTGTTGGTGCACTGCTATTAGAGGCAGGATTTTCTGTAGCTGCAGCAGAACTGTTGCCTTCATTGATGAGTCGTTGTCGTTCTCGAAACATACTGACACGCATGTTTTCTAACTGATGGTAGCGGCACAGCTTCAGCATTGCAAACACAGATAAGCCAACCCAACAAGCCATCGATGCCCATGCTCCAAACTGAAAAAACGATATGTTGTTAGACTACTATTGCTACTAAGAACATTTATATTTTCAGAAATTATAAAAACTATGTAGCTAATATACTGTAATGTTAGTTGCTGTGATCAATTTGTTAGTGAAATTATTTATGTAATTTATTTGTTTAATGAACATTTCAAATTAGCAATATATACTGTTCAGTGAACAGTTATGTGGAAAAGGCACACCTGACACCCTCAAAGACCTTTTATCAAAGTGAGTTAGTATTGTTTTAAAGTAATTTTCAATATTCAAACTTTGTTCATAAACTCTTTGTCAACTTATAATTCAAGTTAACTCAAAGATTTGCCTTTTATATTCATCTGTGTGGTCCATGGGAAGTAATATAATTTTTTAGTGTCTTTTCTGTCAAATTCAAGGACTGAACACCACAAAATACACCTAGGGGGCAGAACTACAAATGGGCCGGGGTGGGGGATTTCGGTTTGTTCTCCCCTGTAGAAAATATTGAATTTTTACCTTTCTCAACCTTATGTTTTAAGAATATGCATCGTAAAAAAGACTTAAATCGAGACTTAATCTCTGTTTTTTATGTCATAGTAAAGTAAATTGTTTATTATTTTTTGACGAGTACCTTTGGCGTTTTTACATTCTGATTCCTGTGCCATTGACTTTTATTGAAATCGTGTTGTTTTTTTTTGTACTCATAAAATGATAATAATTGAAGGGCATTTTCTAATTAAGGTATAAATTCTAAGATGTTGGAAAGCAAAAAACAAATAGGGTTCAACAAATATATGGAATATTTGTTGTTATAAGTTAAATTGATTTTTTTTTATAACGGTCACAAAATTTACACCGAAATATTGACTGACTATGTTATTAAAACTGTTCCTCTTGTCATGACACCTCGGAAACATGTTTTAAACTGAGGGTCCTAATTAAACCTTGACAATCTTTAAAATTGTTAATTATATGTTAGGGCCTATTTATGGTTTTTGTTATGCATCTTATTTACTAAGCAGTTATTCTTTAACTAACGATCCTACTATAGCGATGCCCTCTGACAATTGCAGAGAGATGTTAACAGCCGCCGAAACGGCCATAGAGGACAAGGACTATTGTTATGATTCTACAAACGGAAGTTAAATAACTGTTAAAACATTAAACAATTCCCTAATTTTAATATTTCCCCTTAATTATTAATTGTCAAGTAACTTCTTATTTTGTTATAACTTAAGGTACGAACTAAAAAACTACGTATTTTATTGCAAAACGAAATGTTTAGATTTTTTAAAATTAATGATAAATTTAAAAATGGCTAACATTTTAATGCTACTTAAAGCCTAATAAGGGTCTTAAAACAGGAAACTTCCATACAAATAAAAGTAATAAAAGCATGTATTATATCCAATGGAGGATGACGCATTTAGAATAAATAAAGGCTATTACAGTCCGTTCACTAGAGGAAATACTGACTCAGAGAATCCAATTTACAAGTATGCTAAATGTTATTTTCTATTGTCTTTCGTATTACCATACACCTAAATTGCAGTTAAACATATACAGTGCCGGCAAAAAGTTTAGGGACACCCCTACATTTATATGTTTTTGCTATTGTCCTAAAACTTTCTGCCAATCATATATTAGTAACTTATCAATAAATTAAGCATGAAAAGTTACGATTTTCCTGAAATTTTCATTCATTTATAAGTAAGGGTTGGCAAATTATAAATTTTGTTCCCATTTTAAAATTTTTGAGGAAACCCCTGTTTTTTTCTATTTAAAAATGTATAATAAAAAAAATACACATCTGATTAAAATGATACTTTGTACAAATGTTTAGCATAACATTTAGAATGTAAATATGCATTATTTATTATTTACAAAAAATCACCTCTCATTTGGTACCAGGTTAACTTTGCTTTAGATTTTCAGATTTTTCAGCATAAAATTCTCACATTTCAATAGCGAATATCTAGTGAACGGAGCTACTTGGAGCGGAACTGACTGTACCGTTGTGTTCCTCACGCCATGACGGGCCGAGGGGACATGTGAGCGCAAATCTGTTGTTCTTCAGACGTTCCTCAGTTGTGATGATATAACCCTACTTTTTCAGTGTGCTTTTCTAGTGTTGATTCCCAAAAACATGGGTCGCTCATCTGTGACTGTTGAAGTTAGGTGACAAATTGTTGGTATGCATAAGACCGGCATGACGTACAGAGCAATTGGACTTGCATTGAACGTTTCTAAGACTTGTGTTGAGAGCACTGTGAATAAATTTAAGAAGACGGGTACTGTCATCGATGCGCCTAGAAGTGGACGTCCCCATAAGACGACACCTCGCCAAGATCTCAAGCTGCTTAATAGCAGCTGTTGAAGGCTCAGTCAACAGCACACCTAACTGCAAGATCATGGAAGAAATAATGCTTCCCTCAGCTTGCTAGGTTGCTTGGTGAAAATTTCATTTTTCAGCAAGACAATGCCCTCTGCCATAAATCCCATCAAACCATGGCATGGTTTTGCGATCAAGATATAGAAATTCTCCCTTGGCCAGCCCGAAGCCCTGATTTACATCCCATTGAAAACATATGGAATACTATGGGTATGCGGTTGGCCAAAAAGAAGCCTACCAACAAGAACGAGCTCAAGCTAATGATCGCTCAACTCTGGAAAGACATCAGCAAGGAAGAGTGCAGAAAGCTCATTGACACGATGCCAGACCGTGTAAAAAGCTGCTACAAGGCCAAAGGCGGGTCAATAGACTATTAAGTTAATAGTTTCTTGTTTTTTTCTCAAATTTTCAATTTGACTTTAATTTTTTGTATAAATGAATTGACTTAAAGCTAAAAGTTGTACTTTTTTCGCCTGTCCCTAAACTTTTTGCCGGCACTGTAATATTTTTCTTGTCATTTTTAATTTAATTATAAATTTTCATTTTTTCTAATGCTAAATCCCCTTGGCTTCTCTCTTTGGTGCACCACTGAAACACACACACATATATAATAATAAATTAGTTACAACTAAACAACAATTAAAATGTATGTTAAGACAGTATTCAATTAGTAAAAAAACCATAGTTTATTAAATCTATAAATGATTTCAGAAGTTTATAACAATGGTTTCTTCCAACTTAAAGAGACAAACTTATACAATCTAATATAGTATAATATGCTTTATAGTACTGTTTTTTTAGTGTTTACTACAATTCATATATTAAAGATATAAAAAATTTAAATAATTGAATATGTTCAAATACCTGAGCGGTGCCAAGTTCAATATAAAAGTTAGAAGTATCAATGCCATCCTGTTTATCAAATGGATTCCCAACAGCAATTTCGCACCTAAAGAAAGTAAACATGTATCAGCATCTTTCCAATTCAGATAATAAGTAGTAACTTACAATATAAGACTTTTCAAATGTTGAACAACAATTAAGATAATGACTAAGGTAGTATTTGTTTGTCTACTGGATGTAAGATGCTGACAGATGTGCAACAAATTAACCAAGCAATTTTTATCAACACGCAAAAACCTCTTTTCCCTGGTATTACTGTTAATATATTTGAGAAATTCCTAATAAAACTCATTTTCTCAGTTTATTCTCAGCTTTTAAATTATAAAGTCTATTTCAAGCAAATTTTGCTACAAAAAAAAAATTCCTAAGCAACACAACATTTCAAAGTTTAATTTCTTTTTACAGTATAATTTCATGCCAAACTTAAAGTTAATACAGTCGGCGCCGCTTGTTGTGATCATATTTGTCAGAAGCATATTTGATAACAATAACCGAACGATAACAATAACCGAACGCTTAATCACGATGTAGTCTACAGCCGTACTGCATTGAACTCCCTGTATTATTGCCACAACTGTTTGTTCTGAAAGATCCTACCTTTAAGCCTATCATTACATCAAGTAATTCTAATTCTGTAACACTATAATTAAACTGTACTTACCAAATTTTGATGCTATTCCGGACAGTTTTATGTACAGTAGTAGAATTTCTGTAATTTAGTTTTCTACTTGTTAAAATTAGTGGGCATATTTCATGTCAGTTTATTTTATTCGACTGTAGATTTTTTTTAAACACTGAATCTAGCATAACTGAAAAAAATACAGTATATAGAACTACGTAAAACACTTGATCAAAACATTTTAACACATAAAACTTCATTATAAAACACTTCAATCTTATTTACACTTCAAATTTACATTTACTTTTTCTCGAAGAATTCCTCTATATGTGACTGTCTGTAGTCTTCTCGTAAAATATTGTTTATAAATTGTTCATATTCATAATGTTTGTTGAAATTTTCTGCTTTTTGTTGAAAAAACTGCCTTAGAATCTCAAGAGCTTGGTGAACTTCCTGCTTAGACCTTTGCGGTACACATTTATCATTTTCGTCATCATCGGTGCCTTCTTCTTCTTCAGTAACTTTTGATGTTGAAGCAACTACCTCTCAAATATCGTCTTCAGTCATTTCCGCTGCAGTTTCAATACTATCATCAACTTCCATCCACTCAGTATATTCTTTTAAGGACAAATCGAAAGGCTTCAAGTTCTCTTCAGAGTCTTCCTCGGATGTAGCTTGCTCTCGATTTTCTTCAACAAAAAAACCACCTTTTCTAAAGCAATTTTTCACAGTTTTTTCAGAAACTTCATTCCAAGATTTTGCTATCAGATGAATAGCATCGAGTAAAGAAGTTTTTTTAGCCAATTCATTTGAGGTAAGGGTTTGAAATTCATCCATATTTTCTATAATTCTAGCACGCATCTCTCGTCGATAAACACTTTTGAGATTTTTAATTATGCCTTGGTCACATGGCTGAATAATTGATGTAGTATTGGCCGGAAGGTAAATCACTTTGATGTGTTTTAGCGTAGTGCTTATGTCATTATGTGCAGTGCAGTTGTCTAGTAGAAGGACAATGTTGCGTTTGAGGCTGGTATCCCAATTAGTCAGCCATTCATTAAAAATTGTTGATGTCATCCAAGCATTGGAGTTTGAATGATATTCAACCGGTAGCAAACATTTTTAAACCACAATTTCAAAGCTGATTCCACTTGCTGACCCTTCCCAGAACGATGTCTTTTGTTGTCAACATTTGCATTACACTTTGATAATGACAAGATTTTTTCTTTGTTGTTCAATATTTTACATAAGAGAGGTTGAGAAACGCCAAGTTGAGAAATAGCATTTCTTTGACTCATTTTTGGTAATTTACTGTACCTATCTAGAATATCAAGTTTTTGTTTAAGATTTAAATCGCGTCGTTTCTTTTGAGATTCGGACATCTTGCTATACTGTCCTTTGCATCTTCAAGTGACACTAAACTCTACAAAACAAACGAAAAAGATCTTTAAATATTAAGTTGTGTAAAATCACACTGAAATACTGTAATAAACGTTCATAAAAATTCACTGTTAAAAAATACAGTAGGACTGTACTGTAAATGGCTCAGTAGTAACATCAACTAATGTTAACAAACAACTAAAGACGACTCAAGCAAGGCTGGGGTGTTTGCGTAAACAAAGAGTAAGGGAGACATTCTGAGAACTGTGCTAAATGCTGAAACCGTTATAAAGTATTTCTGTGATTCTAAAAATAAACATTCTATGAATTGGGCGTCATTGTGTGTTGCACGTGCTGTTTACACTACTTTGTAGACATTTTTACTTGGTCCATGCTAGTATATGTTGACGCATATGATTTTGAATGGCAAATTAAATGAAAATAATAAGCGAACAGATGATTACAATAAGCGGCCTAATTACAATGTATTAATATACGTCCGTGTTTGTTTTTCAATGAAACGATAACAATAACCGAATGATAACATTAACCGTGATCACAATAAGCAGCGCCGACTGTATTTACTTAGTTTTGTATTAAAAATTCATAAAATTAGTTTTGTTAATGACTTACAAACATGAGTGTGGTTCAGATTTTGAAAGAGTTGACTAACAAGTAATATAATTTTTAAAAAAAATCTAAATTACTACTGAAGTCAAGAAAGAAAAATAGTACCATTGTTTGGTTATTTCCAGTTAGTTTATTTCATTTGTTTCATTCATTTTTAACCTTACAACACTATTTATGATATTTTGTGGTAACCATGGTAACAGTTTAAGATTGTACAATGAAGATTTTGACAACAACCAGAAGGGGGAAAAATTTATATACATCTTCTGCTATTGGAAAGTTGGCGCAGTGCCAAAGACTTTGAACATGAAGATTCGTAGTTCGAATCCCGCAGTCCCCAAAATTTTGAAAATTTAATTATTTAATAAATATTTGAAAAAACTTTACTAACATCATCCAATATAGGTTAAAAGAAATGCATTTGAACTTGATTGGATGAATATAAACATATTTTATTACCGATTGAAAATTTGTAATATATATATATATATATAAAAGAGTGTGAGCCAATAGAAGGAATTTAAAAATAAAGAAAAATTTTAGAAGTGTATGGTAAAAAATCTCAGACTATCTTGAGGCTTCATTTAAAGTACTGCAGTTGCTTCATGGTTGAAGTTATACACACACTCACTCATAAACACTATATAATTTAACTATAGGTGACAAATTTTAGTAGTACTTACGAAGGAAATCTTTCCACCAAATCATGACACCACACCATGAATCCAAGAGTGATCATAAGGGCTGCTAAGACAGTCAAACAACACAGAAACACACTGGCTACTACATCCACAAAAGCTGACAGGAATGAGCTGTAACAAAATAATAACATACATAATCCATATGAGGTCTACAAACTAAAGATTTAAAATAAATAATTCAAATGGAACATTGTGAACTAAAAGACTGGAATAACCTTGAGGAATATTTTCCCTGTATAGGAAAATTTCACTTATTTTTAACAAGATTTTTTCATGGTTTTATGATGATGAGCCAATAGGACTGTTATCCTCTAAGGGTTAGGGAAAAGATAGTGAATGGGTGGTAGAACCAGGATAAAATCCTCTGGTCTGGGAAATAGAAAATGACCAGTTAAGTGGTCTAAACTCTGGAAAAGCTACAGAATTAAGTTAATTACTACTATTAGTATCATGGGCAAAAAAAACACTACTTAGTAACATTTTGGCATTTATTTCCCGTTCCCATGTGTTTGATTTTAGTAATAAAGTTTATACTTGGTGATGCAAAAGTCATTAAAAATACAAAAGAAATTATAAAACTTTGGCTCACGCCCCAAAAATTAAAAATTTTGGAAAAATAGCTGTTTTCTCTCCCTTCTACAACACACCTAAAATGTTACAAACTCAGCGTTTCGGCTTTATTTTTTTGATGTAGTAACTCCCAAAATGCCTAGAAATGTAATTAAATTTCCCTGATGATTCCCAAAACATTACAAATTTGAAAAAAATCAACTTTAAGACATCAATTCAACACGCTTTGTGCCGTGAAAGTTCTAACGTTTTTTGGCAACAGAAATAAAAGGTGTATAAATGTTCAAAGCAACATTTTCTGTTTTGTGTGTGGAATAGGGTCTGTAAGTTTTTGTTGTGTTCTTTTGAGTAATTTTGCAACTTATTATCGCCAAAAAATAAGACGTATGTATGAATTTTATAATTCTATAAGACTTGTGTGCCAGGTGAAACATGGTGCTTAAAGTGATTTCTTAAAGTTGAATTTTATTTTTAAAATTTGTAATTTTTGTGAGTTAAAAGCAAATTTAATTATATTTTGAGGCACTTTGTGAGTTATTGTTAAAAAAATAATGTCAACACATTAAATTAGTAACGTTTCACGTGTGTTGGGGAGGGGGGATTTCTTTTTCAAAAATTTTCAATTTTTGTGGCGTTAGCAAGTTTTTTCGAATTCCTTATGATTTTCTGTCCACCCGGTATAATATTTTTCCTAAAACCGAACATGTGGGAACAGGAAATAAATACCAATATTTTTCAGCAGAAACACTTTTATACACAAGAATATATTTTAGTATTGTTTTTAATAATATAATACGCCTTATCAATTGAAAATTACAATCTCTATTATTAAAATAAATGTCAGAATTAGGTACATACCTATCAGTCTCCTTATAGATGTACATAGACATTCTATAAATCTGAATTACAGAAACCACAGACAGAACTACTCCTACAAAAATAGTGTAGTTGCAATAACCCTGAGAAGCCCAATTAACTGCCAACTGTCCTTCATCCGTCCAACTTCCATTTGAAAACAATAAACAGTGACCCCTGAAAAAAATTATAAAATTATTATTTTATGACCCTACCTTAGTCCTGTCTATATTCATAATCTTTACTTATCCTTTGTGAAAGGCTAGTCAACTGTCTAAGTCTCTTTCGCCTCTAGGTACAATAGGGAACAAAACACAGTGGTTGATATGTATAGCAGCAAGGTTTGACAAACTTTGAATCACTCTAAAGGACAAGTAGCCCACTGTGCATTGGCCAGCCAAGGCTCTTGCTATATTTCACCACTTATAGTTGCCCAGTATGGCATGTGATGACATGACTTTATTCGATATTTTGTGATTATAATTGCATAACAGTGCATATTAAGTATACATTATGTAGCTTTAAAGACAAGTAAGTACATTATTGTAATTTTTTAGATAATTATATTCTTAAATGTATAGGTGATAACTTATAAGCAACATATAATTATTAAGGTGTAACAGAAAATTTCATTTATATAGAAAAATATAATAATAAAAAAAACTGAACTATACAAAGATTCATCAGTGTGAAAAGTAGTGTAGAAAGTGACCAACCAACTACAAGAAACTTTGAGCTTATACAAAATTACATATAGCTATATACTGTCTGCCAATTTTAAATGTTTGATTATTCAACGTTACATTTTTTATAGTAAATTTTTAAAACCAAAACCGAAGTGTATACTTTGTAGGTATGTTGTAAAATATCTCTATGTTACTGTAGTGTAAAATAGTAATCTCTTATTAATAAACTTTGAGTTAATACAATTTTGTGGGTTTTGGTACGTTTATGTTAAATTTGTTTTTTTAAAATTTGAAGCACTATTTAGGTATATAGATGCCTAAATAATTTGTTTCGCAATGTATGTTTTAGATAGTATTTTTGAGTAATATATGAAAACAAAAAAAGAACCCTTTTGCATAACTAAACCTATACTTACCAGATAGTTTGTATACTTTAACCTAGCTATATAATAATAAATTATAACTTATTGAGATTAAGGGTCATTAAAGGTTATGATTCCAATGATTAAAGTAAGTTTTAACCATTATCAATGATTTGTGGCACTTAAAATAAACTATTTATTGAGTAAAATGGGTTTTGAGTAATATATTGTGTGAGAAGGAAAAATTTGAGGTCAGCTACCAGTTATTCATTAACATTAGGTAAAAGTTTTCAATATAAACATTTAAAAATATTAAAGATTTTCAAAATCTAACCATTATATTTATAACACATCTCTTAACGTGGCTATCTTCATATATTATGAGAGAAAATACTACATGTAGGAGAGTTTAATTTTAAAAGCTTAATTATAAGATAGAAACTAATAAAATTCCCAATTCAACTTACTTGAACTCTTCTTGATGGAAGCTCATTGGGATTGTGATGCATAAGGAAAGTATCAAAGCAATAACGTATGCTGAAAGTTGGCTGATTAACAAAATATTATTTAGAGCCATTTTAGAAGTAATACTTAACTAAAACAAAGTTTGTGTTATCACTAATATATTTACAAATTAAGATAAACTACCAAATAAATGACTCATTTTCTTCAACCTCTTAAAAACAATATTATTTATAACTGCAAACATTATATTTGAATAAGAAATAACTAGTTTCGGTTGAAATACAGTACTCCGGCACTATACGATATTTTGGGAAATGGTTCAAAACCATCAAATTGGACGATATCCACAAGAATTTTTTTAAAATTGACCTCGGAAAGTTACTTTTTTTCAATTTAAAGTAGGGTACTAAATTCAGCGCGGATGTAGAAGTTGTGAATAGGCGCGGAGTGATACTTACGTCACAGTGCTGCGCATAAGGTTGTACGCATTGTCCGCGGTACGTCACACAACCTTACGTGTGTAGATATTTGAGAAACAACTTCTACAGTTAGGATAGATTGGTTTTAAATTTATAAAATACTGTATACCTATATTAAAATATACCGAAAAAGTGTAAAGTCAGGTTAGGTTTGGTTTTAATTTTATACATTGAAATTCAGTTGTAAAATCACGAAGCATTTGCATAACTCTGCGCCTATTCACAACTTCGCGTAATTTTTATACATATATTTAAATATACTTATAAAGTCTCCAGTTAGGATAGATTTGGTTTTAAATTTATACAATACTGTATACCTATATTAAAATATACCTAAAAAGTGTCAAGTCAGGTTAGATTTGGTTTTAATTTTATACATTGAAATACAGTTGTATCACGAAGCATTTGTATCACTCCGCGCCTATTCTCACAACTTCTACATCCGCGCTGAATTTTTTTCGCTACTTTAAATTGAAAAAAAATAACTTTCCGAGGTCAATTTAAAAAAAATTCTTGTAGATATCGTGCTATTTAATGATGTTAAACCATTTCCCAAAATATCGTATAGCGCCGGGCTTCTGTATTTTTACCCTAGTTTCAACTGATATGACAAAACTTGTTTAAAAAATAATAAATTTATCCAATCTGCACATTTATTTATGTAAACTGAATCTAACAAACTTGTCAGAAATATAACCAATTAGGAATCAGCTGGATATCAACGACCAGCTGACGAAACAGCTGATTTTTAATGTTTATGTTCATATTGTTTTTAGTCAGGAAATACAAGGTTTTGTAGAAATTGTATTTCCCAATTTAGAATGAAATTCAACATAACGGTATTCTCGTCCGTTATATAAATTCGGTAAAGTGTTTGCAGTCGAGTTATTACTAATTTCTTTTATTTTAGTAGTTATAATTTGCCAAACACCCATTCAGTTTTATAAAAGAGTGTTTATGTAAGTTGTTACTTCCGGTTATTCTGCCTTGTGATAAAATCAAAACAAAGACGTAATTTTGTTTAGTATTCAGAGAACGTGTGTTTTGACAACAAAGAAAAGAGAAGGAAGTTGAGACCACAGTCCTATTGAAAAACATTATAAAAAAAAATATTTAGTTCTATGGGGTTTTAGAATTGTGTTTTTATTTTAAAATGTGGCTTCAATACATTCCATTTGGTGACAACATAAAGAAACGTGCATGTAGATATTTACTTCAAAGATACTTGGGTCAATTTTTAGAAGAGAAATTGACCTTAGATCAGTTAACAGTAGATTTATACAATGGAACTGGATCAGTATCAGATGTCAGTTTGGATGTTCAGGTAAATTTCTAAACATTACTACATTCATAATTACAAAAGAAACTATATAACTTTAAGGTTATATATAATACAAAATGTAGTCTAAGGTAGGCCTAAAAATAAATTTTTTGTTCTTACTAATTTACGTTCCTTTCTACATTCTGAAGTAAAATTTAAAATATTTGTGCTAAATGATTTTTATAATATTTTTTTGTTTTAATTGATATGTTGGTAAATTCACCCAGAAAAGGCAAATATCAATACAGTTTGACTTATTTTAGTAAGTTTAAAATGAGATATTGTTAAAATATTTTGGAAATTAGGTTAAAATGCACAAGCATGGCCACCTACAATATTTTGGGAAATTGTTCAAAACCACCAAATTGGACAATATCCACAAGAATTATTTTTGGCCTAAGAAAGTTACTTTCTTTCAATTTAAAGTAGGGTAAAACATTTTGCGCTAAGATAGAAATTGTGAGTAGGCGCGGAGTGATACAAATGTATCGTGACGTCATGCTAACTATACCTATATACCTTTTGTTGTGGCTTAGAGAAAAACTATTTTCACATATTGTTATGCTTTTGGCATAATTATTAGGAATTAGTAACTCGCAGAATGTGCCTAATCACAATTTCTACCTCAGCGCAAAATTTCTACTAGGCCAAAAATTCTTGTGGATATCGTCCAATTTAATGGTTTTGAACAATTTCCCAAAATATCGTAGGTGGCTGTGTTTATGCATTTTAACCGGAAATTATTGGGATTATAAATATAATCGATATTGGAAAACAATTATACCTGGTTATGTAGAAAACCTTCATGAACATACAAAACTAACAATACTTGATGCTGATGCCCAGCACAATTTAAATTTTGACAAGACAAAAGTTTACTTAGCAATATATACAAAACTTTATAAATCAATGTTTTTCAAAAAAATGTATTACATCATACCCTTAAATAATTGAATTCGCAAAGTGTTTTAGCATGTTTTATACCATATGTTTCAGTAGCGACAATATCTTTCAAAACAAATAAATTAGACTAAGCAATCTACAAATTAAGTAAGCATAATTTCACATTTTATAATAAAACAAAATTGTCATCTGGTTGAGATGCATTGTTTACATTAACCAATGTTTGCACATATGTTATTTTTAGAAAACTCAAAAAAGCTAGTGTATATTACGTGTTTGTTAATTGATTTTATGCTGTAGTTGGTATACCATTTAGGCGATATCATTGCTATTAAAACTTATATGGCATTAAACATGTTACAACACTTTGTGAGAATTAAGTTATTTAAGCATATGCTGCATTCATTATTCTCATAAGCTTAGCTTTAGTTTGTAATATTATATTATAATATAGCTAAAAAGAATTTACTTAGGATAGATTTGTTTTTTTTTCAAAATAGATATGATGGTAAACAAGTAATGTTTATACAACTATTCTTTGAGCTTTAGCTTGTGAGGTTATGTTAAAACAATGAAGACAAAATAAACGATCTAAACACAATAAAACACATTCGAAAAAAAACGGATACAAACACACCTTGATAGACAACATAATGCACAAAAAACAATGTGGACATAACACAACAAAAAACAATAACACACAAACACAAAAATATGTAACACATATCACGACAACACTTCACAAAAAATAGCTTCCTCACTCCGCAAACTTAAATACAAAGTAGCATTCACAATATCCAACACAATTAAAAAACACCTACACAGTTGAAAAACATACCAGGATAGACACGACCGAGGCAGGCATATACAAGAGTACATGCAACAACTATCTCAGCTTTTACATAGGACAAACAGGGAGAACATTTACCACAAGATGTGACGGACACGTAAAACAGATAAGAAAGACAACCAAAACCAAATTTCGTCATACACATACATTCACAGACCGACATAGACTCCAATCTAAAAACCCTACATTACATCAATAAAAGCAAGAAACTTAACACAGTAAAAAACTATGAGATATATAAACACCATAAATACTATCCACAACATATTCTAAATGACAAAACAAACTCCTAATCAAATACTATATTTGAGCACATAATCAACAACTACTCTATGAACAATAACACACCACAGAACAGAAATATACCACAGACTCATACCAACACAACACACCTGAGCAACAGTCTTGTCAGTAATTCACAGCATTGATTAATGCACTGACCTAGTGCAAAACACGTGTGCTGAATAAATCGGTAAGTAGTGATTTTTTTGCGAAGCTTATACAAACAAGTGTAATTTCTATAAAAACCTCAAGATGGGGAACACAAAAACTGCAAGTTATAATTTTATTTTGTTAATTTTTATTTGGTTTGTTTCTAATGAAATATAGTTATATATAGGGTTTATTTGGTTACAGGTTACAAATTTCAAGTCTTGTTACATTAAAGATAGATAAACTAAAATTTAAGCACTAGGTTTTATATTTAATTGTTGAAAGAAATTATATTGAATAAAAAAAATATTTTGATTACAGGCACTTAATGATCATGCAGAGCAGTACAACTTGCCATTTGAATTTATTGATGGCTATATATCAGAAATGTCTGTTTCAATTCCGTGGTCAACGTTACTCAAGGATTCTAGTTATGTTGAAGTTTGTGGTATGGTGTTTACAATCCAGCCTAAACAAAGGACTGATAGTGGTATGTAAACATTTTTTTTCAGTTTTTTTGTTTAAGTTACTTATAGTAGAGATATGAACAATGAAATGCATTGTTAATTTCTATAAGTCTTCTTTTATAATGTTTAGAAAATGAACACTTTAATTTAAATGAAACTGTATTACGGTTTGAAGACAGGATTTGACAAACAATAAATCAAAGCTTACAAATAATAAAGAATTTGTAATATCGTTAATAAAAGTAAATTACACCTTAAATCATTATTAAATACAAATTAATTAAAAAAACATAATGTCAGTACAGTACAGTCTCACTAATCCGGACTTGATGGGACCGGACCCTGTCCGGATCAACGAAAGTCCGGATTAGACGGAAAAAGCTAAACAAATATGTGTTTTAGGCGGGGAAACATATTGAAATTGTAGTTTTAGTGAAATTGAGGCCTAAATATAGCTATACAGTACAGTATTTCATAGCTTATTTAGCAAAAAAATCCTGTAATTGTAACAGAAAAGGTATGACATGAATAAATATCAAAGCATCTTTCTCGTTGAATAAATGTATTCACATAAAGTTATTTACACTATACTGTATAAATACACAAAAAACTCAAACAAAAATGAAACTGAAACAAAAATAAACTTAAAAAAACCTAGTGAAAAAAGTCCGTAATGTTCTTTTGTTTTAACTATGAATGACGTCGTTTCACAGTACGATCTCGTAGGCGTTTCAAGGTCAGTAGCTCCACAGTTGACGTATCAGTTTGTTTCTCAAAGTAGGTCATCAACCCCTCCAGCATTGCAGCCTCCCCATCATGAGTTGGGCTGAACGGTTCTGTGTAGTCTTCCTCTTCCGAGCTATCATTTTCTGCGTTTGCAGTGCACACCGCGACGATTGAGCACTTGATAACCAATTTCATTATCACTGATAATCCACTCGGAAATATCAGTGTCTTTCAACTCGGCCCAACCCTCCAATTGTTGAAAAATCTGAACAAATTCCGCGTCGTCATTAGTAGGTTGACTGTCGGTTTTTTCACTTTCCTGTGGCATTTCAGGCCACAATTTTTTCCAGCTCTTTTGGAGTGTAGACGGTTGAATTTCCTCCCACGATTCTGCAGCCATATAAATAACATCCTTTATAGTCACTTTTTTAAGAATTTCAATAAATTGTGTAGCTGGATCTGCTTCTTGTTGTTACAAAAGCGATAAAATTAACTTTTTCCTATATCGCCGTTTTATCGCCTCTATCATGCCTTGGTCCGTAAATTCTTCATTTGGGTGGCATGGCTCATTATCAATTAGTAAAACCGCTTTTCGAGGGAGTTTTTTCTCTTTTAAAAACTTTTCTGTTGTTGGAACAAAGTTTTAAAAAAACCAGTCCTTAAAAATTTGACTGTTCATCCACGCTGATTTTTTTAACTTGTATTGGGCCGGTAGAACACTTAAATTTACATTTTTAAAAAACCTTAGGCTTTGCGGATTTCCTTATCACCAAAAGTGGAAATTTTAGATCGCCAGAAGCATTACTGCAGGGCAGCAAAGTCATACGTTCTTTCTTAACTTTATGGCCTTTTGCTACTGAATCTAATTTGGAAGCTAAAATTTTGTTGGGAACATTTTATAATTTAATCTGGTTTTGTCAGAGTTGAACACCTGACAAGGTTGTAAGTTTTCATCTCTGAGAAACTTGCCAAATTTGTCTTTGAATTTTTCACTGACATCAATGTCACCTGACAAAATTTCACCACTTATTCCAAGTTGACGGATGCTGTGTCGTTCCTTCCACCGTTACAGCCAACCCACACTGGCAGTAAAATTAGGGCCTCCTTTTAACTTTTCATTCAGTTTCAGCGCGATCGTTTACAAATTTACACCCGATAATAGAACACCCTGTTCCCGTTGTTGGCAAAACCAAACATACAAAGCATCATCTAGGGTTTCATTTTTTGATTTTTTTAAAGTGCTTCTGCCGCCTAAACTGTCTATACTAACCATTTTTGCAAAAAATCTTCAATTTCCTGTCGCTTTTTCTCCAATCGGAAACAGTTTGTTTTCCCACGCCTAACTCTTTTGCAATTTTAGTAAGCGATTCACCTCCATCAATACGATATAAAACTTGGAGTTTTTATTCCATTGTCACTGTCACTGACTTACATTTAGTCTCCATTTTCACTGAACACTGAACAAGACGTAAATAAAAAACAGATCAATATCGCACTAGAATTAAATGACAACTGAGCAGAAATCTTGCGAGAAGCAGTAAAGGTGGCATCCATCCGACAACACAACTGACCTGACGCCAGACAGATAGACTGTCTATCCGTTTATTTTAGTCAGCAGTCCTTTATCTTTCGTTTATCGCAAGATGTCTCTGATGTCACGTGCGTTGTAGTGTTGGGAGATCTAATGTGAATATATTTTTTCAAAGACGTTTTTCCTACTTTAATAGGCAAAAGAAACAAATAATGTGGTAAATTCATATTTTAATGAATAAATTATATTATTTGTCTATTAGAGTAGGAAAACCCCTTTGAAAAAAACCAAATATAGACGTATAAAAATAAATATTTTTATGGACGGCAGACTGATTGTGCACTGTAAAATACTATAACTAAACAAAAATTTTAGGCCGTCCGGATCATCGGAGACCAGATTAGCGAGACTGTACTGTAGTTTGAATATCGTAAATGAACAAACTTGTGGATCTTATAATTTAAGTATATTTATGACAACTTACTGAAAAATTTTGTTTTCAATTACATTTGGTAGTCTTTATCAATATCTAGGTTATTCACTGTAGAGAAATCGTGAGTTAGGCGACAACAGTTTTATAGGCATGTGCTTAATAATAAATGTGATCAAAAAGTTAAAGTTTGTTTGTTTATTTAAATGTTTTTATTTGTGTTTTGTTATGTTTTAACAAAAATTAGTTTGTTGTCTTAGATATAGTATGTAGTGAATGTATTCTTTGACTCTGTTGAAATCTGCAGCTTGTTTGCCCAATGTTGAATTGGTTAGGATCTGTATAGTTTAGTTTATATGTACCTGGTTCTCTAATACCTTTTTTATGACAATTTTGTGTTAAATGTATTATTGTAGTTTTTTGTTAGTATTGTAACGTTTATATATAATAATTATTATTTAGTTTAAATTTTAAGTTTAAGTTTTAGTTTTAAGTTCTAGCTCACAGTTCAGGCGTAATAATAACCGTCTGTCTGTAACGCTCTTCAAAACTTGAAGGTAGAACTCCGTTACATTAAAATACTTTAAAATACAAAGTTAAATCATTCAAACTAGCAGAGTCTCATTAAATTAATTTTTAAGGCTTATTAACTTGAAATGCATGGAATTGTGTGTTGGTTAAATAATTACTCTTTTGAATTCAATTAAAGCAAATTACATTCATTTCATTTAACAAAAAAATAACATAAATTATAATCATGATACAAATTTCTAGACATTGCTTCAGTTACGGATTATTGAACATTTAATATTTGACTTATGAATTTTTACGTATAGCGATCTATCAATAAATCAATCAATGGCTGAAAATGGATCTGTACTCGAGTTTACTTGCTTTTTTCATAATAAAATTTTGTAATTCAAGGTGAACACAAGTGCACCAAATGATGCGTAAATTACATTTATGTATATAGGTTGAAACGTTCAAGGTTCATTAATTTGAGTTAAACTGTCTAACATTTTAAATTTTGCAATAAATCTCTAAAGTCTTATATCGTCCACTTAGCTGTATTCACATGTCGTAGCCTCGCATCCTCCTTGTGGAAAAGTCTCAGGAAATGTAATCGGTAACTTCAGCGTCCCATCTTTGTACCTGGTTACGTACGCTGTCTTCTACACCATGATTATAACATGTTTAAGAAAAAGAATATTACATTAAATTTTGAAAACAAAATAAAATTTCCTTGCTCTCGGACACGTCCGTTGCCCTTAACATCTTGGCTAAAAAGAGTTAAAACTAACGTTGCGAGCAACCTTCCCCGCTACCGCGCATCGCATGTGCGCCGACGTACTTTAATTTACTTGTTTTTTAAACTCTCCGACAGATGTCAATATCAACCAGAGATCTCATTTAAAATATTTCTAATACATCACAGTTTTTTATATAGTTGTATATTGTTACAATTTTTGAATACATTCTCGTTTGTTTTCTGAAATTGCCAATTTAATATGTAACACCATCTAAAGTGTGTTACAGTATTAATGACTGTGCTGTGCCCTGTTTTTTGAAATTATAGAGCGATCTGATTTGTGGTTTTGATGGAGTATGTGTGGTTGTGGTAAACCTTTTCCAATTTTGTCTATTTTTTGTTTGTTTTTTACACTTAGTTCTGTGAGCTAGGTATTTAATTGTATTGAATTCTTTTTTGGTATTTCCAATGAACATTTGTATTTCTTTTAGCATGTAAGGATGGGTCTAATGACAGCATGTTTATGTTGGAGTTAATCGTATGAAGTGTTGTGGATTAGTGGCTGTCATTATTATTTTTCTATAGCTGTTGAAAGTATGTTTTTGTTTGCAGATTACTAGGTGTGATAAAAAAATACAGTGAATAATTTTTTATTTAAAAAAGTAATCAACTTACATATCGAAGTCTTGTTGCTGTTCATGACGAGCTGGTTGTTAATAACTTATTACACTTTTGCTATTATTTGCGACCAGACTTTTTGTTAACTAAAGGTTGTTAAATTGTTAACTTACACTGGGAGGAAATGTTTTCGTCTTACGACGAGGCTGAAGAAGTCGTAAGACGAAAACGTTTCCTCCAAGTGTAAGTTAACAATTGAACAACCTTTAGTTAACAAAAAGTCTAGTCACAAGTAATAGCAAAAGTGTCATAAGTAATTAACTTACATCAAATTCGATTTAATCTCTTCCAAAGTACTACGCTTTTCAGGCAATGCTCTTATCCCAACATTGAATCCATGACGGGAAACATTTCTGGAAGGCTTCTTTCAGAATGGCATTTATCTGCTCGGTCGTGGCCCTCTCAATGTCCTTGGTGTCAAAACGTTTTCCTTTAAACACAGTTTTAATTTTTAGAAAGAGCCAGAAGTTGCATGGTGCTAAATCGGGTGAGCTAAGGGGATGTGGACAGACAGGAACACGTTTTTCAGGCAAAAACGTACAAATGAGAAGGGAGGTGTAACATGGTGCATTGTCAATATGAAGAAAAAAGCCATTCATTGTTTTTCTGGTCTATTTCTTTGTATGTTTTTTTCCAGTAGGCCCTTATCAAATTCAGAGTTCACAGTTGTTCCCCTCGATTCTTCTTTTTGCACATTGTTATCTGTTTTTAAGGTTAATAGACGTCCCGAACACTGCTCATCTTTAACCGAGTCATTTCCACTTTAAAATCAGTCATACCGCTTATACGCAGGCTTCAGAGTTACTACATTATCGCCATACACAGATTTTAACATTACTTGAGCTTCTTTGACATTCTTTTGAAACTTAAAACAAAGCCTAATATTAATGCATATTTTGAAATCCATAATGAGCAACAAACACGATAAACACGACCTTACTCTAACGGTTCTGGCAGTTGACTGACAAGCTCCAGCGTCAGATCATGCTACTAGGCAAATTACATCTTATGGATGTAGTGTCAGCAGTTGCAGCTATAAAAATTCATTCAACGTATTTTTTAAATCATACCTCGTATATTATTATGAGGTCAATGAAATTTAAGGATCAATCCGTTTTGAATTCTGAGGTGAAGTGAAGCTTTAGTTGTGTGTTGTTTATGTGCAGTAAGAGTTTGTTATTGAGAGGTGAACTGGATAGAACTGTAGTTTGCTTGGTTTTCACATTTATTTGAACATTTGCTGTGGTAATATATGGAGGGATACTTGATAAGAAGAATTCATTTTTTTTTAAAAGGTACATTTGTTTTATTACACAATAATTTCAAACATGTAAATAAATGTTGAAAGTGAATTAAATAATTTTTTATCAAATTTTCATTAAAAAGTAATACTGTTAGTCAGGGGTTTGTAAAATCATTGCTATAAAAATGGGCTAAATATTTTTCATTGAAAAGGAAACTTATTGGAAGATATACTATAGAGAAAAAGTAATAAATATTCAGAGACTATTACCTAATATATTCATAGTTGTCTGCATTATTAATGGAACAGGCTTAGACAGTTTTACATTGATCTAAATTCAATTGCTGATTATAGATTAAATTAATGACAAATGATGACAACGCAGAACCTTCATCTAATTGCTCTTTGTACATTTTTTTTATTTGAAGACTTTGCATTACTTTATTTTAAAGATTTCATCAGTATCCTCAAATTTTTTGAATTGAATTTTTATTGATAATTTTCATATATTTATCATCACTAAATCCAACAATTAAATTTAATAAAAAAGAACATTCGGTATATGTATTTTATTTTTTGGTGAGAAACCAAAAAGCTTTATCATCATCTACTTTTTCATAAAGTTAAATAATAACCTAAAACAATTATAAATTGGGCTCGTTCTAGTACCAAGGCAATTGTATGTTATAAATGAGTTAAAGGCAATGAAATTTCTTAAAAAAACATCTAGATGAGAAGGCAATGAAGTGTACTTTGTAGATTTTATTGACAGAGACAAACAACATTAATGTTTTCAATTTCCAAATGATAAAGTTAGTTATGTCCATAAATGTCTATATTCATAACAAAGCCAACTGAAGCTTTGAAAAAAAAGGTGGGCAATCATTGTGATAATCTGCAAGGAAAGAGGCGACTGACAATGAAATTTTTGCAAGTGTTCAAAATCATGAAATGAGGATTATATTTAAAATATGATGCATAGAAAAACATTTTGTGTGATGGTTTAAATAAACATGAAATATTCACCACTCATGATATATTATTAGTTGTAAAGTTATACAGGGTGCGGCAGCATAACTTCCTTTTTTGAAAACTCAATAAAAACTATTGTATGCATCTGAAAATATTTATTAATTTGTTATAATGTAGGTACATGTCTAAAGTTTTTATTTACATTGTTTTGAAGATCAAATCTGTTAGGTGACGTCCCTCATTCTCCATACATTGCGTAAACCGATTTCTGGCGTTTGTCATGACTCTTGTTAGCGTAGCAGTTGTTATGTTGGCAATTTCTTCTTGGATGTTGGTCTTCAAATCTTGTAGGGTTCTTGGACGGTTCACATAAACACGGGATTTCAAAAAACCCCATAGAAAAAAATCACAAAGGGACAGATCGGGAGAGCTTGCCGGCCATTCCAAATCGCCTCTAATTGAGATAAGGCGCTCTGGAAAGTGTTCCCTTAAAACAGCCATCGATGCTCTTGAAGTGTGTGCTGTTGCACCATCTTGTTGGAACCAAGTGTCCCCCAAATCCAACTCTTCTAGCCGTGAGAAAAAAAATTCTGTTTCATGTTTACATACCGGTCAGAATTCACTGTCCCTCATTTTCCTCAAAAAACCAGGGACCAATAATTCCAGCTGAGGAAATTGCACACCAGACTATGACTTTGGGTGAATGCAAAGGCCTTTGATGCAATTCTCGAGGGTTGTTTTCAGCCCAGTAGCGCATGTTTTGTTTGTTAACCGACCCACACAAATGAAAATGGGCTTCATCGCTAAAAAAAACAATAGCACCCTCGGGAACGACATCAAGAAGAAGCTCACACGCGTTCATCCGAGAATTGAAGTTACGTTCTAAAAGTTCCTGCACTATCGCCATCTTATAGGGATGAAAATGAAGATCATCACAAAGAATTCTTCTCACAGAACGATCGGATAGTCCAAGGGCAGATGCGTGTTTGCGCGCAGAACGCGGTGGTGATTGCAACATTGACAATCTCACTGCTTCAATATTCTCAGGTAATCTAACGAGCCGAGGGACTCCAGTTCTTCGTTTTGTCGCACTTGCAGTTTGTCTGAATGTAGTGACCCATGTAACAATTGATTTGCGGTCTGGGACGGGAGCCAACGGGGCTAAATTAAAGCGATTCCGAAATGCGCGCTGTGTTGCAATAACCGAACATCCGCTTGAAAAGTAGGCCTCAACGGCAAAGGCACGCTCCTCACTATTCCAACGCATGATGGCGACTGAAACGTGTTGGGACAAAACTTTACTGTACCCCCTCTTGAACGAGACCACTAGCGCTCCGCTATGACATCAACTAATTGAATGGCGAGCATTTAAAAAAAGGAAGTTATGCTGTCACACCCTGTAGTAGTGTCACTGAGGATGACATAACTCATTGAAACACGTACGACGATAAAGTATATTGTTTTGTGAGCTCATGTGCAGTTATTTATTTGTCCATATAATTGATTTATTTGACTCTTATTAGTTATGAGAAACAGGTAGTTTATCAGTTTATAGATTAATAAAGTATATAAAATGTATTTATTATTTTACTTTTTCACCAGGAGGATCTATGTTGGAATCAATGTGGAGTTCCATGACATCTAGCATGCAGATGGCAGCAGAATGTATGAAACAAAATGCAGCTGAAGATAAAGACAGCCAAACCATGGAGGGCTTGGAACTCTTTGCTCAGACTATTGATTCTAGTAAGATTTTTCTAAATTTAAACATTGGACCTATTTAAATTTACAAACTTATAACTAAAGTGAGTTAAAAGTATATATTTTGTAATAGTTTTATGCAAGTTGTGATATAAAGTTTTAGGAGAAAAAGATTTTCTGATTGTCATGAAAAACAATCTGCGAGTAGAAATATTTGTCAGTTAAATAAGTTTTATTGAAATTTTTAAAATATTTTTCTTGACTTCTGTTAGAAATATTAGTATATATTCGAGTAAATTTTTCTGGCTTTCCCAACATTACAATATTTTCCTTTGTTGACACGTTTTGGAATACCTTAGAAGTTAAATAGTACTGTTTCAGTGCTAAATATTTAAAAGCACTAAAGTGTTGAAAATGGAGTCATTCCAAAACATGTCAACAAAGGAAAATATTTTAATCTTAGTGAAGGCAGAAAAATGTATTCAAATATGTAAGTTTTATTAAAGAGTTTTATCTATACCTAACTTTTATATGTTTTTAATGTGTGCCAAATTTTGTAGTATGCGGATAGTAACTTTAGCAATAGCACTTTTTTTGAGATATTTCAATGTTAGGATCAGCATTTCAATCATAGTTGTTTTTAAAAATATTTTCAAACATATTAAATCATATAAAGTATTTTGTTGAATATTTATCAATTCTTTTTTAAGGCCAGAAACAGGAAAAGTAGCAGTAATTGTTAAGTTTAGCTATATTGAAAACAATTTCGGTGTCACAGAATTGGTATTTGGTTTCACCATAGTTTTGTAGTAATGAAAAACCATGTACAGTGGAGCCTCAAAATTCCGAGTCTTGATAATTCAGGCTTCCGTTAAATTCGAGCCTCTTTCTATTTGAGCCTATTTTATCTATTTGAAAGAAAATGAGGAGTCAGGCTTTAAAGAAATGTTTAAATCAATAGGGTGTGCAAAGTAAATAAGTCTGGGTATCCAAGAAATGTTCATATGAAGTTCTATAACTTATTTAGTACAGTTCTAATTACATTTAGTACTAGAGTTCATTAAAACTCCATTGCATAGTAACATATTTCCATGTAATACAAGTTTTTGGTAATCCGAGGGGGTTTCTGTTTACCTCGAATTATCGAGATTCTACTGTATCTTCTTTAACCCTGTGTCTGGCATCTAACTCATTTAAATTTCGGTTACACTCTAGCAATTGACTTGTTTGAGTGGCATATGACATTGTTAAGTATAGATAAGAAGTACCTTCTGGCAAATGGAACAAAACATATTAAGAAACTGAAATTATAATTCTTGAATTTTGTAGTCCATTACGTTGGGTGAATCTTATTAATCACTTAAACAATAGTTTATGACTTAAAAAGTTCAGATAGTCATAAACTATTGTTTAAGTGATTAATGAAATTATAAACTTTCATTTTCATACATATATTTATTTGTAAGTACTGTAACAAGTACTGATCTTTAGGGAGTCTGTGTAAATTATGAGTTGCTTCAATTTTGATGTTTTCAAGATGGGTAACAATTTTTCCTCTTCTTTCTTAAAGAAGAAGTTAAATTTATATTTTTGCTATGTTTTTGTGTTATAAAGCACTTTATAAGACTTTATTTCTATGGCTTGTCACTCAGAGTGAAATTACTGTCTAAAAAAGGCATGTAAAGGACATTCTGTTTTCTTGAATTAAATATCTATATATACGTAAAATTACCAAGAACAGCAGATTCTGAGAATAATTGTAAAAAAATTTGTTAGGGATGTTTCATATTTATTCTTATAAATATTTGGTTTGCATGTTGGCACTACTGGTTGTGTAAGGTTTTTTTGAAATCATGAAATTAGTTTGTACTATAATTTTTCATTTGTCCAAACTACAAAAATGAGTTTATTTGATTAGCCTATTTATTTATTTTTATCAAATTTTGAAAAATAAATCTGTGGTCTAGAAGTGGGAAAATAAGGTACACACTGGAGCAACAAAAGGGCTGAAAGGCAAACCAAAATTTTTTTCATGATTTTTGTATCATTTTAATTATTATGTTATGTATATGATAATAAGTAAAAATTATGTGTTTTAGCGAGCACATGAGGATTTTAATGTGGAACAGGCTATAAAATATGAATAAAATTTCAACGATATTCAATGTCTGGGTGAAAATTTGTATGGTTGTATATAATTTCTTATTTTTAATTACTTAGTATATCATATATACGTAAAGATACATTTTTTTGAAACTGTAATAAATTTGCTATAAAAATGTATATTTTGGAATTTTTATTAATTACCTTTAGAAACATTTATAGTTAAACATAATGAATATTTACAATTTTCTTGGAGAAGAAATAACGCATTCTAATTTCCTTCTTGAGTTTTCTTATTTTGTATAAATAAAAACTATAAAGAATATGTGATTTAAAAATATTAGTTATATTTCTACAAGAATATATATATATATATATATATATATATATATATATATATATATATATATGAAGTTAATATATTACTATTTTTGAGTAATTTTATCCACCATTAAGTGCAATAATTTTACCTTGAGTGATGAGGCACCTTTCGGTCTTTGACCATTGTCGAATCACTGATTGTTCTCTGCTGTGGATGCTACGTCCGTGAAGCCGGTGTTTGTTGAAGTTACGCGCACTATTTCTTGATCTGTGTGTATGATGTTTCTGTATAGTATGTCTTCTGTATATGTTGTTTGTAAATTCATTAAGTTGTTGTGTATGTTTTTATAAAAACATTATAACAACATATAAAAACATTATAAAAACATACACAACAACTTAATGAATTTACAAACAACATATACAGAAGACATACTATACAGAAACATCATACACACAGATCAAGAAATAGTGCGCGTAACTTCAACAAACACCGGCTTCACGGACGTAGCATCCACAGCAGAGAACAATCAGTGATTCGACAATGGTCAAAGACCGAAAGGTGCCTCATCACTCAAGGTAAAATTATTGCACTTAATGGTGGATAAAATTACTCAAAAATAGTAATATATTAACTTCATAAAGTCAGCGCAACGGAAAAACAATGGATAATGTTAAATATCAAGAATATATATATATATATATATATATATATATATTTGAAACAGTTAGTAATTTTCCTTTCCCATGTAGCTACAATATTTTGTTGCAGTTTTGTAACAATACAACAGTTTTATAATTTTGTAAATTTATTATTTGTTTATTTTTTTAAAAATATTTTAAAATGTTTTATGTTTTTGTATAAAGATCAAAATTTTAGATTGCTGTAAAAAATTATTACTGAATTTCTTACTTCATTAATTTAAAAAGTTTTAAACATCATTGTTACCAATTTATTAATAGTATAAAAAATATCTTAGGAAATGTATTTATAAATATAGAATCAAACTTTTATGTAACAGAATAACTATTATGTCCAACTAACCGTGCCCTTGCTCAATTCCGCTTTCTCGTGTAATATCATTTCTGAAAACATATTATATATTCAGAATATTCTATACATCAACAGCTTCTGCATTTGATATCCCTACACATATTTCAAGACGGTTTGTTATTTCATACCGAAGGTAATTTATCATTGAATTTATCTAATATCGACCGTTTCATCTAAGTAATTGTTTTTCCAGTCCTTATTATGTTTGTAGAAATATATTTATACTGATTCAATGCAACCCTCTACCTCATGTTTCGCCAAGTATTGCAATCTCTTTAGGTCTAGTAAGTGCATGGTTAATTGGTTCTAACTATATGTATGACTTAACATATGAATTGAATTCAAAACTAGGTATTAATTTGTTATTGAGGATTTAAAGTAACTTCTACAACTTTAAAAACTTTTTTCCAGATAGGGACTTTCTAGCAGTTTACAGTCTTTGAGATATAGGGTCAAGAGAAAAGTAATGTTAAACACTATTTTAATTATTAAATTCCTCCTATTAGCTTACACTCTCCTGATATATATATTGTAAGAATTTTCAATTGTTGATAAAATACGTTTTTATTTATCCAATGAAGTTCAAATTCATTTTTTTAAACTAATAGTGGATGACAATTGATGTTAATAAAGTTTTTTCAAATATTTATTCAATAATTAAATTATAAAGATTTGTGGGTCTATCCGGATTTGATTTATGAATGTTCATGTTCAAAGTCTAGTTGACTCTGTATGACACTGTGCCAACTTTCCAATACGAAGAAATGAATTCCTCAAAGGTGTATATGAATATTTTCCCCCATCAGGTTGTTGTCGTAACCTTTATTGTACAATCTTAAACGGTTTCTGTGGTTACCACAAAATATCATAAATAGTGCTGTAAGGTTTAAAATGAACGAAACAAATAAAATAAACAAACAAACTGGAAATAATCAAACAGTTATAAAATTTGTCTCTTTTGACCTCAGTAGGAATGTACTTAAAAAAATTAATTTATATTACTCGTTTAAAAAAAATATTTTCCAATTGTGTTTACAGTTCTAAGCAGAGTAAAAGTGAAGTTTGTAAATACATTAGTTAGACTTGAACATCTTCCGAAAGGCAGCAGTACAGGCGTTGCTCTAGAAGTAAAGATTAAGAAGTAAGTTTCACTTAATTAAACAAATATCTATCTTTCTTTGAATTAATTTAACACATCCATTGTGATCTATTCAGAACATAAATGATAAAATTAAAATGGGTTAATTATATTTTTTTCAATGTTTCACTAGCAGATCTGTGGCCTTCGCATGAAGTGCCATAACTCTAGTGTGGTAAGACATGTAATATTTGTAGGTAAAAATAGACAATAGTAAAACATTTGTATTAATAGAAGATACAAATATTGTGTGCGTAGTAAAAACATGAAGTAAATAATTTGATGTAAGCACTAAAATTGAGTTACATTTAATATAAAAATCAAAATAAAAAAGATAGTTTTGACTACCTGTTCAGTCATGTTTGCTTTTAAATTTATAACTGTATTAAACTATTTAATGTTAATGTACATTTCAACCTCATTCTTGCAATATTATGTAGATTTATATGACCTATTCTTTGCTTTATAAAATTTTGTTGATTTTGAAAATATAAATGATGAAAAATGATTAACAAATTAAAAATTAAGAAATGAAGATATAATCATCCATGTAACTTTTTTTTTATTAATGTTCAACTATTAGAGCTGGCTATTGTAGGATTGGTTGGACGATGAAATCAAATCAATTAATGATTATTTTCAGCTTTTACCTATTCTGGACTAAATGATTTTTGTTATGAGCAACCCATTGGTTATGAATTAATTCCTAGTGTCAATTGAGCCGTATTTCTATACGGAAATATTGTCACATAAAGCACTAAATATTATGTAGTTTTTAAAGGATGAAAAGTTTTATTTATTATTTTGTACCTTAGTTTATTATTTAGTAGTTAATTGATTACTATCCACTGTTACTATTCACTTCTGGTGTATAAAAAATACACTAATTATAATACTGTGTATTTTTAGCAGAGTAGATAATTTTTATGCCTTTTTATATTTTCAGTATGAACTACTGTGATGAAGCCGGTATTGGAACTGAACCCTCAGAAGAAGAACAAGCAAGTGCATCAGCTTTTTCAATAAATAAGTTTCATTTTGAAGGAGTTTCAGTTTATACAGATGAATTTCCTGCAGAAGCAAGAACATTTTCTAGGTCTTTAATAGATAGCAGAGTGAGTAATAGAACTATATTTTGTGATATTCAACCTAATTTTAC
The DNA here is from genome assembly GCA_036971475.1 of Prosapia bicincta. Lineage (NCBI taxonomy): Eukaryota > Metazoa > Arthropoda > Insecta > Hemiptera > Cercopidae > Prosapia > Prosapia bicincta. The sequence continues at coordinate 8,145,442 of JBAIZL010000011.1, read as the reverse complement.
TAAGTGAATAAAAATTATAAATACAAATTTGTTTAAAGTTATTTAAGATTTTTTTTTAGAATATTAAAATCTATAAAGTAATGTATTTTTTTAAAAACCTTACTGCATTTATCCCTTATCTACTAGATGGGATCCAAATAATGTGGGTCTTGTGTAAATATTTTATAGGTAGTGAGCCAAAATATTATTCATTTCTATAGAGGAATGTTTGTGGTTTAACAGGCAAATAATAATTTGTAAACAAATTTACTTACAAATTACTTAACAAATTTACAGATTTTAATTTGTCACAAATTAAGTAGGGGTGAACAATCATATAAAATTTTAAAAAAAATGTTAGAGTTTTGTAGTTCTTTATTTAATCTCTTTCTTAATGATGAAAACAATACTAAGTCTATAAACAGAAATAAATTTAGAAAAGTGGGAAAGTGTTTGTGTAATCCTAAGTGAGCTTTATTGGCATTAGCTTTATTATTTTATTCACCTCAATGGAGACCTTATTATTGGAGCTGACAATGGATCCCAGGTAAGTGGATTGATTCACTACTGCAAATTTGAAGGGGTTTAGCTCTATAAATCCACCTGCCTGTTGGGTTACTTGAGGGTTCCCGCTCCATAAATACTTTTTTTGCCTTTACTAATCTCAATCCCCATCTCCTTGGCCGCTTGCATGAGATTTGCAAATACCTCTTTTAGGGCACTGAAAGATCTAGCTATAAGGTCTACGTCATCAGCTTATGTTAGTAGTTGCACCAGTCTATTGATAATTGTGCCTTGCGTTTCGATCCCTGAGTCCTGTTCGACCTTTTATAGTGTAAAGTTAAAAAGTAAACACAAGGTGTCTTTTTGTCTTGAGTCCTTTATTGGTCAGAAATTCGGGGGAGAGGTCACCCAGGACCTTGACCATGCATTTGGTATTGCACATTGTCATGTTAGGGTTAGTACTTTATTTAATTTCTTTCATAATGAATAAATTCAATACTGTGTTTCTACAAATCAATCGAATAAAACTGAAATCTGTGTAGCAGCAATGTAAAGAACTTATAAGCATTTGAAATTTAAATTTAGAAAATAATGGCGAAAATGGATTTATAAAAGGAGTAAATGGATAAAGAAAACTGGGGATAAAGATCTAAAAGTAACTCAATACCATGTTAAAAAAAAGAACTTTTATATGATAGTTAAAGGAAGACAATTTCAGTCTTAGGAGGTATTAAATTGATGGCATTAAAGTAATAAGATTACATATTCAAATTAACCAATAGTCAATAAAAAGAGCCATTCAAGGGTGGTTGATTCATGATGCAAGAGCTACTCCGGAGATTGATGAGTGAATGTCAAGTAAAGTTATTGAATTTTGAAGTATAGTAATACCTCGACTCACACTACCCCTTCTTACACGATTTCCAAGATACGCGGTTTTAAATCATGCTGTCCAAGTTACGCAAAAACTGGCCTGTTCTGAAAAAAATCCGTAAAAGAACGTTTATAGTTCATAAAGAGAAAATATTCCACATTTTAACGTCGCCGAAGACTGATTGACAGTGATGGTTGGTGTAAATAAAGTTGGTGACTGTAAGTTGCAACCTCTCATAGTTTACTGCTCAGAAAATCTAAGGATATTAACAAATATTACTAAAGCTAGCTTGTCCGTAATTTGGAAGTCGAATCGAAAGTTTTGGGTAACAGCTTCCCTTTTGAGGACTGGTTTGTCATCATTTCAAACACAGATTATTTAGACCCAGTTGACGTAGAAGATGAATTGACGGTTAGAAAATTGACAAAATGTCTTAGTTTAATCGAACAAGGCTTACAAATTTTGGAAAACGTAGATTCCAACGATGAGGGTATTTTTAGCACAAAACAAAAAATTAGCGAATTATAGGGAAATTCTGTGTGAGAAGAAAAGATCTTCAATTCAGCAAACGAATTAACTAGATTTTATGAAGTCTATGTCAAAATAACTTTTTTATTCTTCTTCAAAATTACTTCTTTGGAATATATATGTATATAATATAATTTTTTGTTGTATTATGTATTTAGGATTTTTATACATACACATTTTTCTTCTAAATTATTAGTTTATTTAATCTTTGGTCCAAATTAAACATAATTCCTGTGTAATTGTATGTAAAATTATACCCCGACTTACGCGAATTCGACTTACATGGTATCGCTCGGTCCCACCTATTGGGTAAGTATGGGTTATTACTGTACTTTAATCCTTAATTATATTTAATTGAATTAATTTCATCTAGCTTTGTAATATGTCATTAGAAAACAGAGTTTCATTTCGATTCATTTAATATACTTGAACATATTCTTTTGTTACCATATATAATGATAAGAATGATGCTCTGTAAGTTTGTACAATATTAATTGTGTTTATTTTTTCTTTAGAGTACAGATTCTGATGAGGAAACTGATACAAAAATAGAAGGTTATCCCATTGAAATAATTAAGCTTGGTGGGCAACAAGAAATAAGACTTAAAATGAAAAGGGCAGAAAACGTTGCTGGTCCTAAGGTAAAATTTTTATAATAACAATAAATTGTTGCTTGTAAATTATTTATATACTTATTCGGTATTATATACTTGTCAGCTATTCAGTAATTACATTACTCTGAACAATGACTTTTAAAACATCAATCTTTTTATGTTTATGTTTTTAAAAGTATAATAAAAATTGTTTTTAGTGTGAACAGGAATTTACCTCTATATTTCCAATAAAGTCATTAAATTTTTTATCTGTCTTGCAATATTTTTGGTTTTTTAATCTTGAACAGAACAACAAACAAATAATATTTAAAAAGAGTCAATTCCTACTTAGGTCAACAAATAACAATTTTATTTTAGTTACTTTTTATTAAATAATTACAATTGACATAAATATGTACATACCTATGACAGAATCACAATATTCAGTGGCAAAATAGAAAGCGAATATCCATGCAATTTTCATTTTCCCTCTCTATTACAGTATATGGTGTTGAAATATTATTTTTGTTCTTTACTATTTATTTGCTCTCTTTTTCTTATTTCTAATTTATGAAGCTGATGGTATAGTCTATAATTTCTCGTTCTACCCATTTCTTGTAATGCTTCATTAGATAATTGTTCAGAGAACCTTTCTCTTATAATTTAATGTACATCTTTAAGTACAATAGAGTCTCGATAATTCAAGATGAATGGGACCAAGACCCCCTCAGATTACCGAAAACTCCGATTACATGGAAAACGTTCCTGAGCATTAGAAAAAAATAAAACCTCAATTGAACCTTAATATAGTAAAACCCCTCATATCCAGATCAATGTGGAAACAGCCCGAACATGATTTATTAAAAGCGGGAATAAAGACCAGTCCAGCTAATCATAAGTGTAATCATTGTTTCATTGATTTGTGTGCTTCAAGATAGTTTATTTTCTGAAATGTCACTCACAAGACTAGACATTTGTATAGGTATATTTGTTGACTGTCAACACAGCATAATAAAGAAAGATATTTATTGCCCGTTGATCTTTTGTCATCAAAACACAACTGATATGGTCATTCAAACACAACATAACAGTGAGAAAAATAACATATTGATATAAAACATTTCTTGGAAGTCTGACTCATTTCCGTTGCATGATGTATTGAACGCCTATTTCTTGAACGCCTGATTGATTTTCTTTATGGCTATAAACATTTCTTGGATGTCGGAATCATTTCCTTTCAAATAGATAAAATAGGCTCAAAATACGGGACTCGGATTTTCGAGACTACTGTAATAGAATAATAGGAATGGAAAAGTTGGCTTAGTGCCAAAGTCCACGATTTCAAACATGGAGTCATTCAGTTCGAATCTGACTGAGACATTAACTTTTAAAATTTAATTAATGTGTAAATATTAAAAAAAACTGTATTAATATCAATTTCATCCACTACAGGTTAAAAAAATGTATTTGATCATGATTTGAGGAATAAAAACGTATTTTCTTAACAATTGAAAATTCGTATAAGGTATATATATCAGGAGAGTGTAAGCTAATAGAAGGAATTGAATGATGGGGTTAATTCTGTACTGAGACAAAGGCATAGTTGCTACAGAACATAAAACTGCTATACAAATGTAATTTATGAATGTATAATTTATTTATTACATTATTCTTAGTTTCAGGACATTTATTTAATGTATTGTATTTATGAAATAAAAATAATCTTATTTATCAGAAATAAAAATATATTATATTTGATTTTCAGGTGGATTTGGAACTAAATTTAGGTTCTTTGAATATGTTTTTATCTCCTCGGCAGCTTCAGTTACTCAAAGAAATTTTGCATGGTTTAGCGGTTCCAGATTTACAAGACACGAGGTATGGCTTTTCTGTTTCCAATTTAGTTGTATGAGAATAATCTATAATAAGTAATAATACAAAAAAACACTAAAATTATCACTACAGACAGGGAAAACAAATACATCACATTACCATTCATAAACCAAACAACAAACAAAATAGCCTGCAAATTTAATAAAATAGGATACAAAATACCATACAAAACTAATAACAAGTTACAATACAAAATACAACCCAGCACCAACAACAAAGATAAACTACAATCATCAGGCAAACTGAACTGCGACGAATGTAATAAATTCTACATTGGAGAAACAGGTTTCAGCTTTAAACAAAGAGTCGAGGAACACAAACAGAACACTAACTCGACACTTAAAAGAAACAGGACACAAATACACAGAAATTTACCATAACATAGAATTCCTACATATCAACAAAAAAGGACCACATCTCAACACACTAGAACAATATGAAATTTACAGACACACAAAAACACAAAGTACAAACATATTAAACGAACCAAACAAAATACAAATCACTGATACTATCGAAAACCTATCTTTAAAACCGTCATGGCTTGATCCAACATCTTCAAGCAGAAGACACTGATGAAGATCGGGACATAGCAATCGAAAATGTTCTGTCTCAGTAAGCTTTAACAAATTTACTAAATCTAAAGTTCGGATAGTCATAAACTATTGTTTATGGATTAAGTAATATTAATTTAGATCATTTCTCAATTTAATCCTAACAAAGGCATTACAATGTATAAGATCTCTAATTGAATAGTTGTTTATGGTAATTGGCGATAAAAAAGGATAATAATATTATTGATTTTATCATTGAACTTATTTTGATCTAATATATATAATGGATTAATGTGCTAAATAATTTATGAAACAACCCCTATAAAAAGTGTTGAAATTTTCACTAAAGTTAACACATTGACTGCCAACCAGTTTTCCGATAACTTTCAAACACAATTTTTGTGTGGCCTTTTTGTTAAAATAAGGACAAAACAAAAAATATTTTTTCTTCAAGCGAGTTTAATAATTTAAACAGGTTTATTTTATAATGTCGCCAGATACCGGTGACCGTCATGGTGCAGCGTAAATATTTACACTACGAGGCGCAGCGTCGATCACATTGTCGGGTTTACTTAGCATTCCTCGTTCAACACTGATCTTCTGAATGTAAAATGTTAACATTTTTATTGTATTTTTTCAATATAAACTCAAGTATAAATATATACTATAACATACTTTCACAATATTATAAATATTTTTAAACAATAATTATAGCTACTAGGTTTTTCTTACGTATTTTTTAAACTTTCAGATTAACTGTATTTTTGTTTAAAAATATTTTTTCTCAAATAGTTAAAATAGAATGTAAATATAATCTGAACATTATTCCTTACATGTATGTTTGTATTATTTCAATACAAGTATGTTTTAAATTGGGCTGTTTTTATGAATTTTATATGATCTTATGAATTGGAGGAAGACATTTTAAGTTGAAGGTTTTACTTTTTACACTTTGAAATTGAAATCATAAGATGAAAACATTTCTTCCAAGTGTAAGTTAACAATTTAACAACTTATATTAATAGAATGTCTGGTGACAAATAATTTCAAAGTGTAATAAGTGATTAACAATCAGCTTGTCATGAACAGCAACAATATTTTTTCATAAAGTTTCTAGTTTCTAGTTTTCGTATCATTCAGTTTTTTTAGGTAAATTTTTTTCTAGGATCAAATCAATTGTAACACTATTTTAAAACTTACAAAGAAGTGTAAATAAAAACTATTTCCTTCTAATATTTCCTTGTAATTCCCAACAATTATAGTCTTGTAAAAAAAATATTTTCTGAACGCCAAGTTGCAGGAACTCACAAGAGGCCGTGTCGGACACCTCATACGGTTAAATATCTCGTGAATGTGCTCGACAGACTTGTGTGATGATCAAAAGTTAGGTCTATGTTGTCGGTCATGGGTAATTGCCACAGCCCTAAGCAAAAATGCAGGGTCGGTCACTAGTGACCGTCATGGCAGTCAACATGTTAATAGTTTATTTCCACAAATATATTCTACGCCCATGTACCTATAAACTCAATTTTATTTCTTTGTTGTAACATAAATTTATTCTGATAATATTGTTTACAAAATAAGAAGCCAGAGTGTTCTGTAATAAAGTATGTAGAGTCACTTTGGTTTGGAGTTACATTCTTTAAAGATACTTTAAACTTTGTAATTGTATTTCGGTTTAGACCTCACCCAAGTTAACATATTCACTGTGGCTGTCGAGTATTCCTCCCATTCTCTAATGCGAGTATCAGCTGGTATTGAGAATGTACATGGCTAGTCTTTGAGTAAATGTATTTAAACAATTAAATGCAGTGTAAAGAATAACATACATCTTTACATATATGAGTATTGTGTTGTATAAAAATCAAGTGCTTTGGTTGAAATTGAAATTCCATTATTGCAGAAAACTGAACCAAAGAACAAGACACTACAAAACTTCTAGCAGCTGTATTTAGATGAGAAAAGTTGATAAACTGTACCAAACCAGTAGTTTCATGAGAAAATACAAGTACACAAATGTTAACCTTTTGCGCTCCATAGGCGAACTGAGTCCGACATAACTAAAAATCCCGTACTGCTCCACTGTCAGACTCGGTCCGACATATTTTTCAACACAATTATTACATATTTTAGAACGTCTTACTTAATGATAATGTGTACTATGTTCATTTGCTTGTGTTATGAGATGACTATGTTTATCTTTCTAACACTGATTTACAGTATTTATCATTATTTTTTCCGTAAATAGACAACTGGTCCTAGACAGTTGTTTACGATTTACTGCAGAGTACAGAGTCAGACATCTGGGTTAGTAGATAGATCGTTGTTTATGTGAACTTATCCTTATTCATGATCTTCTTTGTTTATTTAGTGTTTTTCTTTATTTTTAGTTCTGACATATATTGTTATATACATATTGCGCTTTCTAATAGGCTAACAACATGTGGGCTGAGGCCTACTATGCGACTGGCCCAAATAGCCCGGGTTTACATACAAACATTTACTTTGAAGAGTTTCACACTGTCAAAAATACTAAACAATAAATTGAAATGTTTTCAAGCGGCCAAATAAAGATGTATGTTTAAATAAACCCAGCATAAACAATTCTGAATAGGACTAAATGACATTTTTCAATAATTTATATTTAGACCTATATATTTTTTGTGGTACCTACTTTTGTAAGTACATTTTGTGCTTGTAAATATGGTGTTTAGTGAAATTTACTTTTGTTTTAAAATAATTACATCAAAGTGAACTATTATGACAAATTCAAACCTAGTTGCAGCTAAGTATTAAAGTAGGTACACCATTCTTGGCATTTTTATGCATGTGCATAGTCTTACATTTTTTAGAATAAATATTACAAATAGATTTTTGTAATACTACTTACGCATATACTTTTATTCAGTATTACTTTCGGCTTAAAAAGACTATAATTCATCATGAGGAAAGTGCTATTTCTTCAACAAAGTTAAATATAAATTTTTTTCTATAATAAAGAAACTAAAAAAACTGCATTTTATCAGACCTACTGAATTTAAACTTAAAGTTTTCAACTTACAATCTTCATATTACTGTTCTTCATTTTATTCTGAACACAGTGGTATATAATAATATATATTTACTTGAAGTCGTAATTTCTTAGTAAATAATTAAACATATGAGTGTAAAACACATGTTTACTAAATGGATCTGGTGGTGGAGTGGCCGGCGACCAAATAATTGGAGTCCAAAAGGTTAAAAAGTTTTTAATAGTTTGAGTTGTAAAAACTCTTTGATTCTCTACCTTCACATACATTTTTTTTATATGGTTGAGGGATTATTTTTCAGTTATTTTATAAATGTTTTGTAAAAGAATTTCTAAACATGATTTTTCTCTGTTGTAGTAATGTTGTTCGATGTTCTCAAAAGCCAATGGACCCTAGTGACTTTGAGAAGGTGGAGCAGCAACTGCTACATCATCTGCATCCAGTCTCAAGTGCGCTGAGGGAAACTAGAGGACTTCATGGTGCCCAAGGATGGTCTACGGCTCCTTTAGGTGAGTCTTTATTTTGAAGATAAATTGTTTTAGTCAATATTAGAGTGAATAGATAATTTTGTTCTTTTCTTTAAATTATCTTCAATATGCTTATGTTTTTTCCTATAAACGTTGAGCCAAGAAAGAATATTTTACAAAATTTTGTATTAGAAAAATTTTTAAATGCTGCTAATTAAAGATCATCAAGAGCTGTTCACTACAGTCAAAAGGCGCTGGAGCTGCCTGTCACTATTGTCCGAACTTTCGATATGATCTGAAACTCCATGTACACGAAAACCACAACAAATTGTTTTAGATTTTAAAGTAATAATCTTCCACTTTTTTATTGTGGTAGTTTTGCTATCATAACAAAACATTATATAAAAGTTTTTTTTTTTTTAAATTAAAAGAAGTAATGAATAATAACTTTAAATATTAAATTCTAATGGCACCACGTAATGTTACATTTTATAGATTCTGATATGTTGAGTTAGTAACCCTAATAGAATTTGGTTTATCAATATATATACATTAAAGTTTTTTCAGAATTTTCTGACTATATAGGGCCTTATGAACAGTTTTATGTTTTATAAAGGCAAGCATAAATTAAGCATAAGCTATACCACAACTTGTATCATTCATATAATGAACCGTTGAGCGAGGACAAATTCAGAGAAGCTTCACGTCCGATTGCAGATTTTGCAGCTTGAGCACGATCTGGCCATCTAGTGACAGAGGAATATTTATTTAGATTTAATCTTTCGAATTATCCAATCTGTGCACTTTGTGAAAGTGAAGATGAAAGTGTAAAGCACATTTTGTTCGACTGCACGTACCCCATACCAATGAGGGACTTCCTGGGAGCCGAAGTGGCAACATGGCAAGATATTCTCATAAAAAAGAAGCATTGGGGGCTGGCAAGAATAATATACTGTGGACATTGGGCTATCGGGATACTCTTGAAGCTGAATGCCTGTGCAAAGAAGTAAAAAAATATAATACAAGTAATAGGATGAAAAGATACTCAATACTTATAGGGTTTGGCATTTCAAGTATATATTATAAATGGTTTTGGAAGATGAAATACTAAATCTTCACAAATTCGAAGGTGACATTGTCCAAGTATGTATGTTTCATGTTAAGGATGTTGTGGCAGTGAAATTCAATAGAACTGGTGAATCATGATTTTAAAATTATCAGTTAATACTTACAGCATTTAAGGTCAGTTTTGCAGAAAATGTTTTTTTAGAAACTGAATTATTGAAAATTGTGTACTCTCTGAGCTTCAAGACGGGTTTCTGACAATGAGAAAGTTAGAAGAAAGGGGCTCTACTTTTTTTTTGACTGTATAACCAAGAAGGAGATGAATTTTTGAATCACATCATTGCAGGAGATGAGACATCATCTCACAAATGATTTCTGCGTCCGTTCAACATAGACCAATATTTATTACATTTAGAGAAAATAAGTATAAATACCATATTATGTAATTTTGTAATTATTTATTTATTGTTGTTAATAAGTCCAAGAACAAAATACACGAATAATAATTCGTGTATTTTGTTCTTGGACTTATTGTTAATTGAATTTATTACAATATGAATATGTGCATATAAATTTACTTCTAATAACTTTAGAATAAAACCTTTTCTTAGTTTTAGATTGTATGTGTGAATATAATCTGTAATGAGTGCTTTTAATATAATGATTGGTATAATGTAAACAAAGCTATAATGGTCCTTCTAACAAAAACGTCTAAATGTTTCTCTGATATTTAGATGATAGCGATGACGAGTTTCTGCCATTTCGAGGAGCTGGTGGTGGAGGATCTATGTGTGATTCCATATTTTCTGATACAGGAAGCCTCAATACATCATTCTCCTCTGCTTGCAGTTCCCAAGGGTAAGAACAGTTTCTTTCTTCATATGTAAAATATTTTCCCCCTCATATATTACATTTAATATTATTCACTTTAACATTAGTGAAACAATCCGAACGTGAAATTTTGTGAATTTGTAAAAACTTACTGAGACAGAATGTTTTCGATCGCTATGTGGCATTCTTCATCAGTGTATTCTGGTTGGAGTTGTTAGGTTAAGCAGTGACAGTTTTAAAGGCAGGTTTTTGATATTATCAAAGAGTATGTGTGATTTGTATTGGGTTTGTTCGTTTAATAAGTTTGTACTTTGTGATTTTGTGTGTTTGTAAATTTCATATCACTGCTTAACCTAACAACTCCAAGCTTATGAAGATCGCCACATAGCGATCAAAAGCGTTCTGTTTCAGTAAGTTTTTACAAATTTACAAAATTTAAAGTTTAAATAGTTATAAACTAATGTTAAAGTGATAAATTAAGTTTCACCGAACGTAATGGACTACAACATTCAAGAATTTAGTACTAATTAATCCTGCAAAACTATTAGTTCTTCTTTATTTATAGTTCAAATTTTGGTGTTATATGTAAAAAATATGTATTATTGTATGTGATTAAGTTAATGGTTATAATCTTATATTTTTATTTCAGTCATTGAAAATTTTGCAAAACTATTAGCTCTAATCTGTTATTTGTGTTCAAATTTTGCTGTTAAATGTAAAAATTCTGTGTTATTTTTTCTTATATTACGAGGCATGTTTTTAAAGTAAGTACCGTTTCTAAATTTCCCCGCCGCAGCTCTGCGGTCGGCGTTTAGCGCATGCGCGCAGTGTAGCTACATCTGTTGGGAAGCTACAGACGCCATTGTGATGCCGTTTGATCGAGTCTTAGTTTGTTTACGTGATTTTAAAATGCCGCAGACAATCGAGAATCCCGCCGACTGTGAAGTGCGTGGTGTGATTCGTTTTCTCTGTGCTAAAGGCTTAAAAGCAATTGACATTCAACGTGAAATCAGTGAAGTTTATGGTGAAAACATTATGAGTGAAGGAATGGTGCGGAAATGGGTTAGGGCCTTCAAAGATGGCCGCACAAATGTTCATGATGAGGAACGAAGTGGGCGACCTTCAGTCATTACCGATGATCTCATTCAAAAAGTGGACTGTAAAGTGAAAGAGAACAGACGGTTCACAATTTCGTCCTTAGCTGTAACATTTCCTGCTGTATCAAGAAGTGTTCTCTACGAAATTGTGTCTGAACGTTTAAATTATCGGAAACTGTGTTCACGGTGGGTACCGAAAATGTTGACTGATACGCACAAAACCAAACGATTGGGCAGTGCATTGAGCTTTCTCGAGCGTTACCGTAACGAGGGCGATGATTTTTTAAGCCATATCGTTACAGGTGATGAAACGTGGGTAGCCTACGTTACACCAGAATCAAAACAACAGTCAATGGAATGGCGGCATTCAACATCCCCTAGGAAAGTCAAATTCAAGCAAACAATTTCTGCCCAGAAAATCATGTGCACTGTCTTTTGGGACAGAAAGGGTGTGTTGTTGGTCGATTTTCTGCCTCGCGGTGAAACGATCAATGCAGCCGCGTACTGTGAAACTTTAAAAAAACTGCGCCGCGCAATCCAAAACAAAAGACATGGCATGTTGAGTGCAGGCATCGTTTTTCTCCACGATAATGCTCGTCCACATTCAGCAAATCTAATGCAAGAGCTCATCACTTCATTTGGCTGGGAACAATTGGACCATCCTCCATACAGTCCCGATCTAGCGCCTAGCGACTACCATTTGTTTCTACACTTGAAGACGCATTTAGCGGAGAAGCGTCATTCCAATGATGAAGAAGTAAAAACGTCTGTGCAGCAGTGGTTGTCCAATCTGGCGGCAAGCTTCTATGACGACGGCATACAAAAGCTGGTCCCAAGATACGACAAGTGCCTTAATAATAATGGAAATTATGTAGAGAAGTAGAGGAAAGAATGCTCTTTGAGGTAAATAAAGTTTTGTTTGAAAAAATTTACTTGTTCATTTTTTATATCAAAACGGTACTTACTTTAAAAACATGCCTCGTATATAACAAATGTTTAGGTAATATCTCACTTCACAAGAATTAATATTTTTCTCAATTCGAAATATCGAGCTATAAAAGTTTTCACTTCTGTTGGCACTCTTCCGAGTGCCAGAATCAATTTTTTTAATTAAACAGATTGATTCCAGAATTTGAACTTCTTTGTATAATTAAATGGTTTAATAGTTAAATCAACTTGTTAATTGAATAGTTATTTAAAGTTGATATTTTTATACACAGCTCTTGTAAGAAATCTATGTTTTCTTTTTATAGCAAGTTTATTTCTGCAAGTGATTCGCTCAACTACCCCACACATTCTACTAACTATAGCAGAACAAAGAGGAAATCTCAAAAAGGTAAGCATTTGATCTAAAGAAACCTACATTGCTTCTGAAGATTTAGTTCTAAGAAACTACATGAAGTCATGTTAATGTAGTGACTGTAATCAATCTATTGAACTGCCTAGACTAAAATACCATACGCTGTTTACATTAAAAAACATATTTTATTGGAAAATAAACTTTTCTTAATGTTAAGTAAAAAAGAAATTAAAAAGAAATATTCAGTTTCAGTTACAATGGATGGAGAGGGAGGTATAGAAGAAAATAGATTCCATGTCCGTTTAAGCAGCCTTGCTATAGTTTTACTGCATGAAGACATTTTGACAGTATCGCCAGACACAGGGCAGTTAGCACCTGGATCTGTACAACACATGAAAAACTTGGCAGAAGAATTTTTTAAAAAGTTAGGTCTTTTTGCTATTTCTGGTTATGGAAACAAGGATTTTGAAACAGCAAAGAATGTGTTTCTAGATGCATGCCAGTTGAGCCATATTAGGTATGTATGTAAGTTAAAACTTGATTAAAAATATCAGATCTAGATAAGAGTAAGAAACATTAAAATAAGTTTAAAGTTATAAATCAAAAGTTATGTTTAATAGTCTTATATAAAGTAATATAGTAAAGGAAACAATGAAATCTAGGTTTGTTAATTATATAATATCTCAAGAATAAGGATTTCTATAATACCAACTTAACCTAATGAATAATTAGGGTTTTATAATATACAAAAGCATTTATGTTGAATAAAAAAATATAAAACAATGCTTTTCTTGTTCTTTCAAGATATTTTTATTGTTGGATATTTTTCTATTAAACCTAAGCGCTTTCGTAAACAAGGATTTAAATTTGATATAAAAAAAATTAGAAAGTGTTTTGTTTTTTATTTACTGTCACTATCTTCTGTTATGCAATATTATTAATGAGGTAAAAATAATAACTTATTTTTTTGTTCGGTTGCAAAATGTTGTGTTATACTGTTGTCAAATTTATCACTACTAGTTTTGATTCTAGATTATTGTTAAAATCAAATACTTTGTAAATAGTATTGTATTTTGAATTTAATTTGCATTTATTCTTCAAATAATGTATTGATGGTTTTACTTTTGCAAATTTAAAATTTTCAAAAATATTTATCTTCACAGTTTTATTTAGCGTTCACATCTTTAGATTTTACTTGTATTCGTTCATTTATCAACTCATTATTAGTATTATATTTATGTATTTCTAAAGCTTCATAAATATTCATTCTCAGGCCTTTGTTAATTTCTTTTATAAGTATCATATTATTTATATTAGGAAATAAGTGATTATTATTAATACAATGACTAGCAAAATTTGATTTATAAATTTCTGGTTTTTTATATGCATTAAAATGTTCTTTATATCTATCTTTAAGTTTTTTCTTAGTTTGTCCTAAAAAACTTAAAGATAGATATAAAGAACATTTTAATGCATATAAAAAACCAGAAATTTATAAATCAAATTTTGCTAGTCATTGTATTAATAATAATCACTTATTTCCTAATATAAATGATATGATACTTATAAAAGAAATTAACAAAGGCCTGAGAATGAATATTTATGAAGCTTTAGAAATACATAAATATAATACTAATAATGAGTTGATAAATGAACAAATACAAGTAAAATCTAAATTCGATAATATATTCAGTGTTTGTAATGTTAGGGCAGCAAAATAAAAAATAAAAAAATTTAACAACATTGTAATTGATTTGGCATAACTATTTATTTGATCTAATTTGCACATATGTTAATTTTAATTGTTTAATATTCCTGATGATGTTGGTACTGTTAGCCAACAAAAAGCTTTGAATTGTAAATTCAAATATAATTCTTGTATTTGTATTTTGACTTTTGTTCTTTATTAATACACAAGAAAACATATTGCAAATATATATATATATATATATATATATATATATATATATATATATATATAGTATTATAAATTATTAAAATTTTTTGCTGCATGATAACTATATTTTACAAGTTTTTCTGTTTATGATAACAAGTGATGATATAGTCTAAAGAAAAATTTATATTTTTCATTACAATGATAGTATGTATTAATTGTACAAATTTTTTGTTTTAATTGTAAATGTTATCTAGTTGAAGTTGGTGAAAATTATAATTAATCTAAGCATGTCTTTGTATTTCATGACAATGTATTTTAATTCTAAAAATGTTATATTAATATTTCTTTCTAATTCTGAATGTTTAATAGATTTTTAGCAGCTCCTGTTATAGTAGAAGGAGAAGAAAAGAATGCTACGAATGGCAGCATTATGGAATTTGTTTTGACAGCAGGCAGCGTAGAATTGTTAGAGTGCCTTATTGAAAAGACTGCAGCTTCCTCCCAACCCACTGTAGAATATGTTGAGGTTAGTTGTAGTTGTAAACTGTTTAATATGAGAGCATAAAAACTTTGATGTTTAAAAAAATATCACAGTTTATCATCTAATTTATTTACGGATCCTTTTCTTTGTTTAACATTGTATAAATTATTTTTTTAGTCTCTATAGTGGCATTTTTTTCATTGGAATTAAAATGGTTAACAAGTTGACCGCTAAAAATGTTCAAACTATTTTTTGTTGTTGTACGTTTTGTTCAAACACTGACAAGATATAAATATAGTGTCTTCTAGTGTCTTTACTCATTTAAATTAGCATATTTTATATTATCTCCGGACACTGGTAATCACCATGGTGTAATGTAAATATTTATACAAGTCAAACCAATCATTTTGATGGGCAGTTGGACTACTAGGGGGAAATCTCAGGGAAATTCTTAGGTTTGTGGGGAAATTTTGTGGGAAATATAGTTTACCTAATTAAAAATTTGTTTTCCCAATGAGAAGAATTTATAAACTCTTCCTGATTAAAAGAAAATTCAAAAGGTACCAAAACTCGTTTAAGAAACGGACCGTATATTAGAATTGTTACCTAGTTGTGGATTATTATTTTCTTGCAACTATAGTAGCGTATTGTGTTCTCGATTCAGGAGCTCAAACAGCTTAGCTCCACATAAATGCAAGATTACACCCGATGTGGCAAAAACTAACTGGCTCCTCACATTCGGCAATATATTGCAGGTGTTTTGTATCGTTTTAAAATAAGAGATTTAGTGCATATTAACCATATCAGTTTTTATTTGTTTTTTAGTAGAGATTATTGAAGTTATATGATGTGAATATTTTTCTTAGAACAAGAACTTATAAAGCCTTAAATGTTTTGTTTTCTCTCGCTTCCCAGTAATATTCGGTACAGTTTCACGTGTTTTGTTTTATAAAGATTAGTGGATACTTATTATAATTTTGTTATAGTTTTTATAATTTATTTAATAATGAAATTTAAAAGCAACATTTAAAAGCAAGCAATTGGTTGATTGTTCTTACTGCTATTGGTGGGGACAGCGTGATAAACTAACCTCACATACCTCAATTAAACATTAGTGTGATGTTTAATCCCTATTGGTTAGGGTGAACGACCTAGGCTAAAAAATTAAGTCAGCATATCAGGATTTTTTGTTTCTAAAGGTACTGATTGACTTCTAATAGGACTTTAGATGAACTGTCACATGGTCCTGATGACCCTTGAAAATGAATTACACAGAAGGGTTGAAAATGAAGATGAGCCTAATGTTGAGTTGCAATTTCATTAAGAACCTTTACCTTGTACTAGTAGTGATTGTCCCAGCGTTTATATTGAAATACCTAATGTGTCTGTTCAAGTTGATAGTCCCATGTTTCTTATTGATATAGGCCTATCTATTCTCTGTTCAAGTCGATAGTAATGCAGATATTAAAAATCACCTGTCATCCATAAATCAGGCAATTTTAAGCCTAAACGAAAGATTTACTGAAATTTTACAAACAAAGTCAAGCATACTGAATCCGCTTCTTGCCCAACCACTCCAGAAATAGAGTAATTTAAAGCAAAACTCCAACTTATTAGAGTTAGCAGACCAGTAACACAAATATGTAGTCTTGATCCATTACCTTAATGAAGAATCAGGAATGATTAAGTGTGTTCCATGTATTACAAATTAAAAAGTTCTGCCTAAAGATGTAGCAGTTTTGAAAAGTGGCTCATTTGGTCAGTTTTCTCTGCCAGAAGAGCAGGGTATCAAATAATATTGATATTGGTGAACTAAACCATTCCAGGAAGTTTTATAGAGAATTCAGAAAAAACATATTTTTTAAAATGAAGTGAAAAATTATAGATTTTTCAAGTAACACAAATCCTGCAACAAATCATCTACCTTTAGTTTCTATTACAGCAGATAAAATAAGAAAACTACAAATTACTTGCCAAATTACTTGTCTGATTACTTTAGTTGATGGTGTTCAGAGATGTATTATCATTGATATATCTTCCTGTGGCACTTCTGACAATGGCGATGCCTTTTAACACGTTCATTGCCAAGCTAGAAATTGGAATTTTGTGTGGTGGCCGCTATAATAATTCACTTAGAATTTGGATAGCAACGGCCACGCGATATCGCGTGATCGACCATCCGGTAAGATCTGACATCACGCGATATCGCGTGATTGGCAATGAACGTGTTAAAAAAAAATCAAATCTGCCCTTGACAATTTTAATATAAAATTAGAATCACGACTAAATGGAATATTTTTTGATGTAATATAAAATGTATGTAAACTGGTAAGCCATTATCTATATGTCCCATAATTTTCGGGAAAATCAGATATATCCATAAATGAGGTTTGGGGAAATATTAAGGGTAAAAATATTTCTGCACCCTTGGCATAAACTCATTTCAGTAGCGGGATATTAGATGACATTACAATGAGAAAAAAGCTATCAGTAATTCAGTTTGGAAAATCAATTGTTGGTCACTTATACAACAAAACAAACGTACGTGAAACGGTTCCAACTTTAAGACCGAGCCGGTTGAACTGCAAAGCAAGGAATGTGCAGTATTATTTCAAGTAATATAAATTAAAGTATAAATATATATTATTTCCACAATATTATAGACAATTTTTAAACAAGAAATATAGCTACTAGATGTTTCTCATGTATTTTATCAATACAGAGTTTCAATTTTCAATATTTCTGTGTAATAATATTTTTGTCCAAATAATTAGAATGTAAATATAATCGGAAAATTACTTTCATATTTATGTTCGCAATGTTTCAATACAAATATGTTTTTAATTGAGTTGTTTTTAGGGATTTTATACCATTTTATAAATTGGAGGTTTGACGTTTTAAAATGAACTTTTTAGTTTTCAAGTTTTGAATTGTTCAGTGTTTTGAGGCGAATAATTGTTTTGGAATAATTCAAATGTAAAGTTATTTAAAAAGTTGTGTAGCTCTACAAACAAGTGTAAATAAAAGCAATTTCATTGTTCTACTTTTTGTAATTCTGAACCTCTAGCCTCTCTATAATTATAACCTTGTAATAAAAAAAGTAGATGTTTTTTTCTGAGCGCCAAGTTGCAGCAATACACATAGAGACCATGCCGGACAGATAAAATAGTAAAATACAATGCCTGACAGCCTTATGGGATGATCTAAAGTTAGGTCTACATAGGCGGTTACGGATGTACCCCGATGAGCTTATAATTCGGGTACCGAATTTCATAAATAATTATGAAAAAAAAATATGGTTTTCATGTGGGTTCAGCATTTTAATAGAGATGTTGTAGTAGATACTAAAGGATAATGAAAAATAATTTAGTTTTAATATTTCATGGTAAGATAACAAAAAGTGAAATAGGACTAATGTTAATAAGATCATGACTGAGGTTTATTTTTCAGTAGCAGATAACAAAATACCCTATAACATAGATTAGTTGTACATTTTTTTAGCTAACTTTTAGTTGTATTTTTTCTAAAAAACAAGATGGTAACTTTATTTTATTAGTCATTGTAATAATTAGTTTTATGTGTAAAGAGAGATTCTAAAGCAGAATAAAAATAATATTTTTAAAATTATGTATTTAGCTTGTGAAGTTTACCAGAAACGAAGGCCCTTCATTAGGCCTCTCTTCTCAACCAGACATTCGGGTCCAGTTTATACGAAAAGAAAAATATAACCGTAGTAAATCCACCTGCATGTCAGTTCCTTACACCAGCATTAGGTAAGTATTAATATTTCATATTTTCACTGTACAATCCCCCCTGTTTTAATAAAAAACAATTATTTTAAGATTGTCAATAAATTAGAGTATTTTATAACTACTTATTGATTTTTTGTGAGAGGCTTAATAAACCTTTATCTTGAACTTGGAGTAAATTTTAAAAATATTAAAATTAATTTACAAAGTAAAATACAGATACAGTGGAACCTCTCAAATCCGAACTAATTGGGGCTACAGCCTGTTCGGATTTGCCGAAAAAGTTTGGATTTGACGAAAATGTTCAGATTTTTAATATGCTGTGTATTTTGCATTTGCAGAAGTGGGTTTTTTATTAACGAACAATATTATAGCATTCATTACATATACAGTAAACTCTCGATTATCCGTGGGCGGATTAACCGGTTTGCGGATTATCCGGGGTCTGCCATTGTTTTGCAAATATCCATTTTTTATTCTAATCAGATTCATGTGTTTAAATTTCGAAACGGTGAATTATGACGTAAATACATATATGGCTTAATAGAAGTTAAGATGAAGGGAATAGATATGTAAATATGTAGGTACTAATTCTTACATTGAAAGGGAAGCATCCCGATGCGGGCCAGCGAAATAAAAGGGGCGAGCAGACTACTGTATATAAGAGACAATGACAAAATGCTTGGATGCTCGAAAACCTAATGTGTATCATAAGTTTGTAAACAAATGTCAGCTAATCTCGGCTATAAATAGCCTAGGACGTGACATATGCTTATCCATGTCTGTCATATACATTATCGATCTTTATGGCTTTGTGACACAAGTAAACACTGCAACAAAATGGTTCTCAAGAAATTTACATTGAAGTTAAATCAATGCTCACGAATAAACAGACGAAAGTGACAGATTTTTTTGTTAAAAAGTGAAAGTATTATGTGTAAAGGAAATTACATATGTACATACATACTTACTTTTGACATATACTTATGTACGTATTGTAAGTAGTTAGACATATAAATGTACATGATATAATCCGTCAAATACATCGACATTTTAAATTATTTTCTGTATTTATTTTGTCCTCTGAAGATTATTTGTGAATTGCATTAACCTGGGCCATTATTTGTGTAATTTATGGTATAATAATCGATTATTGATCGTTTTGCGTATTCTTTGTTCATAGCGGATTATCCGTAGAATTCGTTATCCGGCGTTGCCGGGCCACCCTATTCCACAGATAATTGGGAGTTTACTGTATTTGTATAAAAAATTAAACTGTTTTGCAGTGCAACAAGTGAAAAGTCTTTGGAACAACGCCATCACATGAATGTTTCTGTGAATGAAAAAATTGGCGAGGGAGTATTTTTATAGTTAACACAAGAGAAACAGAAAGGAGTTCCTATTAGTGGCCCATTAATACAAGAAAAGGCATTACAGTTAAACGAATTATTGAACAGTGATTTGGAATTTACTGCTAGCAATAGATGTCTGGCTAGATGGAAGAGAAGGCATGGAATTAGTAATTAGCGGAATGCGGGGAGAAGTTACCAGGTGATACTCTTGCTGCAAAAAAATATTTTGACGAATTCACAGATTTGATTTTGTCTGAAAATTACTCACCCCAGCAAGTGAATAATTTGGACAAGACTGGATTGAATTTTAAAGCCCTTCCCACTAAAAGTCTTGCTTCTAAAGAGGAATCTTGTGCGCCAGGCTCTAAAACGAGCAGTGTCTCACAGTTTTAGCCTGCAGTCACACTGTAGGAACAAATAAGCTACCATTAATGGTGATTGGAAAACCCACCAAGCTACGAGCCCTTAAAAATATGAACTTGAATGATCTCCCTGTTCATTACAGAAATTAGTGTCAGGCGTAGATGACTGGTAATATTTTCAAGGAGTGGTTCAAAAATAAATTTGTTCTTTCAGTAACAAAATTTAATGAAAAAAATGGACTGCCACCAAAATCTGGTAATATTTTCAAGGAGTGGTTCAAAACTAAATTTGTTCCTTCAGTAACAAAATTTAATGAAAAAAATGATATATCTCAGTCCTGTTTTGCGTAAGTAGCAAACTTTCAGTACATAATTGATTTAATTATAGATACTTTTTTAAAATTTGGTTTTCATCAAATCGTGTGGATTTCGCGGGGATTTGGATTTGAGGGGTTCCACTGTATTACATTAACTCTAAATTATAATAATAGTGATTGTTAAAAGACAACCATTTGCTAAGTCAGTTTCATAAAATAATTTTTCATTTATTTGTAAGATTAGAAGAAAATAATACATCTATTAACGTTATAATTTTGTTAATAAATTCAATGCAATAATTTCTTTATTCATTGAATAGTCTTGAATAGTCAAAAAACTGCTGCTAATCATTTTCCATTTTCTTCATATTAGTTTTTGGCATTTTGGAAATCTAATTGTCATATTATGTTATTACTTTTAGGAATTATTGGGCGCTTGTTTATAATGACATTTAAACTAGGGATGGGCCGATTCCTAAAATTTTCGATTCCGATTCTAAAATTTTCCTTTCGATTCTCGATTCTTTCATGTTATATTAGCTTACATGCTAGGTCTCTAATAATTAATTTAGTTAACATCTTGGTCATACGGCAAAACCCTTTAAAAGTTCTGTTTCAATGTAATAGGCTACTTAAAACCTTCGACTTCGATTTATCAATAGGAATTTTTAAAACATATCAGATAACACGTGATATAGTTGATAATTCAACTACATGAACTATTTGCCTGTAAGTTTATATTACTGTACATTATTTTGCTACATTTGTAGCTACTGTGCGGATCTTTTTATCATGTAATAAATAGTTTCATTTGCTATTATAATCGTGTTTATTTTCTTTTCGCTCTGAAATATATTACATTACCGTGAGAGTAATATCTGTCTATAATGTAATTGATTGAGGTTAAGTTTTGGAGGAATAATACAGTGTTTCTGTTATCCGTCTATTCGCTCAACCGTCATAGCCACGGTCCCGACGGTGACGGTTAATTGAGTTTTTACTGTACTTTTTGTGTGTTTTGTTTGACATCTATGAATCAGTGGCAGTAAGACACGTGAGGGGGGGAGAGTGTTGTATCGAAGAGAGAGAGAGAGACGAGCGATGTCAAACGACCAGAAATGGTTACGATCTTGATTGTTGTTGCTTCATAAATAATAATATTTTTGTTTAATTTAATCATTTAATTCATCCAAATCAACTAATACAAAAATAAGATATAGTTGGTAATTAATTATTTTTCCAATAAATTACTCCACACACATATTTTAATAGGTAACAAAATAGGAATCGGAATCGATACTTTTATGAATGAAGAATCGAGTATCGACGATTCCTCGATACCACTAGAATCGACGATTCCTGGAATCGAGAATCGGAATCGGCCCATCCCTAATTTAAACCATATCTGATTGTTTAATATAACTTAAGTGTTTGATCATTTTACCATTTATGGTCTAAACCATAGATGTCAAACTCAATTTGCAGAGGGCCATTTATAGAATTTAAAATGTGTAGGTGGGCCAGATTCAAATAGAGAATGTACTGAATTATAACATTTCATTTATTATATATATAGAAGTTATAAAAGAGGGTAATTATTTTGAGCTCGAGGATCCAGATACCTGACTCTTGTTTTTGACAAGTTCATTGATGTCAGGTATCATATTCATTGTAATTATTTTAAGAATTGATTGGATATGTTCATTCGTAAGTCTTGTGCAATGTTGGTTCTTATTTATTTTCATGACGGTAAACATCTGCTCACATACATAAGTACTACCAAACATGCATAGAATGCATACTGCATGCTTTTTTAATTCCTATTAGTTACCTAAACTCTTGAAATATTGTATAAAAAATGTTAGAACTTTAACCTCTTAAAATATTTCTTTCAAAATATTGTCCAATTGAAGATCTATCAACTCCATTTGCAAATGAACTGGTGCTTGTGAAGCTTCAAAATTGAATGAATTGTTGAAAATTGGGAATTCCATTTCATTTTGTGGAAGTCTTCAAAACGATTGTTGAATTCCGTGATCAGATTTTACAGAAATTGAGAATATTGATCTAATTTTTTTGGTTCACTGTGCCAAATAACTTTAAATGAGGGAAATGATCCAAAGTTTGATTTTTTACCTGATTTTCCCAGGCTTGAATACATGAATACATTTGAGTGACAATCAGATTTTTACCTTGTAACTATACATTCTGATCAGTCAAATGTTTTTTAATATCTACAAAAAAATCACAATCAACCCACCAGTCATTGTCATAATCAATTTAGTTGCCTTTTTCTAACATGAAAGCTTGAATAAGGTTACTCAATGCAAAAAATCATTCTAAAACTACTCCACGATTGAGCCAACGAACTTCAGTGAAATAAGGGACATCAGAAAACGTTTTGTCCAAATATTGTAAAAACTGCCTGAACTGTCGGTGATTTAGTCCTCTGCTCCTTATAGAAGTTACTATTTTAATTATAGGTTGCATGATATGGTCCATTTTTAAATGTTTGAATGCCAATGATTCCTGATGAATTATACAGTGAAATCCCACAAAATTCCCTGATGTTTTCTGTTTTAATTTAGTTACAACGCCCGAATGTTTGCCAACTGTCGGTGATTTAGTCCTCTGCTCCTTATAGAAGTTACTATTTTAATTATAGGTTGCATGATATGGTCCATTTTTTAAATGTTTGAATGCCAATGATTCCTGATGAATTATACAGTGAAATCCCACAAAATTCCCTGATGTTTTCTGTTTTAATTTAGTTACAACGCCCGAATGTTTGCCAACTGTCGGTGATTTAGTCCTCTGCTCCTTATAGAAGTTACTATTTTAATTATAGGTTGCATGATATGGTCCATTTTTTAAATGTTTGAATGCCAATGATTCCTGATGAATTATACAGTGAAATCCCACAAAATTCCCTGATGTTTTCTGTTTTAATTTAGTTACAACGCCCGAATGTTTGCCAACTGTCGGTGATTTAGTCCTCTGCTCCTTATAGAAGTTACTATTTTAATTATAGGTTGCATGATATGGTCCATTTTTTAAATGTTTGAATGCCAATGATTCCTGATGAATTATACAGTGAAATCCCACAAAATTCCCTGATGTTTTCTGTTTTAATTTAGTTACAACACCCGAATGTTTGCCAACTGTCGGTGATTTAGTCCTCTGCTCCTTATAGAAGTTACTATTTTAATTAGAGGTTGCATGATATGGTCCATTTTTAAATGTTTGAATGCCAATGATTCCTGATGAATTATACAGTGAAATCCCACAAAATTCCCTGATGTTTTCTGTTTTAATTTAGTTACAACACCCGAATGTTTGCCAACTGTCGGTGATTTAGTCCTCTGCTCCTTATAGAAGTTACTATTTTAATTATAGGTTGCATGATATGGTCCATTTTTAAATGTTTGAATGCCAATGATTCCTGATGAATTATACAGTGAAATCCCACAAAATTCCCTGATGTTTTCTGTTTTAATTTAATTACAACGCCCGAATGTTTGCCAGCCATGGCAGGAGCGCCATCTGTAGTTGTGCTACTGAGTATATTCCAGTCGAGTTTATATTCTGCCATCAAATGCTCAATTGCAGAATAAATATTTGCTGCTGTAATACCTGTTAATGGAACGCACTTTAATAGTTATTCACTTATTTGAAAATTACTGTGAATACCTCGTATAAAAACAGCAAGTTGAGCTGTATAAACAGTATCAGTGCTCTCGTGAACAGCTAGTGAAAAGTTTGTAAATTACTCAATTTTCTCCTTCAGATGAAGAACCAAATTTACCTTCAGTTGAGTTAAATAATTTATTCCTCAAGCAACAGTGTTTCTTGACAGCAAAATATTTTGAATTATTGACTTTTGAAATGGAAATGAAACATCAGCAACTTTCAACATAAAATCTTTAATAAAATCACCATCAGTTAAAGATTTTGATCTCTTCGCGATTTTTAATACGATAATAAAACTTGATTTCAGGTCATCTTCACTCTTAGTATTAGCTTTAGTAAACATTGATGGTTGACCTAGAAGTTTAGATTTTAAAGATGACAATGTGTCCATTCTTATTTTTCAGTGTAACAATCGAATTTCAATTTATGATTGTATCATACTGTCTCTTCAAATTAAACTCCTTACAAACAGCAACTGTTTGATTGCAAATCAAACAGAGGTTTACCTTTCCGTTTTATGAAAAAATATGCAATTTCCAGACTGAAAAACTCACTATCAAATATACGTTTTTGTGACATTATGCCAAAATTGTAACAGTTTAATCATGACACAAATAAATGCATAATACCTTCACAATCACGACTTCACAGTATAACTAGAATCCTTCTCTGACCGAATCGCTTCATTACTCAATTTATTGACTCACCTCAAGCCAACGCACTCCTTTTATATCAATAAGGAAGATTCTAGTCTAGACTCGAAGTGTGTGGCAGATTCTATTGTTATCAACCAAAATAATAGGGTATTTCTGCTTGTTGCTAAGAGATGGCATTACTGTCTATGATTAGGTGATTTACTAAAACTTAGCCTATGACTGTGGTGCGATTTCTCATGGCGAATACTTTAGTTTTAGCTGCTTGAGTGAAACAGAGGCAATCTTCGTGAGATAGAAAAACGCATAAATAAATAAGTGCCTATTTAACACTCTCTCGCTCGCCTATGGACGCGTTGCGCTTGAAATTACTTATAAATGTAGTGTGCGCATTTTAAAACTTCTGTAGGGGGATCGAGTGAAGTCTAAAAGCTCTAAATAACATGACTCTTTTTTCTGTGACACATTGTGATCACGGGCCATATTGATATGTCTGTATCAAACTAGATGTCTGTATTTTCGAAAGGATATTTATTGACTCTCAAAACTTATAGCATAAATAAAGAAAAATATTTATGACCCATTGACTTTCTGTCATACATTTAAACATAATAGATTGCTTCAGCAGTTTTTATGTCGACTGGAGTGAGAAGCTCAGAATAGCTTCTACCTGGTGATGGTCAGTGTAGCTGATGTGTGTTGTGTTTTTATGATTAGTTTATTTTTGTGTATATACGAAATGAACAACAATAGTAGGAGCCTAGAAAATCTAAATTAAAATTAAAACCGTAAGTAACTTTAAATTTGATTTTACGGACTATAATTACACATAATAAGTAATTAATAAATGTTAATCAACTAAGGTACAAAATAGCAAAAAAAAATTCCACCTGTCTAAAGAATATAATATTTAGCACTTTATAAGTGATATTTTTGTAGCAAAATGCACCAAATGAACTATGAAATGGACCAAAGGACAATTTTTTCACAAAACAAATTTCTTTATAAAATAGGTTTTAAAAAATTTAAATTACAATGCTACTATTTATTAGGAATATACTGTGGTTGAATTTAATAATAAATACACAAAAACCTCTTAACCACAAACTTTCTTTAATTTACCCTAATGTACATTTCAGTTACAAAGTAACCATCCTCAGAGGGATAACATACAAAGACATGTTAGAGTCTTTGTATGTTATCCCTCTGAGGATGGTTACTTTGTAACTGAAATGTACATTAGGGTAAATTAAAGAAAGTTTGTGGTTAAGAGGTTTTTGTGTATTTATTAATTACAATGCTACTAGGGTTAAATTCCTAAGGATTGTTTATTGACTCACTTTTAGTTAAAATTATCTATAAAAAGCACACGGAAATCTTTGTGATAATTTGTTAAAAGTGATCTTTATAATAATTTTATTTACATACATTACATTTGTTTACATTTTAAAGTATTTGTTTTGATTCTGAATAATATTGTCTTTGTATTTGTGGATAAAACGTAAATAAATAAACATAGTTTCTCAAACTTCCACTTTCTAATAAATTTTGGCATCGCTCCTATCTTCTCCCAACTGTAAGAATGACCTCTATGCTCTGTACACTTTACCTCTGTTTAAATTACTTCTGTTAGTTCAACCTCTCCTGATATATATCTTCTAAAAATTTTCAGTTGTGAATAAAATATGTTTTTATTCATCCAATCAAGTTCAAATACATTTTTTCTATGGTGGATGACAATTGATGTTGATACAGTTTTTTCGAATGTTTATTTAATAATTAAATTATAAAATTTGTGGGGTCCAGCTGGATTCGAACTATGAAACTTCATGTTCCAAGTCTAGTGCGCCTTGGTACTGTGCCAACTTTCCAGCTAGAAATGTATTTCTCAAATAAGTATATGAATTTGTCTCCCCCATTTGGTTGTCGTCAAAACCTCCATTGTACACCTTTAAACTGTTGCCATGGTTACCACACAATATCATAAATAGTGCTCTAGGGTAACTGAAATAAAATTTTTCTTTGTTAATCTCAGTAGGAATTTATTTAAAAAGATTTTTTTATATTACTTGTTTATTACTTATATTCTTTTCACACAATTGTCGGTGAATATCAGCAGCTTCTTGCTATAGAAATCCATGCTCTGATTGGCTTCACATCTGGTTGGGCTTGTTAAATAAATTATATATCATTTGATTCTACTCATTACGATATAATTCTTGTTTTATCTTCCTAATGTAACTCATAATGAAATTAAGTTTTGAAAGATTTCAAAAGAGTCAAATAAACAAAATCAGACAAGTTCAGTATGATGATGTTTACAATTTATTGCACAATTTTTACTACTAACATTGTTTTAAAATAAATTGTGAATATTTAGCGTACCTGTTTATTAAACAGTATTTTCTCTTGTTTTTTGTTTTAGCGTAATACTTCAAAAATGCAGCGTAGAACTGGATATTTCTATCATGGATAGGATTTCTACAGTTTTGAACCCACAGCCATTATGTTCATATTTAAAGACTAAACCACAAGTTGTAAGTTCTTTTTTAATATTGTTTTTTTTTTGTAATGTCTATTGTATTAAAAACTTTATTTTTCTTATGGATAGTTTTCCTTACACCCAATAAATTTAAAATGGTCAAAATGAAATTACTGTATAACACCTAGTTTTAATTAATTCATCATTTATTTCATTATCTCCTGGAATTTATTATTATCTTCATATAATTTAAAAAAAATATCTAACCCCAAAGTTGAAAATTAAAATGTATTTCCAGTAATTTTAAAAACTAATAAAAAATTCGTTTTTATTATATTGAAAGCAAATAGTTTTGTTGATGAGCAGACTATTATTACAGAGATATTATGTAATTTTTACAACATGAAGCTAACCTCTCAAGTTATACAAGTGGGTGTAACTTTTACGTGAATCTGATATCTTCAGTTCTCTAGCCAAATACATTTTAACTTTCAGCTGTAAATATATTTCTTGCGTTAATGAAGAAATGATATTGAGCCTGTCACAGAAATTTGTAGGAAGGTGGCGCGGGAGAAATGGTGAATTTTTAATTTGTTTATTTCAGCTACTGTCTCCAACCTTATTTTTAAATTCCTTCAATTAGCCTACACTCTCCTGATATATATCTTGTACAAATTTTCAATCCTTAATAAAATATGTTTTTGTTCATCCAATCAAGTTCAAATAGATGTTGTTTAATCTATATTGGATGACAATTGATGTTAATACAATTTTTTCAAATATTAATTTTTTTAATTAAATTATAAAATTTGTTGGGTCTAGCCGTATTTGAACTGTGAATCTTCATGTTCAAAATCTAGCGTGCCTTGGCACTGGACCAACTTTCCTATTCCTAGAAATATTTTTCAAAGATGTGTATGAATTTCTCCCCTCTGGTTATGTTTGAAACCTCCATTGTACAACCTTAAACTGTTGCCATGGTTCCCACACAATATCATAAATAGTGCTATAGAGCAGGGGTTCCCAAACTGGGGGGCGTGGAGAAAGGCCAGGGGGGCGTGACGCCCAAATGAAATAAATAAAAAATTAGAAAAATAATTTCCTCAGATCTTTGAAATAAAGTCTTTCTAAGTTTTCATAATTGTTTTTGTAAAGTTTCAATAAAGTTGTGTGGTGTGTGCACCGATACCTCCGTTTGGTCTTTCCATTCTGCGTTATCGCATTTAACAGTGAACAAAAAAAATCTACGTGTAGTGGGGGCGTGGGGTGTCTCCAAATAACCAGAGGGGGGCGTCGTACAAAAAAGTTTGGGAACCTCTGCTATAGAGTAAAAATAATAAAAAATTTTTTTGTTATACTCAGTAGGAATTTACTTGACAAATCTTTTCTATATTGCTTGTTTTCCAAAGAGGTCTACATAGCCGCCACTAAACAGTCTAACATAATCTTCATATTAGATGTCTTTAGTCTCTGTTCTTAGTAGAAAAGGTGTCTAGTTACATTTCTATTCTTTTAATTTACTTTGCTTTGTATGATCATTGAGTTTTTCCTTCTGATTGCATCTCTAAATATTTGCGTTTCTGTTGTGATGTAAAATTTTATCCTTTTGTTTTTAACTAAAATTTTTATTTAATGTCTGTTAATAACAATTAATTTTTTTATATAGGCTAATGACAGATCACAGACAATTTTGCTTTTTTAAACACTTAACGTTTCGAATTTCTTTCCGAAATTGCTTTTCATGAGCTCATCTTTAATTAAACAGATATACAAAATAATTTACAATTTTTATAAAATACATAACATCATATAAAACATAATAAAAACCAACAAATTATATAAAAACTCTTAATAAATATCCATTTACAAGTAAATATTTTTTTTTATCACAATAAAACAGACAAATCACAGATACATACACTAACACATCTACTATTAATAATAGCGTCAACATTTTTAATTTTTAAAACCACACAATCATTCTAATATATATATATAAATTACCTCAAGTGACCAAAAAACTTACAAAAATGTTAAATTTCACTTATAGTTTCATTACTAAACCGTATATTTTGTTTATAGTCGATATTGTTAATGAAGCATAAGATAAGATCGATTGGTTTCGTTGGGGAATAAATAATTAACGATTAATAGTTTTAATTCCATATTTAGAGGCAACATATATTTTACTGACAATAATATTACAAAAATCTATACAAAGCTCAATAGCATAATTATAATCATTAAACAGCAATAACCCTTGCTACAAATATTTAAACAGCCTTGGTGTACATTTCCCTAACACAGTTAGCATCATCAAAAGGTTACAAACATGAAATGTACATCAAGATTGTTGAAATAATTATTGTTTAATGACAACAATAATATTGTTTATTATAAACAATTGTCATGAATGTTTATAGATGAAAACTCAACAATCCGTCTTCAGTCAGTCACTAGATAACAAAGAACAAGTAGACAGCAAAAGAGATTTAAAAATAATTTCAGCTTTCATTATTGTCAAAGTGAGGTAAGTTAAATCCATTTACATTTCCAGTGGTCAATAAATTCATTTTGTTCAGAGATTTTTATTTTTATTAATGAAATATAAAATTTATCAGCTAAGTTTAAATTAGGTATTAGTACAATGTAGAGTTTGTAGTTACTGATTAATAGTGTAAGTTAAATCCCCTTCATAGTCACTGTATTTTTTAAATAAATAAACAATTTTACTTTATAGAATTTAAAGTACAGGTAAAATTTTATAAGCTGGCACTTGGGGGTTGCGGGCCTCGATGAAATGCCGAAGGCGAGGGGAGGGTGGAGGTGCTCGCAGATCATTTTAAAAAGCACTGACCCTTGGACTTCGCTTACTCATAGGGGCAATTCATTATTTTGTTTCTTAATACTTTTTAATGTATAGTATAAATAACAACGAATGGAAATAGGGACTCATGGAAGGTTGCTAATAGGAATGTTTAAAGGTTGGGACGAGTAGGTCGCTGTTTATGGCCCCGATGAGGGATAACGACAGTGCCTGATGTTTTGCAGACAATGAACACACAATTTCTACGTAAGAGCCATCTGCCAGCATATAAAATTTGACCTGTACATTAGAATTGTTTAAACTTAAACCACTATTAATATAGAAAGTTTTATTAAATCTCTTAATATTAATTATAATTAACATATTGCATGATATAATGTATTAAAGTTATAGAATATACTATAGATGTCCATGCATTAAAATTAATGTTACATAATGAAATGTGTATTTCAATAAAAACTGTTGTAAAGTTTATAAAATTTGTGTTTGTTACAAAGGCAGATAATAAGGGCTCCAAATATTATATTATAGATCATAATATAGATAATATAGGGAGTGGCATTTTCCAATATGCTTTGTTAAAACAAGTACCTGAACAGTTTAACCCCAAAGTAATATAATTTTAATTGTAGGTTCCTTGTACAGTATTGTTTTTCAGAGAAATAAGCATTTAACGAAGGGTTTTGTTTTTCTAGGTTCCACTGTATTTCTTTAAAAAAAACAATTCTTTTACCTATTGAAGATATTTATTTCACATTATATATAAAACCATTCTGGAGTTTAACAAGTGTCTAAATATTGTTGAAACAGGTTTCCTATACCTGACATGCGTCCAATACACGACATGGACAGGCCTCCTTGGTGGCATCGCAATATTAGAAAGGATATTCTTTTTGTTCATTTAACCGAATGTAAGTTTAATACGTGCTTAGACACGAGGCAGGTTTCTCAAAGCTATGAAATCCAGTGTAAAGAAATGGCACTACAGTTCCAGGTAATTTTATTTGTATTATTTAAATATTCTTTGATGTATGAATTGGTTAAATGTCAATGCTTACTGTACTTATAAAACATTTCATAAATATGTGTTTTTTAAAACATAAAATATGTAAAATTATTGTGCTCATCCTTACAACAAAATAATTTTCAAAGTAAATAATTATCTTGATTAATGCCCAGTTACACGGATAGAAAAACTGATATCGCTACACGCATGGCAGGCATTCCCTCACGCTATTACAATGATTTTTGGAATTATTTTTCTCTAGCAATAATCATATTAATTATTTTCACAATCTTTGGAGCCTTAACTATTTTTTTGCGCAAAACGTTTCTTTTGTTTATTAATAGGTAAAATTAGTTGAATTATTTATCTAAGTGCCTCAAACCCCGCTAGCAAAACTTTAGCTTCTGTAACGTGGTCACGCGCAAATTCCACGCCAATTTTGGACTTCGATGTGGAGAGTATAAAATACTCTCTAAAATAATAAAGTCCTTCTAAATTAACATCCATAAAACATCCATAAAATTTGACAAATAAAACTAATAATTTATATTACAAGGTACATACATCACCAAATCAACCAATAATGTTTTTAATTACAGAATTACACTGTTACACAGATAGGCGGGGATTCTCTGTCAAAACTGTTGTATGTTCACTAGTTGTTCACTCAAGATCAACTGGTAATTGGGGTTTTCTGGTGTGGGGTGTGTAAAAAAAAGACGTCCTCGTGTTTCACTCAAATATTACTGAAAGTTTAGCAATATTACAAAATTAACTAAAAAAAAACAGGAATTCCCCGCTGCGTGTGTAACAGGGTGTTGAAAATGATAAGTATGATAAGTTAATGATTGATTCAGTATTTTCACATTGATAAAATCATCTCTTTCAGGAAGGGGGTACAGACACAGCAGTACCATTTGGATTTTTATACACAGATGATAAAAAATTACATGATGGTTGTGGATCACCAAGGTATGTTGGTTAGGTTTATTAATGAATTTAATTGTTTTATAGAACCTAATTAGATTACTTTTCTTGTAAAAGAAGTTCTAAGCCAAGCATGTCAATAGACACAAGATTGGAAAATCAACTTCAGTGAATCAAAATCCGTATTTATAACTTTTTCAAAAGACATTTAAACTATTCCAAATTTTCTCATAGCTATTATGATCGTGACTGGTCTACGTGCTTTTAGGACTAGTTCAAGTTCAAATTTGGATTTCTCTTACCATGTCTCCAAAATGTGATACTGATAAACAAAAAAGTAATGATGAATGTGTGAGGCTGGTGCCACTGTCATGGTGAGCGTGACCGTGTCTTTGATGTCAGCCCTCACATGTGCAACGCTGCGTTTAAACATCTCGAGAACCTTCAGGTAAAAGGCTGAGTTGACACTTTCATCCTGTGGTACAAACTCAAAATGGATGATTTCTCATTGGTTCTGGCTATTGTTGGGTGTCTAGAACAGGGTGCGTCGGCGATCTCCTACCGACCCTTCTTATATGCCTTGTCCCACCTTCCAAACTATGATCTTGAAATGCAGTCATCCTTAAATGTCTCTTAAAGCATCTGGAAATTTTCAGGTGCATTTTTTCCAAGCTTCATGCACTTTATGGATTATTGTTGTAATAATTTCTGAAGACGTTGCTTTCCAATCAAAATAATAAAGATTTAAAAAAAGTTTATATATTTAAGAGGGTTTATTTATTCAACATACTTTATTAATGTATCATACTGTAGATTATAATAAATTATTGTGCATTGTAACAAAAACAATTGAATGGTTCACAATTTCAGACATTGACATGCACAATCTGAATTAAAACAAAACAAAAAAATATGTCGTAACATGTAATTACCTTTTATTAATAATTTGTTTTCGTAACCTTATTTCTAATTATAGAATTAAAGTAGTAGATTTTTAACATTTCATTAACTGTGTCGGAAAATGATTATATAATTCATTTCCTTCTATTAGTACACTATCTCCCAATATATATTGTGATATTTAGAGTTGTCCATTATCTTTCTGTTGCACCGACTTTATAAAGCTATTATTGTTTAATATATTGATACACACACTCACACACACACACACACACACACACACACACACACACACACACACACACACACACACACACACATACACACACACACACACACACACACACACACACACACACACCCACTCGCGTGCACACACACACACTCACACTCACACTCTAACTTACATGTTAGTTCTAGTAGAGCTTAAAGCTTATTTAGGAATTTTTGGAGTAGATAGGAGATTGAAAGACTTACCTAGTGGCAATAGTCTAAAACTGCAATCTCTTGGAAATAAATAAATAGATACAAATAAAAACATACCACACTATTGAAATATTTTGATCACACAATTATTAGATCTATATCAATCAAAAAAGAGAAAAAGAAAAGCAAAGGTAAGTCTGTCAGTCTCCTATCTAGTCCAAATTTCCTATATATATATATATATATATATATATATATATATAGATTTTTTGGACTAGGAGACTTGACAGACTTACCTTGGTAAGAGTCCACTCTGTAGTCTTGAAATAGAAACACATAAAAGCACTTAAACAATGATATATTTCAACCACACAGTGGTCTTTGTCAACCGAAGAGAAAACACAAAAAGAAATATGAGAGAATGAAATAAAATAATTGTAGTCACAGATTGTGTAGAGTAGAAATCAGATGTCTCAGATGCACAGATTAAAGATATATATATTGTTTTCATGAACATATGAGTGATTATAATTTATATAAGTCTGTCAGGGGAAAAGAGATAAGGCTATTTTGGGGGGGGAAAAAAAAGTGAATGGATTTATCTGATGTTGAGTTAGGGGATTCTCTGGACTTGGTATACCACTGGTATGATAGTTCCCACCTTCTCAGTTCTGAGGGATTGCAATCAGGGGGTAGTGATTTAATTATTTTTGTGGTATAGCAGTCATCAAAAGTTGTGATGTTGTGACTCGCAGCATGTTGAGCTGTTGGTCTATCCATATTCATAATTTTAACATCATGTCTGTGGCCATTCATTCTGATATTCAGACCATCCGTGGTCAGGCCTATGTACTGTGCTGAGCAAAGTTTACATTGTAGCTGGTATATGACATTTTTCGATGTACAATTATGATGACCCTGTATTTTGAAGACCATTTTTGTTGTTTGGCTGTTGAAACTATTTGCTGAGGGGTGTATTGGACATGTCTTGCATCTAGGTCTATTGCATGGGAAGGAGCCATGAGGAAGTTTGTGTGGTTTCTCTGCATCAGGGTCTGGTAGTTTAGGATGTACTAGGATGTTTTTCAAGTTGGGAGGTTGCTTGTACCAAATTTGCGGTGGATCGGTGAAAAGATTTTTGGTGTGGACGGAAGCTTGAAGAATTTTGAAGCCATCTCTCAATATCTTGTTGAGTTTATGTAGACCAGGATGGTAGTCTGTTATTAAAGACAGTTTATTTTGTTCTGTTTGTGGTTTATGGTGAACCGAGGATTGTGCTGAATGAATTTGGTTTTCAATGAGTTTTTTTGGGTATCCTCTTCTCTGGAAGGCTGTTGATATCTTTCTATTAAAATCTTCCAATTCCCTATCATTCGAACAGATTCTCTTACCCCTGATTGCTTGGCAGTATGGAATGGATCGTTTTATGTTTATTGGGTGGTTGCTGTCGAAATGGAGATATTGTAGGTGGTTTGTCGGTTTGATGTGAATTCCTGTGTTGATATTTCCATTCTGGAGTGTTACCTCTACATCCAAAAAGGTGATGGCTGATGTAGATTTCTCCCAGGTAAATTGAAGTGTGGAGAATTGTGTCAGGCTGTCTAAAAATGTCTCAAGTGTTGAAGCACCCTGTGTCCAAATTAGGAAGATGTCATCTATATATCTATACCAACATAATGGCTGGTGTGTTTGTGTCTTTAGAAAACTTTCTTCCAACAATCCCATGTACAGATTTGCGTACGATGGTGCCATTCTGGTGCCCATTGCTGTTCCCTTTATTTGAAGGTAGTTCCTTCCCTCAAACTGAAAGTTGTTCTTCTCGAGGATGAACCTGGTCAGGTTCACAAGAAAAGGTGTAGTGGGAGAAGGCTTGCCTGGGCGTTTGTTCAGAAAATTCTCTATTGCAGATAGGCCATGTGCATGAGGGATGTTGGTATAGAGAGAGGTGACATCTATGGTGACCAAAATAGTTACCGGGGGTAGAGGTACAGATATTTGTGAGAGTCGATCTATGAAGTGATTGGTGTCCTGGGTATGTGATGGAAGGTTCTTTACTAAGGGTTGAAGGTGTGAGTCGAGGAAAGCTGAAATTCTTTCCGTTACTGAATTGCAGCCAGCAATTATTGGTCTACCAGGTGGAGGGATTATGTTTTTGTGGATCTTTGGTAATATATAGAATTGAGGAGTGGAGGGGTTTTCATTATATAATAATTTTAAAGATGTTTCCAAAATATTTTGTTCAGGAGCTGTATATTTAAGTAGGTCCGAGAGTAAATTGTTGAATTCTGTAGTAGGGTTATCTGTAAGTATTTTGTATGTTGTGATGTCTGACAGTTGCTTATTTGCTTCTTTGATGTAGTCTTCTTTATTCATGATGACAGTGGTTGAACCTTTATCTGCTGGAAGAATCATAATATCTTTATTGTTTTTCAACGAAAATATTGCCAAAAAAAAAAGAAAAAAAAAAAAATATATATATATATATATATATATATATATATATATATATATATATATATATATATAGATAGATAGATAGATAGATAGATAGATAGATTTTTTGGACTAGGAGACTGACAGACTTACCTTGGTAAGAGTCCACTCTGTAGTCTTGAAATAGAAACACATAAAAGCACTTAAACGGTTTAAGTGCTTTTATGTGTTTCTATTTCAAGACTACAGAGTGGACTCTTACCAAGGTAAGTCTGTCAGTCTCCTAGTCCAAAAAAATCTAAATAATCTTCACCAAACCAAAACTAACCTAAATATATATATATATATATATTGTAACATTTATAGAATGGGCTATATAATATTATTTAAGAATTGGAAGAATATATTAGAAATAACTCACACAAAATTTAAAAAGAAATTCATTAAAAGATTGGTTAGGTTAAATTTGAAACTAAATTTAGGTAAAAGCCTAGATTAGTAAATAAGATATTTGAACTGTAAATACATAAAGAAATTTGTTGTATCAAATAAAATTTAAAACAAGATAATCTAATAATAGTTATATGTTAAACAAAATTGTAAATATTAGTAAAATAGGGCATAAGTAATTACTTGAAGGAAAAAGTGAAAAACGATTGTAAACAATGAAAGGTTATGTTTGGAAAAGTCCAGTCAAAACACACACAATTCAAAATATTACAAAAGTAAAACACAAAGACACTTCACACACTAATAATAGTAATTAAATAAACACTGGGAGGTTTGTTAAGGATCGGAAAATTGAAACAGTAAGTTTCAACTAAAGTTAACCAAATTAAAACGCCATTGTAAACAATCGCGTTATTGCATCAGCTGTAAAAACAGAGGTGAAAGCAAGAAGTAGGTCAAGTGTGCAGTCGACTATAGTGAGAAGGAATCGAACTAAATTATAAACCATCTGATTTTGTTTTTTAAGAAGGAGGCCGCCATATTTGTAACATTTTAAAAGAAAAACGAAGCGTTAGTTTAGTTAGATTCTGGCGTGGTGACGCCGCGGAGGAACGGACCTGCCCTGTGCAGTCAAAATTCTATTTATTAGAAACTTCGTCAAAATTATACAGTTTTGTGAGTAAACTTGGCCAGATTAAACAGGAATAAGAAAATTAAAAGATATAGTAGTGAAAATATAATTTGAAAGAACTAAAACGAATTTAAGTGTGTAAAAAGTGAAAATTAAAGAGAACGGAATTCTACGTCTGAGCAAGCAGCCATTCGCCGTTATTTGATAAGTTAAGTACCTAGCGCTATATAAAAAAATAAACTTTAGTGGATTCTTAGGATAATAGGGAAGTTTAATTTTGTACATTAGAATATCTTGTGATTAATAGAAATAAGATCATAATCCAGTTCAAATAGTTTCGCCTTTTTGCTTATTCCAAATTAAAGTTTTTCCATCAGGAAAATATTTATTAAAACAAATTTCAAAATTTAATATTGTTTTCAAAATTTATTTAATTAACAAAAGAAGTAAAAATATAGCCCATGTTATAAACCCCGAGATTGTAAGAGATCGTAAAATTAGCCAAGGGTATTAAAATTGTGTAACTATAAAATCAAAAGAAATAAGAGTTAAACCGAGTTTGTTAAAACTTGTTAAGTTGTAAATTTTTGTTCTGTGTATTGTTTTAAATGTTGAAATAAGAAATTGTGATAATAAATGTGAATGAATTGTTCCTGAGTAGTTTTTTGGTTATTAAATAGAAATAATATATCTTCATTTAATAGAATAAAACATCGTTGTATTGCGTTTTATAAATAACATTACAATATATATATCGTCCAAATTTTCAGTTACTTATAAAATACTTTGTATATATCCACTCAAGTTCAAATACTTTCTTTTCACTTACAATGGATGACACTTGATGTTAATATAGTTTTTACAAATATTAATAAACTAATTAAATTTAATGATGAATTAATTTTAGTTTTATATGGGGGAAAAACTTCACCAAAAGGACAAGGTATGGAATATAGTTATGTCGCCACATTTGGCCTAACATAAGTGATTTCATAAAACAGGTGATTTTATGTTATAGTTTATGTGGTAGAACAGCTGTTTTAACGGATGGGTTAGATTAATTTATTTATATTAATTGTAATTATATAATAAAAAGTAACTGGACTAAAATTTTTTTTTCTTGAATGAAGTAGGAATTAATTTGGAAAAATTTTTGTTGTATATTACTTGTTTTTTTTTTTCTTAGAATACTGATTAAAATTCACCCAACTGTTCACCTGGGAGAGCTTGATGATACACATGATGACCCGAGTACTCTGGCACATTCAATAGTAATGGACACCCTTCGGAAAGAACCTTCACCTTTCAGTTCAAAGAAAATAGTTCATGAAAGTGATACACCTCACTCCGCTGAATGTAAGATAAGAAGACATTCTTTGTGCTAGTTAAAATATTTGTAACTTATTAACGCTAAGAACAAATTGTCAACTCTTTATAACTTATCAATTACAATAAGTTATGAACACTTTGAAGCCTATTCCCTTAGTAGGCGCTGGTCTCTATCTGTCTGGAGGTTTTTAGGTAAAACATAAAAAAATCCTCACGTATAATAAATACTATATTTGCAACAAATGCGGAGGTCTATGTCGAAACCCTGAGAAGAGCTGTTTTTTGTAAGGTTGTTTACAAACTTGAAGTCATTGCGTTTACAGGTGATATCTTTTACAGATAGTTTAGATTACGCTGGGGGCACTGAGATCAGATGATGTGTATCATATACTTGAGGAGCTAATCAAGATGTTCTAAAGACT
The DNA here is from genome assembly GCA_036971475.1 of Prosapia bicincta. Lineage (NCBI taxonomy): Eukaryota > Metazoa > Arthropoda > Insecta > Hemiptera > Cercopidae > Prosapia > Prosapia bicincta. The sequence goes on along the minus strand of JBAIZL010000011.1, from coordinate 8,106,394 downwards.
CCCTACAAATCATATATAAGACCAATTTTATAATATGGTAGCGAGTGACACTCAGCCAGTAAATGCACCACAAATTTACTTAATTTTGCTCAAAACAATGGCTTAAGAGTTATAACTGGTGCTGCGAAGTCCATCCCTATTGATGCAATGGAGACTGAAACTGAGATTGAATCACTACAAATTCGCAGGGAGACGTCAGCCCTATGTTTCTGGGAGAAATTTAAACAAACAAATAAATTTTGGGGACAAGTACCGTAATCAGACAGATAGACTAAAAACCCAGCGAACACCCATTGTCTGTTACCAGGATCTTTATAAAAAGTATGGAGTCACTATCGGAGAACCAGCTCCACTTGCTGTTTTTTAGGACTGCTTCCAAGAGCTCCCTGAGGCAGAACTCCTCCTGAGAGATCACCATATGCCAACCCATGCATCTTCGGATCAGGGGCTTATAAGTGCAGCCTTCCAAACTATCAATGAAATATACCCTGCACCAGAATGACTCCAAATTTTCACTGATGGATCATCCATGCCTGGATTAGGCGAAACAGGTGCCGCATACTACTGTGTATATTTTGAGGGATTTTCTGCTGTCGAAGCTCACCATGGCAATTACGATGGTTGTGTAGCTGCCATATATGCTGCAGCAATTGAACTTGAGAACCTGACTGCTCCGGCTAAGGCAGTTTTCCTGGATGACTCTAAGACCGGCATGTTGAACCTCTCTGGGAACTCACAGACTTACTGTAGTAGAACAATTGACTGTAGAAAAGGACTAAATTTTCTCATAAATACCAGGTGGGAGCCAAGTAAACACTGACTATGAAAAGGCCAATCATCTAGCCAAGCAGGGAACAAGCCTCCCTCAGCTCGATCATCTGAGTAACAGTAAGTTACTCTATTTTCATAATAGACCTAAACTAACACATAACAATAAATTGCCAGAACAATAATACTAGCAAAAAAATACAGTATATTAAATCTATCTACATTTTAGTTTTTAAAAGAATCTGTATTTTTTCCTTTTTTGTATTACAAGATGCCGAATTTGTCTTAATACTATCAATTTCATAAGTTCTTTTTTTGTCTTTTATCCATCCATGAATTTCATAAGCATTTCATCTACTTCCCCATAGTCACTTCATTTTCTGGCCAAATGTATTGAGAGATTTTCTCAGTAATCGAATGAGTCATGCCCGGTATCGGCCTTATCTGGTGGAGCTTATACTTCGTGACAGTATAGTGATGGGATGTTTGTTATTACTTTGACGGATTATAGAGTGACGAATTACAGGGGTTCTACTGTATCTATCCATTATCTCTGATTATAAAGTTGAGTGGTACTATTGTATACATACTCAATTAAACTACTTCTCCCTTTTTAATTTATTTATGAAAAACACCAAAAAATGTTTACGCCATTTATGTTTCAACTATTATAATTTTAATATATAAATATTATTGGAGTTAATTTTCATGGAACAAGTAGCAACCAATGTTTATAGGAATTTGTGTATTCTTAGCAGCAAATATTTGGTTTGGCTAGGTTTATTCATTCCATTTAAATATGCATTTTAATTTAAAAACTCACAGAAATTAATTTTCTTGTCGTAATTATTTTGTAATTCCAAATATCATTGAGTATATATCAAAATAGCATTCAAGTATTTCATTTTACCAAAAAGAAACAAAATTTTTCCAATTAGATAAACAAAACTCCCATTTTTAATGTAATTGTTGTGTATAATTATATTATTACTAAAAAATTTAAGTCTATAAAATAATAACACTAAAACACTAAAAATAATAACACTAATAACAGTTTCAAGTCTTTTTATTTAGTATATTGATGTTATCAATTAATTTCTTAGGTGAAGGTGAGGAACTAATCATACCAGGAGACAAACAAGAAATAGCAGAATTTATTGAAATAGCTTCCCGCAATGCACTTATACAAATTGAAGTACACATCCCCCAAGCTTTTGTGCATTTTCCTTCTAAACATCTGTATGAAGTGGTATATAATAGGTAATTCAGCAAATTTACTAAAATTTTTATATTTCAAGTTAATTAATAACTATAAAAATATTGACTGTTTTTAACATATTTAATTTTGTATAGATTTGTATTGTTATTTTTATGTATACATAAACTTCAGTTTATCTTTAACAACAACATAAATCGTTTCATCAATTGTGACACATATCTTGTTTATCAAAATAATATTGCATATAATGTCTTGAACATTTGTTGTTCAATAAAAAATGTTTAAAACTATAAGTTACCAAAGAATATTTTTGAAAAGAACATTTTTACAGCAATGGCTACAAAAACATATTGGATGGACATAAACATACAATTTTGCATGAGTAAAATTTCAGAATAATAGTGTCACAATAAATTCCATCAGGTTATGCTATTATTAACCTCAAACTGAATTAAATGATAACATGATTTCATGCAGCAACTGATTTTGTGTTATAGGTTATGTTGTAAAACAACTTTTTTAACCCTTGAGTTATGTTGACATTATTTATTGAGCGTTATTAAGAGAAAATGATATAAAATAGTTTTAAGCAGTTAATAAATATATTAATTTATTAAAATTTTGATAAATCTCAATACAAATAATCCAATTTCTGAAATGAAAACATTTTTAAGCATGTCTAATACTTTTTAAGAACTGATTTCAATTGATTTTTAAAAAAATTGTTATTCAGTAAACATCTAATACAGATGTTTAAAAGAAAAATTAAAAATTTGATGAAAAATGTTTTAAATAAAAATGAAAATGTGTCTTGAAAATTTAGCAAAACTATTAGCTCTAATTTGTTATTTGTAGTTCAAATTTTAATATTAAATGTAAAAACCTGTAATATTGTTTCTCATATTATAACAGATGATAACTTCTCATTTCGTAAAATTTAATATATTTCTCAATTTACTGTAAATGTTTTTCTGTAGACGCTATAAAGGTTTTCACTTCTGTTGGCACAACGTAATTTTTTTATAAACATTTTAAATCACATTCTTACATTGAATAATAAAATAGATTATATCAGAATTGGATGATTATAATCAGTAGGAGCTACTTTAATAGTGTTTACAAAAACTGCAATTGTCTTAGAATCCATAGTTCCCATAATTAAAACTGAGCTCCACTTAGTTGTTCAGCTGTAATCGTAAGCTGTTATAACATATACAACCAGCAATTCACTATTGTAACTTTCTTTTACCATATTGCTAGACCCTAACAAAACAAATCAATATTTGTTCACTGTGTACTATGTAGAACCATAATGGTCTGCATTTGTCACCCTATGCAGGACCTTTCATCTTGTAACAGGTAGTAAAAGGCAACCACAAGTTCATTTATATAATAGTTATATCTTTAAAACTATATTAATAACTTCATTTAACTATTTATTTTTCTTATCCTTTCTGTTCTATAATATTGAACAGAGGTTTTGTTGGTGATATAATTTCTTTTTGAAAAGTTTTAATTTTAATAATGTTAGGAATGAGAACTCTTCCTATCTCCTATCTTTTCTCTCATCATTTCTTCCCTCTACTCTTCCTTCCCTCAAATTTCTCTCCATCACTTCCTCTTACTTTAGCTGCAGAGTAACAGTGTACATTACTTTTGCAAAAATGTACACTTTTATACTGATATAAAGATGATGAATGCAAAATATTTTCTATTTTTAAGGTTATTTATTGACAGTATGTTTATAAGGTGTGTAACACAAAAAAGAAAAAAGGTTGTATAAAAAAGTAGAGAGTTTTTAAAATTTGTAGAGGCAAAATGATAAACAAGACATAGGCTTTGGATATAGGATGAAAAGTCTATAGGCTTCTTTCTGTAGGGAAAAGAAAGACAAAAAAAACAGATATGGAACTCCTATAATTAAAAATCCTGTAGTTTGAAAGAAAAAAAAAAAAATTAGTAGTATCATTACATAAACGCAAAACATTTTATCATTATGGTATTTGTTTCAATTTAATTTTTAAATAGATAATTCAAAAATGTATTACAAACTAAGTGTTCATGAATTGTCTTTTGTAGGTTAAACTCTGATTTGGCTATGTGGGAAACCTCTGCACCTGTAACTCATTCCTCAATGAGTTCTTGTCCAGCAACGCCATTATCAGTGCTATCTCCTGCATTCACTTCATGCAAGTCTGCTATTCAGTATGGTAAGTTTGTTGTTACTCATCATGTATTCTTATTTCTCTTGCCTTAGATCCATAATCTATGTTTCTTGGTTTCTCTAATCACAATCATTTGTCTGTGAGACTACCTGGTAAAAAAAATGAATATATATATTTATACATATTTCAAAATCATTTAATTTAATGTAACCTTAGTTATAAATAGTAATTTAATTTTTTCATCTATGGACAGTCTGTAAATATTTTTCCTTGATGTACAAGAAATCACCCTCCTTTTTCTAGATTGGGAAAATACACTTATTTTCCTTCCAGCATGTTCTTGTGGTTCAAGGTCATTGGGTCGCACATTTGTTTGGTGAATTTCCTTCTTGTGAATATATATTATGTAGGAATTCACTAATGGACTGTTTATCATACCGTAAAAGATGCAGAGAGGCCATCTCTGTGTCTTTTGGTTACATGTCTTATTGGAAGACATCTTATCAAAAGCATCAACTGCCCATTTACTTGAGTATAGAAGTCAACAATTTCTGATTTTTCTGTAGGTTCTGGTACTGTGCCATATTCATGGTAGTGGAGTCCAGATATACCATCTTAGCCGTTTTCCTTTTGTATTAAACTAATACCTCCATTGTCATAGGTGAACATAACTGAATCAATCTTCCTTGTTTTCAGTTATTTCATTTATGGAGATTTCTTTTTTATAGCTTCGTAGAGTACCTATAGGTGTTATTTGGTAGTTTTTCAACAAGTCTATTGTTAGTGTGATTGAATTATCCAATTATCCATGTTTAAATTTCTATTTGTGCCAAGGATAGATGCAAACAGTTATATTGTAAAATAAGCACTTCATGGCAGACCCGATGTGTTCGTAGACCTCCCAAGTATGGCATACCATCAATTAGATAATTTGTTTTTATGTTACATAGTATAACTACTTTTAGGCCATATTTACTTGGTTTGGTAAGTAGATACATCCTAAACGAGCATTGGCCTCTAGAAAAAAACACACTCCTACTATTCAGAAACATTAGTCTATCAGACGAGTGGGCAAAGAAAACTTAACATCACCTCAAAACAAATAACACTTACACTCAAATGTTTTCGTGAGATGACAGTGAGGTCAGAAGGTTGAGGGGCTCCCACTCTAATCCATCATACCAAAGTACAAATTCCTGGAATCTTGCGTAGTCTGACAAACGAATGTTTATGAAGTTAGTTAAAAGTTGACATTACGTTAAGATGTTTGATCTATTTTTATAGGTTTTGTAGAGTAAGGTTTACAGTTCAGATTAAAATCGACTAAGTTATTTTTATGACATCATCTTGTTTGTTAGTCCTATATACATCAAAATCTCATTTTAACGGACCTTTTCAAACCAAACTTATAATATCAAACCATTTATAACAAACTGTGTTTTGAATGTAGTTCATGCTATCCACCAGCCACCTAAACAGGTGCCACACATAGCCCTCAACAGGTCAAGTGACGTTCCCCTATAAATGAAGGGATAGAACTTTATATAATGTACATATAGTGTAGATATATAACTAACATGAACACTAACTTATTTAGTGTTTATAAATGATTTGTTTAGCTTTCACCCACGGCAAAGATCTTTTCTCAAATCCACCACATATTTGGTTCAGACAACCTTTTAGTTTGAAAAATATTTTAGTACATCCAAAATTACCAGATCCAAGTACTGAAAAACCGCCTAAACTTCCTCATGGCTCCTTTCCGTGCAATAGACCTAGATGCAAGACATGTCCAATACACATCACAACAAATAGTTTCCATAGCCTAGTAACCAATGTGGACTTCAATATTCTAGGTCGTCATACTTGTACATCCAAAAATGTAATATACCAGTTGATTGTTATACCACCAAAATAATTAAGGCTCTCCCCCCTGATTACAACCCTTCAGAATTGAAGAGATGGGAGTTATCATATCAGTGGTACACCAAATCTAGAGAACCTCCTAACCTCAACATCAGATAAAACTCATTTTACCTTCCCCCTATCTTCTACCATTTTAACAACTCCATTTACCTTCCTTCTGACAGACTATTAATATCTAGTTTCAAATAATCAATATTTATACAAATCACATATAGTACTATATCATAAACTATAAATCTGTGACATTTGGATATTTATACACATCTATGGTTCATTCAGTCTTTCCTTTTTCTCTTTTTTGATTAACAAAGATCATTGTGTGATCAAAATATTTCAATAGTGTGATAAGTTTTAATATGTGTCTATTTATTTATTTCCAAGAGATTGCAGTTTTGGACTATTGCCACTTGGTAAGTCTGTCAATCTCCTATGTAGTTCAAAAATTCCTAAATAAGCTTGAAGCTCTACTAGAACTAACCTAAAAGAGATTATTTGATGTACATAAAATATATTTAGGTATTAACTAGTTAAATTGTGTTATAAATTAATTGTATGCTTTATGCATTTTAAGTTTTTAATCTCAACAATATGTAGTAATGTAGAAGAATATTTATAGGCTTTATTTTTAGATCTAACTGTAGTTTTTTTCTTCAATCTCTTCCATTATATACAATTTGTTTGATATTATGCTTTTAAATGTTCTTTGTACAGATTCAGACTCCGAATCAGAGGAAGAAGATGGTGTATTTTATTCCACATGGGAGAACAATAAAAAATCGTTTCAAACACCGGTTAATCCTTCAGGACAGAGCAAAGTTACTGTCAGATTCTCTGTGGGCAAAGGCGTTCTCAGTCTCTTCACTAATGTTAGGGTATGTATTGTGTGATGTTTAACTAAAATAATAGTAAAACGTTTTAAATAATATTAATATACCGTTTTTTTTTTTATATATATTACTGCCAAACTGCTATTTTACCGCCAAATAGTTCTGAGAGCAAACGGTTCTAATTGTCGCCGTGAGGGACCGACTGTTGACCGATAATAAAACAGCTGAAATTTCGGGTATAGTTTTAATAGGAAATAAGAACAGTCATTGAGAGAGACCCGGACTAGCGAGTGGAAAGAGATCTTCCTGCCAACCAACGGACTACATCCGGCCGAATGCTAGCTTCCTGAGGAAATCAGTAAGAGGTAACACATAAGTAATGACTCACAACAGGTAAACGACCCATTTAATATTATTTTATATCTGTTAATAATTCGTACGTTTATTTGAATGCACTGTCCATGGCTCGTAGAGGGTTTTATGTTTCTTTAATTCTACTCAACAGTATTTTAGAGTTAATATCAATGACTTCCCGTTTTATTAAATCTTCCGACGGCAGTAGCGTGTCAGGTTAATGACAGATCACAGACCAATTCATGCTACTACAAATACACTCTACATTTTGATATTCTATATGAAAATTCTTATCAAGAGCTAAAATTTTATCAGTTTAATAATAAACCATAATTTACAGTTTTAACATCTTAAACAATACTGTTAAAGTAATTAAAATAAATATTTAATTATTCTTAGTAAGTATTAACATTTACAAGTCAAATTGCACTACTAGACAGATAAAATTTTGATCACAATGTACACTTATCTCAGATACATAAGCTTTTGATAAAGATTTTCGTATAGAAAATCGAAACTTATAGTGTATTTGTAGTGGCATGAATTGGTCTGTTATATGTCATTAACCTTAAACACACTTAACAGTTATTAACAGATATTAATTAAAGTGTAAGTAAAATAATAGGTTTAAGTGGGTACGTAAGCAGCAACACACGTTGCTTCTTAAATCATCCAAACAAAGAACCACATAATTATCTTATCTGCTATTGGTGTGAGGATTTACATATTAGAGTATATTTACTAATTTGCAAGAGGCACTTTCCAAACCCAGTACCTTGGTAGTTGACAGATGATGAAAACCATTTATGCACAAATATAGTTGACTTTTAATTCAGACAGTTTGGTGTTAATGAATTGAGCCAGTGATTTGGTTTTGTAGCAAATAGTAAAAAAGGGAATGTATTCTTAAATTTAATGGAAAGTCTACAATTGTTCAAGTCGAAGTAATTACAATAGCAAAAGTCTCCATATTTTGTATTCTGTTCTAACCATACAATTTGTTTTTTATGATCCTTGGTAGTACTTAACCCTTTTGATCCCAATGTCCGATGTTTTGGACGTGTTGAAAAATTGAGTTTGATTGCAACGTCCAAATTTTCTGATGTTCATAAAACATGTAATAATTGGTAAGATAGTTCTTGCATATATTAAAGTATTCTTAATGAACTAGTTTACCAAGTTATAGTACTTAAAGGCATTTCTAGTTTGATTTAGCAAGTCTGTTTTAGTTCAAACTTGATGACTGTAGCTGTGCAAGTGTCGTATCAACTATCATTGTTGTGAGTAGTGAGTGAGTGGTCTCTTTGTTACTCACAATTTAGTTGTGAAGTTGATCTTTTTTGTTTGGAAGTTTAGTGTTTACATTGCTTTCAACAAGTTTATGGTTGTTTGTAGCGGTTTTTAATAGTGTATATGAGGGATAGTGTATATAACATAAAAACATTTATCTTCTGACAATAAGACAACATAAAATTTGACTAAAGCTAAATTGGAATTATTCGTGTTTATTTTGTAATTTAATAAGTTATTTAATTAATTACTTTTTATTTTTATACATTATCATGTGTTTTTTGCAATGTTGTGCTGTGGAACTAAATGCGTACTTTTTAGTTATAAACCTATATTCCAGTTGTTTGTACATGTCTAAGTAAAAGTTTTAGGAAAAAACTCATTGTTATGTGTACAAAGACAATGTGTTTTTATTTAGGAACTGATTTTTAATTTTATATACTCTATATAAAATGGAATCAGAAAATTTTGAAAAAATGTTTTTTAGTAAGTAACATTTTTCTCATATTTTTTGTTGTTGCGTGTTTATTTTAATTGTAGGTAAGTGTGTTTCATAGTAGAATCTTAGAGAAGTAAATTAAAACAAGAATCATGAAAATCCATTGATAAATAAAAATTTGGTATAAGTATGTTTTGTCAAAGCACTACATTATCAATAAATCTTGGCCGGGACTGGAGCAGATACCCATGCAAAACTTCCCAGGCTCAAAAGGGTTAATAAAGTTTATAGCAATTGTAATTATTATACAGTTAAAATATTGATTTCAAGGATATATAAATTAAATTTAATATACCTAAAAATAAAACAAGGATAATATTGAAGGAAATAATCCTAATTCTGCTTAGTATTATATCCTTATTTACTCATATGTGTTGCACATTCCCAAATGCAAAGAGGTAGAACATAATAGTTGACAAGTGAAGTGAATATTTCAAATTTCCTGAGCTTGCTGCATGTATCACCTGCCTGCTGATGCGAAATCAGGAAAGCGCGAGATAAGGCCTACTTCTTATAACATTTATATCTGCAGCATGTTGTATCTCTAATTTTGAAATTCACAAGTAATATAAACATTTTTAAAGTAAATTTCTACTTGCGTCAACAAAGAAAAATTTTAATTTAGTTTTTTTAATAAAACATAAAGAATAATATAAGTAAAGTAACAACCTATGTGTTGAAACAGCTATTTTACCATATAAAATATAACATTAAATCCGCTGTTTCATGAAATCATATGTTATCACCTAATTTAAGCCAAATTGGATAAAATAACTATATCGCATACTTTACCCTTTGCCCCATTTGTGATAGGGTTTCTCCTGAATAAAACTATAATTAATGAACTAAATGTAATTAATATTTGAAAAACTGTTTGAACTTGAGTGGATGAATAAAACGTATCTTATTAACAATTAAAAATTTGAACAAGACATATAAATAGGGAGAGCATGAACTAATAGAAGGAATTGAAAAAATGAAACAGCTACCTGAGTGATTACATCGAAGCCAAAACACTGTTGCCAAAATAACTTTAAAAAAGTTAATCTATTGATAAACTTTGGAGAGAAAGTAAAAAATTTGCCAGGAGCCAACAGTCTTTCTTTTGCTTCAGTCTATTTTAAGAAAATAAAAATGAAATAAAATTATATTAAACTAATTGTTTATTTTAAAAATTGGTTCAATTATTTAATGGAGTTAGTATAACACCTGAGGGAATGATAATAAAGGATTTTTTACAGACATAATATTAAAGATTTTTTTTTTGTAATAAGTAATAAATAAATTGGTTTTTAATTTAAAAAATAAGAAAGAAAATCTAATAATCTACAATATTCTGTCAATCCTAGAGTACAAAGTACAGTAAAGTCTCGAAAATCCGAGTCGATATTTCGAGCTTCCGTATCATTGGAGCCTATTTTAACTATTTGAAAGGAAATGAGTTGGGTGTCTAAGAAATGTTTATATCAATACGTCACACAAACAAAGTAAATGAATCAGGCTTCTAGGAAATGTTTATATTAATAAAGTATTTTTTTTCATCCCCATTCTGTTGTTATGGTCTCGCTCATGCTGGCTGTTATGTTGTGTTTGATGTCCATATCAGTTACGTTTAGATGGCAGAATGGCAATGGCCCATAAATATCTTTATTTATGCTGCAAGTTTTGACAGTCAACAAATATCCCTTCACAAATGTCTAGTCTTGTGCCTGAAATGTCAGAAGATAAACTCTCTTGAAGCAAACAAATCAATCAAACATTGACTACACTCATGATTAGCTGGACTAGTTTTTGTTTCTGCTATTAATAAATCCGTTTCGGGCTGTTGCCACATTGATCTGGATATGAGAGGTTTTACTGTATTAGGAATCATTAGAAGTCCTATTTTTTCTAATACTCAGAAACCTTTTCTGTGTAGTCTGAGCTCAGTCCCATTCACCTCGATTTATCGAGACTCTACTGTAACTGAGTTAGTGATTGTATACTGTTACATTATATGTTAATTAAATTACAATGAACATTAAAATATAATTAAAAGTTTGTAATTTATTTTCTGTGTAACAGGATTCCAGTGGTAATGTGATTCCTGAGCAGAAGGGTGAGATGCAGCTGAATGTACGGCAAGTAAACATATTCTCCGTTACTGGATTCAAGGGAACTCCACATTGTAACTACATATGTGTTCAGACTAACTACTTTTCTCTTCATCATTCCGGTAAGTTTTGGTCTTCAAACACACACCCTCATTGCAGTCTGCTAGTCTGCTAGGTAGGTGGAGTGTATTAATATTTTACAAACAATAACTGGTTGCAGTAAAAAGAAGAATAGCTCTTAATAAACTTTAATTATATCGTTTCACCAAAAACAATTTCAATTAAATGTCTACTCAACTGAAATGTTACTTTACACACAATATTAATTGTTATATACAATATTCTCTAAGAAGAATCAAAACATAGAGTAGGACGGGACAAAGAGCAGTAAAAAGACTCAACAGAATATGGGGGTGCGAGGAAATAAAAACGGGACAGGAGAAATGAATATATAACACTATAGTAAAGAGTATCTTGACGTATGGGGCAGAAATGTGGATAATGTCACAAGCAGACCAGAGCAAGATTAATGCAGTAGAAATGCAGTCTGCTAGTGTGCTAGGTAGGTGGTGTGTATTAATATTTTACAAACATTAACTGGTTGCAGTGAAAAGAAGGATAGCTGTTAATAAACTTTAATTATATCGTTTTACCAAAAACAATTTCAATTAAATGTCTACTTCACAATATTACAATATTACTTCTCAATATTGTTTGTCTATACACAGTATTAACTGTTACATACAATGTTCTCCAAGAAGAAATAAAAAATAGAGTAGGACGGGACAAAGAGCAGTAAAAAGACTCAACAGAATATGGGGGGGGGGTGCGAGGAAATAAAAACGGGACAGTTAAAAATGAATATGTAACATTATAGTAAGGCGTATCTTGAAGAACAAGATTAATGCAGTAGAAATGGGTGCTCTTGGGGGATCATGTCCCCCAATAATAAGGCTCAATCTTATTATTATGTACAAATTAAAAATATAAATTATTTTATATGTAACACCCAATTACTTGAGAGTGTTACAATTCTTGCTAACTTAGTGTTAGTTATTTTGCATTAAACTGTGTGCTACTGGAATTACTGTCTATAGTTTTATCTAAACATAAATTGATATCTACCTCAGTGATTTGTTGGTCAACATATAACATAATTAGCACACAATGGAATCGGCCAAAAGAAGCCTGGCAGAACTTGAAGAGAACTATCTAAGCTAATGTTACATATTTATAAATAACCTCACCCAAAAACAAATAAGTTTATAAAATAATTAATAAAACTAATCTTTAGTGTTACAATTTCTGATGTGGTGTTTGAACTTGCAAAACCATTGAAGCTGCCAATCTTCAAATGATAATAAATATAGTAAATATCATAATAGTCCTGTAAGGTTAGAAATGAATGAAACAAATCAAATAAACAAACTGGAAATAAGCAAACAATGATAAAATTTTTCTTTCTTGACCTAAGTAGGAATTTAGTTTTAAAAAATTTGTTAATATTACTTGTTTATTGGTTTATTTGTGTAGTATTAAGGTTATTGTCAATAATTTTGTGTTAATATTGCAACTGTGATCACTATATTGTATTTTAATATGTTTAGGTTATGTGTATTACAAACATGACAATTTATAATAGTCAATATTAGAGAACTGTTTGAAATTTAGTGACAATCTTAAACTCAGATGCATACACAATATAAAGTAGTCTATATAGTAATTTTGTATGTTCAGGATTGTTGAGTGAAGGTACCCCAAATCCTTATCTGAACAATTTGTCAAACCTTCAACCCACACACTTAGACGATGTAGTCTATCGTACGGAGCGTGGATCTACAGTGCATAATGGCCTACCATCTGTTGGTACAGGTTCTTCCAAAAGCTTGGACATGCTTACTGTTGCTGTAAGGGCACATATGTGTGAGAAGAGAGTGAAGGTATCATTTGACTTAAAAATATAATCTACTTTAGTTTTTAACAAGTTTAGATGTATTAGTAAATTGAAATTGTTAATATAAACATACAGAAAGTAATAAAATTAATATTTATACAAATATATTAACAACATTCCTAATACTAGGGCCATCCAGAAAGTAACCTCCGTTTTGAAACAAAAAGTAAACAAGTGGAGATATAAACGTCTTGAAAATACATCTTTTCTCTATTTTTCTATATAGTTGGAGTTTCTACATAGGCTACAGACTAATAATAGCCTATCAAAATTTTGGTATCAATTTTTAAATAATAATAAAATAAACATATACTATCCTCTGCTTTTTTTATGTGAAAATTTTATTTCCAATTGAATAACAAATAATCACATATAACAGGAGTTTTTAATAACCTTACTCTAGTTGTATTATTGCATTTTAACAAACTAGCAGTGCATGTTTTAAATTTTCAATGAATTAAATTACTTTGTTTTTGTAAAATCCTAGTTGGTGGTAAAGTATGTTTGACTAAATGTGGGGATCAGTAGCACATAAAAGTGTTATTTAATTAAAATAAATATAAAACTGCTGTTTCTTCAAAACATTAATCAAAACTTTTTCAGAATAAATTGCAAAAATAAAATTATATTTTTTTGAACATGTTTTTGTTACTCATATTTATTCTCTATTTGTAGGGCTATTTGTTTAAGTTAATATTGTGTAGTTTATTAGTTAACCTTTGTACTTGATGTTTACAGCAAGTACGTGTAGCGTGTGCAATAAGGGGTTCAACTTTACGCCACCGAGTCATACCCTCCAGCAGAAGTTGGTTTACCCAACTTCTTGACTTTTTTGATGTGATGGATTACCCTGTAGCAGGATATGACCCTCCTCATGTCATAACAGAATTGCATCAGCATCTCTGGGATTGTGCTGTGGATTATCGGTGAGTAGTACCCATTATTATTTTCTGGTTTGTTTTAAAGTCATGAGTTTAAAAGAGTAATAATATTAATATTGTATTATGAGCTTTTTGTACCATGTTTAATGTTTAAACTCAAAGTTTCAATATATTTTTTAAAAGGTATTGATGCTTTCACTTTTAGTGTAAAATTGAAATGTCCAGCTTAAAAATACGCTTTATTCTTCCACTCAAGTTCAAATACATTTTTTAAGCTTGTAGTGGATGACAATTTATGTTAATGCAGTTTTTTCATATATTAATTCATTAATTAAATTTAATATTAAACTTTGGTTTTATATGGGAGAAAAACTTTCAACATATGGGGTAAGGTATGCAATATAGTTATTTCACTTGACTTAAAATAAGTGATAACATGATTTCATAAAACAGCTGATTTTATGTTATAGGTTATGTGGTAGAACAGTTGTTTTAACGCATGGGTTATGTTACTTTATATTATTTGTAATTATTTAATGAAAAATAACTAATATAAAATTTCTCTTTGTTGACCAAAGTAGGAATTGACTTGAAATTTGTTTTTATATTACTTGTTTATTATATAACTGTTTTATTATCATGAGTAAACTTCAGATTATACTTAATAGTAGGATTTTTGAGGATATATTTAAAGTAATAATAAAATACCATTTTCTTACGTAAAAAATAAGGTAATGGTATATCAAATAAAAATATTTTGATTTAATAATTTTCAATTATAGTTAAATTACAGTATTAATTGAATTAATAAATTAATTATTAATTATATGTTTGCAGGCCGTTATATTTACCCCTGCGATGTGTTCTGAGTGTTGGTAGCTTGAGTATATCCAGCAATATAGCTGCCCGTTCTTCTTGTTCTACATTGAGGTTCATCGCAGAAGATGCCTATTTGTTCATATCAGATAAACTAACAGATAATGTGGAATTACGCCTCGATTATGTTTGTGTCTTGGATTTAGGGTAATTATATTTTTTAATATATTTTTTAAAAAAATCAAAAATTTTTAGATTAACATAGTAAAGGTTCTTAAACTACTGCATTTTTGCATCTTAATTTTTTCAGTAGAATTTTAGTGTTTCTTCAAGAAATAGATGCAACCAGAATAAACTACAATGGCTGTTTGTACAGTGAAGGGGAAAGTGGAAACAGTGTTTGGGAATGACCAACTGATGTGTAAACGCGATATTATATTAGTGTGGCGATGGGTATTTGATTAGCGGATCTGTAAACGCGACATTATGTTAGATCGGCTACGGATATTTTACTGTTAATGTGTATACTCGACTTTATGTTCAAGCGGTGACGGATATTTTACTGGCAATGTGTAAACGCGACATTATGTTAGATCGGCGTTGGATATTTTACCACCAATGTGTAAATGCGACATTATGTTAAGAGTGGCGAAGGATATTTTACCGCCATTGTGTAAATGCAACAATATGTTAGAGTGGCGACAAATACTTACCGCCGAATGTGTAAATGGTGGCCTTGCTGGAATGGAGGTATTTGGAATTGACTTTTGCAATTGAGTCCCGATTCTGATTATAGTGTCCAGAATCGGTGGAATTGAATTTTGGAATCAAGAATCGACCCATCACCAATTAAAATAATTACATTTTGTTTCTGAAATCATGTTTCAGTTATCCCCCTCCTTCCATTCGGTAGCATTGATGAAGATTGGCTAATAAAGTTTAGTAAATAAAAATCAGTTCTTAATTCTGAGACGATGCCAAAACACGACACCCTAGGTGCCTAGCGTTACCATATGGTAACAGTCAAACACTCGGAAACCAAAATCGAATTTTTGAAAACTCATATATTTCCCACATATTTAGGCACAGTAGTATCTAATACCATAAACAGTTAACGGATTAGACAAAAAATTAATTTTGGTGCTAAAGGGTTAATTTAGTGATTTTATAGTAATGAAAAATAATGAAATTGAGACATGGAGAATATTACAAAAATTTAGTGTCAGTTTGTAAGTGTCAATTTGTGTCAAGTTATTTCTGTTTGTACTAATAACGTCAACATTAATCTTTATAATAATTTTACAATATTTATTTTGTACTTTAGATTGTTTGAGCTGTCACTAAGAATGTCAGATAATCCTCGAGTAGACCTACGAGCTTCTAATAATGTGCTCAATATCAGGACATGTTCAGATTCTGCCTTTGCTTTAACCCAACTCATAACATACTTCGCTTCATATGGCGATCTTGGTGACACCCAAACTAAACCAGAGACAAAACCACCGATGCCGGATGTGAACATAGAAATCCAGAACAATGTAATTAACACTCTTTCTGAGTCTGCAGTTGAACGAGTTAATATATTGATGGAAGATGCAATGATTGATGATGTGAAACCAGCAAGGAGAAAAAATAGAAGTAAGTCAAAGTTTTAATATTTCATTTCACACAACTAACATTATCTGTAAAGAAAGTAAAAATTTAATTTTTATTCAATTGTTCTTTATTTAACACTTTAGCTGCCATGTCCGCGCAATTGGCTCGACGGCCCAGTAGGCTGAACCGATTACCGTTGGGCCGCTAGGTCTGACATTGTTGTCTAGTAATGTTTTATGTTTACTAGTACAACTCAACCGGTGTTGGTACTTTTGGAAAAATGATTGCACAGTATTAAAATACAAGCTTCAGACTACTTACAGATATAATTACATTGGTTTTTGTTTGATAGATAATTGCAAATGGCATTATAAACATGATGTTATTTTAGGAGCTTCTTGTTGGGAGTTATGGCGCGACACTTAAATTTGTTAACAATTTTAGTGAAGTTGATTATTCCAACCAAAAACATTGGGTCATTGATAGAAGTTTATCTTTATATACTTCAATAATAAAATAAATAATTTTTAATGATGTGATTTATTGATTTTGACTATTTTTTCCAAATTTTCACAAAACCTAAAAATGAGTCAGAAATATTGATTGTAAAAATATTCTTAAAAAAACCGACTTGGTTGAAGTTGAGTACAAACCCTGGTAGACTTAAAAAACTCATCCTTACTAGGAAGTAAATTATAACGTAAATTCCTTAAATAGTATATTATCAAGTTTTAAAATATTTACTTGTTATGAATCTTGTATAGTATTTATAGGATCTGAAGTATTACTTATCAGAAAGAGAATATGTTTATACTTCCGTTCTATATACAAAATTGGCCCAACATGTGTATATATTATGATGAGAAATGTATTTTCATGCTTAGATATGATAGGGGAACAAAAAATAAATACACATTATTTAAATATCAGCTTAAACATGAATGTCCCAAGAAAACGCTGATATTGGGCCTGGCAGCTAAAGTGTAGTATATGTCGTACTATATGTTGTTTGTTAAACAAAGAAAATATGAAAAAATCAGGCATTTCACAAGAGGATTCTATAAAATAGTTGATTAAGGAATGCTTTAAAATTTTGTGTATTATAGGTCGTATTAGACGCAGACCTCATGGTGTAGAGGTATTCTTTTTTCCTGATGAAAGCATTGGACTCGGCCAATTAGCGAATGAGAGCCTTGATCTTAGTCCTTCAGAACTAGAATGGGCTGATACTGGTAGCGATACGGACAGTGATTTCAGTATAGTCGATCACGAAGCTGGATGTGGAAATATGGTAAATTTTCTATTATTTAGTTTTTATGACAAATTTAGCAGTTGGTAATTGTAGCATATTTTGTGCTAGATCTTTAGTTGAACTGTATTGTAAGAAGTTTTTAAAATCAAAAAATTTCTTCTCCTCACTTATATATAATATCAAGAGCACAGTGGTACAATATATTACAATAAAAATATTGCCAAAAACTCCAATACTACAAAAATAACTATTAATAGAAGTTAACCTATGATTTATCCTTATATATATTTCAATGACCATGTCATCATTATCAGTCCTATTACAAAATTACTGTCTAGAATATAATGATTTATAAACTAGAATGACGTTTAGTCAAACTAGGCCAGTGTACTTTGTAAATTATTGTATTCTAGATTGTAATTTTGTAATAGCACCCTTTGATGACGATGGCATGATCATCAAAATATAGACAAGTGTTTAGTCTTGTATAAGTTGTAATACATTTATTTTTCATTATTTTTGTGGTACAGTATTAGGGCTTTTGCCAATATTATTATTGTAACTCTTTAGGAATCATTTTGTAGAATCATAGAATAAGTAAACAAAATTAATGCATTTTATCTACAGTTTAAAATGAAGAGGTTGTATTACTGCACTGTATACATCATTATATAAATAAAAACTACTCTGAATTCTTTATTTCTTATCTATTAGTAAATTAAATATGAAATTACTGGTTTCTGTGTAAAATAATTTGAACTACATTATATTTAATCATGTTGTTTCTCACATGATGGCCATCTTCTCCGAAGTTATTGTTGAAAGCTGGAGTTGTTTCAGTGTATATTTGAATAGTTTCAGTAGCACAAAATTGGTCTGAACCTGTAGATCTACAATTTTTTAAAGAATCTATTAAACAAGGTATACTGTACAATTTAATAATGTAGAATTAGTATACTTATTTCTAATTGATTTTTAAGAAAATATTACAATTTTATTGTAAATGTGCATTTTGACAGCCTAAAGGTTCTTTGCCCGAAGTGCGAGCATTATGCACGTCTCCTGTACGAGTGGTTGACAACCATTTTTCTGTGCCAGTGGGTAAAGCTGATCTGCTCAAAGCGCCGAAGCATTATCCCGACCCTGTATATAAATATACCTTATGTGAAATGACTGTGATATGGCACATGTACGGTGGTCTTGACTTCAAATCTGTTCCACACCCTAAGAAGCATGTTACTATAGCCAATGAAAGGTAACAGAGGTTTTAACTTATATTTGACATAATCTATAAAATCTACCACATAGTTTTGCTTTGGAGATAATTTCTTTTTACATTAGTTAAACAGTATTTAGCTAAAATTATCCTATAAATAATTTCTTGCATGTAAAATATAAATACTATATATCATTTTCATTTGAAAAAATAATATGACAAAATATAATATAGCAGTGTCCGCTTAATTGGATCCCGTGAGAGACGATTTCTTGCTTGTTAGGATTTTTTTCTCAAACTCTAAAACTTAGCATAAAAACATACTAATATTCACAAATAATATGAATATTATTTGAATCCCTTTTGATATGACTTTTTTCTGACAAGACGATTTTTTCAACTACAATCGGAAATTATAGAGCGTAGTAAAAAAGCATTACAGTAGTTTTATGCAATTCAGCAGTTACAGTACTGCATAACACTTAAATGGATATGAAAAATACATTTATCCTGGAACTTAATCCAATAGGAAACAGGATAGAAACAGGACGTTGATAAGATAGTCTAAAATGATTCACCGGTATATTTACAACTTTGATACATAGAATATAGTGAATTTATTTTTAACATTTTAATATTTGGTTTAAGTGCTAAGCGATCTCAGAGCTTAGAGCTTAGAACTGACTTATTTATAGTACATTCAAGTTTCAATATGTCAATAGTTTAACCCATTCGCTTACAATGACGGCGATCCGCCGTCGCGACCCAGTGTGCCATTCTGTGAAGCGACGGTGAATCGCCGTCCTCCAATATAACTAATTTGTGTCGAGTTAGTTCTCAGTAAATCCAATAGATCGCATATGCATCTTATTCTACAGGCTTTGGGCTTTCCAATGGTAGTATTTTTATCTACTTTGGACTGTCCGTTCTTTCAATATTTACGTTTTATCTGGCGACCGATCAGCTGACATTGTCTGTGATGTTGTGTTTACGTTGTAGTTGTGTGGGATATGTTTATAACCTAACCAAATTGTATTTAATTTGTTATTTGTGTTCTTTTTAAGTTAAAAATGAGTGGATTTATTATTTTATTTGTTGATGAAAGTGAGAAGGAGTTGAAAGATTGCGAAATTGAAAGAATTTTTGGAGAATGGGACAGTGATTTGTCTGAGGAAACATTTGAGAGTGATAATGAAAAAAGACAGTTGGACATTGAATCTTAAATAGATGTAGATGTAAGTAATGACAAAAAAAAATCATAATAGACTAATATAACAGGTTCACCACATCATGAAAAATGTAATCTGCCTTGTTCTGCAATAAGTGATAAGTTGTAACTTGAGCAGCCCTCTTGTAGTTATGTTAGGCCTAGGACTCCACTAGATGTAAATAATGTAATTTCTGATATAAATGTCCAAGATAGGCCTGTATTACCATCTAATTCAGATGATGAAAGCTCACAGAATTCCAATCTAATTGAGCTACTCGATCAAATCTACCTTGATGGAATAATTGCCCCTCTGTCTCCTACTGCTAGTGAGGAGGATGATGCCCCTAGTTTTCTTGATCCTTGTCCTAGGCCTATTAGAGTTAGTACTAGAGATAGGGGTACTAGAGATAGTACGTTAAGAAGGGGTAGGCCTAAAGAAAAAATTCCATGTTCCAAACCACCTAAGCCCACTAAAAGGCCAAAGAACCAGTCAGTGGGAGTGTGGACTGTGCCTCGTCGCATTTCACCTACCAGAATGTTTCAAAGTATACAACACAAAAGTTAACTTTTCTTAACTCTTGTGAAATTGAAACATATTCTTTGCACCCTGAAGAATTTTTTGGAGTATTTCCAAAGGTAATTTATGCTTTTACTTTAGGATAATTGAAATAAAAAAATAATGTTTGATATTTTTCGTTGAAACATTTTAGTTGTTTACATATTATTAAATTATAAAAGAAAAGATGTTATAAATATTAGTATATATTTTGAAAGTAAATGTATTTGTGAATAAAAAAATAACAATAGGTTCCATAAGAAACATAAATATGAACTAAAAAAAAGTAATCAACAAAAACCTTTAAAAATGGTCTAAAAAATTAGTTTTTTATGGCTCAGTCGGTGTAAAAAAATTGTAAGCGAATGGGTTAAAATATATTTATAGTTTCTCTTTTTAAAATTTTTAAAATCTAGCACATTAATTTTTTTAAAGTTGCTTGTTGTAATCATCTTGAATTCACTGATTAAACTATAATTAAATAATCCTTGACTAAATGAATATAAGGACTTTGTTACGTATTCTTAGCACGTCTTAGAAAAATATGTAACGGAATGTATGATTTCAATTAGATTTTCTGGAGGACTTTTGAGATAAAATCATACTAAATTTCTGGTAGTGGTAAAGCACAAATAATATCATGTATATTTACAATAAACAATAAATATACGAAAGAAAATTGTCTCATGCCGAACATAATGGGAGAGTATGAGACCGAGTCTAACTTAGAACTTTCGAAACTATGTCGCGTCACGAGCGTAATAGGAGACATGTTGTTCGATCAACGTCTTGAGTAAAACTGTCCTTGCCAACTCTTGTACAGGGCAAAGATCGGCAGATAAGAGTAGGTACGCTCTCTGAGAATTTACATCCATTTTTAACATTAATTTAAAATGATTGATTGTTTCGAAATACGTCAGCAATTAAGCCGTTATGTATTCATTTAGTTAAGTATTATTTAATTATAGGTTAATTCTTTTAACTTGCCAATCATTTGTTCTGATATTTAAGTTTTTGAGTAAATGTTGGAATTTACTTATATGGATCTAAGTAAGGTTAAAATAGTTATATAACATTAAATGTAATTGTCATAACATTTGTAAATATTTCAGTGGAAGCACTCCATCTTCACCAGCTTACAAAAGGCAGCAGAGTGCTCACACTGATGGGATGAAATACTCAAAAACTTGCCCTCATGAGGTACGTATTTTTTGTGTGACAACCTAACTAACGGCAGAAAACAGTTTAAAACAAAATAAAACTCAATACTAGTAATTTGTTATTGGAAAGTTCTAATTATAAATAATTGCTTTGACTTTAGTAATAAAATAAAATTCTTTATACAACTTAATATTTGATATTAACTCGTTTACATTTTGAATCTTGTGGTTTTATGGATCTTCCAGTTTAAGAGAAGGAATACTATATTTGACAGATGCATAAACATTGTACCTGTAAACTTGTAGTTAATTAGATGTTAAACATGAAGATTGAAATTGTATTTTAATTAATTTCTCTAGAACTAATTATAAAATTATGTTATAAAAACAATAATTTTAAAAAAATGATTCAAATGGAATTTTTATTTTTTGCCTTTTTATTGGTCATTAAAGATGGGTGTTTGAAAAATGAAAAAAGTTGAATTTTTGAAAGTATAAATATTTATGTTTTTAATTGAATTAAAATTTTTGAATATTAAAGAAATATTTGAATGTATATTCTATATACATTGAATGTTAACTTTTATTGCAAAATTTTTGATCTTGACTGACTACAACACCCATATGTGAAAGTAAAATTTTTCTTAATATTATAATTCTACTAAAAGTTATATTGTTCTTACCTAGTAAATATTTTTACCAGAATCTGAAGTAAAATATTCCTGATTGGCTGATTTGCAAGAAATTATTAAATATGTATTCCCTAATTAATAATATTAACCCTTTGCGTTCTACTTAAGGAATTGCAAATATCACTTGAGTGGTTAATTTAACAGAAAAGTTTTTTTTCAAAATAATTTAAAATTATATATTTTTCTAGTTTTATAGGATTAGTATCAGTCAAAAACATGTGTCATTGAAATGAGAAAAAAAACACTATTAGTGACCATTAATATAACATTAAAAAATCTTTATAATTAATTTGGTATAGCAGTATTACTCATCAACTCATTTGTAATTATATTGGTAAACATAATTATTTGTCTTTTTGAAGGTAAACTTGAATCGCAGACGACCATCGCTAGATAATAGCGAATGTTACAGTAGTGAGAGGTCTGATAAAATAAAGTGGCAAAATAGAGGTGGACTGGGTAGAGAACATAAAGTTCTCATGGAGTTGCAGCTTAATAAAGTAAGTTCTTCTGTTCACTTAGAGATGTTCAGGATTAGGATGTTAGGGAAGTACTACTGTACTATTAAAGTTAACTTTTTATCTGTTACAGATGATTTATTATTATTAAAAAAATTAAAATAACTTATATTTTGGTGTTATATATGACTGCATTATTGCTTTTTCAGGTCCGTTTCCAACATGAAGTGTATCCAGATAACACGGTACAGGCATCAAGGCAAGTACTTCTAGTTCATGATGTGGAAATAAGAGACAGGTTGGCCACATCTCAAATTAATAAGTTTTTGTACCAGTATTCCAGTGAAGCTCGGCCTCGACAGTCTCACGCAAATATGGTACGTTTCAATGTGTCAGTGGTAATAACGTACAAGTATAGTAAAAGTTTAAATCAAATATTTGTTGTTTTATTTTGTTAACTTGATTGAACATTAAAAGTATAATAAATGCATGAAACGTTTTATATAATGGTGAACTGAAAGGTTAAGAGTGGTTTGGGTTTATAAAATTTGTTTGATTCTAAATATTGGAGATTTAAAAATATTTTTAAACCAATATTATAAATTTGTTTATAAAAGTTGATATTCATTTCTTTTAATCAATAATTGTACAAGAATTTTGTGTGTGACAAACAAATTAATATTAAGAAACTTTACTTGAAATGTATCTGTTTATCTAGCACCGTATCTAACAGTAAGTTAATGTGATGTACTAACCTCTGAATTTTGGTACTGAAATATTTATATTAAATATAGTGATACATTTTCTTGTAATATAATAAATTAATAAAAACTAGGAGCTTGTTCTAGTTCCTATTCTAGGAGCAAAACAAATGCCCCTATTCATATTCAAACAAATATTAAGCTTTTGTATAGTAATTTGATTTTTTAATAGAAATTAATTTAATATAATTCAAATTTTTCATAACAAAATTTTGTCATAAACTATATATTTTTTTGAATGTGTCTTCAATTTGATTTTTTTGACCAATCATATTATCAATATTTATCTTTAATCCATCTTGAGATTTTACTTGACTTACTGCAACATAACGATCATGTGTAAAAACAGGTTTGGTCGATTGATGCTTTACTTATAGTTATTGAAAATGTAAGTTTTAAAGGAAATCGGTTCCTTTTTGTTTGAAATGACAAGTCAGGATTGTTTGATATTAATTTAATTATTGGTAAAATTATGTTTCCAGAACCAGTGATTATATCTAATTTAATACACTTGTCAAACATATCTAGTAAGATAAGACGTACTCCATTAAATAAACCTATTTCTAATATGTAAGCACATATTTCTAATTAACCTTTAATACTGTTAAAATATTTGTACTCAGCTGTTTTTAGTATAATATTTGTACAGCGGTTTCTCAGCTGAAATATTTGAAAATCATACTCAGCTGTTTCTCATTGCAATGCATTTCTTATAGAGATTTTTGGTAACTTCAAGTTCCTTAAACCCTATAAATGTTGTAAATTGAGAAAAATCTATATTTTTGCCATTTTGTTCGTGACAATACCTGTAATTTAACCCATCTCCCAGCTCTGTTGACCTTCTAAGCTCACACAATTTTTCTCTCAAAATTTTGCTTACGAAATTATATATATGGATGTTTCAAGTATAAGAACTGTTTGAATTTGTATTTTTTATTTTGTATATTTCTGACGTATCGAAACCAGTGCCCATTGTAATCTTATGTTTTTATAATTTTATCTTTTTTAATGTCTATATTTTGTAAAAATATTTCTGTTAATATGCTTGACATAGAAGAGCCCATTGTTAATCCATTTTCTTGTTTATAAATTTTATTATAAAAAAATAATTTTGATTTACTATATATATATTAGTGATGGATCGATTCCAAAATTTTACTGATCCTAATTAATACCGATACCAAGAAATCAATTCTCCATTCCAAATTCCACAATTACCAACAAAATAGAAAAGGGAAATGGTATTTTTTATGATATTGTAAAAGAGATAACATTTACAAAAAGTTGTTATAGTATCGGGGTTACCTCAATTACACACTAATGCAATATTATGTTTGAGTGGCAAACATATGTTTTACCGCCCAATGTGTAATTATGACATTATGTTAGAGCGGCGATGGATATTTTACTGCTCAATATGTAAACGAGACGTTATGTTGGAGTGTCAACGGATATTTCCCCACCAATGTGAAAACGCTACAAAATATTGGAGCGTCGATGGATATTTACCACCAATGTATATATGCATATTATGTTAGAGCAGCGACGGATATTTTATTGCCCCATTGTGTAAAAACAACATAATGTTATAGTGGCGACGGATATTTTACTGCCCAATTTGTAAAACGTAGAACGGTAATAGATATTTTACTGCTTGATGTGTAAACGAGACATGATGTTAGACCACCGCCGAATATGTAAACACCAGCAGTGCTGAAATCAACTTTTGCGATCGATTCCTGATTCTGATTTTAGTGTCCAGAATCGGTGGAATTGACTTTTGGAACCGAGAATTGAACCATTATTAACTTATATATATATATATTTAGGTTAGTTTTGGTTGTTAAAGATTATTTAGATTTTTTGGACTAGGAGACTGACAGACTTACCTTGGTAAGAGTCCACTCTGTAGTCTTGAAATAGAAACACATAAAAGCACTTAAACAATGATATATTTCAACCACACAGTGGTCTTTGTCAATCGAAGAGAAAACACAAAAAGAAATATGAGAGAATGAAATAAAATAATTGTAATCACAGATTGTGTAGAGTAGAAATCAGATGTCACAGATGCACAGATTAAAGATATATATATTGTTTCCATGAACATATGAGTGATTGTAGTTTATATAAGTCTGTCAGGGGAAAAGAGATTAGGCTATTTGGAGAAAAAAAAAAAAATTAATGGATTTATCTGATGTTGAGGTTAGGGGATTCTCTGGACTTGGTATACCACTGGTATGATAGTTCCCACCTTATCAGTTCTGAGGGATTGCAATCAGGGGGGAGTGATTTAATTATTTTTGTGGTATAGCAGTCATCAAAAGTTGTGATGTTGTGACTCGCAGCATGTTGAGCTGTTGGTCTATCCATATTCATAATTTTAACATCATGTCTCTGGCCATTTATTCTGATATTCAGATCATCCGTGGTCAGGCCTATGTACTGTGCTGAGCAAAGTTTACATTGTAGCTGGTATATGACATTTTTCGATGTACAATTATGATGACCCTGTATTTTGAAGACCATTTTTGTTGTTTGGCTGTTGAAACTATTTGCTGAGAGGTGTATTGGACACGTCTTGCATCTAGGTCTATTGCATGGGAAGGAGCCATGAGGAAGTTTGTGTGGTTTCTCTGCATCAGGGTCTGGTAGTTTAGGATGTACTAGGATGTTTTTCAAGTTGGGAGGTTGCTTGTACCAAATTTGCGGTGGATCGGTGAAAAGATTTTTGGTGTGGACGGAAGCTTGAAGAATTTTGAAGCCATCTCTCAATATCTTGTTGAGTTTATGTAGACCAGGATGGTAGTCTGTTATTAAAGACAGTTTATTTTGTTCTGTTTGTGGTTTATGGTGAACCGAGGATTGTGCTGAATGAATTTGGTTTTCAATAAGTTTTTTTGGGTATCCTCTTCTCTGAAAGGCTGTTGATATCTTTCTATTAAAATCTTCCAATTCCCTATCATTTGAACAGATTCTCTTACCCCTGATTGCTTGATTGTATGGAATGGATCGTTTTATGTTTATTGGGTGGTTGCTGTCGAAATGGAGATATTGTAGGTGGTTCGTCGGTTTGATGTGAATTCCTGTGTTGATATTTCCATTCTGGAGTGTTACCTCTACATCCAAAAAGGTGATGGCTGATGTAGATTTCTCCCAGGTAAATTGAAGTGTGGAGAATTGTGTCAGGCTGTCTAAAAATGCCTCAAGTGTTGAAGCACCCTGTGTCCAAATTAGGAAGATGTCATCTATATATCTATACCAACATAATGGCTGGTGTGTTTGTGTCTTTAGAAAACTTTCTTCCAACAATCCCATGTACAGATTTGCGTACGATGGTGCCATTCTGGTGCCCATTGCTGTTCCCTTTATTTGAAGGTAGTTCCTTCCCTCAAACTGAAAGTTGTTCTTCTCGAGGATGAACCTGGTCAGGTTCACAAGAAAAGGTGTAGTGGGAGAAGGCTTGCCTGGGCGTTTGTTTAGAAAATTCTCTATTGCAGATAGGCCGTGTGCATGAAGGATGTTGTTGGTATAGAGAGAGGTGACATCTATGGTGACCAAAATAGTTACCGGGGGTAGAGGTACAGATATTTGTGACCCCTAACCTCAACATCAGATAAATCCA
This sequence comes from Prosapia bicincta, assembly GCA_036971475.1. NCBI lineage: Eukaryota > Metazoa > Arthropoda > Insecta > Hemiptera > Cercopidae > Prosapia > Prosapia bicincta. Next base: position 8,079,076 of record JBAIZL010000011.1, on the reverse strand, counting down.
TTAATTTTTTTTTTTTTTTTTTTTTTTTTTTTTTTTGCAAATAGCTTTATCTCTTTTTCCGTGACAGACTTATATAAACTATAATCACTCATATGTTCATGGAAACAATATATATATCTTTAATCTGTGCATCTGTGACATCTGATTTCTACTCTACACAATCTGTGATTACAATTATTTTATTTCATTCTCTCATATTTCTTTTTGTGTTTTCTCTTCGATTGATAGACCACTGTATTCGGTTGAATATATCATTGTTTAAGTGCTTTTATGTGTTTCTATTTCAAGACTACAGAGTGGACTCTTACCAAGGGAAGTCTGTCAGTCTCCTAGTCCAAAAAATCTATATATATATATATATATATATATATATATATATATATATATATATATATATATATATATATATATATATAAAGAACAAAAGTCTAAATACAAATACAAGAATTATAATTGAATTTACAATTCAAAGCTTTTCGTTGGCTAACAGTACCAACATCATCAGGAATATTAAACAATAATTGTTTAATATTCCTGATGATCTTGGTACTGTTAGCCAACGAAAAGCTTTGAATTGTAAATTCAATTATAATTCTTGTATTTGTATTTAGACTTTTGTTCTTTATTAACACACAAGAAAACATACTGCGATATATATATATATATATATATATATATATATATATATATATATATATATTTTAGGTTAGTTCTAGTAGAGCTTAAGGCTTATTTAGGACTTTTTGGACTAGATAGAAGACTGACAGACTTACCTAATACCAATAGTCCAAAACTGCAATCTCTTGGAAATAAACACAGATTTAGGGTCATCACACTTGTACATCCAGAAATGTAATATACCAGTTGCAATGTAAATTTTGCCCAACACAGTACATAGGCCGTACCAAGGATGATCTGAGCATCAGAATGAATGGCCACAGACATGACGTTGGAATATGAACATAGACAGGCCAACCGCTCAGCACGCTGCTAGTCACAACATCATACAGTACAGTCTCACTAATCCGGACTTGATGGGACCGGACCCTGTCCGGATCAACGAAAGTCCGGATTAGACGGAAAAAGCCAAACAAATGCATACAATATGTGTTTTAGGCGGGGAAACATATTGAAATTGTAGTTTTAGTGAAATTGAGGCCTAAATATAGCTATACAGTACAGTATTTCATAGCTTATTTAGCAAAAAATCCTGTAATTGTAACAGAAAAGGTATGACATAAATAAATTTCAAAGCATCTTTCTCGTTGAATAAATGTATTGACATAAAGTTATTTACACTATACTGTATAAACGCACAAAAAACTGAAACAAAAATGAAACTGAAACAAAAATAAACTTTAAAAAACTTAGTGAAAAAAGTCCGTAATGTTATTTTGTTTTAACTATGAATGACGTCGTTTTACAGTACGATCTCGTAAGCGTTTCAAGGTCAGTAGCTCCGCAGTTGACGTATAAGTTTGTTTCTCAAAGTAAGTCATCAACCCCTCCAGCATTGCAGCCGTCCCATCATGAGTTGGACTGTCCGGCTCGTCTGTGTAGTCTTCCTCTTTCGAGCTGTCATTTTCTGCGTTTGCAGTGCACACCGCGACGATTGAGCACTTGATAACCAATGTCATTATCACTGATAATCCACTCGGAAATATCAGTTTATTTCAACTAGACCCAACCCTCCAATTGTTGACAAATCTGAACAAATTCCGCGTCATCATTAGTAGGTTGATTGTCGGATTTTTCACTTTCCTGTGGCATATCAGACCACAATTTTTCCAGTTTTTTTGGAGTGTAGACGGTTGAATTTCCTCCCACGATTCTGCAGCCATATAAATGACATCCTTTATAGTCACTGTTTTAAGAATTTCAATAAATTGTGTAGCTGGATCTGCTTCTTGTTGTTACAAAAGCGATAAAATTAACTTTTTCCTATATTGCCGTTTTATCACCTCCATCACGCCTTGCTCCGTCGGCTGAATGAGAGCCGTGACGTTAGGAGGAAGAAATTTAACAAAAATGTCACCATGACGCAATTCTTCATTTGGGTGGCATGGCGCATTATCAATGAGTAAAACTGCTTTTTGAGGGAGTTTTTTTTCTTTTAAAAACTTTTCTGTTGTTGGAACAAAGTTTTCAAAATACCAGTCCTTAAAAATTTGACTGTTCACCCACGCTGATTTTTGGAACTTGTATTGAACCGGTAGAACACTTAAATTTACATTTTTAAAAACACTAGGTTTTGCGGATTTCCCTATCACCAAAAGTGGATATTTTAGATCGCCAGAAGCATTACTGCAGGGCAGCAAAGTCATACATTCTTTCTTAACTTTATGGCCTTTGCTACTGTATCTAATTTGGAAGCTAAAGTTTTTTTTGGGAACATTTTATAATTTAATCCGGTCTCGTCAGCGTTGAACACCTAACAAGGTTGTAAGTTTTCATCTCTGAGAAACTTGCCAAATTTGTCTTTGAATTTTTCACTGGCATCACTGTCACCTGACAAAATTTCACCACTTATTCCAAGTTGACGGATGCCGTGTCGTTCCTACCACCGTGACAGCCAATCCACACTGGCAGTAAAATGTGTGGGTTTTAACTTTTCATTCAGTTTCAACGCGATCGTTTGCAAATTTACACCCGATAATAGAACACCCTGTTCCCGTTGTTGGCAAAAGCAAACATACAAAGCATAAACTAAGGTTTCATTTTTTGGTTTTTTAAAGTGCTTTTGCCGCCTAAACTGTCTTTACTAACCATTTTTGCAAAAAAATCATCAATTTCCTGTCACTTTTTCTCCAATCGGAAACAGTTTGTTTTCCCACGCCTAACTCTTGCAATTTTAGTAAGCGATTCAACCCCATCAATACGAAATAAAGCTTGGAGTTTTTATTCCATTGTCACTGTCACTGACTTACGTTTATTCGCCATTTTCACTGAACACTGAACGAGACGTAAATAAAAAACACAGATCAATATCGCACTAGAATTAAATGACAACTGAGCAGAAATCTTGCGAGAAGCAGTAAAGGTGGCATCCGTCCGACAACACAACTGACCTGACGTCCTTTATCTTTCGTTTATCGCAAGATGTCTCTGATACTTAAATAAATTATATTATTTGTCTATTAGAGTAAGAAACCCCCTTAAAAAAATAACAAATATAGACGTATAAAAATAAATATTTTTGTGAACGGCAGACTGATTGTGCACTGTAAAATTCTATAACTAAACAAAATTTTGGGCGGTCCGGATTAGCCGGATGTCCGGATTAGCCGGATGTCCGGATTACCGGAGACCGGATTAGCGAGACTGTACTGTATCTTTCAATGATTGTTATACCACCAAAATAATTAAGGCCCTCCCAATGATTGCAACCCTTTAGAATTGAGAAGATGGGAGTTATCATACCAGTGGTACACCAAAGCTAGAGAACCTCCTAACCTCAACACCAAAAAAATAAGATAAAACTCCTTTTACATTCCCCCAATCTTATATAATTTTTAACAACTTCATATACCTTCCTTCTGACAGACTATTAATATCTAGTTTCAAGTAATCAATATTTACACAAATCACATATAACAATATTTACACAAATCACATATAGCACTATATCATAAACTATAAATCTGTGACATTTGGATATTTATACACATCTGGGATTCACTTCAGTCTTTTGTTTTTCTCTTTCTTGACTGATGAAGATCATTTTTGATCGAAATATTTCAATAGTGTGTTAAGTTTTTATTTGTGTTTATTTCCAAGAGATTGCAGTTTTGGACTATTGCCATTAGGTAAGTCTGTCAGTCTCCTATCTAGTACAAAAATTCCTAATATATATATAATGTTAATGTTCTCATATTTCAATTACAGAAATGAATTTTTGTTGTAAAAAAATTAATGTTTGAGTTATGGTCAAAATGTTTCAGGCATTGGTCAAGACATTTATTAAACATAGATAGTAATTTTACACTATTTTTCTGTAAAGTACTGTTCTGCATTTGTATATTTGTTAGACTGTTTCATATATCTCTTCAGAAAACTCTTGAAAGTCATTTTTGAAATGTGCTTTCAGTCCTCCTTTAAATTTTTGTTTATCTTTAGTGAATCAGCAAAATGGTAGATGTGGTGATTCAGAAAAGGTTTGCCTTGAATTAAATAATTTATTTATAAAAAAAATGTAATTTAATGTGAACAAAAAAGTGTAGCTTAACATATTAATGTGTTGATAATAAATAATATCTGGAATTAGTAAAGTTTTTGAAATTTATATGGCAGTTACATATATACTGATGAATTTTATCGTCCATTAGGTTCACTGAAACCTAATTAATCACATTTACATTAATTTATGACTATCTGAACTTTTAATTTTGTAAATTTGTAAACACTTACTGAGACACCATTTACAAAATTTACAGTTCAGATAGTCATGATCTAATGTAAAAGTGACTAATAAATATACTGAGTTTTTCGTATGTCTAAAACAATATGATATATATATATATATATATATATATATATATATATATATATATATATATATAAAATGTGTTATATATATTTGAATTGTAAATTCAATTACAATTCTTGTATTTGTATTTTGACTTAGTTCTTTATTAATACACAAGATACATATTGCGATATATATATATATATATATATATATATATATATATATATATATATATACATAAATATGAATAATAATATTACTAATTTGTTACAGTATTTATAAATTTTAGTTAGTTCAATGAAATTATTTAGCTTTTTCAATTCTTTCTAATAGTTCAGACTCTACTTATATATATCTTGTTCAAATTTTCAATCGTTAATAAAATACTTTTTATTCATCCACTCAAGTTCAAAACATGATCTTAATCTTGTAATGTATGATACTTGATGTTAATACAGTTTTGTTGTCAAATATAACTTCAATTAAATTTAATGAATTAATTTTGTGTTATATAGGAGATAACTTTTCACAAAAGAGGCAAGGTATGCAATATAGTTAATTCATAACATTGGCTTGAAATAAGTGAAAACATGTGATTTTATAGGTTATGGGGTAGAACAGCTGTTTTAACGCATAGGTTATATTACCTTATTTATATTAATTGTAATTATTTAATAAAAAGTATCTGAAATAAAATTGTTTTCTGTTGACCTAAGTAGGAATTGACTTAAAACATGTTTGTTTATATTACTTATTAATGTATTGTTTGCTTATTTTCTAGGTTGTAATAAAAGCTGTTCATTTAAGACCTGACCCAATGCTTTCAGTACAGGAATGTTGCCTTAAAGTGTCTATTTTGCCTCTAAGGCTTAACATTGATCAAGATTCTCTACTTTTCCTTTTTACATTTGCTAATGAAATCTCAGGAGTTTATGAAAAGGAAGGTGAGCCCTGCAGTTCTTACGCATTAATTTGTGTTATATATAAATAGCTAAGGAAGTAGTCAAAACTGAAAAGAAAATATTAAGGGTAAATATGTAATATTTGCTACTGTTTCTATAATGAGGACAGTTGTTTTGGTTTATGTGTCCCCTCGTCAACTCATACTATAGCTCCCAATGGAGACATGGTATATATCTCCCAAACATGAATTCTATGTAATCCAAAGATCTCAAGAATTAAGCTTTAACAGATCTATCCTAAAATTATAAATTAACAAGTTTAGACAAATGTGGAGGAACTCTTATACTTTCAACAAAATTAATAGTGTGATTTTAAATGTAATAAAACTTTAAATAAATCTATTTTAACATAGGAGGAAATTATGAGTAAATCCATAAGTGAAAGGAACTTATCAGTAGAATACTGTTATAATAGGAAAGTACTTAGGCAAAGTTTAGAAATTGAACAGCGATGCCAGACACTATAAAACCAATATTATATATATATATATATATATATATATATATATATATATATATATATATATATATATATATATATATAGGTTAGTTCTAGTAGAGCTTAAAGCTTATTTAGGAATTTTTGGACTTGATAGGAGACTGACAGACTTACCTAAAGGCAATAGTCCAACACTGCAATCTCTTGGAAATAAGCACATATAAAACACGTATAAAACACTTAATACACTTTTATTTGAAATATTTCGATCAACATGATCTTCTTCAGTCAAGAAAGAGAAAAAAAGAGAGAAAAAACAAAACCCTCTCTTTTTTGTTTTTTTCTCTTTTTTTCTCTTTCTTGACTGAAGAAGATCATGTTGATCGAAATATTTCAAATAAAAGTGTATTAAGTGTTTTATATGTGCTTATTTCCAAGAGATTGCAGTGTTGGACTATTGCCTTTAGGTAAGTCTGTCAGTCTCCTATCAAGTCCAAAAATTCCTATATATATATATATATATATATATATATATATATATATATATATATATATATATATATATAGATTTTTTGGACTAGGAGACTGACAGACTTACCTTGGTAAGAGATAGTGATAAACTATCTAGACCTAACATTGACCAGAAATACAAATAACATTGAATATTCTTGAATATTCTATATTTGAATGCAAAATATAAAACATATATGTTAAATTAAGAAATAGCATTGTTGCCAAATTTATACGAAATAGCAAATTCATCAGATATTACTTAAAAACTTTTGTAAAAAACAATGTGAATATAAATAAAATAATTTATAATAATTGTTACTATTAAAGCAACTGTTATTTACAATGGAAATAATAAAATATCGTGTCAATACCTCCTATTATTACAATTGAAGAAAATGTCATGTATTTAGTTTTAGAAAAAAGAATAAACTTTATCAGCGTTCATCAACAAATTGTTAGTTGTTATTGTTGTTAAACGATTTGTCAATAATGTTGATTTTTGTGGATATTGTATCAAAAGAGTTTTCACCAGTTCTGTAATAGAATTGCCGGTTTTAAATAATACTGCGATTTTGTCAGGCATGATGATTTTTACTTACTGCGATCCTGTAAAATGTTTTTTCCGGAATTAAATAATTTGATTTAATACCTAGTTTTTTTTATTGAAGTAAGGTTTTTTGTACATATTTGCAGATATTGATGCGCTAGTACCAGCGTCACCTAAACACACTCCTCCAGTAATGGGAGTAGAAGATGAAAGAACTCCATCCCCTCCTCAACCAAAGCCAACCATGTTGATTGTTTTGGATGATGAAAATGATGAAAAAGATGACAAAACTGCTCTGAGTGTAAATGAAGATACAAGTTCACCTGTATTTATCAGGTAACAGCAACCAAATAATTTTATTGAATGAGTTTTTAAAGTTCAAGAAAGATGCTCTATTTTATGTTTAATCATAAAACCCCTGGGATTATTTACTTTTGATTTATTATGTTTGGGAATTGCTGAAACAGATTCAGTGAATGGTTCAGATGTTTTAAATTCCATAGGGAATTTTCGTATTCACCAAAATGTTTTATCAATTCACTATGTACTCCTTAAATTCAGTGGTTACCTTTTAATACACAAACCTATAAAGAATTAACAAACTGTTCTAAGCTTTTTGGAAGCAAACAGTATCAAAGAGCTGGTAATCCATTAAGTGACAATGCTCAAAGTGTTTTTAAACACTACAGCTTGAAAATGCTACTTTGTTGGGAAAAATATTGGAATAGAATAGTTTGCTAATTTTATAGATCAACCACAATTGTGTTCACTTTAGTTTATCTCTGTGATTGACAAAAATATATCATAATGTTAGTAGTTAAGGTTTATGTATATTTTAAGATTACAGACAGGACTAATACCAAGAAAATCCTATCAGTTTCATACTTATTCAAAAAATGGACACTTTATCAAAAAGGATGCACTAAGAAAAAACATAATCAAAAATATGGACACTATATCAAAAAGGATGGACTAAGAAAAAACATAATAAAAAAATATAGACACTATATCAAAAAGGATGCACTAAGAAAAAACATAATAAAAAATGTGGACACTATATCAAATAGGATGCACTAAGAAAAAACATAATAAAAAATATGGACACTATATAAAAAAGGATGCACTTAGAAAAAACAAACTCACTATATTTAAATTAATAATACTCAAAAACCTCTAACCTCAAATATTTTTAGGTAAAGTATTATCAAGGTAAAAACAAAAATATTTGCAGTTAGAGGTTTTGGGGTATTAATGATTCGGGAGTGGCACGATCCTTTCCAGGAGGTGAACATCCCTGGAGAAATTTCACCTCTATAAATCATATTTTATGCTTTTTTGGTACAATTGTTAGGTAGCTGTTTTGCTAAAAAAAACTAGCTACATTTTATATGTTAACCTTTCGCACTCAATTGTTTGGTCATCGGCCGTTCCAACGGATCCAATTAGTTAGCATGTGTTTTGCACACATATGTTTAATTATTCACTAAGAAATTAAGACTTAAAGTAAATATAGATTATTATATACCACTGAGTTCAGAATAAAATGAAGAACAGTAATATGAGGTTTATATGTTAAAAACTTAAAGTTTGAATTCAGTAGGCCTGATAAAATGCCATTTTTGAGTGTTTATACTGTAGAAAAAAAATTATATTTAGTTTTGTTGATGAAATAGCAGTTTCCTTATGATGAATTATAGAGTCATTTTCAGCTCAAAGTAGTACTCAATAAAAATATATGCATAAGTAGTATTATGGAAAATCTATTTGTAATATTTATTCTAAAAAATATAAAACTGTGTACATGCATAAAAATGCCAAGAATGGTGTACCTACTTTAATACGTAGCTGCAACTAGGTTTGAATGTGACATAATTGTTCACTTTGATCTAATTATTTTAAAACAAAAGCAAATTGCACTCAACTTCATATTTACAAGCACGAAATATATTTACAAAAGTAGGTACTACAAAAAATATATAGGTCTAAATACAAATTATTGAAAAATGTCACTCAGGCCTATTGAAAATTGTTTAATTTGTTTAGGCTGAAATTATTTACACATACTCCTTTATTTGGTCACTTGAAAAACACTTCAATTTATTGTTTTTATTTTTTGATAGTGTGAAATTTTTCTAAGTGAATGTTAGAATGTAATTCCAGGTTATTTGGGCAAGTCGCGCAGTAGGCCTCAGCCCACATGTAAGATTATTAGTAACCACTATATGTATATAACAATATATGTCAGAACTAAAATAAAAGCAAAACACTAAATAAATAAAGAAGATCATGAATAAGGATAAGTTCACATAAACAGCGATGTACCAACTAAGCCAACTGTCTGGGACCAGTTGTTTATTTACAAACAAAATGATAAATATCAGTGTGATAAATAAATCAGTGTTATAAAGATAAACATTGCCTACTCATAACACAGCAAATGAAAATTGTTTACATTATCATTAAGCGAGACATTCTAAAGGATGTAATAACTGCGCCGTAAAATATGCAGGACTGAGTCCGACAGTGGAGCGGAATAGGATTTTCAGTGATTTCGGACTTAGTTCGCTCTGTGGGGCACGTGCCCTCCTTTGCCCCCCTCTGGCTACGCCAATGAATATTCATCTACATAGTTTGTATAGCAGGTTTATAAAATTAATATAAAAATATATATTAATATAAAATTAATATAAATTAATAAAATAAATTTTATAATTACAATTCGTTATGTTTTTGACAGTAAACACAATTCAATAATTAAACCTAAATTTTATTTCAGGAGTTTTGTATTTTCTCCAGAAGTTCCAATAAGATTGGATTATGAAGGAAAACACGTGGACATGACACATGGACCCTTTGCTGGCCTGCTCATGGGTATGGCACAGCTCAGCTGTTCTGAACTCAGGTTGAAACGTCTTTCACACAGACATGGGTAAGTAAAGAGTTGTACATAAATAATTCAAGTAATATAAAATTATATTTGTTTATGCCACCTCAATTTGAAAAATAAAACTGATACTTCCAAGTGTGTACAGACTTAACCATTTGTTTAGTAACATTTGTCTGCCCTGATATGGCCCCTTGGAGTAACTTATTTTAGAAAGATTTTTACACTTTATCTTTTTTCTAAGTTTTCTTTATTTACTTATTTTCTCATGTCAATCAAAATGTACCTTATGTTTACTACAATTTATTTGCAAAAAATTATCTGTTTATCTTTTTTTTTAGTAAAATACTTATTCATTGTAAAATAGCGCACAAACTTAGAAACGATTTGTAAACACGTGGGAAATTCATAAATACGGTATGTTCATTAAAATAATGTAAAAAATATTTTCATAATTTTAACATATCAATGAAATAATGAAAATAAACGTCTCTTTGAATAGTTTTAAATCTTTGAAGAGATTTCAAAAATACCTTAAGTGTGTCAATTTGATAAAGTAGTACATCCTTTCTACAGTAGAATTTCAGAAATCAGTTTACAAATACATTATAATTCTAAGTTGTAGAATAATAAGACTTAAGTATTTTCTCTTTCCTTTTTCTTTTTTTTTGATTGATAAAGATCATTGAATGATGGAAATATTTCAATAGTGTGATATGTTTTTGTGTGTGTCTATTTATTTATTTTCAAGAGATTGCAGTTTTGGACTATTGCCACTAGGTAAGTCTGTCAGTCACATATCTAGTCTAAAAATTCCTAAATAAGCTTTAAGCTCTACTAGAAATAACCTAAAACACATACACACAAGTGTGTAAAATTGAAGTTGACAGTATTTCTTCTAATTTTGGTTATACTTCATTGTTTGTGTTTACACATTTCTCTATAGTGTTTCTTTTCATATTTTATTTCAGGCTATTAGGCTTTGAGAAGCTATTGTCTTACATTATATCCGAGTGGTTATCTGATATCAAGAAAAACCAACTTCCAAGTCTGCTTGGGGGCGTAGGACCCATTTACTCACTCATCCAGCTATGTAAGTTACTTTGCTATATTACTAATGTATGTTTCACAGTTCAGCATAATTGTATAGTAAGCCGTACAATTATTTTTGAACATTTGTTAATAATTAAAATTTGATATATTGCCAGCCTTTCCAGTTTGTAATAGTTAGTCATTTATTTATCTAATAGTTTACCTCAATGGCCAGTTTACAAGTTATAAGAATTACAAAGACAATAAAAACCTTCTTTTATTTGTGCTGTGATGTTGAGAGCTTATTATGATAGACATAAATATCTTTCATTACAGACAGTTTTGAGAAGCAAAAACATTCCCTTAAGTCATACAAAATGTGTGTACATGCTTATCTGAAGCAATTAGACCACAACACAGTAACAAGGGTCAAGTTAGACTAAACATTTAACAAAAACAAGACAACGTAGCTCATTACTCTTTTGAAGCAAGATGAAACGCGATGACAAGCTGAAGTCGTCTTTATGACTGTTAACAACATGTTGTTACGACTAGTTGAGCTTGTCCATGAAGTGCAAGTGGTTAACACATTCAGCACAATGGCGATATTGGAGATCTCATCAAACTACTGTCTGTTTTTTGTTAACTTCCACATATGATGGCAGTGGATTATTGAAATGCTATGGGGGTTGCATAGCTTGTCGTTGAATCTAATTATTGTGTCCGTTGTTTTCACCTCAATAATTTTATTTCTACCTTATACAGGTTTGTTGGGGACATGAAAACAGTGTATTAGACATTAAAATATTGTTTTATTTATCGGGTCACAATTAAAAAAAAAAAAATACAAATGATATAATACTGAACGACAAATAATAAAACTCAAAATAAAAAAGACAGAGAAAAAAAAGATAATTTATATAAAAATCCAAAGTACCTACTACTAAAATATACTACATACTAAAATTAACCACTGAACGTTTAACTCGGAATGTTTGTTTCTGCTTATGTCATGTGTTTCACAAAGTGATAGAGATCGATATTGTAAACACAGCCATAGATAATGCATATGTCACGTCCTAGACTATTATAGCCGAGATTAGCTGACATTTGTTTACTACAATCTTATGATGACACATTAGGTTTTTGGGCGTCCAACCATTTTGTCAATGACTCTTATACACAGTAGTCTGTTCCCACCTCGAGTAGGTTCATTCACTCTAATAGGACAGTTATCGTTTATTCTTGTGTTATTTCAGAAAGCTTAGTTTATTTTCATGATTGTTGTTTTTACCGGATATTTGCAGAGTTTAGTTGTTAAAACTAAAAAGAAACATTAAAATATAAAAGTTAAACCAAATTAAATCTCTTCATAAAACTCTCTGAAACTTTATTTCAGTTGAAGCATTAAAAAGTTAACTTGAGATCGTCAAATTTAAAAACAACTCAGGCGTACTGTTCTCCAAACTCTTCTGAAGCACTGATGTAAAAATGAAACCTTTATACAAACACTTATCAACACTAGAGAGGTTTTAATATGACTGGGAGTGAGCGTGCTGGTGCGTTCGCCGTCTCTCAGAAATGAAGCGAGGAGTGCTCCAGCACGCTCTCAGTGCCTCGTAAGGGAACCCAGAGCATGCCGGTATGCTAGCCGTGCTAAAAGTGTTAATATCAATTTAGGTGACAAAACTCTCAATATGTAAATACTTCATTTATGGTGAAATCCATTCTTTGTACTGTATGGTACAAAAACCTGTTGAAACAGCACAGAGGGTTATTGTTTAATGTAAATTTCTATGAACTTTTTTTATTATTGTTATAGTAAATGAAGGCTACACTCATTGGAATTTATGTTTATTCCAGTTCAAGGTATTCGTGATTTGTTTTGGTTACCCATAGAACAATACCAAAAAGATGGACGTATTGTGCGAGGTCTACAACGAGGAGCAAATTCCTTCACTACATCAACAGCAATGGCTGCCCTTGAGTTAACAACGAGAATTGTTCAGGCTATACAAGTAATTACTATTCTTACCTTATAAATTTATTACTAAAGTAAGCTGAAATATAATTATAATTTATATTTAGAATTCTAGTATGAATAATAACTATATGATTTGATTTCGTTTTGAACCGGTGCTGCTTTTATGTTTTTAAAATATAAATTTTTTTTCTTTAAAAGAATTTCTTTTTTTGTTGTGTATGAGTGGTTGTTTCAAAAGATGTATTATTTGAATCAGACAGAGGATATATCTCCCAAATTAGCTGTCTGTGTTATAAAAAAGTATGAAGACATTATGTGAAAGTATGTATTTTTGTAGGTATCAAAAAAAATGATTGCTTTAGATATTTATAGATATTGTATAAAAAATTGAATTCTTTCCTCTCATACCCGCAAATCACATGCCTGCAACAATCAGTGAAAACATACTAGTACCAGATAGGGTTTGCCAATGAAACGATAGCATCAAAACATGTGTAGTTTTGACTTCTTTAAAAATTATCACTCACGAGTTGATCAGTCAAATCAAGATAATTACAACGGCCAAATTTACTTCTAGTATATTTATAAAGTTATTATTATTACTTGTAAATAATTTTTTCCACCACTAAGTGCAATAATTTTACCTTATGTGATGAGGCACCTTTCGGTCACTTGACCATTGTCGATTCACTGAATTTATTTTCTCTATTTTTCTGGTGTGGATGTTCGGTCCGTGATGTTGGTATTTGTTGACGTCATACATGTTTCTTCTTGAGTCGCGTGTATAATTGTTTTTGAATAGTACGTCGTCTGCATATGTTGTCTGTAGGCTCATTAAATTGCAGTGTATGTTTTTATAAATGTGGTATTTTTCTAGGAGTTTAGTTCTATTGGGTTATTATTTATTTCAAGTATGATTAGGTTATTTTCGTAATTTGTTATTTCATGTTTATGTGATATTAGGTGAGCTGCAACATTTGATGCTTTGGTATTTTTATTTTTGAATGCTCTGTAATGTTCTTCAAATCTTATTTTAAATGATCTGGTTGTTTTTCCTATGTACCGTTCCTATAACCATACTTGAAATAAATAGTAACCCAATAGAACTAAACTCACTAGAAAAATACCACATTTATAAAAATATACACAACAATTTAATAAACCTACAGACAACATATGCAGACAACGTACCTTTCAAAAACACTATACACGTAGCTCAAGAAGAAACACGTATGACGTCAACAAATACCAACATCATGGACTGAACATCCACACCAGAAAAATAAGGAAAAGGAAAATTAATTCAGTGATTCGATAATGGCCAAGTGACCAAAAGGTGCCTCATCACATGAGATAAAATTATTGCACTTAGTGGTGGGAAAAATTATTTACAAGTAATAATAATAACCTCTTAAAGTCAGTGCAACAGAAAATCAATGGACGTAATATATATATATATATATATATATATATATATATATATATATATATATATATATATACGAAAAGCTTTGAATATAAATTAATAAATATTCTTGTATTTAAATAACCTATGTTGTTTTAAATGATTAAATAAGAAAACGTATTATATATATATATATATATATATATATATATATATATATATATATGAAGTTAATAAATTACCAATTTTGAGTAATTTTATCCACCATTAAGTGCAATATTTTTGGTGGTGTGCAAAAATATTGCACTTAATGGTGGATAAAATTACTCAAAATTGGTAATTTATTAACTTCATAAAGTCAGTGCAACGGAAAAACAATGGACAATATTAAATATCAGGAATATATATATATATATATTCATATATTCAAATTATGAATATACTATCTTTAGAAGTTGGAAAATGTTTATACTATTGCAATGTAGTAAACAAATAATAAAACTGTAATAACATACACCCGAAACAGTCACATCCAGTGGTGTAATTACCTTTGTTGATGTTGAATATGAGTATTTATTGTTTTAAATTAATGTAAACAAGTTTCCAGCATTTTAATTAATAGCAATAAAAAGCCCAGTCAATGGTACAAAGTACAGTAGAGTCTTAATAATTCGAGGTAGATGGGCCGACACCCCTTGGATTACCGGATACTCGGATTACACGGAAAGAAGTTCCTGTGCATTAGAAAAAATGGGAGTTTCAATGAACCCTAATTATATAGGTAATTAAAAATGGACTAAATACGTTTATAGAACATTATATAAACATTTCTTTGAAGCCCAACTCATTTCCTTTGCATACCATATAAATATTAACATTTTTTGAAAACCCGACTCATCATTTTCTATCAAATAGATAAAATAGGCTCGAATTTAACGAAAGCTCAAAATATCGGGACTCGGATATACGAGACTCTACCATATTAAGTTAATTGGCAAAATAAAAATGTACTTTGTAGTTACAATTTTAAGTTCTGCCAGGAAAATATTTCAAGAATATCATGTTGAATTATTATCACAATGTAATAATATGTTCTTACACGATTAAATTCTACTTATGAACAACATAATAGATACAAAATAATTTTTAAAAACTTTGTTTAAAGTCCAAATGAAATGTTTATAGTACAAAAGTAACGTATATTCACTTATAACAACCAAATTGTTGATTTTTAAAAAATTCAGGAATTGCATTCATAATGTTGCAGGCAGTAGCAGAAACGGCTTTTGACATGGTATCTCCAGGTCCAAGCGTTAAGAGAAGAAAACATAAAAAAGGCCATCGTCGAGCAAAGCAACCTGCAGACATACGTGAAGGAGTATCTAATGCCATAATGCTTGTCAGAGAGGTAAATGCACACACTTTTTTTAAGTATAATTCACTAAAACACTTGTAAATATTTTACAACTTGCCTATAATAGCACTTACTTATATTTGTTGAGGACGGCCATTTCAGGAGATGTGTCCCACTGTCAACTCAGACCTTATCTCTGGAGTAACAGTCTGAGTTGACAATGGGACACATCTCCTGAAATGGCCGTCCTCAACAAATATAAGTAAGTGCTACTATAGGTAAGTTGTAAAATATTTACAAGTGTTGTATTGAAAACTAGTAGCTCATGTGAAGATGGAATCAACAAATTAATATTCGAATGAAAATATGAATTATAATATTGTGTATTATAAGCATGTCAAAAGTGAACCCCCATTAATTCATTAAAACAACCCCATTAACATGAAATTTCTGATCTTGACGTCCAATTGATAGCAAGTAAAAAAATTTATGTACAGTTTGAGGAATGGGAACTGTAAACTATGCAGTTTTGTAAATGCCTTTTTGTTATTCTGTAAGGAATTACAATAGTAGGGGAATAAACACTTACAATAATGTATAGAAATAAAATAATAATTGATATAGTAATAATATCAATAATTTCTTCTGTTTTGGAAAACTTCAATATACTAGTTGTTTTTTCGAGGACCTTCTTTAAAGATCTATTTTAAGGATTTTGTATGAGGAAATTAGAGTATGAAACATTTAAATTTTGGTTTTTATAAATAAAGTCGTTTGTGATTTAGTTTCATAAAAAATAAACAAGTAATATAGAAAAGAAATTTAAGTAAATTCCTACTGAGGTTATCAAAGAAAAATTTTATTTTAGTTACCCTAGAACACTATGATTGTTACGTACTTTTCTTTAAATTAAAGATAATTTAAAAAGACAGTGTAAATGCTTCAGAGAGGGACTCCTTATCGGCCAACCTTTGTCTCTTACAAGGTTCGGTACGCCCCAGTTCCATTCCAATCGTCGGTTAAACGACATCTCTCCCGTCACTCTCGACGTGACGAAGTTTTGTGTGTTCTAAACGAGGCTCGTTTTAGACCATTTCTCTCTCTTTGTTTCTCCTGTCGTGTGGAGAAGGTACTCTTAACATTAATAGTGACATTTTATATATAAGTGATTTCTTTAAGTTCAACAGGAAATTGATAAGTGCGGGAAAGGGTGCACCCGAATAACTGTCCGAAAAGTGGTGGTACTTCGCCTAGTGAGGTATGTACAAAACGTCAATTTCATTTATTTAATTATTTAAGGTCCTCCGGAAATCAATGTTGCCGTTATATGGCAAAATATTTAACATTTTTGGTCCTACGGCCCGGATCTTTTGAAAAGGTCCTATGTTAAAACATGTCCACAAGTGTGACGTACATATTTCCAACCGCACGCAATATCTTGTCCTTGTTACAAGGCTTACCTCACTCAATTTCTTATCTCTCAGCTGTTCAAATACAGTAGATTATAACAAACCCTCTCTGAAAGCATATCTTTATAATTCATTACGCTTGTCTATTTGTAAACAATTAGTATGATTCAAAGTTTATGTTTCTCACTCATACTATGTTAATAGGCTAATATATTTATAAATATTTTCTGCTATTTAGTATGGTAAAAGAAGTCACCTATGATTTCACTGCTTGTAAATTACAAATTTATATTTATTAATGCTTATTGTTTTGAAGCAGATCATTCAGTTACATGCTGTCTAATGTAATTGTAATTATTTCTTTTTAAAATATTTACATTTTTTCATAATTTGTATTGAACGTTTTTCTGATTGCAATTATTGGAAGATATCTTGTTATTGTAACCTTGAATAAGAGACATTTGTTTACTTGAACTGTCTACGTCTGTTCATAGGTTCAAACATTCAATATTTACATTTCTTTGTGAGAAACTAGTTTATGCTTTCTCTATCGCTCTTGCTATTAGTATAGCATATTTTGTTAGTGTATTTAAAGAGCCTTATTGTTATTGTAGATATAATTCAATTCTATAAAATGGCCAAATCACTAAGAGTAATCACTGCTAAGAAGGAAGCTCTATTTTCCCAGATCCAATCTATTTATGATCTCACGCAAAAGATTTCTGATAAAGCGATCATGCAGGAATTAATGATTCGAGCTCCCTCTGTCGCTAGCATTAAACAAGAATTTTTAGACACATTGGACTTATTCAATGAACTCTCGTTGGAAAAAGATAACGATTTTATTCCCAATTTCTCAACTTCGGCTGTGGTTAATGATCTTGTTTCTCGCATAAATTACACTGTTGCTTCAATAGAAGCGAAACAAGCTGCTAGGCAAAAAACCGAAGCTAGCTCTTCACTCTCGTCACAAATCCCACTGCGACTTCCAAAATTGGAACTCAAACATTTTACGGGTGATCCATTTGAATGGATTTCTTTCAAAAATCTCTTTGACTCTACCATACATAAAAATACATCTCTCAATGCTGTCACCAAACTACAGTATTTGCTCAGTGTACTCTCAGGTGAACCATTAAAATTAATTAACTCTTTACCTATTTCGGAAGTTAATTATCAAGTCGCGTATGACCTTCTTATGGAGAGATATCATTCTCCAAGACGATTAATGTCAATTCATCTCAATAGAATTCTCGACTTGCCGAATATCAATTACACTTCTAACCAAATGCGTAACTTTGTTACAAGTTACACAGAGAACACTCAAGCCTTGAAGGGGCTACAAATTGATATCACGAGTAACAATCCCTTATTGTCAGCGATGATTTTACGCAAGCTGGATTCTACTATACTGAAGAAGCTTGAACAATCACGGGATAATACGTCGACTCTGGCAACACCTGCGGAAATTATCAACTTCCTCTCACAAAAATGTAGTGAACTTGAACACGCGACACTACATTCCTCTTCAACTCTCAACCCTAACTCATTACCTTCAAACTCGCCTCAAACTTCGAAGGGAAAACAGTTAATGTATAAGACTCAGGTTAACCGAAAGGGGACTTCGCTGGTGACTTGTAACTCTGTCAATGACACAGCGTCTGAAACAAAGCATCCTTTATGTTTTCTGTGTAAAGGAACAGACCATAAAATCTATTCCTGCCTTAAGTTTAAGGCCAAATCTCCGACAGAGCGTTTGAAGATCGCGAAGTCGTATAGTAGATGTATTTCATGTTTGGGCGCTCACAGTGTGAAGTTTTGTAAATCCAAATCGACTTGTTTTCAATGTAAAAGGAAACATCACACTTTTCTCCATTTCGACAACGATCACCTGCCTCAGCATACACCATTAAAGTCCTCTATTTCCCAGGACCAAGGTGTAACAGAAGTTGTTCAGTCACCTATTAGTATGACTTCTCAGGCGACTAATCCTGCCTCTCAAAGTACAACTGTGCTCCTGGGCACACTCTTAGTAAAACTCTCCTCTCCTACCGGGACGACCTATGTTTTCCGGGCTCTGGTGGACTCAGGAAGCCAATCCTCATTTATTTCAGAGCAAGTAGCTCAACTAATGTGTGTAACTCGAACGAGAAGTAATCACAACATTGTTGGACTTTCTCAAACTCTTACTCGCTCAAGGGGCATGACCTATTTAGGCGTGCACACTCTCGATGGCACAGTAATAGCTGCCAAACATAATTTTCTCATTCTCGACAAAATTTGCGTCGATTTACCTCGTACTCACATTGACGTTAAAGTACTAAATAAGGTACAATCTTATACGCTTGCCGACCCTACTTTTCATTTGCCAAGTCGCATTGATATTCTTCTGGGCGGCGTTCTTTTTCCTTTAATATTGACTCCAACTACACATTCTCTCGGCTCTAATATGCCGTGCCTGATAGGCACTCACTTAGGATTCATGGTTATGGGAGAAGCTCCATGTCTGCCTACTTGTGAAAGCGAATCTAGTGCTAGTATGTCCACCACATTACTCACGGTGAATGACTTGGAACTGCACAATTCTCTACAAAAATTCTGGCAACATGAAGAAGTGCCCTTCACCTCAAAACTCTCACCACATGATCAAGCATGTGAAGCTCATTATGTCGCTACTCATACACGCGACAGTTCAGGTCGTTACTGTGTCCGACTTCCTTTCAAAGAAGATAAACCTCTTCTCGGAACTTCTCGCGGGAACGCGGAAGTACGATTAAAATCTCTCGAACAAAAGTTCAACTCTAAGCCTCGTTTCAAGCAACTTTATGCAGAATTCATGTCTGACTATTTTACTTCTGGACACATGATACTTGCCCAAAACACTCCGCTCAGTTCACCTCACTACTTTTTACCTCATCATGGGGTTCTAAAGGAATCCAGCACCACTACTCGCCTTCGAACAGTCTTTGATGCCAGTGCAAAAACATCCAACGGTTTCTCTCTCAACGACACCCTGTGGACAGGACAGAAAATGCAGACCAACATTTGTGATCTGTTACTCATGTTTCGCTATCATAATGTGGTTTTTACTTGTGATATACGTCAGATGTATCGTCAGATCAAAGTCCACCCTGATGATCAACCTTATCAGCTGATCCTATGGAGGGACCATGTCGATCAACCTATTTCCACTTATTAATTGACCACAGTAACCTATGGACTTAGTTGTTCACCTTACCTGGCGATAAGAACTCTTCATCAGCTCGCCTCCGATGAAGGTGCTTCATTCCCTCAGGCTGCCGAAGTACTCCGCACACAAACGTTTGTCGACGACATTATTGCGGGTGGTGATTCCATTGATGAGGCCTCTCATTTGAAAACTCAGCTCATTTCTCTTTTACTTCGAGGTGGCTTCGAATTGCGGAAATGGACTACTAACGCTTATCAACTATTACAGGATCTTCCAGACGAACACCTAGAGACACCCACGTTTCTTCAGGATACCGCACAACCTCATTATAATATTCTCGGACTTCATTGGTCATCCTCTTCGGACGCTTTTACTTATCATTTGAATTTTCCTCTAAACTCTAAAACTAAACGCCAAGTGCTCAGCGTTATCGCTCAAATTTATGACCCTTGTGGTTTCCTTTCGCCTGTTGTCATGTGGGCGAAATGTTTTATGCAGCTCCTCTGGACAAAAGGGTTAGACTGGGACCAATCCCTACCACCTGAACTTCTAACTCAGTGGCAAACATTTGCAAAGACTTCTAATTGTTTAAAAAATATTGTAATTCCGCGGGCTTTACGCTTGAGTCACTCGTCTAACATTGAGTTACACGGTTTCTCAGATGCTTCTGAGAGTGGATACGCTGCTGTCATTTACTTAAGATGTCAGATTAGTGACAACTCGGTGGTAATTCGGCAGCTATTATCGAAGACTCGGGTAGCCCCACTGAAAAAACTCACTGTACCTCGCTTGGAGCTAAGTGCTGCTCATTTACTCGCTCAATTAGTGGCATATATTATATCTCTTTATAACAAAAAAATGGAATTTTCCTCAGTTTTTCTATGGTGCGATTCGTCAGTAACATTGACATGGATACAAACACCTCCTTATCGACTTAAAACCTTTGTCGCCAATCGGGTAGCGCAGATTCAAGAATTATTGCCTTCTCATTATTGGAGGCACGTACCGAGTGAACACAAGCCCGCTGACTGCGCGTCACGTGGATTACTTCCTTCAGACCTACCTCAACATGAATTATGGTGGTACGGACCCTCTTGGTTACAACAGTCGCATGATAACTGGCCTATATCTCATTTTGAGCCTGAAAAACTCATTGACACAGGGGAATATAAACCTATTTCACCTATATCTCTTCTCTCCACTGTTCACTCAGAATGGGACTTGCTGCGGAAATATTCTAGCTTTAGTCGACTGCAGCGTGTAATGGCGTACTTGTTGCGTTTCATACACAACTCTCGTCACTTAGGAAGAACTGTTGGACCTCTCACTACGGGGGAGTTGAACTCAGCCAGAATCCGAATATTCAAATTACTTCAGGCATCCTCCTTCATCGAAGATTTAAAGGCATTAGGACACACCCCTCCTAACAGGGTATCTTCTAGGCTTCGACGATTAACACCATTTCTCGATAGCGATGGTGTCCTGCGAGTTGGTGGACGACTCGAAGCAGCACAGATTCGTTATGAGACACAACATCCGGTGATTTTGCCTAAGAAACACCCTGTGGTTGACTCCTTGATTGACCTATATCATCGGAAGTACCTTCATTCTGGAGTTCAACTCACTCAATTACTTCTCGCACAAGAGGTGTGGATATTGTGTGCTCGGAATGTAATCCGTGCACGCGTCTTCAAGTGTACTGTGTGCTTTAAGCACCGACCTAAAAATAAAAATCCTCTTATGGGAAACTTACCTCAACCTCGACTGACCCCTACTCGCCCATTTCTCAACACAGGCATTGATTATGGTGGTCCTTTCACTCTGAAAGTACATAATCTACGCTCTATTCGAACCATCAAGGCATACATCTGTGTCTTTGTTTGCCTTGTCACCAAAGCTGTTCACATTGAGGTGGTCACTGATCTCTCGACGGACGCGTTCATCGCAGCATTGACTCGATTTGTGTCTAGACGAGGTCTTTGTCAACACGTCTATTCCGACTGCGGAACAAACTTTGTGGGAGCTGACAATGCTCTGCGATCTCTAATCAGGACCTCAGGACAAGATCTCGTTTGTGAATTTTCATTTCAACGTGGAGTTAATTTTCACTTCAATCCTCCTGCTGCACCTCATCAAGGAGGGCTATGGGAAAGCGCAATTAAAAGTGCTAAACATCACTTGCGTCGCGTCATAGGTGAACACGTTCTAACTCTCTCCGAATTCATGACTCTGACAACTCAAGTCGAGTCATTACTCAACTCTCGACCACTCACACCTTTATCTAACGATCCTTCCGATCTCACTGCTCTGACCCCAGGACACTTTTTAATTGGAGCTCCACTCGTCGCCGTACCCGAAAGAAATCTGGCTGAAGTCCCTACTAATCGACTTAAGCATTGGCACCTCGTCCATGCTTTTCACCAACGCGTGTGGAAAAGGTGGCAGCTGGAATATCTTCACACTCTACAGCAGCGGACCAAATGGACGGAAACGACAGACAACCTTCGTGTGGGCGACCTAGTGCTAGTGCATCAACCTACTCCGCCTCTCTCTTGGCCATTGGCAAGAGTGACACAAGTGTTCCCTGGCACAGACGGTGTGGTGCGAGTTGTTCAGCTCAAGACACAGCAAGGACTTATAACTCGACCTTCTCATAAGGTTTTCCCCCTGCCCATTAGTGCAAAATAAACTTATTATTTTTCTCATGTTTCTAGAAAAGGAATTTTTATTTTATTTAGTGTATATTTGTTTTTTGTGAAGAACTCTCAGTTTGTTTATTGAAAATTATTGTTTTTTTTTCTCTCATGCTGGGGTCGCTTATATTGTATTCTTCTTTGAATCCTAGGAGGATTCAAGGCCCCCGGTATGTTACGTACTTTTCTTTAAATTAAAGATAATTTAAAAAGACAGTGTAAATGCTTCAGAGAGGGACTCCTTATCGGCCAACCTTTGTCTCTTACAAGGTTCGGTACGCCCCAGTTCCATTCCAATCGTCGGTTAAACGACATCTCTCCCGTCACTCTCGACGTGACGAAGTTTTGTGTGTTCTAAACGAGGCTCGTTTTAGACCATTTCTCTCTCTTTGTTTCTCCTGTCGTGTGGAGAAGGTACTCTTAACATTAATAGTGACATTTTATATATAAGTGATTTCTTTAAGTTCAACAGGAAATTGATAAGTGCGGGAAAGGGTGCACCCGAATAACTGTCCGAAAAGTGGTGGTACTTCGCCCAGTGAGGTATGTACAAAACGTCAATTTCATTTATTTAATTATTTAAGGTCCTCCGGAAATCAATGTTGCCGTTATATGGCAAAATATTTAACAATGATATTGTGTGGTAACCATGGCGACAGTTTAAGTTTGTACAATAGAGATTTCGACGATAACCAGATGGGGGGAGGGATATAATATAACATATACTACATCTTTGAGAAACATTTCTAGGAATTAGAAAGTTGGCACAGTGCCAAGGTACGCTTGACTTTAATGAAGATTCTCGGTTTGAGTCCTGCTGGATTCCACAAATTATATAATTGAATTATTGAATAATTGAAAAAACTGAATTAACATCAATTGTCATTCACTATAGGTTAAAAAAAATGTATTTGAATTTGATTGGATGAACAAAAACGTATTTAATTAACAATTGAAAATTTGTACAAGATATAAATGAGAAGAGTGTGAGGTAATGGAAGGAATTTAAAAAGAAATCATCAGCCTGCCGTCTTCTTCACAATTTATCTTATTGAATGATTGGAAATTATCTTCCAAACTTTAATAAACTAAAAGTAATTGAAAACTGTTACAATTAGAGGTAGTTAAGAAAATGAGGGTTCCTTTAAATTAATTTTTAATGCCTTGGTAAGTAAATTTAATGTGAAATTTTATAAAACAGTTTAGAACGTGTATTTTGTTTAGGGGCTAGGAGAAACAGCTCAGACATTGGTTAGAGTTGCGAGTGCAGAACATGAACAGAAAGGGGCAGTAAGTAATACAATTATCTATTATTTTAATTTAAATATAGAAAGTTTATATATTAGATACAAGATTATTCACTGCGGTATTTTAAGTGCAATAGAAAATTTGTTAGTTTTGCAATATTTATTTTGTCCTAGTTAATATTTATGTGATAATAAATACAAGAATACGGTAATCTTCCTCCAATCTGGCATCTTATTGTCCGGGGCGCTTTATAATCCGGCACGGCATTTATGTAAAATATTTATTGTGAAATAATCAATAGCGTCAGTTTATTGGAGGGGAACAGTTGTGTAATGCAGTATGTATCACAATTGTAATATTAAATAGATTAAAGGGTAAAATTGATTTAATTTTAATTGTGTATTCAATGTTTAATTTAAATGGACATGTTTTGAATTCGAAAAACAAGCGTAGCCTAAAATGTTTTGATTTCAACTACAATTCTTTGAAATATGATAAGTACGTATAATGGGTGAGCTCACCTTCGGCCAAGTTTGGGCATCGTTATTGGTTCGGAAAAAGCCCATTTCTTTCTCAGACGTTGTGTGCCCCACTCTTGCTATCAGTTCAGTTTTCACCGTTGCTTTACTGTACAGAGAATCTCAGACTAGTCATTTATTTGAATTTCGGATGGGCATAGTTTATTTTAGTTTTGTGTTTTAGTGCTTGTGAGATTCTTATTGACAGTGATATGGGTCCTAAGGTTAACCCAGGTTCTTCAAAAAAAAAACATTTAACTCTCACTTTAGCTCAAAAGCTGGAACCTGTGAAGAAACTCTAAAATTGCATAAGTAGGCGCGTCATAATGAAAGATTAAAACATTGGCTCAACTACAATTTATGACAATAAAAAAATTGAGAAAACGTGAAACAGTTTATGAATGAATTAGAAACTTTAAAACATATTTTTGAAAGGCAATTGTTAAAAAAAACTGAAACTAGAATAACTTGATTTGGCTCCATACAGTTGGTTTTCAGCAAAACAATCCGAGGGTAAACCCATTACTGGCTGTGGTTGTTGAAAAAGCTAAAATATCACTTGGTATCAAGCCTTTTGAACAGTTTCATAAAATTTTCTGAACGTTGCAGTTTGTTTAATGATGCTGAAGTAATGAAACTTCACATAATTAAAAATTCATAATAAAACAAAGGGAGAAAACTAAAAACCAATCCAACATTCGTGATTTGTTTAAGATTACCAACAAGAACAACCCCACAGACTAGAGTTGAAAACAGTGCACTGAGTTTTGTTTAGCCTTTACTATTCATGTACAATACATATTTGAGCTGTTTCAAGAATAAAAATTTGTTATTTGTACTGTGTTCTTTATCTTTTCCAATTTTTTATGATCTCAATTCTGTAATCCTGAATATTTTGTAATCCGGCATCCCTCAAGTCCCGAACGTGTTGGATTACAGGAAGTTTACTGTACCATGAAATACAAGAAAAGGAAAGAGACAAACTACTAAATGTATGAAAAATTTTTGCAAAATTGCTAACATTGTCTTTATTACTTTTTTCACTGGTCTCCTTTTTTAACATATTGACTTCCAATCAGATTTCCGATAACCTTGTAACACAATTTGGATTTTTTGTACTTTTTGTTTAAATAATGATAAAACTTAACACAATTTTGTCTTCTAGTTTGTTTATTCATTTAAACTAGTTTATTTTATAATGTCGTCAGACACTTTTATTATTACGACCGTCATGGTTTGACATAAATATTTATACTTGGAGGCGCCGTGCAGGTCACGTATTCTTTGCATTCCCCGTTCAAGGCAGATCTTCCGAATGAATGTAAAATGTTAACATTTTTATTGTATTTATTCAATATAAATTCAAGTATATTTTCACAATATTATAGATATTTTTAAACAATACATATAGCTACTAGAGTTTTCTTACCTATTTTATAGATACACAATTTAAATTTTCAACATAACTGTATTTTTGTTTGAAAATATTTTTTCTCGGATAATTAGAATGTAAATATAATCTGAAAATTATTCATACATTTACGTTTTTATTGTTTCAATACAAGTTTGTTTTAAATTGATTTGTTTTTACAAATTTTATATGATCTTGTGAATTGGAGGTAGACGTTTTAAAGATTTTAGTTTCTAATTTTAGAGCTGTTCAGTTTTTTTAGGTGAATTTTTTTTAGGATCAAATCAAATGTAACACTATTCTAAAACGTAATGTGGTTCTACAAAGATAAAAACTATTTCCTTGTAATTCTGAACTTATAGTTTTCCAATTATTATTATTATTCTTGTAAAAAAAATTTTCTAGACACCAAGTTGCAGGAACATTAACTGAGGCTGTGTTGGACACCTCATATGGTTAAATACATTGGGAATGTGCCCGATAGCCTTGTGTGGTGATCTAAATTTAGGTCTAAATTGTCGGTCATGGGAAACCACCACAGCCCTATGCAAAAATACAGTGTCAGTCACCGGTTACTGCCATGGCGGTCAAAGTATTAATAATTCTAAGGATTTCTATTATGATTTATAAAAATTTCTATTTACAGTCCCATAGCTATAGTTTTAAACTAACTTATTGTACCTGAAAACATGTACTGGTCTTTATGCTTAAATATATTGCCTTCAGATAGTATTCCGTTGATTATAAAATCTCAACTCATATTCGACTTTTTTCTATTTAGGTTGGAGCGGTAGGAGGAGTGCTTCGCCAGATCCCGCCAACTGTAGTTGCTCCATTCATTGTTGCTAGTGCAGCAACATCTAATTTATTGGGAGGTGTGCGAAGTCAACTAGTTCCTGATGCAAGACGGGAAGCGAATCTAAAATGGAGGGAGCAAGAAAATTGAATAAGATGGATCTATCTATCAAAACAAATTGAATTTGTTTTGTATCTATAAAATATTTGTGCAATGAACCTGCTAAGAGTAAAACAAATATATTTTTATTAAGAAATAATTACCAGTTTATGAAGGTGTTATTGGAATATAGGATGGGCAGGTTTAGTTTTATATTTCTTTGGTAAGAACAACAGTCAAATTATTTGTTTTTGCAGTAATGGAAGTGAAATTAAATTTTGTCGTTAAATACAAAAAACGTAGGCAGAAGAGAGAAATTTTTATTTAATACTTTGAAGCCTATTCCCTTAATAGGGATCCGTCTATATCTGCCTGGAGGTTTTTATGTAAAAGATAAAAAACTCGTGACTTGTAATAATATGTCACATTTACAGCGTATTATACATGTTTTAAAGGAAATGGGACAAGGTTTTAAGAAATATATATATATATATATATATATATATATATATATGAAGTTGATATATTACTATTGTAAATACGTTTATCCACCACTAAGTGCAATAATTTTACCTTGTTGTGCCTATCACAACAAGGTAAAATTATTGCACTTAGTGGTGGATAAAAGTATTTACAATAGTAATATATCAACTTCATAAAGTCAGTGAAACGGAAAAATAATGGACAACGTAATATATCAATATTTATATATGTATGAATTGCTTAGTTACATTCAGATTATATTATGCTCCTTTGAAAAATATATAAAAAAGTCAAACACAAAATAGCAACACCGTACATCACTGCTATTCACTACACATATTTTACATTGGAATAAAAATAAATATTACATGTTATATATAATTTTAAAGCTAAAAGAAAATGCTCTCCTGAATCTGAATCTAAATTCGAGCTGTTTACGTTTTTATTCTGTTCATCAATGAAAGCTATGACGATTGAATCTCAGCCTAGATTTATTTTCGCTATCACTGACACTGTCTAAAAACAACATATCTTGTATTGAATCACTTCCTTAAGAGTGTCTTAAGCCGTTATAGCTATAACACAATATCATTAAAGAAAATTAAAACTTAATTACTGAAAGTTAATATTTAAAGTGAAAAACAGCATGTTCAAAATATTAGCAACTTTACTAACAAAACACACACTATCTGACCAAATCGCCACACCTCACCGATTAAGTTTTTGTTTGTAAAAACAACTTTGATTGGTTCAAAATTAAAGGCATGTAGAGTAGAATAACCATTGTAAAGAACGATATTGACAAAACCTAGCGGGAATTACGTTACTGTGAAATAAACACAGGATCCTGAGCTATACATGACTGTTTGGGCTGATTGTTAACTAAATAACCTGTTCTATCTATACTCGGGCGTAGGCTTCAATGTGTTAAGAAACATAAAAAGAAAATGTTCTATTACTTTTTATTTTGAAAAATATCTGAATCGAATATCCAAGGAATAAAGTTCTTTATGTCTTCCATTAGTGTTGATTCACTTTTTTTTTGGAAGCTGCTTATATTTATCTCAGCAGAGTTAAGTAGGTTTGCATTTTATAATAACCAACAAATATATGTGTCATAAAGATAATTTCCTGTAACCAGATACAAATGGCAGCTCTAAAATTAATTTTACTAGTGCAATATTGTGCTGTATGATCTTACCAGCGTTAGCATGAGATTTAATTATTGTTGTGAAATTGCAATATGTATATAGATAAATATATATTGTATTTATTTATTTAGTCATGTATTAGTCATTTAGATATATATTTGTTTCACAGTAAAACTATTCTTCGCATGTTGTGGTGCAATAGTGTAACAAATACATACATGTTTTGTCATTTTAAGTTATTTTTACCTTATTATTAACATTGGGCTACTGAAAAAATTATTAAACTAAACAGTCCATGTTTGATAACTGTGTTAATTTTGTTTTAATAACTTACACAAATCTTTATTAAAGAATAGAAAGGTTTTAATAATAAATGTCCTAAAACTGTCCATCCAGATGTTCAATAACTGTTAGATATTTCTGTGTGTAAAATCATAGTGTGTTCATCGATTATTCAGGCATTAAAAGAAGTGATATGTTTCTGTACTAGGTTGCTAATAGATTTTGCTTTTCTATTAACATATTGGCTGTGGGCGAAGGCAGCAAGTTCCTTCCATGCGACAAGTGACAACAATTGGTCTTCACTTTAATTGTCTGCCTCCCTTCCACACGAAGCAACAGTGGTTAACTTGTGTCTATTGCCTCAAATGAAGCCTTGAGGTTATTCAATATTTTTTACTGTTCAATTCTACTTTCTCTGCATTTTCTTAAAGATAGGTTGCAATGGAATTATTAATGATTATATTTTTATTATTAATTAATATTTTTATTAAAATTATTTTTTCTCATAAAAATTTTAATGACAACATTTTTATTCAACTCATGTTTTTAATAAAACTTTTGGCATGATTGTTTTTTTGGTTTCCATGAAATATAATGTGTGCTCTTTGTCTCAGCATTGTTTGATAATTCACTTTTTGAAACTAAATGATGATTTAAAGAAACTTTTATTTCCTCTTGAATATTTGTATTTAGTATTCGTTAATGTCTGGGACATGTTAGCACTTGGCATCTATTATACACCCTGTTTAAAAAACTGCTTATCTCTAAAATGTGTTTGTACTGCGAAAATAGGCTGTAAGATTACCAATTGTAAAATGACAGCTTTTTGTATAATTTTACTGTTAATATGCTTTGTGAGAATATTAAGGCATGTGCTAAACCCATCTTTAATGGCTGTGTTGAACGTTTGAAAACCCTTTTTCACATTAAAAAAAATTACTTCTAATTTAGATAAACCACATAATTTTCACACATTTTACAAGAACTTAAACATAGTTTTGTCCAAAAGGTCTCTAATAATTTTTTAACCTTAGATAAACAAAATTATAAATGTTTAATAGAAGTAAAATTAATTACCAGTACTTCACAGCGATTTTTTGGATGGAACAAATATTCTTTTGCAGGAACTGAATTTATTTTACAGTTGTAAGAATAATGTAAATTGTATGTTTGAAATATATTTTGTGCTGTCCTAAGTAATAATTTGATTTAGAAAAAAATCGTGTGAGCTTGTGTGTTTCAGTGTTACAAAATGAAGAAAGTACAATGGTCTTTTATATTTTTTATCAAGATTTTTTATACATCAAACATTTTTATTGAGACAATACTTCCAAATTAATTTTATTTTCCTTAATAACTGTTATCTTTTTTTTTGTTGCAGTTAAACACATTTTTCAAATAAAAATTATGTAAAAAGTTAAATTTAATTGTCTGATCAACCCTTTGTAGTTTCTTGAGATAATAGATAGCCAACGTTTTTTTTATTGGTTCTGAATAACAAGAATTTATAACCCAGAGAGAAACTAATACTAAACAGGAATAAGTTGGGATCAGTAAGTAAATAGTCATATCATTGTGTTAACCTGTCAATTTTTTAGTTGTGTGCAAAAATTGTTAAACATTTCTTCTTCAATTGCAATTAGAAATATTTCATATGTGTAGGGAAAATAGTTTTGAAGTAGCTTTATGAAAATATTTGTAACAATGAAACAGAGCTTTCATTAATAAATTTCTTTGAGTATAGATATACTTTGATAAAATTTACAACAAAAAATAGCATAGCTGTAGTATTACTATTTAAGTAAAAACTACAGAACTCCTTTATATTAATATTTTTGTGTCATTGATTGAATATTAAACATAATTAATACTAATTGACTACATCGTCACGTGAGCTACTATTTTTTAACTAAAAACACTTCTACATGTATTAATATGTTAACGCTTGTCTATTATTTTTGATTATTGTCTATTAATATGTTAACCCATTTTTGATTGTCGTTTCGGGCAATGTGTCCCTTCTTAACTCAGACCATAACTCCTGAACGTAACTCAGTCTGAATTGATAATGGAAGACATCTACCAAAACGACCGTTCTCAATAATCAGAAAAGTAAGTGCTACTATAAGTAAGTGCAAAATACTAACATGTGAACAAATGTTTTTAGTTAACATAATTAAACTTGATTATTTAGACATAATATGCGTATCAAGGATACAAAGAATTTCTTACAGTAAAGATACTGGCTTTTTTTATCATGCAGACTTCTGTTCTCTTTTTTAGAATAGGCTTAGTTGAATACAAATAGGGAGTTAATTATAGTAACATAAAAATAAATCACAAAGGTAAAAGTCAAAATAGTAAACTCAAAATCTTACAAAAATGAGTTTTTAATAAACACACACAACAAATTAGTTTCGGCTGCGATTTAGGTGACATCTAGTGTTAAGGTGACATCGTTGCCAAAACTAGTTTGTTGTGTTTGTTTATAAAAAAATAATTTTTTTGTGAGATTTTGAGTTCACTATTTTGACTTTTACCTTTGTGAATAGTTCTCACTAGCTAAGCTCTAATTAAATAAAAACAAATTTTCTGGTATTTATCAGAATAAAACAGCTATGCAACTAAGTTTCTATTTAGGCTAAGTTCTGTTTTCCTAAACTTTGAGTTTATTTTTCAATTCCTCATTCAGGTATGTAACTGTGAACTTGAAGAATATTTCAGTAAATAATAATTTATTGATTAACACATCAATGATTTTGAAATGAGTAAGTAGGTTTGAAATTTTCCCTGGCAACCAATTTAATAATAATAGTTGAAATCACAAAAGATATTTTGTAGAACTGAGATCTGACTTAATCGGAAAAAATCAAAAGGTGATATTAATAAACTATTGCAATATTGGGAGGCAGATGAAAATATGTTGAAAATAAACATTTATAAATGGAAAAAGCATTTTAAATCGTCTTTTTACAGTCCACTTGGACTATTATACCACATTTATATAGCTCAAGTATATTAGTCTAACAATTATTTGTTTAAGCATGAAGTGTGATTGACACATTCTTTCCAGAATGTTATCTCGTAAAACAATGTTTTTCATGTTGTACGCTTGGATGTTGTTTTTGTTATGCTTAGAAGTGTTGTTCAGTTTTTTATTTGTAGCAGTAAGTACCACCAATGATGTGATAGATTTAGTTTATGTTATTGTTTATTTTTCTTTCAGTAACCAAATAGAACCAGTAATTATTCTATAGTGATAATTAGAATCAAAAGTTGATGCTCTATTGCGGTTCAGGATTTTGAAATTGTGTACTTTGTTGGTTTGTTTTTTAATTAATTTTTACCATATTCAAATAATAGAAACTTATTTTGTAAAGTCATAATTCCTAATGCTTTTATAAAAATTGCATTCAAAACTTTTACACACAAATAAGTTGTAGCGTAATGCCCCATTTAGCACTAGAAATATGTTTAACGTCTATACACAAATATAAGGTCGAGTTTTATTATACGGAGTATAATACTCTAGTGAATTATACAGAGTTTGGCTAGTGCCGATTGTGCAGTAATAATATTATTCAACACTTTTCTAGAAACACGGAGAAAAGCTCTTCAATGCCAGTTCTGACGGGTTAATATCTTTATTATGAAATTCCTAGCTAGTATTTGACAATTTATAGACACAGTCGGAACAGGTATCTACAGACTACGTACCAGCTAACAATAAAAAAGTTAAATACCATAGAGTTTAGATAAATTGAGGTAGATAGAACCAAGACCCCCTCGAATTACCAAAAAATTGTATTACATGAAAGTACGTTCATGTGCACTAGAAAAAAACCCTGAGTTTTAATGAACCCCAATGCTCTAATTAAAATGCACTAAATAAGTTTATAGAACTTTATACAAACATTCTTAGAACCCTGACTAATCATTTTCTGTCAAATAGAAAAAAAATAGGCTCGAATTCAACAGAAGTTCGAAATATTGGGACTTGGAGTTTCGAGGGTCCACTGTACTTTAAAAATATGTTAATATTTTTTTACAAATTTTCCTTAGTTTTATTTAAAATAAACAAAAATAAAATCCATGGTAATAAGCAGACCTCAGTTTGTGTGTGTAACTCCAATAAAGTAGTTTGTTGAAATGAAGTTTTCTGAATTTGTTAATAATTCAAAGCTCAATAAAAATCTATAGCCTAAAGTTATATTAATGTGTTGAAAATTTACAAATGTTTCTGCTATTTGTCCTTGATCTGGAGTGAATAAGGGCAAAATAGTATGGCTTTCTGTCACGTTTTTCATAATTTGTTGTTAAAACTGATAGACTATAATTGTTGATATAAATTGACTAAATTTTCTGAAAAATTAGGCTAAATATATTTTCCTTTTTTTAATTCTTTAAAAAAGGGCAATAATATCATCTAAATACATATATTACGTCCCTTTGCAAGTGCCTAGTTTTGATTGAAAACATTCGATATATTTCACTTTGTGAATGTAATTATTAGCTTGAGCATTAGCTTTTGATTATGTAGATTTATATAAAAATAGTGATTTTGCAATTATCGATCTCTTACTAACGTCTTTTAGTATAATTTTAGTGACTTTTTTGTTTTTTATAATGAAACAAAAGGCTTTGTCACATTTTTATACAAAGTAAGAATTTGTACTGTTCCTTTATTACACTGGTATGCAAGTTATAGTTTTAAGTAAGCATTCTATTATTGTATATTTTATTGACGATTAATCGTATTTTGTAATAAAAATTTATGGGATTTAATATTTCTCTTCTATATTCATTATAAACTAATAAATTTAACATGTTTTATTCCAATATTAATTGAAAAAAAAATTTGTAAAAAGTGTTTCTCGTATATAAAATTACATTTAGAAAAACAATATTTTGTAAAATTACTCAGTGCAAATAATGTATGTGCTTAAAATTATATTTTGTATATTTTTTAATAAAGTGGCTGTTGTTTAAAATAGTTTAGTGGTTTATTCTGTTCCTATGTATATTCTTATCTTGTTATTTAACATCCTAGTGCAGGGACCGGGAAGTTTTTTGTACTTCAGGGCCTCCTGCTCAATCTAGCATGGGTGTAATATAGAATTACCATGAATCTTATTATATTTCCTAATTTTAAATCGGTAATGTAACTGATTTTAATAGAGTACAAAACGTGACTTAAACTAACGGCTATTAATGGACTTTAAAAGTAATTTTTATAAAATAGGCTACTTTCTTCCTAATAACAAATTTGACAATTTCCTAACTTAACTCATACAATTTCTTTGATTATGATTTGAAGTGCTGAAATAATGAAATAAAACATGTTGATTTAAAAATTAACAAAATTTTTCCTAAAACAAAACAATTACTGTAGGGCTGAACTTGCCTGAATGCAAATGGCAGACACTGCTTTCCACTTATATTGTGCCTGTAATTTATTCTTAGGCGTTTATTGTTGTGGCTAGTTTAATGGTTCTACCTACTTGTATTCTAACCCATAAGCGTAAACTCTCCGGATCGATCAAAATTCGAGAAACTACAGGTAGAGAGGGCCGCTCAGTATCATTTTGCAGGCAATGGATCGCTGACCCCTGTATTAGTGGATCAAACAAAATTATGAGCAAGGAAATGATAAGAGTCGAAATATTAGCAGTAAAATAAAGAATATAAGCAACAAACATTTTGATTTCAAGAAAATGAGCAAACCAAATTTTAACTTTTCAATACTATTGGTATCACTTGGCAAAAAAAAGTACTTACTGATAATTTTCTGCAGACAAGTTTCATACTAGATCAGTACATTGTTCAATGGTATAAGTTATGTCAAGAATGTTGCTCACATGTGTTGTATTAGTGTAAATCTGTGGTGTATTGGTGGTCTGTGGTGCGTTATTGTTCATAGAGTAGTTGTTAATTATGTGTAAAAAATAGTATTCGATTGCGAGTGTATTTTGTCTTTTAGAATATATTGTGGATGGTTTCTGTAGTGTTTGTATATCTTGATGTTTTCTGTTGTGTTTAGTTTGTTGCTTTTTTGATGTAATTAAGGACTTTTAGATTAGTGTCTATATTGGTGTATGTGTGTTGTGTTCTGTATGTGAATGGCAAATTTGGGTTGTGTGTTTTTTAGGTATTTTATGTGTTCCTTGTAAGGTGTGGTAAAGTTTTACCTGTTTAACGTGGTGTAGTCCTTACAAGTGATATTATGTACTACTGCCCTGGCGTGTTTGTTCTGGAGAGTTTTTGTGTTGTTTAGGTGTTTTAAAGGCTACTTTGTATTTCACTTTGCAGAATGAGGATGGTATTTTTTGTGATGTGCTAATGGCATCTATTTTCGTGTTATGTGTGTGTGGTTTTTTGCACATTATGTTGCCTATCAGGATATGTTTGTATTTGTTTCTTTAGGCTATCTATTAACTTTTTTTCTGCAGCTGTCCTATATTTTACATCCTTTTCATCATAAAGTTCTTTTCTGTCTTGATTGCACATAAGCCACATGAACTTAGCCTATTTTGAAGTTGCAGAATTTAAAATATGATATATTAGTCGGAGACTCGCTTAATGATTTGAAAGTGACGTGCTTGTTGCAAGAGAACCAATAACTTGCAGTTATTGGGTTGCACATCTTGAGGCTTCTGAATAGTACTCATTTATAAATACTTGACAATAATCCACTACTTACCGATATTTTTCAGCAGACGTATTTCACACTACATCAGTGCATTGTTCAATGCTGTGATGTTAATAAATAATTGAAAACGTTTTATATTGAGAAATTACAAAGAAATTTAATCTTTATATTGTTTTATAAGTAGTAGTAATAATTATTATTTATCACACACAATAGTTTACTTAAACAAGAATCTTACTTGGTATATATGCAAGTTAATTTTCAAAGCCTAATTACGGTATATTTATTGTCAAGCATCAATTGAACTAAGAACTTGTAATAGATTGCCAGGTGAGTAAAATATCCGTTGTCACAGGTAATGTTCTATTTTAGGATTGACTGCACTGTGGGATCCTTTTTTAGTTTTTCTTGGGGTTAATTTTGTCTATTAAGTTAAATAATTTATCGATTTTTTATTTTATTTGATTTTTTTAATAATATTATTTTTATTTATAAATTTGTAGCTGTTCCCAGATTGTCATTTTGAGGCCTTTTTGTACTTATTTTATTAGATGTATGTTTTCTAATGTGGGGAACAAATGGCAATTATTACTTGTGTGCGCTAAATTTCAGTTTTAATATATATTTTTTTATAGTTATGGAACTAAAAATTTTCCAATTTGAGAGAATGTAAACATTTAAATATGTTTTCAATGCAGAACAGATATTTAAAGTAATCCAAATGAAATGTCAATTTATAAAATTTGTGTGAATAACTCTGTGAGTATTAATTAATTATGTAGAGCTTCTAAAGGTGTTTTTAATCCTCCAACTCCTTGAAGTTCTTGTTTAGAAAAGCTAATTCTTTTAGCGGTCTCAATGAAGTTAAAGTCTGATTGGGAGAGAGTGTGGCACTTCAAGCCTTTATGGTTACTCGTTGACAACCAGATTGTGATACCAACTGTTGTAATATAACACAGTTAAGAATTCTTGTCAGATTTTAATTTTAGAATAAGCTTTTATAATTTTAAATTTGGTTGAAAGAAGAAACGACTGGGTATTTTCAATGTTCTCACTATCATGAAGTTGGTTTGGTATTTCCTTAGGCCTAATTCCTTCTCACTTTCCATATCTGTTCATCTCAAGGGTTCCCAAACTGGGGATGTGAAGGCAAGTCAAGGGAGCGCGAGACGAGTTGGAAATAGTAAGATAAATTCTCATTTAGTTAAAATTTAAGACACACAATTCATCAAAATTTAAAACTAAATTTACACCTCAGATTTTTCTACATAGGTAATTTTATTGAACATGATATTCTGAGAATTTAAATGAAAAGTATGCATTTGTAAAAAAAATAAAAGTAAAAGTTGTGCAAATTTGGTAAACTTGAAATTAAACAAACATGATAGATTGAAAAGAATAATAGTACAAAAGTGTCGCTAAATGAATGTTTTCCATTCAATGTGGCAAAAGCGCCACAATGGACACATCTTTATTTTGGATAAAATGCTTAAAAGTGTATCACAAGCAGCTCTTTGATTACACTTGCCTTTTTCAAGCACCTACTTGTGCAAAAAGAACTTGCTGCAATAAAAACAAAATAAAGGAACAAATTTGATATTGCTAATGACTTGCGTTGTGCCTTTACTAAAATACTACCTCGAATAGGCATGCTAGTGAAAAAATTCAAGCTCATCTATCTCAATAACAGATTTTCCTCTTATCAGTTAATTCACCTTGAGAATTAAAAGTTGATATATATATATATATATATATATATATATATATATCTGTTTTTTTTTCATATGCCCACATCATTTATAGTGTAAAGTGGAGGGGGCATGGGAGGATTTAATTTTAAGAAGAGGGGGCATGGTGCCAAAAAGTTTGGGAGCCCCTGCTCTGTCTCAAGGGGGTGAAATTGGTAGACACCGTCTTCATGACCTCAGTAGAGAATATCCTACTTTATTCTACTTTGAACGTGTGGTGCCATCGTCCCCCGTATATCATGACATTCTAATGGGGTCCATGCCTCTCTACCTTAATCCTATATACGCAAAACCATACAACTCATGGTAAGATATACGTAGCCTTCAAAAATAAAAAATTATAAAATATGTTTATTATTGTGGATATTTAGGGAAATATTACTGTTTAGGTTCCAAACATGGCTCATTCAACAGGCTATGTTTATTTTTTACAATCAGGAATACAACAAATATTTATAAAATATATTTTGTGCTATCATAAGTAATATTTTGATTTAGAAAGAAATTGTGAGACACTATGTGTTTGTGTGTGTTCAGTGTTACAAAATGAAGAAAGCACAATGGTCTTTTATATTTTTATCAAGATTTTTTATACAACAAACATTTTTATTTAGACAATGCTTACAAAATACATTTCATTTCTTTAAGCAAATCTCATTATAGGTGAGACTTGTGTCTTACACTCGTTTATACTCAGTTATATTCAGTCCATATACAAAGAAGAAAAAAATGCATGAAGCATGCGACATCTGTACCTAAAACTTTAAATTTCTATTGATTCTTCATAAATATTCAGTTCTGTTCATTTACACAGGACGATTCATTTTAATATTTATTTCTTGCATAAATATATGTCAAGTTTGAATTTTCATTTCCCAGGAGACATGCTTTGATTTGCACCAGACTAACGACCAGATATTCTACCTCACAACGACAAATAATCATTTTTCGTTCAATATGCATCTCATCTTGAGATTGTGTTTTACAATTTTAATACATCATTATTTGGAATCCCTATTCATTATGTATTTCAGTAACACGTTGGGTTTAGACATGAGCTTTATACTATGGAATACACTTTGAAAATTATAAGGTACCTCATCTACATTATGGTTTTGCAGAGCAAATAAACGCTGAGGATTTTTAACAACCAATATTTCTTTTTATTTTTTAACTTCCTTTAAGATAAATCACTTAAAACATGACACAAAATCTTCCCCAAACTATGCGGTGATTATTATATGGTAAATAGTTGTTTCTACCAGCTGGAGACACAGATGCAGAGATTGTATACATTTTTAGATTAAACAAATTCTCCACAGTTTCTAAAATAACACTCACACATGATTTAAACTGAAAGAATAATTTCATTTATATTTTGTGCTTTGTAAAACATCAAGTACAGACAGTTACAAATTGTATTTAAAACAAAATCTCTGGTTTTTAAGAAAATTTATTTATATAACCACTGGGTGCATCTATCAATGTTACTACCTATATTTTCAGGTTTAAAAAACACACTAAAAGACGCAATTTCTTGACTAAGCCTATCTTTATTTGTAGCTATTAAAATTCACAGAAGTACTTACTTTATCCAATGCCAGATCTTGGCATCTATGTGCCTTTCTCCTCGTAGCCTCCCAATAGAGACAATGTTGACTTCGCTCTTCCACGTCTTGCAAAGCTGTGCAGTTCTGAAGTTGTGCCCATCTTGTGATGGTTGCACAGAAGCCAAATATCTGAGGCTGCTGATCATATTTTATATAAGTGGACTTGCAGATAGTCATGACCTGTAAGAACTCTCAATTTGGCAGCTTTCACTCTTGGTAGGCTATGTTGGTATCAGCCCTGCGTGCCCCAGACCCTCCTGTATCTTTGCGGCTTTCCCTAGTTTTTTCAATGATAGTTGATTCAATCAGGCTTCTGATTTCAATAGAGATATTATCATGCTGGAACAAGGTGTTACCTTTCTTTGCTAGCTGGCCTGAGTGTTTCCCTCAATGCCTCAATAGTGAACAAAGTGGGTCACATACTTTAAGCTGTACGTATCCCTCGGGTGCTAAATTACCAGCAGAGTTGCTGAGAACCTGTGGCAAACATGGAGACAATTATCAAAGCTAATAATTAAATGTGTTCCCCATCAAACTTTTATTTTTTTAAATGTAGACTAGTAAAAAAAAATATTAACGATCAATATAGTAATGGTGAATAAATATAACAGCCTGTCTGTTTGGGGCCTAGTCAGAGTGTAAGGACAGTGGCCAGTTCACATGTTGAGCTGTATGGACTCTGTCAGAGACCAGACCGGTTCACAGAAGGGCGTGGCCACAGACAGATTGACTGTTGATGACGTAATGTTGTCCAGAACCACTACTTGCCGACTGACTTGGAACTATGTTACGGAGGAGGAGCTAAATGCTGTCCTGTAGAAAGCAGTAAGCACATGTTTCAAAACGTTTAGCTCATTTCGTTCATCTACGTATCCAGACAGAAGTAGGGGAGGGGGAAAGCATCTTGCAGTCAACATTGATTACAATATAAACAAGATGCACAGTTAATATTGTTAACTGCATGGATACAGCTCAGTTTAAAAGATCAGGTAGCTTATGCAGCCCAACGTTAGATTGCGGTAGTTGTCACTTTCGGTGAGCAGCAAGTGTTCAATAAATACGAACAAATTAGTAAAAAACAGAACTATCAGTTTGTGTCTTGCGACTTAAACGGAATCGGTAGCTCCGGATCATTTTGCTTATCAACCGACTCCACACAAAGAATTTAGAAGGGAACTCCGTATTATCCAGCACATACACTACTCCCACGACATCTTCCTCCGACCCCTAACAGAGGTCTGACCTATAAGGCCTTGAGTGGTCTCGGGCCCGTTGACTACTCCACATGAAGAGCCCTCTTCGGCTTTAGCTCCCCCTCTTGTGACCCAAGGGACTACCTGGTTTTCCGTGACCCAGTAGGAAACAGCTCTGAGGTGACACACCCTCCAGCCCTTTTAAAACTCCAGTGGCCAGTTTTTTCTTTGCCAAATGTATTGTCAACTATTTTGCAGAGTCATAGCGAAATCAGCATCTAGATAAACGTGGGCCTGGCGGTTCCACTTGGGGCCCCGCAGCAATGATTTGACTTTACCGAAATTTTTCTATTTTTTAACGCCAATGAAACCTAAATAAAGTGACGATCATAGTTTTTAGTAATTCCGCTTCACTAAGAAAGTAATTTCTCTAAAAAATCAAGGCTATTGTATACGTTAGATATGACCTTTAACAGGGGGAAATGTGGGTTTTGAGTATGTAATTTTCAAAACCTTTCTCCTTGGTAAAGTGCCCCCGCCATTCTTATTGTCATTGCCAAGGTCAAGATCCACAACTGAATGTAGGCATTGGTTAAAACAAATTTCATAACAATTTCAAAATCTTTTCAAGAATTCAAATATACCTTCTAGATAGTTTTCATATAATACGTGTTAGTAAATTGGGCCTTCAATGTACGTAGCCTCGTCTAATAATTTCCTTATAGCCAGTGTAAAAAAACAAACTTCTGACGATAGTTTAAATGAACTAGCTATAAGTAACGTCATTGGCAGAATCGTTGTAACAGATGAAACTCTTAACGAAAAAAGAGTTTCGTAATTCAATAGCAATATAGAATGTTACAGTTATTGTAGGCTATGTCTCGATTGGAAAGAAAATAAGTTATAAAAGTAAAAATGAATTGGAATGAAAGATTGTAAGATATTCGTCTAACGAATAAAACCATTTTGTCCATAACCAAATCTGACTTGGTTTTTCACACTTGTCGAACGTCTAACATTTTAGAATTTATTTAAAATAATTAATATAGACCCACTTACAGCCTGCTGCAAAAATTAGATAACTAGGGATAAGTTAGCATGTGCAATACTTTCAGGTTGGCGGTGAGCGTCGTTTTATCTGGTCAATATTTCAGAATTTTGTAGAATTTAGTTATAAAAATTAAGTACTTTCTTATGTATATACACTTTATAAACGTACTTGGTAAATTAAATGTATAACAAACTTACTTTCTCAATGAGAAAATCATCAAACTCGTCTATGTTTTTTAAGCCGTAGATGCAGACAGGAATTTAGCGTTAATGCTGGAACTCTGGAACCCTGGAATATTTATTCTTACGATTTAAAAATTTTAATATCGCTAGTTCTGTAGTTTTATGTATACATATTACGCCTGTAAAAAAATATGATGCTAATTCTCTCAGCTTCCTCGGGGGTTTCACTCTATGTATGTACGGCGAACGTCCAGGCTATATATAATTGATTGTAGCTAATTTATTCTTACTGTTTAAATATTTCAATGTTGCTAGTTCTGAAGTTATATGTATATATAATACGTCTGCAAAAAAGAATATGATGGGAATTCTTTGTTAGCTTCCTCAGACGTTTTACTATGGGTACTACGGCTCGCCTATTGTCTGACAGCCGGACAATTAAATAAAATGTTTTATGTGGTATAACATGTTTATAAGTATTCTTAAATACATGTAAATCACGTTTGTATAAAAAAAAATAATAATTAATATTAAAACATGATTAAATAAAGTGTGTTAGTTGAGCTATCAAGCTCTCCGTTCGTCCGTAGTAAACGAGTTCCAGCGTAATCTGGCAACAGTCCAAAAATATTTAGGCCTAACTGACTTATTCATAACGTGCTT
The DNA here is from genome assembly GCA_036971475.1 of Prosapia bicincta. Classification (NCBI taxonomy): domain Eukaryota; kingdom Metazoa; phylum Arthropoda; class Insecta; order Hemiptera; family Cercopidae; genus Prosapia; species Prosapia bicincta. Next base: position 8,037,112 of record JBAIZL010000011.1, on the reverse strand, counting down.
GACATAAGCAGGCCCCAAATTTAATACGACGTTTGTTCAAAAACATATGGGTCCTCAATAAAAAAATATTTCTTCACCGTGACAAGGTTCAAGATGCAGTATGTAAATTCATGAATGTATTATTACAATATATTTGTATTTGTTTAATTATTTGTAAAATAAACAATAATTTGGCAAACGACCTAAATTTCAAATAAGGCTCCTTTCAAGTCACGCTGTAGAATCAGATACAAAAATAGCATAGGGTATTAAAGAAGTGATATTTTTGTTTTAATGAATACGGTTTACAAATAGTTTATAAAACAGTGAATAACACGCATAGAAAAATACAAGACAGGAAATGGCAGCGATATTTTCTCAATTGTTAAAACAACTTCCTGTGTAAGTTTAGCGCACTATTAACCAATATGAGACGCGGTTCGGGACAAGTTCAAACCTGCAAATACAGATCCAATCTGAAAACAATTGTTTACGTTAGTTGATGCGTAACAATCATTCCCAGAAGCAGTCGGTAGTTTGCCTTATACAAGCTAGTACTTTTAATGTTTAGTGTTAATTGTTTAAAGTAAAAGTGGCGGTTTTTTTTTAAGTGAGTGTTATTTCTTTAATACATATGTCAGATTTCACCAAATAAGGTAACATTAATACCATTTGTCTATATTTAACTATTATTAAATACGTACAAATAGATAGATAACATTGAGGTTATGTTTGTATTTGGGGTCAACAGAAATTGCCAGTTTTTGGTTTCGTTGCTAATAGGTTTAGTTGTTATTTAATTAAAGAATTCGAATATTCTTAAATCATTATTCATTCAATTTAGTCCAGCAGGTAATACTTTTTTGTAAAACTTTAGTATTAAAAAATAAGTAGCCTAGGCGTATAAGAATAGCCTAATAAGATACATAACATATTTTACCAGAGTTAGTTAATATTTGTTTACATAAAAAACTATGTTTGAACGAGTCGTAATTAAAAAAACCCAAGTCCTTTGCAAATATTTGAAAATAAACGTTTTACTAGTTTTTAGAAATAGAATCAAAGGAGAGAATTGGGTTTCTAGACACGTGAATTCTGGTGAAACGTTTTTGTTCAAATTAATTTAAAGTAATAACTGAGCTCGCTTGTGAGCTAAGGTAGCCTAATATACAAATAAATAACGGCATACGAACTCACAAAACAATGTACTTTAATATCATAAGCGTTTCAATGACTTATGTCATCATCATTAGTGACACCACTACAAAATAACAACTGCAATTTAGTTTACAATTTAGATTTGCTGTAGTAAATTTGTTTTAGTGTTGCTGATGAGAAATACATTAATTATTAAAACGCGTATGATATTAAAGTATACTGTATTGTTTTGTGAGTTGGTGTGCAGTAATTTATAAATTATTTGTGTATAAAGAATAAAATAATAGAATTTTTTTTTGAAATATAATATAGTAAGGTGAAACAAAAAGTACACTTGAATGAGATTTTATAATAATTTTTTAAAGTGAACTATCTATATAAATTAATGGAACTGTGGCGGTATTTTTTAAAATACATAAATTTTATTTAAATATTTAACCACATTTTGAAATGTTTAACGCTTTACAAAATATAGGTAGTATCGTAAATAATTAAAACTTTTGTTACCAAATTGAACAAAGTAACAATTTAATTTGTTTAAAGTTTTTAAATTTAAAGGAGATTTGTTTAACTTAAACCCGTAATTCTTAGGTGTAGCCCGCAAATAGGCTTACTCTAATAGCGCCAAAAATCATTTACTGGTAGCTTAAAACTATGTCTAAGCCAACATCGATTTTTTTTCAGATTCTTACTAAAAAATATTTAGGCCTATTACTTTTTCATAGCTAAGACTATCTCAACCTAACTGCTTTGTAGGGACGTTGTAAAATATATAGGCCTGGTATATTTTAATGTAAGTTTTAAATAGGGCTCTGTTTTATTAACAAGCGTTTACTTTATAAATTATATATTTGTGAATAAATCTAGATTTACATTGAGGATAGACTATGCATCAATGTTTTCAAATACACCCTTTACGATAATTAAATCAAATGTTTTCTGTTTTTTGAGTAACATATCTAAAAAAAGAAGAAATTGGAGTGGCGAAAACGTTTTCAAGTCTTAATCAAGTATTGTACTTTTTTAAAAATCTAAATGGTATTTTAGAAATCCAAAAATAGGATCCGACCTAATACGAGATTTTAAATAGTCATGTTGGTGAGGGTCTCTGTATTGCGAGTGAAGAGTAATTTTGCTAAAATCTTATTAACTTTCACCGAATTACTTATATCTTCACGATGAAAATTTCGATCGAAATAGTTTCTGGGCGATTTAGGTTTTTAGTTCCGATTTTAGGCATTTTTGTATGTAAAAACATTTTTACATTTTAGTTTGAAGTTGTGTAGATAAAAATTCTACCTAATAGTTGTAATACTTAAATTGTTTTGATAATTTTAAAGCATTATAAAAAAGACTGTGTAAGTTACAATTGTATACGTTCTTTAAATCTGGTTTCAAATTTTCTTCCTGTTTGTCCTGTGTAGTACATTGCCTTTTATAATCCCTGTTTTTACTAAACTTATTTATTCTTTCTATATTACCCTTTAATCTTCTGATTAAAGCTTTAATCTAATGATTTGTTAGCTTTCGCTCCAACTTTTATATTATATTTCTTTAAAATTTTTTTTTCAATTTATAAACCTCTTGTCCCGTGTATGTAAATTTAGCCCATTTCTGACTCTATTTCCTTCCCAGGACTTTTTATTTTATTTCTTCTTGCCTTTATTTTTTTATAACTCTCTTATTATTTCTTTGTTACCGGTACCTCCATTATACTCTGGAATTTGAGAAATAATCATCTTCATATATTTTTTTATTTAATAGTACATCTAATAATAACCTAGATGAATTTACACAATCTTAACCTCGACGTGACCGGGTCAGAGTTTTAATTCAACAGATAATTAGAATTAAAACTGATGTAAACTACAACTTCTAAGTTAGTGTACGAAAATCTTTGACGTGTTCAATCAAAGAAAACCAATATTGTGTAAAATTTGGTGACGAACCAAAGTGTAACCAATTTACATTTGCCAAGCCCGTTAATTTGAAAATGTATCCAAGCGCGCGCTTGTGTGTATGCGTTTGGATGCATACATACGCGCATATATTTGGGGATTGGCTTATCAGTTATCATCATGGCTTCTATAGTTTGCTTATAAATATTTCCCTTTTATGTACCATAATTTAATTTTATCATGCCGTGAAATGTTATGAAATATGTAATGTAGGGAAATCCAATGATCAGGAGGAAAGACTTGTGTATTAAGTGGTGAAGGTGCCTAAAGATCGAAGAATAGCGAGTCCCTTAGAGATTTACTGAAAATAATTGTATTGATAATTAGTAAATTTATGAGTTGAACGTGTGTAACATATAAACTGTTTAATCTAGATGGTACATAATTCGTTTTAATGGTGTTAAATGCTATATTGTAGTTGGGTTTTAGGGATTTTGGGCGATCTCGCTCGAAGTGTTCTATATTTAGTGTGATGAAATTATTATTTTTTTGTCGTATGTTTTTTCGTGTGTTGTGGATTATTAATTATTGTGTGAGGTAGGTATTTAATTGTGATGATTTCATTGTTGGTAGGCCTACTTTTTTGTATATATAGGGAATTACATTTTTCTTAGCAGGTTATTTCTTTCACTCAGCTTCGTTTTTATTATTACATATTTACTGCTTATTTTAGTATTGCTTTGTTCTTCATTATATTTTCTTAACCATTTCATTAGTATTGAGTTCAGTATGGAGTATTGGATCGTTCAGTTATTAAGCGATCTCAGTAATTCCGTCCGTTAAAATGTACATTTCATAAACACGGTATTTAATTCATCGAGCAATAAATTGTTTACTGAGTAAGAGACAGAATATTTCGATTTGTGTTTCAAGCTGTTTATCACAGATATCTCTCGCAGCTGCTTTCCTTCCTTCATACACTTGCAATAAATTGTTTACTGAATAACAGACAGAATATTTCGATTTATATCTCAAGCTGTTTATCACAGATATCTCTCGCAACTGCTTTCCTTCCTTCATACACTTGCAATAAATTGTTTACTGAATAACAGACATAATATTTCGATTTATGTCTCAAGCTGTTTGTCACAGATATCTCTCGCAGCTGCTTTCCTTCCTTCATACACTTTCAATAAATTGTTTACTGAATAACAGACAGAATATTTCGATTTATGTCTCAAGCTGTTTGTCACAGATATCTCTCGCAGGTCCTTTCTTTTCTTTATATACTTGCAATAAATTGTTTACTGAATAACAGACAGAATATTTCGATTTATGTCTCAAGCTGTTTGTCACAGATATCTCTCACAGGTCCTTTCTTTTCTTCATACACTTGCATGACTTCACTAGATTTCCCTAAAGGTACCGAGAATTTTCGTTGGCTCTTGTGTTTCCTGTGGCTAGACCAGGCGTGAGAATACTTGGCCCTAAGCCAGCTCGGTAGAAAGAACTTAGTATTAGGCTTACAATCAAGCAATGTTGAATACAAAAAGGTTCTTTCTGTAGCTAATGAATTAAATGACTGATTTGTTATTTAGTGAAGGCCTACATAGAATTATTGTGTCATGTTGGGGGCTTTGTATCGCTTATTATTGAAGTGAAAACGTTTATAGCGACGCCTACAAAAACTTATTGAATGGACATAAACATATATATATATATATATATATATATATATATATATATATATATATATATATATATATATATATATATATATATAAACATATAATTTAGCGTCAGTATAAATTCCATTAGATTACGCTTTGGGTCACCTCAAAGTGAATTAAATGATAACATAGGATTTCATATATGTCTTGAGATAATGCTGAAAACCTCTTATTAATATACTCATCTTCATTTTTGTTAGGAATATTTCTATATATTTGAGTTTAGTTTTCTGCCTTTTCTAGCGTTACAATATTCTTCTCTGTTGACGCGTTTCGTAGTGATTCCATTTTCAAAACAGTACGATTTTAAGTTTTGAAAATGGAATGTCTCCGAAACGCGTCAACAGAGGAGAATATTGTAAAATTAGAAAAGGCAGAAAACTTTACTTAAATACATCTAGAAACTTTTGTTCTCAAATATTTTTATTTTATTCTGATGTGGATTTCGGTTACGAAGTAACCTTCTTTAGAGACATAACAAACAAAACAATTGAGTCTTGTTTGTTATGCCTCTGAGGATGGTTATTTGGTAACCGAATTATACATCAGGTTAAATAAATATATTTGTGGTTATAGGGTTTTGAGTATTATTTATTATTATTTACCCACAAATTATTTCAATTGAATATTTACTTCTTATGATTTATTATATTTCCTGTAACTAGTTTTGTCTCCTGGCCCACTCGATTACAAATAACAAGTTGTAATGCATATTTCTTTTATGAGCATTACTTCTCTTATGAATATTCGGTATTGTATTATATCATTTGTAACGAGCTCTGGGCAGTATTAGAAACGGTAAACTAAATTAAAATCTACCTTTATAATTGTCAATTTCAAAACATTAAAACCAAACAGAACTTCTAAGCCAAAATCTATATTTACTTTTAAACATGTTTCGTAAACAAGCAGGAGTGGTTAGATTAGGTTCATTTACTTTTGTTCTACTTTACAAACATATGTCTACCCTCTCCAGAATGCCTCCAGGACGTGGAATATTGGGGAATGTAGGATAGCAGAGTTGTACGTGATTGCAATGTACATTGCGACATTACATCAGTTTAGGCCAGCCCAGGAGACAACTTACATGAGACAAGTTAAACTGTCTGAGGATGTCGCTACAAATTTGAAGCACGTGTTGAGGAGTTAACACAGATTAGATTGTCGCTGACAGTATGACAAACTTTCCGCAGTTAGTGGCGTGTGCTGAACACGGTTTGAAAATAATGAACACTAAACGATGTCCATTGGTTAAGGGAAAGTATAAGATATAAGATGTAATGAATTCCTTAGTCAGTTTAACGGCAACACTATCAAATATTTTATAATAGTAGTTTAATACTATAAAATATTTAAAACCTAAACGTAATAACACTTTAAACAAGTATTCGGTTTATTGTATAGGTACTTTATTCGATTCCTTCTATTAGTTCACACTCTCCCTATAAGCATTTATATATCTTGTACAACTTTTCAATCGTTAATAAAATACTTTTCATTAATCCACTTAAGTTCAAATATATATTTTTAAACTTCTTTTGGGTGACTACTGATGCTAATTCCACTGTTTTTTTCAAATAATTCTTTAATTAAATTTAATGAACTAATGTTAGATTTATATGGGAGACAACCTTTCACAAAAGGGCCACTTAGCACAGTGTTTCTTGAAAACAGTTTTGATTTTATTTAGTTTGTTCTATGTTAAAAGAAGGATAGTTAAATGTAACCTATTTTCAAATTTTAATTTTCAAGGTATCACCACTAACGTTATACATTGTTTCCTTGCTCATAAGAACATTCTACAAAAAGGATGTAAGGTTTTCAATTTCTCTTTTCAGTTCACGCTCCATCTATCAATAACTTGTACACATTTGCAATCCATAATAAAATACTGTTTAATCATCCACTTAAGTTGAAAAACATGTTTTTAAAACTTGTGTTGTATTTCAATACAGTCTTTTTTATAATAATTTAATTAATTAATGACATAATTTTAGTTTTTTATAAGGAGAAAACTTACAAAAACTCACAAAAGGGGGCGAAGTATGCAATATAGATATTTTGTCCCATTTGGTTTAAAATAAGTAATAACATGATTTAATAAAATAACCGAATTTATGTTATAGGTTACGAGGTAGAACAGCTGTTTTAACGCATAGGTTATGTTACTTTATTTATATTAATTGCAATTATTTAATAAATAGTAACTAAAGTAACATGGTTCTTAGTTGACATAAGTAGGAATTTACTTTAAAATATTTTTGTTTATGTTACCGGTTTCAACAACAGGGTAAAATGTTAATGAAATTATAGGTAGACGATTCCTAGAGGGTCTGGTTAAGTAGGCCATGTTCGACGCAGTAGTTCTCCCCAATCCTCTATAATGAGAGGCCCATTCTGCATTTAGCTCCTGGGGCACACACCAAGATATGATGTTCTGCTATGGAAGCTCGTTCATTAATAGCTACTGAGTATTCAACTTGTATTTAGATTGTATTTGAAAGCAAAGCCCAGAGATTTCTGAGAAATACGCCATTTAGTTACAAGGTTTTTGTGTAGCCTACCTGCTACAAGCTATGACACTTCGGTCAAACCCAGGAAACTTGTGTTCAGTTCATATCTGAATCTATCTTCAGATCCAGCACTGGTTCACTTAAACATACATTGACGTCTCACTGCTTATACTAGCACTTGCTGTGTTTAATGGGGACGGTCGGTTCAGGAGATGTGTCGAATTGCCCACTCGGGCGTCGTCTTGACAATGGAATACACAACCCGAAACGGACATTCCCATTAAAGAATGAAAACAAGTAATATAAACATACATTGACGTCTCACTGCTTATACTAGAAATTGCTGTGTTTAATGGGGACGGTCGTTTCAGGAGATGTGTCGAATTGCCCACTCGGGCGTCGTGTTGACAATGGAATACACAACCCGAAACGGACATTCCCATTAAAGAATGAAAACAAGTAATATAAACATACATTGACGTCTCACTGCTTATACTAGCACTTGCTGTGTTTAATGGGGACGGTCGTTTCAGGAGATGTGTCGAATTGCCCACTCGGGCGTCGTGTTGACAATGGAATACACAACCTGAAACGGTCGTTCCCATTAAAGAATGAAAACAAGTAATATAAACATACATTGACGTCTCACTGCTTATACTAGCACTTGCTGTGTTTAATGGGGACGGTCGTTTCAGGAGATGTGTCGAATTGACAACTCGGGCGTCGTGTTGACAATGGAATACACAACCCGAAACGGACGTCCCCATTAAAGAATGAAAACAAGTAATATAAACATACATTGATGTCTCACTGCTTATACTAGCACTTGCTGTGTTTAATGGGGACGGTCGTTTCAGGAGATGTGTCGAATTGCCCACTCGGGCGTCGTGTTGACAATGGAATACACAACCCGAAACGGACGTCCCCATTAAAGAATGAAAACAAGTAATATAAACATACATTGACGTCTCACTGCTTATACTAGCACTTGCTGTGTTTAATGGGGACGGTCGTTTCAGGAGATGTGTCGAATTGCCCACTCGGGCGTCGTGTTGACAATGGAATACACTCGCCGAAACGGTCGTTCCCATTAAAGAATGAAAACAAATAATATAAACATACATTGACGTCTCACTGCGTATACTAGCACTTGCTGTGTTTAATGGAGACGGTCGTTTCAGGAGATGTGTCGAATTGCCCACTCGGGCGTCGTGTTGACAATGGAATACACAACCCGAAACGGTCGTTCCCATTAAAGAATGAAAACAAATAATATAAACATACATTGACGTCTCACTGCGTATACTAGCACTTGCTATGTTTAATGGAGACGGTCGTTTCAGAAGATGTGTCGAATTGCCCACTCGGGCGTCGTGTTGACAATGGAATACACAACCCGAAACGGACGTCCCCATTAAAGAATGAAAACAAATAATATAAACATACATTGACGTCTCACTGCTTATACTAGCACTTGCTGTGTTTAATGGAGACGGTCGTTTCAGGAGATGTGTCGAATTGCCCACTCGGGCGTCGTGTTGACAATGGAATACACAACCCGAAACGGACGTCCCCATTAAAGAATGAAAACAAGTAATATAAACATACATTGATGTCTCACTGCTTATACTAGCACTTGCTGTGTTTAATGGAGACGGTCGTTTCAGGAGATGTGTCGAATTGCCCACTCGGGCGTCGTGTTGACAATGGAATACACAACCCGAAACGGACGTCCCCATTAAAGAATGAAAACAAATAATATAAACATACATTGACGTCTCACTGCGTATACTAGCACTTGCTATGTTTAATGGAGACGGTCGTTTCAGGAGATGTGTCGAATTGCCCACTCGGGCGTCGTGTTGACAATGGAATACACAACCCGAAACGGACGTCCCCATTAAAGAATGAAAACAAATAATATAAACATACATTGACGTCTCACTGCGTATACTAGCACTTGCTATGTTTAATGGAGACGGTCGTTTCAGGAGATGTGTCGAATTGCCCACTCGGGCGTCGTGTTGACAATGGAATACACAACCCGAAACGGACGTCCCCATTAAAGAATGAAAACAAATAATATAAACATACATTGACGTCTCACTGCTTATACTAGCACTTGCTGTGTTTAATGGAGACGGTCGTTTCAGGAGATGTGTCGAATTGCCCACTCGGGCGTCGTGTTGACAATGGAATACACAACCCGAAACGGACGTCCCCATTAAAGAATGAAAACAAGTAATATAAACATACATTGACGTCTCACTGCTTATACTAGCACTTGCTGTGTTTAATGGAGACGGTCGTTTCAGGAGATGTGTCGAATTGCCCACTCGGGCGTCGTGTTGACAATGGAATACACAACCCGAAACGGACGTTCCCATTAAAGAATGAAAACAAATAATATAAACATACATTGACGTCTCACTGCTTATACTAGCACTTGCTGTGTTTAATGGAGACGGTCGTTTCAGGAGATGTGTCGAATTGCCCACTCGGGCGTCGTGTTGACAATGGAATACACAACCCGAAACGGACGTCCCCATTAAAGAATGAAAACAAGTAATATAAACATACATTGATGTCTCACTGCTTATACTAGCACTTGCTGTGTTTAATGGGGACGGTCGTTTCAGGAGATGTGTCGAATTGCCCACTCGGGCGTCGTGTTGACAATGGAATACACAACCCGAAACGGACGTCCCCATTAAAGAATGAAAACAAGTAATATAAACATACATTGATGTCTCACTGCTTATACTAGCACTTGCTGTGTTTAATGGGGACGGTCGTTTCAGGAGATGTGTCGAATTACCCTCTCGGGCGTCGTGTTGACAATGGAATACACAACCCGAAACGGACGTCCCCATTAAAGAATGAAAACAAGTAATATAAACATACATTGACGTCTCACTGCTTATACTAGCACTTGCTGTGTTTAATGGGGACGGTCGTTTCAGGAGATGTGTCGAATTGCCCACTCGGGCGTCGTGTTGACAATAGAATACACAACCCGAAACGGACGTCCCCATTAAAGAATGAAAACAAGTAATATAAATATACATTGACGTCTCACTGCTTATACTAGCACTTGCTGTGTTTAATGGGGACGGTCGTTTCAGGAGATGTGTCGAATTGCCCACTCGGGCGTCGTGTTGACAATGGAATACACTCGCCGAAACGGTCGTTCCCATTAAAGAATGAAAACAAATAATATAAACATACATTGACGTCTCACTGCGTATACTAGCACTTGCTGTGTTTAATGGAGACGGTCGTTTCAGGAGATGTGTCGAATTGCCCACTCGGGCGTCGTGTTGACAATGGAATACACAACCCGAAACGGTCGTTCCCATTAAAGAATGAAAACAAATAATATAAACATACATTGACGTCTCACTGCGTATACTAGCACTTGCTATGTTTAATGGAGACGGTCGTTTCAGGAGATGTGTCGAATTGCCCACTCGGGCGTCGTGTTGACAATGGAATACACAACCCGAAACGGACGTTCCCATTAAAGAATGAAAACAAATAATATAAACATACATTGACGTCTCACTGCTTATACTAGCACTTGCTGTGTTTAATGGAGACGGTCGTTTCAGGAGATGTGTCGAATTGCCCACTCGGGCGTCGTGTTGACAATGGAATACACAACCCGAAACGGACGTCCCCATTAAAGAATGAAAACAAGTAATATAAACATACATTGATGTCTCACTGCTTATACTAGCACTTGCTGTGTTTAATGGGGACGGTCGTTTCAGGAGATGTGTCGAATTGCCCACTCGGGCGTCGTGTTGACAATGGAATACACAACCCGAAACGGACGTCCCCATTAAAGAATGAAAACAAGTAATATAAACATACATTGATGTCTCACTGCTTATACTAGCACTTGCTGTGTTTAATGGGGACGGTCGTTTCAGGAGATGTGTCGAATTGCCCACTCGGGCGTCGTGTTGACAATGGAATACACAACCCGAAACGGACGTCCCCATTAAAGAATGAAAACAAGTAATATAAACATACATTGATGTCTCACTGCTTATACTAGCACTTGCTGTGTTTAATGGGGACGGTCGTTTCAGGAGATGTGTCGAATTGCCCACTCGGGCGTCGTGTTGACAATGGAATACACAACCCGAAACGGACGTCCCCATTAAAGAATGAAAACAAGTAATATAAACATACATTGACGTCTCACTGCTTATACTAGCACTTGCTGTGTTTAATGGGGACGGTCGTTTCAGGAGATGTGTCGAATTGCCCACTCGGGCGTCGTGTTGACAATAGAATACACAACCCGAAACGGACGTCCCCATTAAAGAATGAAAACAAGTAATATAAATATACATTGACGTCTCAATGCTTATACTAGCACTTGCTGTGTTTAATGGGGACGGTCGTTTCAGGAGATGTGTCGAATTGCCCACTCGGGCGTCGTGTTGACAATGGAATACACAACCCGAAACGGACGTCCCCATTAAAGAATGAAAACAAGTAATATAAACATACATTGACGTCTCACTGCTTATACTAGCACTTGCTGTGTTTAATGGGGACGGTCGTTTCAGGAGATGTGTCGAATTGCCCACTCGGGCGTCGTGTTGACAATGGAATACACAACCCGAAACGGACGTCCCCATTAAAGAATGAAAACAAGTAATATAAACATACATTGACGTCTCACTGCTTATACTAGCACTTGCTGTATTTAATGGGGACGGTCGTTTCAGGAGATGTGTCGAATTGCCCACTCGGGCGTCGTGTTGACAATGGAATACACAACTCGGACGTTCCCATTAAAGAATGAAAACAAGTAATATAAACATACATTGACGTCTCACTGCTTATACTAGCACTTGCTGTGTTTAATGGGGGACGGTCGTTTCAGGAGATGTGTCGAATTGCCCACTCGGGCGTCGTGTTGACAATGGAATACACAACTCGGACGTTCCCATTAAAGAATGAAAACAAGTAATATAAACATACATTGACGTCTCACTGCTTATACTAGCACTTGCTGTGTTTAATGGGGACGGTCGTTTCAGGAGATGTGTCGAATTGCCCACTCGGGCGTCGTGTTGACAATGGAATACACAACCCGAAACGGACGTCCCCATTAAAGAATGAAAACAAGTAATATAAACATACATTGATGTCTCACTGCTTATACTAGCACTTGCTGTGTTTAATGGGGACGGTCGTTTCAGGAGATGTGTCGAATTGCAAACTCGGGCGTCGTGTTGACAATGGAATACACAACCCGAAACGGACGTCCCCATTAAAGAATGAAAACAAATAATATAAACATACATTGACGTCTCACTGCGTATACTAGCACTTGCTGTGTTTAATGGAGACGGTCGTTTCAGGAGATGTGTCGAATTGCCCACTCGGGCGTCGTGTTAACAATGGAATACACAACCCGAAACGGTCGTTCCCATTAAAGAATGAAAACAAATAATATAAACATACATTGACGTCTCACTGCGTATACTAGCACTTGCTATGTTTAATGGAGACGGTCGTTTCAGGAGATGTGTCGAATTGCCCACTCGGGCGTCGTGTTGACAATGGAATACACAACTCGGACGTTCCCATTAAAGAATGAAAACAAGTAATATAAACATACATTGACGTCTCACTGCTTATACTAGCACTTGCTGTGTTTAATGGGGACGGTCGTTTCAGGAGATGTGTCGAATTGCCCACTCGGGTGTCGTGTTGACAATGGAATACACAACCCGAAACGGACGTCCCCATTAAAGAATGAAAACAAGTAATATAAACATACATTGATGTCTCACTGCTTATACTAGCACTTGCTGTGTTTAATGGGGACGGTCGTTTCAGGAGATGTGTCGAATTGCCCACTCGGGCGTCGTGTTGACAATGGAATACACAACCCGAAACGGACGTCCCCATTAAAGAATGAAAACAAATAATATAAACATACATTGACGTCTCACTGCGTATACTAGCACTTGCTGTGTTTAATGGAGACGGTCGTTTCAGGAGATGTGTCGAATTGCCCACTCGGGGGTCGTGTTAACAATGGAATACACAACCCGAAACGGTCGTTCCCATTAAAGAATGAAAACAAATAATATAAACATACATTGACGTCTCACTGCGTATACTAGCACTTGCTATGTTTAATGGAGACGGTCGTTTCAGGAGATGTGTCGAATTGCCCACTCGGGCGTCGTGTTGACAATGGAATACACAACCCGAAACGGACGTCCCCATTAAAGAATGAAAACAAGTAATATAAACATACATTGATGTCTCACTGCTTATACTAGCACTTGCTGTGTTTAATGGGGACGGTCGTTTCAGGAGATGTGTCGAATTGCCCACTCGGGCGTCGTGTTGACAATGGAATACACAACCCGAAACGGACGTCCCCATTAAAGAATGAAAACAAGTAATATAAACATACATTGATGTCTCACTGCTTATACTAGCACTTGCTGTGTTTAATGGGGACGGTCGTTTCAGGAGATGTGTCGAATTGCCCACTCGGGCGTCGTGTTGACAATGGAATACACAACCCGAAACGGACGTCCCCATTAAAGAATGAAAACAAGTAATATAAACATACATTGATGTCTCACTGCTTATACTAGCACTTGCTGTGTTTAATGGGGACGGTCGTTTCAGGAGATGTGTCGAATTGCCCACTCGGGCGTCGTGTTGACAATGGAATACACAACCCGAAACGGACGTCCCCATTAAAGAATGAAAACAAGTAATATAAACATACATTGACGTCTCACTGCTTATACTAGCACTTGCTGTGTTTAATGGGGACGGTCGTTTCAGGAGATGTGTCGAATTGCCCACTCGGGCGTCGTGTTGACAATGGAATACACAACCCGAAACGGACGTTCCCATTAAAGAATGAAAACAAGTAATATAAACATACATTGACGTCTCACTGCTTATACTAGCACTTGCTGTATTTAATGGGGACGGTCGTTTCAGGAGATGTGTCGAATTGCCCACTCGGGCGTCGTGTTGACAATGGAATACACAACTCGGACGTTCCCATTAAAGAATGAAAACAAGTAATATAAACATACATTGACGTCTCACTGCTTATACTAGCACTTGCTGTGTTTAATGGGGACGGTCGTTTCAGGAGATGTGTCGAATTGCCCACTCGGGCGTCGTGTTGACAATGGAATACACAACCCGAAACGGACGTCCCCATTAAAGAATGAAAACAAGTAATATAAACATACATTGATGTCTCACTGCTTATACTAGCACTTGCTGTGTTTAATGGGGACGGTCGTTTCAGGAGATGTGTCGAATTGCCCACTCGGGCGTCGTGTTGACAATGGAATACACAACCCGAAACGGACGTCCCCATTAAAGAATGAAAACAAGTAATATAAACATACATTGATGTCTCACTGCTTATACTAGCACTTGCTGTGTTTAATGGGGACGGTCGTTTCAGGAGATGTGTCGAATTGCCCACTCGGGCGTCGTGTTGACAATGGAATACACAACCCGAAACGGACGTCCCCATTAAAGAATGAAAACAAGTAATATAAACATACATTGATGTCTCACTGCTTATACTAGCACTTGCTGTGTTTAATGGGGACGGTCGTTTCAGGAGATGTGTCGAATTGCCCACTCGGGCGTCGTGTTGACAATGGAATACACAACCCGAAACGGACGTCCCCATTAAAGAATGAAAACAAGTAATATAAACATACAATGATGTCTCACTGCTTATACTAGCACTAGCTGTGTTTAATGGGGACGGTCGTTTCAGGAGATGTGTCGAATTGCCCACTCGGGCGTCGTGTTGACAATGGAATACACAACTCGGACGTTCCCATTAAAGAATGAAAAGAAGTAATATAAACATACATTGACGTCTCACTGCTTATACTAGCACTTGCTGTGTTTAATGGGGACGGTCGTTTCAGGAGATGTGTCGAATTGCCCACTCGGGCGTCGTGTTGACAATGGAATACACAACCCGAAACGGACGTCCCCATTAAAGAATGAAAACAAGTAATATAAACATACATTGACGTCTTACTGCTTATACTAGCACTTGCTGTGTTTAATGGGGACGGTCGTTTCAGGAGATGTGTCGAATTGCCCACTCGGGCGTCGTGTTGACAATGGAATACACAACCCGAAACGGACGTTCCCATTAAAGAATGAAAACAAGTAATATAAACATACATTGACGTCTCACTGCTTATACTAGCACTTGCTGTATTTAATGGGGACGGTCGTTTCAGGAGATGTGTCGAATTGCCCACTCGGGCGTCGTGTTGACAATGGAATACACAACTCGGACGTTCCCATTAAAGAATGAAAACAAGTAATATAAACATACATTGACGTCTCACTGCGTATACTAGCACTTGCTGTGTTTAATGGGGACGGTCGTTTCAGGAGATGTGTCGAATTGCCCACTCGGGCGTCGTGTTGACAATGGAATACACAACCCGAAACGGACGTCCCCATTAAAGAATGAAAACAAGTAATATAAACATACATTGACGTCTTACTGCTTATACTAGCACTTGCTGTGTTTAATGGAGACGGTCGTTTCAGGAGATGTGTCGAATTGCCCACTCGGGCGTCGTGTTGACAATGGAATACACAACTCGGACGTTCCCATTAAAGAATGAAAACAAGTAATATAAACATACATTGATGTCTCACTGCTTATACTAGCACTTGCTGTGTTTAATGGGGACGGTCGTTTCAGGAGATGTGTCGAATTGCACACTCGGGCGTCGTGTTGACAATGGAATACACAACCCGAAACGGACGTCCCCATTAAAGAATGAAAACAAGTAATATAAACATACATTGACGTCTTACTGCTTATACTAGCACTTGCTGTGTTTAATGGAGACGGTCGTTTCAGGAGATGTGTCGAATTGCCCACTCGGGCGTCGTGTTGACAATGGAATACACAACCCGAAACGGACGTCCCCATTAAAGAATGAAAACAAGTAATATAAACATACATTGATGTCTCACTGCTTATACTAGCACTTGCTGTGTTTAATGGGGACGGTCGTTTCAGGAGATGTGTCGAATTGCCCACTCGGGCGTCGTGTTGACAATGGAATACACAACTCGGATGTTCCCATTAAAGAATGAAAAGAAGTAATATAAACATACATTGACGTCTCACTGCTTATACTAGCACTTGCTGTGTTTAATGGGGACGGTCGTTTCAGGAGATGTGTCGAATTGCCCACTCGGGCGTCGTGTTGACAATGGAATACACAACTCGGACGTTCCCATTAAAGAATGAAAACAAGTAATATAAATATACATTTTGACACTTAATTGAATTTGAAGTTATTTGTCAATAATTTTTTAAACTAATGTAATCCGCTACGTATGTACTGTTATCTATTTATCGACTGCAGTCGTGAATAATATAAACAATGTAAGAATCGCTTTCGTTTACGAAAAAGGTTTAAAACGCTATTTATAATTATTAAAAATTTTAGAATAATTAGAATAAGAAGAATTTTAGAAAAATCAGTGCTTTGTTTACTAAACAAGTGAAAAAAAATTAAAGTCAATTCCTACTTAGATCAACAAACTAAATTTTATTTTAGTTACCTTTTATATAATAACTGCAATAAATATAAATAAAGTAACATAAAAAATGGGTTAAAACAGCTGTTATACGTAACAGTCTATAACGTAAAATCAACTGTGTTATGAAATCATATGTTATCATTTATGTTAAGCCAAATCTGACGAAATAACTATGTTGCATACTTTGACCTTCTGTGAAAAGTGTTTCTTCCATATAAAACTAATATTAATTCATTAAATTTAATTAACGAATATCTAAGAAAAAGTGTATTAATTTCAAGCGTCATTCACTGCAAATTTAAAAATGTATTTGAACTTGAGTGGATGATAAAAAGTGTGTTATTAAAGATTGAAAATTTGAACACTATATATATATATATATATATATATATATATATATATGTAAGGAGAGTGTGAACTAATAGAAGGAATTGAAAAACGTTATTAGATAGGCACTTTTATAATACATGCCGCATTGTAGTGTAACAACAATGATCTATGTATAACTTTAATATATATCCCGATTTAAAATTATAGTTATTAATTTATTTGCATTCCTATATACAACTAAAGAAATCTTTTAAATAATTACACTGATATAGAGATCAAAGCTAACTGCATCAACTAGGAAACTCAATTCAAATTACCCTGCTCCGAATCTACTGACAATAAAAACGACATTTGTAAACAAATTGCATTTCCTTCAAGGAAGTGTGCTTCTTCTATAAAAATCCTTTCTTTCTAATTCTGGACTTGCTTTGAGAGCATCCGTCTTGAAGTTCGTGTTACCAGAAGGGACCTAATTGTGAGTAATTTCCTTCTTTTGTCTCGTTAAAGCACGAAATAAAAAATAAATTTAATTATGTTCCTTGGACTAATCAATCTTCGATTTCGGTAAAGCAAATATTAGTTTTCAATCTGAAAATTGTATTTATTTTAATGCTTTAATTTGGGTTTAGCTCTTTGTTGAATCAGAAGATTTAATTTTAAATATGCAAATTTTGTTTAGTTTTAGGACAATGTATGTTATCCCTTTCGTAGCATAGGAATACAGAAAGGAATTTAAGTTATATAAGTCATGTTATACTATCGTTGATGAAAACATTTTTTTATAATTTTATTATTCTCTACAAACTTTAACTTTTTTATAGTTTTTTCGTTTCATATATGAAGGAGAGAGTAAAGTAATAGAAGGGATACGGTTTTAAACGTTAGAAAAACACACGCCCACACTCAATTCAACAAACAATACAAATCACACATACTCTTTGATACTATCGAAAGCCTGCGATTAAAACCGTCACCACTTAAACCAACAACAACTCCAAGCAGAAGACACTGATGAAGATCGAAAACGTTCTGTCTCCTACAAAATCTAAAGTTCGGATAGTCATAAACTAATGTAAAAGGGGGTTAATTAAAAAATGTCATTTGTTTTACTAAAATAATTACGATGTCACAATTAGTTTAATTGGAATAAAAGCAATATTTTACATAATCAATAGCTCCATAGAGCCATGTAACTAAACATTAACTTACGACAATGAATTTTGCTATTTCCCCACAACCCAATATTTTTGTTCGTCATCACATATGAGGTTGATATATTAAAAGAAACAAATTAATTGAAAAAAAACAATAAATTGGGGAAATGATGCAATGAAATACAACTGTTGTAGATTAAAAATACCTTAAAAAAACCATAGTTTTTAAGAACACAAATTAATAACGAAGTCTGTAATTTGTTGCGTTGCATATTTCGGAAAGTTAAAGACATTATTTAGGAACTTTAATGTTTTTAATAAACTCAGTTTGGATCCAAAATGGAATCTACTTTTTTAATGGAAAAACTTAGAGACCATTAGGTTCACCTTGGGAACGGTGTATGTTGATGAAAACGTCGCGGAGCAAGTGTACCAACCTAAATATTTCGCTTCGAAAGTTTCCTTGTCAGTTAGATAGAAATATGTTACTCTAGGTGGCATTTTAAGCCACTTATTTTCGTCGTGGTATTTTAAATATAAATTACTTTGTTTATCTACTTTTATTTATTTCCTAATACAAACTTGTGTTATATTACATTATGATTTATAGTTGAGGCCTTCAACTGTATTAACATTTATAAAATCCTTTGACATTCAGAATCTTCGGACTTTTTCAAACTACCAGGCTATCAATTGATCAAACTGACTACGGCGCAACCAACCATGTCTCATGTCTCACATTAATGTTGTGCGGGTTGCGGTATTTCAGGCCTTTACTAAATGCAGTACAGCACCCAGTCCTGCTCTATTAAATTACCATCATTGAAAACATTTTCCTACATAATACAATAGAAGTAATGAATACAATAGAAGTAACATAATTCATAATGTTTTCACAATTAATAACACGACAAAATTATTATTACTTAACAATAGAGATGTGTATACAACGAGAAAAAAATAGCTAGAAGTATAATAAAAGCAACGTAAAGAAATTAAATATATAAAAAAAATAAAAAAAGCGTACACTAGCTTCTAATTATTACCTTATTAACTCGAACAGTTTATAGAAGATGTAATGCAAATTGGAAAAATGAAAATGCATATTTTCATTTAGCAGGGAGAAGTCTCTTTTTGTTCGTATTATTTAACTTATTGCTCTTATTTGTCGGGTGAATTATGCTTTCCTCTATTAAGGCGATGAGAAATGATGAAAGGGTAATGTTTGCTGTGTGCTAGAGTGAAATTTAAAATTATTGTTGTATATTTTGACGTATAAAGATGATGGAAACAATTTTAATTGATTTAAAAAATTATTTTATGTATATTATTTGTAACAAATATATATATATATATATATATATATATATATATATATGCTGATACTTATTCCTTCACGGATGGAAAAATATGATGAATAGTTATTATCTGGAGTACATCCGTTCATTCTGCAGTGTATAAAATCGCAGTTCCGAAGTTTCGCTAGAATCTCATTTAGCATTGACGAGGTGAACCCAACAACAGTAGAAGAGCGAGCCACTAGAAGAGCATTAGGAGAGTTATCTGCGCTCTTCACTCGCTCTTCAATTGTTGTTGGGTTCACCTGGTCAATGCTAGATGAGATTCTAGCGAAACTTCGGAACTGCGATTTTATACACTGCAGAATAAACGGATGTACTCCAGATAATAACTATTCATCATATTTTTCCATCCGTGAAGGAATAAGTATCAGCATATATATATATATATATATATATATATATATATATATATATATATATATATATATATATATCACTTCAATGGATAATGAAGAAAGAGAAAAATTATCCTGTTTAATCATAACGGAATTAGTTTTTCTACTAATATTATAATAGCTCAAACCTTTTCAAAATAACGATGAAAAAATGTTCATATTTAACGATAGGCACTGATTTTCAAATAAATAATAATTTTATTATGTGTTCTTAAAACTAAAATTTGGTTGTTTATATCATACTTTTGAATGTAACAAATTACATCAGTTATGTTTTAAGTTGCAAGAAAGTTGAAAATCCATTAGTCCTATGAAAGGAAAAAGTAGTGTAAACATGATTTTATATAGTAATAATAAAACAAAGAAAATAATTCCCTAATAACTTAGACTAAATACATAAAGTTTGGCTTTATAAGCTATTCGGGAGAACATCTGTCTCTGAGTTCGGATTGAACCACAATAACTTTGTGACGAGACTGTTACCAAACGTGGTTCGTACAGCGACTAAATTAAATCACGTTTTATCGGTGAAACTCATGACATAACGTTACAGCTGAACGTAAACGAAATATAAATAAACTCACACTCCCATTACTCGCCCAAGACATTTAAGGCCGACAACTTTGCTTACACCCTACTTGTACACTGGTTCTCTACTCAACCCTAACCCTTCGGTCACTGAAGATTACTTTCAAATATCACAGATAATGAAAGATTTCAGCGTTGTGAAACTCAAACCTGAAATGTTATTTTTCTAGTTTGATCCACGCTAATAAATATTTATACAAAAATTTATATAATTATATTAACATTTATAACAAAAAAACTTTATATTAATAAAACAACCTCTTACCACAAAATGCAACAATTTTTATTTTAACCTCATGTACATTTCGATTACAAAGTAATCATCTTCAAAGGTATTTTACAAAAAAAAAAAAAAAAAATTAGTGGTAAGAGGTTGTTTTAATTAATATAAACATTTACGACACAGTTGCTTCAAGTTGTTATACATAAAGAACTAATGAATTTCTTGAGCACTGTGGACTAATTTCAACTAACTAAATAAAAACCCACTAACCACAATATAAAACCTTTTATTTTACTATATTTACTGTATGTAAATTTCGATTCCATATGAATTATCTTCAGAAGTACTAGATATTACATGTTATTTACATTTCAAACTTAGCTACACACTCAAAAACAAACATGCATTCCCCACATTAGAAAACATACATCTAGTAAAAAAAAGTACAAAAAAGCCTCAAAATGACAATTTGGGAACTACTAAAAATTCATAAACATAAAAATAATATCATAAACGAACAAATACAAATAAAGTAAAAAAAAACGCAAATTATTCAACCTAATAGTCAAAAGTAACCCCAAGACAAACTAAAAAGGTTCCCACAGCGCCATGAATCCGAAAATAGAACAATAACGGTACACAACGTGTTAAGAAAATCCTACACACCTGGTAATCTACAACAATATGTTCAGCTGATGCTTGATAATGAAGATACCATTAATCTTTGAAAGTTAACTCGCTCTACTTGGTATTTACCAAGTAAGATTCTTGTATAAGTTCATATAGTGAAAGTGATATATATATATATATATATATATATATATATATATATATATATATATATATATATGTATATATATATATGTATATATATATATATATATATATATATATATATATATATATATATATATATATATATATATACTGGTTTTTAACAACGTATGGGCATGGAAGGGCAAAATCCTAAACATCATTTTTGGCTCTGCAGCCATATATTAATCTTAGAAAACCTGTATAAGTTAAACTTAAAATAAATTAACTTTTTTTTTTACAAAAATAGTAGAATATAAAGATGTAAAGTAAAAACATTTATATTTAATAACAATAAAATGTAAAGTCAATACCTACTTAGGTAAAAAATAAAAAAAATATTTTTGTTACTTTTTATTAAATAATTACAAAATAGTTTAAATATCTATAAAGATATTGACAGAATATCAATATTAAGTGGCAAAACAGAAGGAGAAGTTAAAAATTAAAACTAATTAATTAAATTTAATTCATGAATTATTATTTGAAAAAAACTCTAATAACATCAAGTGTTATACATTACAAGTTTAAAAAAAATGTATTTGAACCTTAATGGATGAATAAAAGTTGTTTTATTTAACTATTGAAAATTTAAACAAGATGTATATATATATATATATATATATATATATATATATATATATATATATATATATAAGAGGACTTAATAGTAGGAATATAAAACAAAAAAGATGCATCTTTTTATTGCTTAGGAGAACTTAAAAAATTACTAATGTTAACAGAATTTAAAATATTGAATGACAAATATATGTCTATAAATCGCAATAAACAATTCCTGATAATATATTTTACTAGTCCAGTTGGAAAAACTATATAGTTTGATTTTACTACGCTAGTTATATCGCAGTAAACAAAAATGACTTAAATTTTCATCTTTGTTTACCTAAAAGAATTAGATTACCCTAAAATGATTCTCTGTTTAAATATAGAATAAAAAATAAAAGGTTATATACGTACATACTGGGTCACGTAAATCAATTTACATTTTATTTGATAAATGAAAAAAATCATTTCAATTCCAGTGAGGAAAGCCTTTTCGTCTAGTCTTGCCAGCACGGAATTAGGTAAAAGTAGAATTTGTATGTAAATTCCATTCAGATTCCAAGAATAGAGTGTTTGTGGCTCTGTGGAAATCCTATTTTAATTGAGTTTCTGCCTTCACTCTGTCAGCATGCCGTTATTCTTGTGTGCCACAGTTTGTTTTAAGTATGATTATTAATCTTTCTATTAAACAAAAGGTGATTATATTGTTTCCTTTGACAGTGTCATGCAACGAAGTTAATATGGGTTACAATAGTAAAAGCAAGTAATATAAATACAGATGTTTAAAGTCAATCCCTTCTTTGGTCAACAAAAACAATTTATCTCACTTACTTTTTATTAAGTACTTACAATTAATATGAGTAAAGTAAAATAACATATGCGGCTGTTCTACCACATAACCTATAACATAAAATCAGCTGTATTATCCAATCATATGTTTTCACTTATTTTAATCCAAATAGGAAGTACCATATTATATACCTTGCTACTTATTTGAATAGTTTTTCTTCTCTAAAATTAATTCATTATTAAATATAATTATTGATTTAATATTTGTAAAAAAACCTGTATTAACATCAAGTGTCATCAACTATAAGTTAAAAAAAACGTATTTGTACTTGAGTGAATGAATAAAAAGTATTTGTTTAGCGATTTAAGACTTGAAAAAGATGTAGAGTGTGTGTGTGTGTGTGTTTATGCTGATACGTATTCCTTCACGGATGAAAAAATATAATGAATAGTTATTATCTGGAGTATATCCGTTCAGTTTGCAATGCATAAAATCGTAGATAGGACGTTTCTCTAGAATCTCATCTAGCATTAACTAGGTGAAGCCAACAACAGTTGAAGAGCGAATGAAGAGTGCCAGTCAGTCAGAGAAGGAGGGGGTTTGGTGGCCCTGAGGTTATGCAGCGTCTGTCACCGACAATGGCTGCGGGTAGGCATATGGGAACAGGGCTTTCGGTAGCGACTATATCAGATAACTCCTCTCCTATATATAAAAGAAAGAAGCCCCAACCATTGGCGTCAATATGCACACATCTGACCCAAACAATTGGGTAAGATTTTCTTGTGTAATCGTATTAAACAAGAATATATATATATATATATATAAATATCGCAATATGTTTTCTTGTGTATTAATAAAGAACAAAAGTCAAAATACAAATACAAGAATTATATTTGAATTTACAATTCAAAGCTTTTCGTTGGCTAACAGTACCAACATCATCAGGAATATTAAACAATCAAAATTAACATATGTGCAAATTAGATCAAATAAATAGTTATGCCAAATCAATTACAATGTTGTTGAAATTTTTTTTTTTTTAATTTTATTTTATTTTGCTGCCCTAACATTACAAACACTGAATATATTATCGAATTTAGATTTTACTTGTATTTGTTCATTTATCAACTCATTATTAGTATTATATTTATGTATTTCTAAAGCTTCATAAATATTCATTCTCAGGCCTTTGTTAATTTCTTTTATAAGTATCATATTATCTATATTAGGAAATAAGTGATTATTATTAATACAATGACTAGCAAAATTTGATTTATAAATTTCTGGCTTTTTATATGCATTAAAATGTTCTTTATATCTATCTTTAAGTTTTTTCTTAGTTTGTCCTATATAAACTTTATTACAATAATTACATTCTAATTTATATACACCGTTTTTTTCATGCATATTAATAATATTATTATTATTCATTATATTTATTATTTTTATTAGTAGTATTATAAGCGAATTTTATGTTGCTACGTTTAAACAATTTTGTGATATTTTTTACTTCATTACCAAAAAATGTAAATGAAGTCCATATGACATTTTCATTATTATTTTTGTAAATTAGATTATTATTTTGTTTCTTTAAAATATTATAATTAAGTTTATCAACAGTTTTCTTTTTATAACTATTCTCAATTGCAATTTGATAGATAATGTTTTTTTCTCTTATCTTGTTTTCATTATTCATAGGTATTTTATGTAATCTATATAATAAATTGTATAATGCAGCCATTTTTTGATTATACGGATGGTTAGAATTATTAGGTATAATTTGGTTAGTTTGTGTCGGTTTACGATATATGTTAAATTCAAATTCATTAATATGTCTTATAATTGTTATATCTAGAAAGTTGATCTTATTATTTTCCTCCATTTCATAAGTAAAATTAATATTTTTATTTATCATATTTATTTTATCTAAAATAGTTATTAAGTTTATACCATTATTATTAGATACATACAATCCATCATCTACATATCTAAACCAATAACCGTTTATATCAAATGTCTGTATAATTTTATTTATTTTATCATCTATATATTGTAAAAATATTTCAGATATTATATTCGATAAGGGAGAACCCATGGCAAGACCTTCTTCCTGTTTGTAAAATTTATTATTATATGCAAAATAATTTTGATTTAATATTATTTTTAATGTATTTATAATTTCTAATATTAATTTTCTATCTTTTTCATTTTGCTCTAATCTAGATTTTATAATATTGAGAGTCTCTTTTATAGGAATATTTGTGTACATATTTTTTATATCTAATGATATTAATTTGGTTTTATTATCAATATTAATTAGTTTTAATTTATCAATAAGGTTAATAGAATTACTTATGGTATGATTATTATTTAGTTTCATTTTATCTTTAAGAATAGATGTTATGATTTTAGATATTTTATAAGAAGGGGCATTCATAAAATTTACTAATGGTCTAATTGGTTTCTCAATTTTGTGTAATTTAATAAGTCCATTCATTATTGGTATTTTTGGATTATCGTTCATATAATTACTAATATTATATTTATTAAATAATTTATAAGAAGATTTTATTAAATTATTCATTTCATTTTGATATTTCTTTGTAGGATCCTTATATACTTCACTAAATTGATTTTCATTTATATATTTTTCTGTTTTATTTATGTGTTCGTCCTTATCAATAATTACAACACCGTTACTTTTATCAGCTTTTACTGTAATTAGATTGTTATTTTGTAGTTTATTTTTTAAATCTTTAACTCCTAAATATGTTTGTCTATGGGTTTTATTAATTTTATTAGTTTTAATTAATTTTTTTATTTCATGAGCTGCTTCGATTCTGGTACTATCTTGTATATTTTCATTTAATTTACTAATGGCTATTTCTGTATCTATTATTATATTATCAATATCTTTATTTATGTTTCTTTTTATATTGATTTTATTATTTTCAAGTAGTTTTATTTCGCAATTATTAAATTTAGTATTAGATAAATTAACAACATTAGGGTGAAAGCTATGATATTTAACTTCAGGTATTATTTTCATTTGTTTTTCAAGTTTTAAATTATTTAGTTTTTTTGATATATTATTTATTTTTATATTTATAATTTTATTTATCAAGAAGTTAATTTTATTGTATTTTTCTTCCCATTTTATACTATTCATTATTATTTTCATTTATTTTTCAAGTCTAATGTTAGGGCAGCAAAATGAAAAAAAAAAAAATTAAAAAAATTTTAACAACATTGTAATTGATTTGGCATAACTATTTATTTGATCTAATTTGCACATATGTTAATTTTAATTGTTTAATATTCCTGATGATGTTGGTACTGTTAGCCAACGAAAAGCTTTGAATTGTAAATTCAAATATAATTCTTGTATTTTTTGTATTTTGACTTTTGTTCTTTATATATATATATATATATATATATATATATATATATATATATATATATATATATATATACATATATTGTAATGTTTTTATATAATACACTAAAACAATAAATAACAATAATCCAAATTATAATAGAAGTGAATTAGAAATGGATAAAAAAAGAAAATGTAAACAATTGACCCATAACCTAAAAAACATTATTATCATAAAATATTAAAACCAAGATGGCGGCTAGTATAGTTATGAAACAGCTGATGTTTTTCAAATGTAGAAATATACAAAACCTAAAACTATTACATAGAGGATCAAAACTTAACTGTCCAGGAAAAAAAGATGAAAATAAAATAATCAGTGGGTTAAGTAACAGATGTTTCAACAATTGACAAAGTTTTATTCTTTTCTTTAGAAATTTCAATAGAAAAAATTCATTGTTAGAAAAGGTTGCATTGGAACTGGAAGCAAAAACCTAGTTGGCCAAAATTTTATTAAAGGAAGAATTCAAGTATTAAGAAAGCAAGCCTAATTAAAAGTTGACAGAAACCAATAGTGGTGATAGCATAAAAAAAAACATAGTGGTGAAAGATTTGATTATAGAAATAAATTTAAAAGGCTAGTATTTTGGAAAAAAAAAAAATTAAACCTCAGATAAGTAGTTAATTTAAGGAAAGATTTTAAATTATTATTATATTGTAAATTCAAAATTAATAACTTTAGGCCTAGGAGTTTCTTTTATAAAATTTATTAAAACATTAATTGCTTAAACCAAATTTTAATTTGTAGTAATTAATACCGAACGAATAACTTGGGAGAAGAAATCTTGTAATATTTAACTAAATTAAGAAATAGAAAAAAGTGTATTAAAACAATTTTGTAACTAGAATAATCAAAAAAACTAACTTAAACAAAGAATAATCGAATTATAAGAGTGTTTTTATTTATTACTATAAATGTTAAGTAATACAAATTAAAAGTAATAAGAAAAAGGAATCTAAATTTTACTATTAGGGTTACAATTAGTTTGTGATTCTAACTGGCGCCCAGCAATTTATTGTTTTCTAAGGATTATTATTATTAATAAATTATCATCTTGTTTCACTTTAATATTCCACGGAGTGAGCATTTGATTACTTGCCCAGGGTAATAATAATAGGGAAATGAAGCGACAAAACCTTCAACAGCCACTGAAGCCCTAATTTCAGCCGATTTTGTGCACTCATGGTGAATACACCCGCCTCTCTTTAGGGTCCGTTTCCTTTCGGCTAAGATTTATTCATTGCCTTTAAAACCATATCTTATAACTCTGTGAATGTAGGCGCCCACAAATATACTGCAAGATTTAGAGTAATATAATGTATAATATATCTATACCCTAAGGAAAGAACAACCAATGTCCAAAATCATAGCTTTGAGTAAAGAGCATTGCAATATACAAAAACATATCATTTATTTTACCTCCATAACCCTTCCATCAATAATATTTCCAACTAATATCTAAAGGGTTTATAATCAAGAGTTAATTTAAATATTCTCGTTTTATAATTCTATTTCACTATTGTATCAAAGTGTTGTGGGCATTGGGTATGAAATCTTACTGTATCTCCCTTCATAATAATCGTATCCCATTGGTCGATTTTACATTCAAAAGCTTGACACTGCAATAATTATGACAATGCAACTTACTCAGTCTGGCCACAAACCTTTAGGTCAAGGAAGTTTAGGGATCGGTTGGTTTCAATCTCTGAGATGAACTGGCGTATTGGGTGTATTTTATTGGTGTAGGTGAGTAGTTTTTCTCCTCACCATAACAAAAAGCCACACACAAAAACACAGCTTCAACATTTATAGGAAACCCATAACAACAGACACTCTTATCCACAACATCTCAAACCACCCTATCCAATACAAACATGCTGCCTTCAGATCCATGCTCCATAGACTTAAAGAAGTACCAATGACCACAGAAAACATAAACAAAAATCTAGACACCGTTAAATATTTGGCATACACAAATGGATACAACACCACAATAATAGACAAACTATTGTACAATATACAAACAAAAAACACTAAAATTAACACTACAGACAGGGAAAACCAATACAGCTCAAAAACATACATAAACAAAACATCAAATAAATTAGTCTACAAATTACATAAAATAGGTTGCAAAACAGCATACAAAACTAATAACAAACTACAATACAAAATACAACAAATACACCAACAAAAAAGATAAACTTCAAGCACCAGACGTACGTGCAAGCACAAACTAAACTGTACCAACTGCAACAAATTCTACATTGGGCAAACAGGTCGCAACTTCAAACAGAGTCGAGGAACACAAACAGAACACCAACTCAGCATTCTACAATTACCTAAAACAAACAGGACACAAATACACAGACATTTACCATAACCAAAAAATCTTATACATCAACAAAATAGGACCACATCTCAACACACTAGAACAATATGAAATTTATAAACACACAAAAAACAAACATATTAAACGAACAAATCACACATACTCTTTGATATTATCGAATGCCTGCCTTTTAAACCGTCACCGCTCAATATACACTGAAGAAGATCGCCACAGAGCGATCAAAAACGTTCTCTCTCAGTAAGTTTTTAAAAATGTACAAAATTAAAGTTCGGATAGTCATAAACTAATGTAAAAGTGATGAATTAAGTTTCACCGAATGTAATGGACTACAAAATTCAAGAATAATGATAAAATTAAAATCCTTTCTAATAAAACAATACTCCATTATTATTTTCAATACCCTTTCCATAATTTTTCATTGCTTATTTTTGTCCATGTAGATAGTAATCACATATCTAATAGGCGATGTTTATTCTCTATTGTGTACACATTTCTATTTTTACAAATTGTGTATATTTTATTATTAGTTTTGACAAATAAAAGATAGAGGTATGCCTTCATCTTTATTTTATTGTTTTTTAGAAATAAACAATTTTCTAAACCTATTTGAAGTATAATACAAACATATGAACCTGTATATCCATTTATTTCTATTACTAAGGTACAAGAACCCAGCACATAACAAGAAGTTCAATAATAAAAACTATTGATTTAGATTGAGGAGCGTAGAATAGTATGCAAGTAATTTGATAATTTTAGGCCTGTTTCGCAGGGGCTGCAAAATAGTGATAGTTTTTGTGGTATTTTTGTTTATATTTTTTTGCAGATTTATCATTATGGTAATATAATTTTTGCTTTTAACACAAGATTTTAAAATAAACGGAAGTGTTTTTAAGGTTATAATCCATAAATAAATAAGGTTAATTCTAATTTCTAACTTTTGGTAGAATGTAGATTTTTATACAAAACATTGTCGTTTACACTATTTTAAGTTTTCGACTAAACTATAAATTTTCAATCTAACATTAAATTAAAAATATATTTTAAAAATTGTACAACTTTAAACTAATTATATTAATTAATATTACAAAGAATGAGCAAAAATAAAAAAAAGTAAATACATTTTTTTTTAATATAATTTTTTTTAAAAAGGACTAAAAGTATAAAATAAGTTTTCATTCCACTTTTACAATTTTGAGGGAGAATTGGTAGTGGCTGTAAATATATTTGTAATACTTCGAGAGTAAAATATGGGGCTTAGGCAATTTATAATAGTTAAGGAGGAGTAAATGAAATTAACTATAGTAAATAGAAAACGGAATTCACTTAATAATTTTAGAAATAAATGTTTTAATGAACAGACCATATTGCTTGGCGTATGTTGTAATTTTACGAACATTTTATTTTGATACAAGAGACAAACGGTTATTCCGAAGAGAAGTAAGGTAAGACCATAATGGATTAAATAAATCTAAGCAATACTGACCCTAACAAAATTCTAAAACACCTAAAAGTGATTGTTATTGTTTCAAGAAACAAAATCATTAGCACTGAGAATCATAAGATTTTGTGAATAGTTTGTAAATAAAATGAAATTGACGATTATTGACTCTAATTTTTAACTCCTTTATGTTTACTGTATTTAATGCTCTATTATTACTACTCACACTTACACGTCCCTAAATAATAACTTTATTAGTTTAATTAACTTTAAAAGTTCCATTTAAAAACTTTAATCTACAAAATTTATTTATAATTCGCCCATCCTTAGTCTCGATAATCTAATTAGACTCGATTATGAATATAATTTAATCGATAATAGACAACAAACTTATATACGTTGTACAAACAAATTATATAGCGTATACAAACAACTTATATAAGCTACACATACGACCTATATAACCTATACAACTTATATAGGCCATACAAAAATTTATATACGCTAAAAAAAAAAACTTATGAAAGCTATACAAATAACTTATATAGGCTATACAAACACTTTGTATAAGCTATACAAACAACTTATAATAAACTATATAAACAAATATATAAGCTATAGAATCAACTTGTATAAGCTATACAAACAACTTATATAAGCTACACAAAAAACTTATATAAACTATACAAACAAATATATAAGTTATACAAACACTTTGTATAAGCTATACAAATAACTTATATAAGCTATACAAATAACTTATATAAGCTATACAAATACTTTGTATAAGCTATACAATCAACTTGTATAAGCTATACAAACAACTTATATTAAACTATATAAACAAATATATAAGCTATACAATCAACTTGTATAAGCTATACAAACAACTTATATAAGCTACACAAAAAACTTATATAAACTATACAAACAAATATATAAGTTATACAAACACTTTGTATAAGCTATACAAATAACTTATATAAGCTATACAAATAACTTATATAAGCTATACAAATACTTTGTATAAGCTATACAATCAACTTGTATAAGCTATACAAACAACTTATAATAAACTATATAAACAAATATATAAGCTATACAATCAACTTGTATAAGCTATACAAACAACTTATATAAGCTACACAAAAAACTTATATAAACTATACAAACAAATATATAAGTTATACAAACATTTTGTATAAGCTATACAAATAACTTATATAAGCTATACAAATAACTTATATAAGCTATACAAACAACTTATAATAAACTATATAAACAAATATATAAGCTATACAATCAACTTGTATAAGCTATACAAACAACTTATATAAGCTACACAAAAAACTTATATAAACTATACAAACAAATATATAAGTTATACAAACACTTTGTATAAGCTATACAAATAACTTATATAAGCTATACAAATAACTTGTATAAGCTATACAAACAACTTATAATAAACTATATAAACAAATATATACGCTATACAATCAACTTGTATAAGCTATACAAACAACTTATATAAGCTACACAAAAAACTTATATAAGCTACACAAAAAACTTATATAAGCTATACAAATAACTTATATAAGCTATACAAATACTTTGTATAAGCTATACAATCAACTTGTATAAGCTATACAAACAACTTATACACACACACACACACACACACACACACACACACACACACACACACACACACACACACACACACACACACACACACACACACACACACACACACACACACACACACACACACACACACACACACACACACACACACACACACACACACACACACACACACACACACACACACACACACACACACACACACACACACACACACACACACACACACACACACACACACACACACACACACACACACACACACACACACACACACACACACACACACACACACACACACACACACACACACACACACACACACACACACACACACACACACACACACACACACACACACACACACACACACACACACACACACACACACACACACACACACACACACACACACACACACACACACACACACACACACACACACACACACACACACACACACACACACACACACACACACACACACACACACACACACACACACACACACACACACACACACACACACACACACACACACACACACACACACACACACACACACACACACACACACACACACACACACACACACACACACACACACACACACACACACACACACACACACACACACACACACACACACACACACACACACACACACACACACACACACACACACACACACACACACACACACACACACACACACACACACACACACACACACACACACACACACACACACACACACACACACACACACACACACACACACACACACACACACACACACACACACACACACACACACACACACACACACACACACACACACACACACACACACACACACACACACACACACACACACACACACACACACACACACACACACACACACACACACACACACACACACACACACACACACACACACACACACACACACACACACACACACACACACACACACACACACACACACACACACACACACACACACACACACACACACACACACACACACACACACACACACACACACACACACACACACACACACACACACACACACACACACACACACACACACACACACACACACACACACACACACACACACACACACACACACACACACACACACACACACACACACACACACACACACACACACACACACACACACACACACACACACACACACACACACACACACACACACACACACACACACACACACACACACACACACACACACACACACACACACACACACACACACACACACACACACACACACACACACACACACACACACACACACACACACACACACACACACACACACACACACACACACACACACACACACACACACACACACACACACACACACACACACACACACACACACACACACACACACACACACACACACACACACACACACACACACACACACACACACACACACACACACACACACACACACACACACACACACACACACACACACACGAACCAATAACAATATAAGGTGGTGTAAGTTTGACCTGTCAATAAATTTCCAAGAAGAAATTTGCAGCCCGCTTAATTTAGCTAAATATTTATAAGACCACAATGCATCTGTTAATCATTTAACGGGTGTTTCAGCCTTAATTAATTCAAATCCTCTTAGCTTTAGGTAAACTTTCCCTCCGAGACTAAACTCAAGGAAGCTACTATCTACCTTCAGGGCTTAAGCCTTCATTTTATAGTTACTTATTTGATACGCTACACTTTAGTGCTTAAACGTTTACAGTAAACTTATAATATATACTTTGCTAAACTAAACTTGTTTTAAAATCCTAGACTGGCCTAAGAGAAAATGTAGCCGTGAGGTGAATATTATGTGTACTAATTTTATGGTAAATGTTAATATCCGTACTTTTTCTACAAAAGAAAGACAATTTTAAATATGTAGTGTGGCTAAAATACTCCATGGGGAGTATACACCCTCAGCTTAAATGGCAGTTGGTAGCACTGACTACTGTTATAGTAATTTGTAGGTTTTAAATTTCTTAAAATTATGTACGTATTTACTGTCAGCATTTTAAAAAGTATGGAAGGGGGAATGTTTTCGTCAAAAATTTAGTGAAACATTAATTACATGGTTAAAAACTTTATTTACCTAATACAATTTCACTTGCTTCCTAAAATGTAACCTAAAAGTTAGACAACAATGCGACAATCAGTGTGAGTTGCCTAGGTGAGAGAATATGTTATTAGAAGTATGTAGTGGATAAAGGGTTTAGTAGAAATATTTAATTAAAATTTTTATAATGTAGTTATTTATTAAAGTATGCAGTTATAGAAATACTTTATTAAATGTTGAAAGATTTACGAAATAAGTATTTTATTAAAAGATTTTAATTTAAATTGGTTCTTAGAAAGTGTCAGACGCGTCTAAGAATGTTTTAATCTAGAACAATTAGAATACAAATGTTTAACTCATCATCAATATATTTGCATTAAGTTCAGTAAGGTTTATTAAAATATAAATAAAGTTTATAAACCGATGAAACTGCTGAACAGTAATATTTCAATTTAACATTGTACAATATTTATTGTAACAATGTACGTGTTACAGCAGGTGATCTACAGCATAACGTATAGAATAAAATTAGCCTCTGAATAAAATATGTTTCGAGCTAATATATGTAACCCGTTTTGTGACGCGTGTCGTGATGGAATATAGCATGACGGTTGACGTGATTATATTCCCGTCATACCCAGTAAAATAACGAATTCATTTCAACAATTTTAAATAGAAATTGGAATAAATATATATTAATAATTAATAATCAATATATAGACCTATATGTCACATAATATATATACCATTATATATATATATATATATATATATATATATAAAGAACAAAGTCAAAATACAAATACAAGAATTATATTTGAATTTACAATTCAAAGCTTTTCGTTGGCTAACAGTACCAACATAATCAGGAATATTAAACAATTAAAATTAACATATACAGCACCAACATCATCAGGAATATTAAACAATTAAAATTAACATATATATGTTAATTTTAATTGTTTAATATTCCTGATGATGTTGGTACTGTTAGCCAACGAAAAGCTTTGAATTGTAAATTCAAATATAATTCTTGTATTTGTATTTTGACTTTTGTTCTTTATTAATACACAAGAAAACATATTGCGATATATATATATATAATACATATATAATATATATATACATAAATATATAATATATAATATACATATAATATATATATATATATATATATATATATATATATATATATATATATATATATATATATATATTATAACATAAAGTACGAGGCTTTAGATTAAATTAAGTTAGTTGCTAAAATAATCATCTGTAGAATTAAGCAAGAAGAGACACAAATAGTTTTCTAGTGCGGACAAAGCAGGCACCATGGCATTATCCTTTTCCAGGAAAGCTATAAGTTGAGTCCGGCAACCATAGGCAATAGAGAAGGGTCCATAGTGGTTAAGACGGGAAATCCAGCGGCCGATATAGCCTGGGAAAATAACCGTGTACTGTTAGGTTTAGCTAATTGTAGAACTGTGGGAAACTTACAAAGAACGTATTGGTTGTAGTGGGAGAGATTAGATTTTTAATAAAAACTAAATGATCGGGAGTTTAAGGGAAGTTTGAGGAGAGTCTCAGAGGAAGACAGGTTTGTGGGGACGAGGATGGAAGTGTTGTAAAGGGAAAATTTTGTTAAATTAAGTAAAGAGTTTTTTTATAAGTAAAATTTAGAAAAGTGCGACGTAAAAGTTTTTTTTTGAAATACAAAGTAAGTTTTTTTGTGTGTCAAGTGTAAGTGCAGAAGATAACTAAAGGCCAGAATTCCAGGGACTCTTCAGAACAATAAGTATTATTTGAATATAAGTGTAGCCAACATACATCTATCTTTTAGTTCAGAATAAATTTTAATTTCATCAAAATTTATAAACATTATTCTAGTTTCACCATTTCTAATTTATAATCAAAGTTCCCGTAATAGCGACCCGAGAGCAAGAATAAAATTTTATTACTGTTTTTTTGTTATGTTATTTTATGAGAAATCTAGAGCCTCAGAAGTCCACCTTTTATCATTGCAATATTAGTTAAGATATCAATCCTGTCACTGCAAAATATTAATATAAATTTGAAATAATGTGTAGAGTCAATTGAAGAAAATAAATGCAAGTGATGTTTAAAATGTATAAGATTGTTAATTCTTTATAAACCTGAAGGTGGGAGATTAAATAGGTAAGGTAAATAACAAAAGTTAAGTTATAATATATATATATATATATACATACACACACACACACACATATATATATATATATATAAGCATTATATTCATTACGGTATAGTATTACTTAGTGGGAGATACCATACTTCATCCAGGTTGATAATACAGGTTTTAGGTAAACGATATGCTATATTTGAGACCCAAGAGATGCTATATTTGAGACCCAAGTGATGCTATAATTGAGACTCAAGTGATGCTATGTTTGAGGCCCAAGAGATGCTATATTTGAGAACCAAGTGATGCTATATTTGAGGCCCAAGAGATGCTATATTTGAGAACCAAGTGATGCTATATTGGAGAACCAAGTGATGCTTTTTTGAGACGGTTAGAGGCGGAGTGGGCCGACCATGCAATGGTCGTACTTTGGATAGTAATAGCTAACAATTGGCAAAATGCATTAGATAAATACATGTTTTTAAAAATTTTGAAACAATTTTTTTCACTCGGGCCCCCAAAGCTAGCTCACGCCTCATAGCAGCCAACATTTAGCCAGCTCCCCCCTCCCGTCTCACATGGGGAGACCATGCTCATACTAGTATCCCTACCGTGCGTGAGTGAAACAGAATTGCCCATGTACGAAGCTTATAAGCTCTTTCCATGAAGAATCAGGGGACAGTGACAAGAAACAGTACGAAAGGAAAAATCCCGCGACAGATCATGCTGGAACCCTGGAGGCTAGGATATCCTTATGCTAAGGGGTAAGAAGGCGTTGCAAGTACCTTGTTAGTGAGGTCTCTTCTTCCGTGGCCTACTCGAAACTGAAATGGTATGCAACTCAAAATTAGTACACCCGTTGGGACTAAGCTGCGACTTTGTAGATATGCCCCTGTGTCACCTGGAACATAATTGTGATCCATATTAAGTGGTCAAATAAATTTCAGTGCTGCTATGTATAAAAAAAAACATTATAGCTACTACTAGGCCAGTAAAAGTTGCCACACCTGTTTCTGCTATCAACTGTATTTATTAGAAAGTGAGGTTAGATCCAAACAGCCTCAAGGTTTCCTTGCTGACAATGAGGCGGCATTATGCTGTTTCCTTATTTTACGTAAGTCTTGCTCCCCTTCGTATAACGTTTCTTAGAAAGGGTGACCTTTTTATGACACCGATAAAGAGCCTATACAGTCACATGACCATGCACACATATTACCTCGCCTATCCCATGGGGTAGACGTTATATTTACTTCCCTTAATCCTTCATACATTCACAACTCTAGTCTATCCTTCGTAGGTGGTAACAGTTGGTAACACCAACTGATTTTACTATAATAAAATATCAGAACCTAGATATTTTGCACGTAAATGATTAACATCTATAATAGACTTTTTTAAAGTAATTGCACCAAATTAGACAATAACTTTACTGCCTGCACAAGTCCAATATTATTCAAGCCATTTACAACAATCAATGGAAGGGCGAA
Organism: Prosapia bicincta; assembly: GCA_036971475.1. Lineage (NCBI taxonomy): Eukaryota > Metazoa > Arthropoda > Insecta > Hemiptera > Cercopidae > Prosapia > Prosapia bicincta. The sequence goes on along the minus strand of JBAIZL010000011.1, from coordinate 7,999,335 downwards.
GGTGGTAAATTGCTTTCATTAACGTCCCGAGCTTTTTTCAATTACTTCTATTAGTTCACACTCTCCCTATATATCTCTTGTAGAAAATTTTCAATCGATAATGTTATAATTCTATTTATTCACTCAAGTTCCAATACATTTTTAAAATCTTGTAGTTGATGCTAATACAGTTTTTTCAAATAATAATTCATTGAAAAAGTTTAATAATTAATTAATTTTAGTTTTATATGGGAGAAAAACCTTTCACAAAATGAGCAAGGTATGTAATGTAATTATTTCGTCCCATTTGCCTTTAAATAAGTATAACATATGCTTTCATAAAACAGCTGATTTTATGTTACAGGTTATGCGATATAACAGCGTTTGTAACGCATAGGTTATGTAACGTTATTTATATAAAATCTCATTATTTTAAAAAGTAGCCAAAATAAAAGTTTTCTTTGTCGACTTGAGTAGTAATTACCCTTCTAAAATATTCTCACTATTACTTTTATTTGAGTATAATATTATTTATATATTATATGAGTTATATAATAGGGCAGATGAGATAATGTATTATTTACGGGAACTTTCACAAGTAATATCTCTCCAGCATCTTATACCAGATTAAGCATTTCCTATCCTTCTTAGGCAATACTAATTTACTCTAGATTTACGAAATTAACTATAAACCTATAAATAATAGAGATGTTTCACATGTCATCCCAATAATGTACCATTCATAAATTACCATAAACTGATAGTAATTAAAACATTTGTTGCATGAGGTTACATAGTTATTATTTAGTTTAATAATATATAAGATAAATGTGTATTTAAGTTTATGTGAATGCTATTAAACATAATCTCCAAACAACTTCATAGTGGTGACGAAAACAGCTCTTTGCGTTGATGGGCTCCTATACGTTATGTTTTAAATAAATAATTTACACTTAGGTTACTAAATAACTTTTATCAGTTATTAAGTATATTAATTTATTTATGTTTTAGTACAATCAATTCAATATACTAATAACAATGAGCTATGTATTTTTAATTTTTTTTTTTAATGCAAAAATTCTTAGGCGTCTGATAACAAACGTGTCGGTAATTTCTCATTACGAAAAATTAAATATTTTTATAAATCCAAAATGTTTGTAGACGAGGGTATAAAAGTTTTCGCTTCTGTCGGACATCCTTCGAGCGGAACATGCTATTATTTTTTTAATAAGGAAGAAAGGTTTTATTGTTTTAAAAATGTATTTATCTTAAAAGTATATAAAAAATAAAGAACCAGAATCTCTAGGAGTTAGAAGCCCAAAATTATTTGCAAAAGTAAATTCATTAAACTACCCTGTGACTGAGCCAGATGTCTGAGAGACGGGAAGGGTGATTACCCCGTCCTATTTATCAACCTGACTCTATTGTTCCCATTCGTCTTTGCTATTCCTTGAAATTCAGCTTCTCATTTTAAGGCTACACTCGGTGAGATTCACCTTTTTTATATGACCGTAAAGTGCTCCACACCAAAACTCTGATTCCACATCCAATTTACGTAATACAAAGCTTAACTCACTATATATAGATATCAAGGCAAGTATCAGATATTGCGTTAACCCTCTTGAAGTTATGCAAATATAGCTGCATAAAACAATTTATCCAAAAACCACTGGTTCTTTACTTTAATACTAGAGCGTAACCGTTCGTAATAAGGGACTGGATTTGTAACGTTTTAACAGATTAGGAACCCTTTTTATAACAGAGTGACTAAATTACGTATATATTCTTATCATAATACACAACTAACATAAATTAGATGAATTGAAATTAATATGGCTGTAAAGGTTAATTTTATATTTTATTGTACCTTATCAGAAATTTGTTTGATAAAAACGATAAACTCTGATGCTGTATAATATATGCAAGGGGTGTAAAAGTCCAATGTAGAAAATACAATTATTGGCCAGCTAGTATACAGGAAGACGATAGATTTAAAATGAAAGAACTATACGAGTATAGAAAACAATAACTGTTTTCTGAATCTAGCAGTGACAAGATGGAGGCAGTTCAGATTGTTGAATGAAATGACAACCACGTTGGATTTATTTCCCTATGAATGAATCCTTAATCCCTTCAGGCACTATGACTCAGTTTGAACCCTAATGCAGTCAGACATGATGCCAGGTATGTCAGTAGTATTTATATCCCCAGGATTGAGCCATACTGCCTTTGAACTTGACAAGAGATATGTCAGTAGAAATTATATCCCTAGGATTGAGCCATACTGCCTTTAACATGACAACAGAGATGTCAGTAGTATTTATATCCCTAGGATTGAGCCATACTTTCTTCATAATTAACAACAGATATGTCAGTAGTATTTATATCCCTAGGATTGAGCCATACTATCTTCATAATTAACAACAGATATGGCAGTAGTATTTATATCCCTAGGATTGAGCCATACTGCCTTTAACATGACAACAGAGATGTCAGTAGTATTTATATCCCTAGGATTGAGCCATACTTTCTTCATAATTAACAACAGATATGGCAGTAGTATTTATATCCCTAGGATTGAGCCATACTGCCTTTAACATGACAACAGAGATGTCAGTAGTATTTATATCCCTAGGATTGAGCCATAATGCCTTTAACATGACAACAGATATGCCATTAGTATTTATATCCCTAGGATTGAGCCATACTACCTTTAACATGACAACAGAGATGTCAGTAGTATTTATATCCCTAGGATTGAGTCATACTGCCTTTAACATGACAACAGAGATGTCAGTAGTATTTATATCCCTAGGATTGAGCAATACTTTCTTCATAATTAACAACAGATATGGCAGTAGTATTTATATCCCTAGGATTGAGCCATACTGCCTTTAACATGACAACAGATATGCCATTAGTATTTATATCCCTAGGATTGAGCCATACTACCTTTAACATGACAACAGAGATGTCAGTAGTATTTATATCCCTAGGATTGAGCCATACTTTCTTCATAATTAACAACAGATATGGCAGTAGTATTTATATCCCTAGGATTGAGCCATACTGCCTTTAACATGACAACAGAGATGTAAGTAGTATTTATATCCCTAGGATTGAGCCATAATGCCTTTAACATGACAACAGATATGCAATTAGTATTTATATCCCTAGGATTGAGCCATACTACCTTTAACATGACAACAGAGATGTCAGTAGTATTTATATCCCTAGGATTGAGCCATACTGCCTTTAACATGACAACAGAGATGTCAGTAGTATTTATATCCCTTGGATTGAGCAATACTTTCTTCATAATTAACAACAGATATGCCATTAGTATTTATATCCCTAGGATTGAGCCATACTACCTTTAACATGTCAACAGAGATGTCAGTAGTATTTATATCCCTAGGATTGAGCCATACTGCCTTTAACATGACAACAGAGATGTCAGTAGTATTTATATCCCTAGGATTGAGCCATACTTTCTTCATAATTCACAACAGATATGGCAGTAGTATTTATATCCCTAGGATTGAGCCATACTGCCTTTAACATGACAACAGAGATGTCAGTAGTATTTATATCCCTAGGATTGAGCCATACTACCTTTAACATGACAACAGAGATGTCAGTAGTATTTATATCCCTAGGATTGAGCCATACTGCCTTTAACATGACAACAGAGATGTCAGTAGTATTTACATCCCTAGGATTGAGCCATACTTTCTTCATAACTAACAACTGATATGGCAGTAGTATTTATATCCCTAGGATTGAGCCATACTACCTTTAACATGACAACAGAGATGTCAGTAGTATTTATATCCCTAGGATTGAGCCATACTTTCTTCATAATTAACAACAGAGATGTCAGTAGTATTTATATCCCTAGGATTGAGCCATACTTTCTTCATAATTAATAACAGATATGGCAGTAGTATTTATATCCCTAGGATTGAGCCATACTGCCTTTAACATGACAACAGATATGCCATTAGTATTTATATCCCTAGGATTGAGCCATACTACCTTTAACATGACAACAGAGATGTCAGTAGTATTTATATCCCTAGGATTGAGCCATACTGCCTTTAACATGACAACAGAGATGTCAGTAGTATTTATATCCCTAGAATTGAGCCATACTACCTTTAACATGACAACAGAGATGTCAGTAGTATTTATATCCCTAGGATTGAGCCATACTGCCTTTAACATGACAACAGAGATGTCAGTAGTATTTATATCCCTAGGATTGAGCCATACTGCCTTTAACATGACAACAGAGATGTCAGTAGTATTTATATCCCTAGGATTGAGCCATACTGCCTTTAACATGACAACAGATATGTCATTAGTATTTATATCCCTAGGATTGAGCCATACTACCTTTAACATGACAACAGAGATGTCAATAGTATTTATATCCCTAGGATTGAGCCATACTGCCTTTAACATGACAACAGAGATGTCAGTAGTATTTATATCCCTAGGATTGAGCCATACTACCTTTAACATGACAACAGAGATGTCAGTAGTATTTATATCCCTAGGATTGAGCCATACTGCCTTTAACATGACAACAGTTATGTCAGTAGTATTTATATCCCTAGGATTGAGCCATACTGCCTTTAAAATGACAACATAGATGCCAGTAGTATTTATATCCCTAGGATTGAGCCATACTGCCTTTAACATGACAACAGAGATGTCAGTAGTATTTATATCCCTAGGATTGAGCCATACTGCCTTTAAAATGACAACATAGATGTCAGTAGTATTTATATCCCTAGGATTGAGCCATACTGCCTTTAAAATGACAACATAGATGTCAGTAGTATTTATATCCCTAGGATTGAGCCATACTGCCTTTAACATGACAACAGAGATGTCAGTAGTATTTATATCCCTAGGATTGAGCCATACTGCCTTTAACATGACAACAGAGATGTCAGTAGTATTTATATCCCTAGGATTGAGCCATACTGCCTTTAACATGACAACATAGATGTCAGTAGTATTTATATCCCTAGGATTGAGCCATACTGCCTTTAACATGACAACAGAGATGTCAGTAGTATTTATATCCCTAGGATTGAGCCATACTGCCTTTAACATGACAACATAGATGTCAGTAGTATTTATATCCCTAGGATTGAGCCATACTGCCTTTAAAATGACAACATAGATGCCAGTAGTATTTATATCCCTAGGATTGAGCCATACTGCCTTTAACATGACAACAGAGATGTCAGTAGTATTTATATCCCTAGGATTGAGCCATACTGCCTTTAAAATGACAACATAGATGTCAGTAGTATTTATATCCCTAGGATTGAGCCATACTGCCTTTAAAATGACAACATAGATGTCAGTAGTATTTATATCCCTAGGATTGAGCCATACTGCCTTTAACATGACAACAGAGATGTCAGTAGTATTTATATCCCTAGGATTGAGCCATACTGCCTTTAACATGACAACAGAGATGTCAGTAGTATTTATATCCCTAGGATTGAGCCATACTGCCTTTAACATGACAACATAGATGTCAGTAGTATTTATATCCCTAGGATTGAGCCATACTGCCTTTAACATGACAACAGAGATGTCAGTAGTATTTATATCCCTAGGATTGAGCCATACTGCCTTTAACATGACAACATAGATGTCAGTAGTATTTATATCCCTAGGATTGAGCCATACTGCCTTTAACATGACAACAGAGATGTCAGTAGTATTTATATCCCTAGGATTGAGCCATACTGCCTTTAACATGACAACAGAGATGTCAGTAGTATTTATATCCCTAGGATTGAGCCATACTGCCTTTAACATGACAACAGAGATGTCAGTAGTATTTATATCCCTAGGATTGAGCCATACTGCCTTTAACATGACAACAGAGATGTCAGTAGTATTTATATCCCTAGGATTGAGCCATACTGCCTTTAACATGACAACAGAGATGTCAGTAGTATTTATATCCCTAGGATTGAGCCATACTGCCTTTAACATGACAACAGATATGCCATTAGTATTTATATCCCTAGGATTGAGCCATACTACCTTTAACATGACAACAGAGATGTCAGTAGTATTTATATCCCTAGGATTGAGCCATACTTTCTTCATAATTAACAACAGATATGGCAGTAGTATTTATATCCCTAGGATTGAGCCATACTGCCTTTAACATGACAACAGATATGCCATTAGTATTTATATCCCTAGGATTGAGCCATACTACCTTTAACATGACAACAGAGATGTCAGTAGTATTTATATCCCTAGGATTGAGCCATACTTTCTTCATAATTAACAACAGATATGGCAGTAGTATTTATATCCCTAGGATTGAGCCATACTGCCTTTAACATGACAACAGAGATGTAAGTAGTATTTATATCCCTAGGATTGAGCCATAATGCCTTTAACATGACAACAGATATGCAATTAGTATTTATATCCCTAGGATTGAGCCATACTACCTTTAACATGACAACAGAGATGTCAGTAGTATTTATATCCCTAGGATTGAGCCATACTGCCTTTAACATGACAACAGAGATGTCAGTAGTATTTATATCCCTTGGATTGAGCAATACTTTCTTCATAATTAATAACAGATATGCCATTAGTATTTGTATCCCTAGGATTGAGCCATACTACCTTTAACATGTCAACAGAGATGTCAGTAGTATTTATATCCCTAGGATTGAGCCATACTGCCTTTAACATGACAACAGAGATGTCAGTAGTATTTATATCCCTAGGATTGAGCCATACTTTCTTCATAATTCACAACAGATATGGCAGTAGTATTTATATCCCTAGGATTGAGCCATACTGCCGTTAACATGACAACAGATATGCCATTAGTATTTATATCCCTAGGATTGAGCCATACTACCTTTAACATGACAACAGAGATGTCAGTAGTATTTATATCCCTAGGATTGAGCCATACTGCCTTTAACATGACAACAGAGATGTCAGTAGTATTTATATCCCTAGGATTGAGCCATACTACCTTTAACATGACAACAGAGATGTCAGTAGTATTTATATCCCTAGGATTGAGCCATACTGCCTTTAACATGACAACAGAGATGTCAGTAGTATTTACATCCCTAGGATTGAGCCATACTTTCTTCATAACTAACAACTGATATGGCAGTAGTATTTATATCCCTAGGATTGAGCCATACTACCTTTAACATGACAACAGAGATGTCAGTAGTATTTATATCCCTAGGATTGAGCCATACTTTCTTCATAATTAACAACAGAGATGTCAGTAGTATTTATATCCCTAGGATTGAGTCATACTTTCTTCATAATTAATAACAGATATGGCAGTAGTATTTATATCCCTAGGATTGAGCCATACTGCCTTTAACATGACAACAGATATGCCATTAGTATTTATATCCCTAGGATTGAGCCATACTACCTTTAACATGACAACAGAGATGTCAGTAGTATTTATATCCCTAGGATTGAGCCATACTGCCTTTAACATGACAACAGAGATGTCAGTAGTATTTATATCCCTAGAATTGAGCCATACTACCTTTAACATGACAACAGAGATGTCAGTAGTATTTATATCCCTAGGATTGAGCCATACTGCCTTTAACATGACAACAGAGATGTCAGTAGTATTTATATCCCTAGGATTGAGCCATACTGCCTTTAACATGACAACAGAGATGTCAGTAGTATTTATATCCCTAGGATTGAGCCATACTGCCTTTAACATGACAACAGATATGTCATTTGTATTTATATCCCTAGGATTGAGCCATACTACCTTTAACATGACAACAGAGATGTCAGTAGTATTTATATCCCTAGGATTGAGCCATACTGCCTTTAACATGACAACAGAGATGTCAGTAGTATTTATATCCCTAGGATTGAGCCATACTACCTTTAACATGACAACAGAGATGTCAGTAGTATTTATATCCCTAGGATTGAGCCATACTGCCTTTAACATGACAACAGTTATGTCAGTAGTATTTATATCCCTAGGATTGAGCCATACTGCCTTTAAAATGACAACATAGATGCCAGTAGTATTTATATCCCTAGGATTGAGCCATACTGCCTTTAACATGACAACAGAGATGTCAGTAGTATTTATATCCCTAGGATTGAGCCATACTGCCTTTAAAATGACAACATAGATGTCAGTAGTATTTATATCCCTAGGATTGAGCCATACTGCCTTTAAAATGACAACATAGATGTCAGTAGTATTTATATCCCTAGGATTGAGCCATACTGCCTTTAACATGACAACAGAGATGTCAGTAGTATTTATATCCCTAGGATTGAGCCATACTGCCTTTAACATGACAACAGAGATGTCAGTAGTATTTATATCCCTAGGATTGAGCCATACTGCCTTTAACATGACAACATAGATGTCAGTAGTATTTATATCCCTAGGATTGAGCCATACTGCCTTTAACATGACAACATAGATGTCAGTAGTATTTATATCCCTAGGATTGAGCCATACTGCCTTTAACATGACAACATAGATGTCAGTAGGATTTATATCCCTAGGATTGAGCCATACTGCCTTTAAAATGACAACATAGATGCCAGTAGTATTTATATCCCTAGGATTGAGCCATACTGCCTTTAACATGACAACAGAGATGTCAGTAGTATTTATATCCCTAGGATTGAGCCATACTGCCTTTAAAATGACAACATAGATGTCAGTAGTATTTATATCCCTAGGATTGAGCCATACTGCCTTTAAAATGACAACATAGATGTCAGTAGTATTTATATCCCTAGGATTGAGCCATACTGCCTTTAACATGACAACAGAGATGTCAGTAGTATTTATATCCCTAGGATTGAGCCATACTGCCTTTAACATGACAACAGAGATGTCAGTAGTATTTATATCCCTAGGATTGAGCCATACTGCCTTTAACATGACAACATAGATGTCAGTAGTATTTATATCCCTAGGATTGAGCCATACTGCCTTTAACATGACAACAGAGATGTCAGTAGTATTTATATCCCTAGGATTGAGCCATACTGCCTTTAACATGACAACATAGATGTCAGTAGTATTTATATCCCTAGGATTGAGCCATACTGCCTTTAACATGACAACAGAGATGTCAGTAGTATTTATATCCCTAGGATTGAGCCATACTGCCTTTAACATGACAACAGAGATGTCAGTAGTATTTATATCCCTAGGATTGAGCCATACTGCCTTTAACATGACAACAGAGATGTCAGTAGTATTTATATCCCTAGGATTGAGCCATACTGCCTTTAACATGACAACAGAGATGTCAGTAGTATTTATATCCCTAGGATTGAGCCATACTGCCTTTAACATGACAACAGAGATGTCAGTAGTATTTATATCCCTAGGATTGAGCCATACTTTCTTCATAATTAACAACAGATATGGCAGTAGTATTTATATCCCTAGGATTGAGCCATACTGCCTTCAAACGTGACAACAGATATGTTGTTAGTACTTATATCTCTAAGATTTAACCCTTATGCCTTCATAAATGACGGTATGTATGTTAGTAACATCTCCATCGCTAGGCTTGAACCCTAATCCCTTCAGTTCGAGAACTAAATAGAAAAATAACCAAGTACATCCTAAATGTATGTCGCTTTACTTTAACGATACTCTATGTAATTTTGGTAACTAAGAACACAGTAGCAATCCCAGAATCGATCCATCCATTGGGTATTTGGTATTCAAAGGTACAATAAAATGAGTTACCTTAGGAAGTAAAGGAGTTTGCTTAGAGATTCCTGGTAGGTCTTTGTTTCAGCAAAAGCAAATATATCGCTGTTGTAATTTTGTGTGCGGATGTAAAGTTGTCAAGCTTCTCTAAAGAAACAATCACTCCTTACCTTGTACGAAAAGCTGACATCTAAGAGCCATTATCTTCCAAAAGTTATAAACAATAAAACTCATAAAGCAGATTTTCTTTTAAATTACTCAGGGTAAGGGATCTGTTGATATCGATGAAAATAAGAATTTATTTCAATGAACCTCAGATATAGCAAGGAAGTCGGAATGGGAACATGGACTTTAAATATAGGATTGCTATTCTACTTCATAATTTGGGAACAGCCTCCAAGCTTCAAATACTTGTAGGAAAGCCTTTGGTAATATACTAAAAGGTCCTTACTGCCAGATGCAATCTTCTTAAGCCTATTTATTTTCTACAGGTATTGAATAATACGATGAACTTAAAGTCTGTCTAAACCTTCTGCGACTAAATTTGTAATTATTCGTAGCTCAAGGTAACAGATTAAAACTTAAAATTCTTGCTTAAAGTCAATGTAAATAAAATAACCCGCTTATCTGTGGTAGGTTAAACACTGGTTGAACATTTTCTAGAATAATCGGGCACGAAAGAAAACTTCGATAGGAAACTTAAAAGTCATGTAAAAACTACATTTTAAAGTAAATTCCCACTTAAATCAACAAGAAAAATTTTATTTAATTTTATTGTAGTACATTTCTAGCTGTGGGAAAGTTGGCGTAGTGCGAAAGCGCTAGAATTTGAACATGAAGATTATTAGTTCGAATCCAACTCAGACCTCCAAATTTTTATAATTTAATTATTGATTAAATATTTGAAAACAAACTTCATTAACATCAATTGTCATCCAGTATAGGTTAAAATAAATGTAATTGAACTTGATTGGATGAATAAAAACCTATTTTATTTACGATTGAAAATTTGTACAAGATATATATACGATATATATATATATATATATATATATGTGTGTGTTTAATAAAACCACTTTCATACAAGAATAAAACCTTTTTTTTAATTTTATTACAAAGTTTAAGCTTTTCGCAAATTAGCATTATCGGCATTATCAAAACTAACTTAGCATACTTCTAACTTATTCTGTTCCTACATTAAGACTCAATGTAGGAGACCTAATTGACATTGAGTCTTAATGTAGAAACAGAATAAGTTAGAAGTATGCTAAGTTAGTTTTGATAATGCCGATAATGCTAATTTGCGAAAAGCTTAAACTTTGTAATAAAATAAAAAAAAGGTTTTATTCTTGTATGAAAGTGGTTTTATTAAACATATACATTTTATCAAGAAAAATTTCATCTTAAAAATACAATATATATATATATATATATATATATATATATATATATATATATATATATATATATATATATATAAATATATATGACGAATAGTTATTACCTGGAGTACATCCGTTCATTCTGCAGTGCATAAAATCGCAGTTCCGACGTTTCGCTAGAATCTTATGTAGCATTGACGAGGTGAACCCAACAACAGTTGAAGAGCGAGAATTTTTCCATCCGGGAAGGAATACGTATCAGCATATATATATATATATATATATATATATATATATATATATATATAATACGTTTTCTTGTTTAATAATTTAAAACAACATAGGTTATTCAAATACAAGGATGAATAACCTGTGTTGTTTAAATATATATATATATATATATATATATATATATATATATATATATATATATATATATATATATATATATATATGGGGAATAGAAGGAATTTAATAATCGAACCTATAAATATTTAAAATAATAAAATGTATTGAAACCGTATATGCATGCATATTGTATTAGTAAATGTATCAGTTTTAACATATTGATAAATTATTAAAATATATTTTTTAATTAAAAATGAACAGAGAATACGTGAATAATTTATATCATTTGGATGGTAATTAGTATTTATACATTTCTTATATAATACGTTCTTAGGGGTTTTAAATAAATAATGAAACTTAGAACAACCTTCATTAGTTGAAAATATTAATTAGGTTTCATTTAAAGACTAGAATCATCTTCAGGACCTAGCAATATATTTGTTATATGACCAAGTAACACTATATACATTTATATATTTAAAACAAATAACGAATACAATATGATTATATACTAAATAAAAAATAATGAAGTATTTAAACAAGCAATATAAACAAAAAATATTTTAAAGTTTTTCCATACTTTGGTCAACAAAGAAATCATTTATTTTACTGACTTTGTATAAAATAATTACAAATATTATACATAAAGTAACATATTCTATGCATTAAAACAGCTGCTCTACAACATAAACTATAACATGAAACCAACTGCTTTATGAAATCATATGGTATCACTTATTTTAAGCCAAATGGGACGAAATAACTATATTGCATACCTTGCCCCTTTTGGGAAAGGTTTTTCTGGCTTATAAAACTAAAATCAATTCTATATAACATTTAATTAATGAATGAATATCTGGAAAAAACTGTATTAGCATCAATTGTGATCGACTACAAGTTTTAAAAAATGTATTTAAACTTGAGTGGAAAAATAAAACGTATTTCATTGACGATTGAAACTTCCAACAAGATGTATTAGGAGAGTGTGAACTAATAAAAATTATTGGAAGAAATTGAATTAGAAATTAGAGTTGCTAAATCATAATGTACAGCCTGCATTAGATTACAAAATCAATCCTTCACGAAGTAATTAACCTAAAAATATTCATTTGTTTTACTGAAATAATTACGATGTCACAATTAATCAGCTATAGTGGAATAAAGCAATATTTTACATAAACAATAGTCCCATACTTCCATAGAGCCGTGTAATAAATAACAAACATTTCCAAGCCGGCGTGGACGGGACAATAGGTGTTTACCGTTACAGACCTGTGTTAATTTTACAAACATACCTTGTTTACAGCTGCACATTCAGGTTCTATAGTTTGGTGAATTATAGGATCGAAATTAGTTGATTAAGGGGAAATCATAATATATTTTTTGAAAACAATAGTTGATTGCCGACAGAAGTGTTGAAGCTATAAATATAATCAAGTTAGTGCTACAATATAAGGTCGAAGCGGACTTTCTCGAGAGCTGCAGTTTTTTATGTAAGAGTAATTAAAAATATGTAAATTTTAAGGAAAATTGAAAATACGTCTTAAAGGGCAAATTAAATTAAAAAATTAATAAACGGAGTGAAATTAGTTTAGAAATACAGATGTAAAATAAATATATTTTATACATGTCCGGAATAAGATATCTATGTCCAAGCAAATATAATAAATTTAATGGAGTGTAAAGGTTTAAAAAAATGATAATAAGGTAATAAGAGACACAAACATAAACGATATTAGACGAAGAATAGAGAAATTGTATAAAAATACAAGACATAAGTATAAAACATAAATGTAAGAAATATGAGCGATGATAAATAGAATATAATAAGTTGGACAAAACGACAAAAAAAATTAGATTGTGGCACTCGAAGGAGGCCGTCAGAAGTGAAAACATTTAGAGCCATAGAAATGTTGAATTGAGAAAACATTTAATTACGTTGAGAAATTACCTAAACATTTGTTATCAGACACTTCTAAGAATGTTTTCATTTAAAAAATTGGATTAAAAATAAATATTTTATTACCACCTTATTATTGAGTTACTTGTATTGCGATTTATCAAAACTTAAAAAATTATTATATTTAATAACTCATCAAAAGTACTTACTAATAGCCTTTTACCACTGGAATATATTTTATGCTAAGGGATAAAGAAGGGGTATTATCTTGCAAATACAAGCGTTTTCTTTACAATAGAGAGTGTATGGAGCTACTGTCGTATGCTACAAATACCAAATGGCCCATAATACCCACAGTTGTCTCGTATATTGCAACCTACTACATACTAGTATATAAAAATCCAAATTATGTGTGTGTGTGTGTATGTGTGTGTGTGTGTGTGTGTGTGTGTGTGTGTGTGTGTGTGTGTGTGTGTGTGTGTGTGTGTGTGTGAGTGTGAGTAAATGTGTGTGTGTGTTTGTTTGTGTGTGTATGTGTGTGTGTGTTTGTGTGTGTGTGTGCCCGCGCGCGTGCGTGAGTATGTGTGTGTGTGTGTGTGTGTGTGTGTGTGTGTGTGTGAGTGTGTGTGTGTGTGTGTGTGTGTGTGTGTGTGTGTGTGTGTGTGTGTGTGTGTGTGGTGTGTGTGTGTGTGTGTGTGTGTGTGTGAGTGTAAGTGAATATGTGTGTGTGTTTGTTTGTGTGTGTGTATGTGTGTGTGTGTTTGTGTGTGTGTGTGCCCGCGCGCGTGCGTGAGTATGTGGGAGTGTGTGTGTGGGAGTGTGTGTGTGTGTATGTGTGTGTGTGTGTGTGTGTGTGTGTGTGTGTGTGTGTGTGTGTGTGTGTGTGTGTGTGTGTGTGTGTGTGTGTGTGTGTGTGTGGTGTTCCTCAACCACATAAAAATACTTTACCCATTGAGCTAAAATAGACATTACATAGACATTCTCAGGGTTTCTAGTTAACACACAGACCTAATTTGTATTTAGAAATTCCGTCAGGACACCGCCACACGGGAGTCCTTGAAACCCCCTTAACACTAAACTTTCTATACTCCATTTAATACTTATCTTGACTTAATCAGACCATAATTACCTGTAACAGTCACCTTCAAACACATTTAAATAGCTGATAGTAATTGTTTGTTATTCATTTTTCTAGGTTAGTTATACTTTACAAATGCTATGTTACAAGCGGAAGTTTTTCCTTTCCCTTGGTTTTCAAGACAATAATCTGTAAGTTTATAGTTTGATATATTTATTGGGAACTAATCTATATTATACATAAAAACCAAATAGTGTCTGTCTGTTTGTGTAATACTCAATAACGTAAAAACTACTGGACCCATTGAGCTGAAATTTGGTATTTATTTCCCGTTCCCAAGTGTTCGATTATAGCGAAAAAACTATACCGGGCGACGCAGAAAGTCATCAGAGATATATGAAAACTCTCGCTCTTACCCCAAAATTTTACAATTTAAAAAAATTTGTATAAAATTACAGCCAAATCTATCGTAACTGGATACTTTATAGGTAGGCCTATATTTAAATAAATATAAGTATGCGTAGTACGGTTCTTGATATGCAGACGTAGTATTTCTTACTACTTCGCACTGAATTTTTTACCCAATTTTAATTTGGTAAAAACGGTATTTTAATTTATCCCTGAGCGATAGTTTTCATTATTTTTTTTGTACCCCTGATGTTTTTCTGCGTCGCCCGGTACAAAGTTTTCTCTGTGGAACTCGCGGAAACAGGAAATAAATACCTGAAATAATACATGACCATTCTTAAGATCCCTGATCAACACCTAGGATCTATTTTGATTTAGTAATTTCGTCAAGGCTCCGCACCACTGGCCTGGAAACTCATTCAACGGTAGGCTTTTAAACTATGGTTTGATATATTTATTGGGATTTAGTTTTAGTAAATTAAATTCACCCCAAATACAAATACAAATTAAATCAATATAAATATTCGTCAACCTCGTACGAAGGACGGGTACTCTGCTAGTATAATACATTTTGACAAATTTATTTTTGAAGAACAGCAAAACCAAAAGATTACCCAAAATGGAGGTAAGCCTATGTCTAGACAATTGATAAAGTTTTTCATTACCAGACGTGGTAGCCATTACATAATGCAAATAGGCAGATAAATCATTCGTAAATACTTGTTTATTATTATAGGTTAGGTAAATGTAGGCAATGATATTATGATCCAACGCTTAATATTTCCCACTACACATGAAATATCCTTCATAATTCTGTCCTTTTATCCACTTTTTATACATTTACTCAACTCCTACAGATTTTTGGAGTATATCAATCAATTTAATGGGAGTTAAGGTTTCCTTGCGGTAAATATTGGTTGTACGAGTGAAGAAAGTTTAATTTTAGGCTTAAGAAGCTACGTGCAAACATCACAGGCCTAACCTCCCCCTCCGACCTCCTGTCGCGGAAGATTGTTTCCTGATAGCGGAGTCTTAATGAAAGATGCCATCTGTGCCTAAACATTTACTTACGACCTTTATTTGATCCTAATTTAATTACTGTCAAATCTCTATATGTTGATTATACAACTTTATATTTTGATTTTAGTAATTTATAAATACATTCATGTTGCTATTCAATATGTTCACTGTGTTATATTTATTTTTACCCTAAAAATATTTGTGTTACTTATGTTAGAGGTTCTAAACATTTAGTAGCACAGTAAAAAAGTATTTGTAAATATAATCAATATTAAAAACAAGTAGTATGAAAAACTAATTTTAAAGACAGTTCCTACTTAGTTCAAGAAAAAATCTTTTGATTTTAATTCCTTTTTATTAAATTTTTACAATTAATATAAATAAAGTAACATAACCTATGCGTTAAAACAGCTGTTTTACCACATAACCTATAACATAAAATGAGCTTTTTAATAAATCATATGTTATCATTTATTTCAAGCCATTGGGACGAAATGACTATATTGCATACATTGACCCTTATGGGAAAGGTTTATCTCCCATATAAAACTGTAATTAATTGTTTAAATTTAAATAATGAATTGATGTTTGAAAAATTATATTGACGTCAAGTTTCATCGATTACATTGTAAAAAAATGTATTTGAACTTGAGTGGATGAATAGAAAGTATTTTATTAACGATTAAAACTTTGAACAAGATATATATAGGGAGAGTGTGAACTAATAGAAGGAATTGCAATAAATAAGGATACATTTATTAATGTTATATATATTTTATTGTATTGATATTCAGGAAAATAATTGTCTTAAGTGGATAGAGAAAAACGTTTTACATAATTCTTAAATATTTGAATTAAATTAGCATTTATTGCTAGTTAACGACCAGACTTCAGAATCTATTTCTTGAGGCTATGCATGGTGGCTCTGTCACTTGTAAACAGTTTCTTGACTCATTCTGGAAATTCCTTGTTCTTTCAAATGTAATTAATGAAGTAATATTTTATCAAGTAAAATTTAATGATACTATATCATAATCAAGTGTCGTCCACTAAAAGTTTAAAAAAATGTATTCTCGATCGATCGATCGAGAGAGAGAGAGAGAGAGATAGAGAGAGAGAGAGAGAGAAAGAGAGAGAGAGAGAGGAGTGAACTAATAGTAGGAATTGAAAAATGAAGTCTAGTGAGAAATTTTGAACAGAAATGTTTTCATGAAATTAATTAATACAATTTACATTCAAGATAGCCACATTTTCATTCAGGTATTCTTAGTTTTCTTATAGTTTTGTTGGACAAGCTCTTGTGTACTTTTTATACATTTACTCAACTCCTATAGATTTTTGGAGTATAAATGTATTTATTCCCGATTGCAAATTTGAACTAGATATTTAAATAAATAAATGTACACACACACACACACACATATATATATATATATATATATATATATATATATATTTAGAGAGAGAGAGAGAGAGAGAGAGAGAGAGAGAGAGAGAGAGAGAAGAGTGAACTTATAGTAGGAATTGAAAAATGAAGTCTAGTTAGAAATTTTGAACAGAAATGTTTTCATGAAATTAATTAATACGATTTACATTCAAGATAGCCACATTTTTATTCAGGTATTCTTAGTTGTTCATAATTCATAATTTTGTTGGACGAGCTCTTGTGTTCTGCTTTAGTATTTAAATTTTGCAATAACAAACAAAGGCCCGTAAACCAACAGTATTTTAACAGGGTAAGAATGGCAAGAGCGAAATACAATATTACACCAATTAGTTAATTCATCGCTAATATTATTTATTCGAAGTGTAAACTAATGGTTACCATTTAGTTTCCATAAACGATCTGCAGTTATGACGACTAGTTGAACCTAATGCGGACGTGTTTTTATAAGAATACACTTAATTGTAGTGTTTCAAACCAAATGTTAGAAGTTGGGAACTTTTATTTTAAAAAACTTTAGGAATTAATTTTGATCGTCACGTGAATACAATTTTTTAATTTTATACAAGGAACATTGTATCGTATCTGGAACTGTCTAAATATGTTTAAAAATGTTTGAAACATTGTTAGAGAAAAAACTTTAATAAAAGTTGAGGAACAACACAAAACGAAACTGCATTCAACTTTATGATTTAAGAGGAAAAGACAAAGACTTTCATAAAATATGAAAATTAAAGCTTAAAGAACGTTGAATAACCATAATAGGGGGGAAAGTTTTAAACGCAGTGTTGCCACCTTCGCTTCAATTAAAATAAGAAATAGTCTTAGGATGTTTAAACAGTGGTAGTTAAAATTATGTTTAAATTAACACACTTACACCTGGAGATCCTCTCTATAAACCTATTATCATTTGATAATATGCACATATACATATACACATATATATATATATATATATATACACACACACGCACACACACACACACACACACACAACACACACACATTTATATATATATATATATATATATATATATATATATATATATATCAAAAGATTTGTATCATAAAAAAAATTTTTTTTGAAAAAGAAATATTTTATTAAAAGATGTCAAAATACAGAACTAAACTTAAATCATATTTAATTATTTTACTGCAATAATTAAACAAATTAATTTCATAAATTACAATAGTAATAGTTATTTATGTTGTTAATAAAATCACGCGTAAATTATCATCTTCTAGAAATAGCCGGTATTTTGTAAAACACATAATTAAAATCGCTACTTAAAAATTGTTGATTGACACCAAACAATTATTAATCGATTATTGGTTACTCTTATATAATAATTTTAATGGAAAAGTAATCAGTCAAAAATGCTTGTAAAAAATGTAAATTTCATTGAGAATTGAAGAAAATATTTTACTGGATATAATTTTGATGTCACTTCTTACTCTTTTTTGAAAGTAGGGTTTTCCTGGGATTTTTGAAGATGAGCTGTAAGATACCTAAGGCCATTCTGGTCGGCCTTGGAGTCTTAGAGAATGTTCTCCTACCTCTTTTACAGCCATTCAATTTGATAAAAGCCCTATTCTTAACTTCCTGGAAATAACATTATTCACTCAGAAGTAGACAAGTTGGATTATTAAAAACACTTTGTACATCGCAAACACTTGCAATATTTTTCGACTCGGAACAAAGAAGGAAAATAATCTACATAACTCATACTATTCCTACCAGAACATAATATCATAGTTAAACGTAAGGTTTGGCCATAATGTTAACATATATAATGCGATAATTTCTCATTATTTGTAAATTGCATCTCTCTCTCTTTCTCTCTCTGAACAAAAAAGTCTCTTACTCTCCCCTTAGGAAGTGTCTGATTGTCTACTTAGGAAGTATCTGGCTGACACCCTAGGAGGTCTTTGATTGTACACTTAGGAAGTGTCTGGCTGACACCCTAGGAAGTTTCTGATTGTCCACTTAGGAAGTGTCTGGCTGTCCCCCTAGGAAGTCTTTGATTGTCCACTTAGGAAGTGTCTGGCTGTCCCCCTAGGAAGTCTCTTAGTGTCCACTTAGGAAGTGTCTGGCTGATACCCTAGGAAGTGTCTGATTGTCCACTTAGGAAGTGTCTGGCTGACTCCCTAGGAAGTCTCTGATTGTCCACTTAGGAAGTGTCTGGCTGTCCCCCTAGGAAGTCTCTTAGTGTCCACTTAGGAAGTGTCTGGCTGATACCCTAGGAAGTGTCTGATTGTCCACTTAGGAAGTGTCTGGCTGTCCCCCTAGGAAGTCTCTTAGTGTCCACTTAGGAAGTGTCTGGCTGACACCCTAGGAAGTGTCTGATTGTCCACTTAGGAAGTGTCTGGCTGTCCCCCTAGGAAGTCTTTGATTGTCCACTTAGGAAGTGTCTGGCTGTCCCCCTAGGAAGTCTCTTAGTGTCCACTTAGGAAGTGTCTGGCTGACACCCTAGGAAGTCTCTGATTGTCCACTTAGGAAGTGTCTGGCTGACTCCCTAGGAAGTCTCTGATTGTCCACTTAGGAAGTGTCTGACTGTCCCCATAGGAAGTCTCTTAGTGTCCACTTATGAAGTGTCTGGCTGTCCCCATAGGAAGTCTCTCATTGTCCACTTAGTAAGTGTCTGGCTGACACCCTAGGAAGTCTCTGATTGTCCACTTAGGAAGTGTCTGACTGTCCCCATAGGAAGTCTCTTAGTGTCCACTTATGAAGTGTCTGGCTGTCCCCATAGGAAGTCTCTCATTGTCCACTTAGTAAGTGTCTGGCTGTCCCCCTAGGAAGTCTCTGATTGTCCACTTAGGAAGTGTCTGACTGTCCCCATAGGAAGTCTCTTAGTGTCCACTTATGAAGTGTCTGGCTGTCCCCATAGGAAGTCTCTCATTGTCCACTTAGTAAGTGTCTGGCTGACACCCTAGGAAGTCTCTGATTGTCCACTTAGGAAGTGTCTGACTGTCCCCATAGGAAGTCTCTTAGTGTCCACTTATGAAGTGTCTGGCTGACACCCTAGGAAGTCTCTGATTGTCCACTTAGGAAGTGTCTGGCTGTCCCCCTAGGAAGTCTCTTAGTGTCCACTTAGGAAGTGTTTGGCTGTTCCCCTAGGAAGTCTCTTAGTATCCACTTCGGAAGTGTTTGGCTGACACCCTAGGAAGTGTTTGATTGTCCACGTAGGAAGTGCCTAGCTGTCTATTTAGGAAGTCTCTTAGTGTCCACTTAGGAATTGTCTGGCTGTCTATTTAGGAAGTCTCTTAGTGTCCACTTAGGAATTGTCTGGCTGTCTATTTAGGAAGTCTCTTAGTATCCACTTAGGAAGTGTCTGGCTGACACCCTAGGAAGTGTTTGATTGTCCACTTAGGAAGTGCCTAGCTGTCTATTTAGGAAGTCTCTTAGTGTCCACTTAGGAATTGTCTGGCTGTCTATTTAGGAAGTCTCTTAGTATCCACTTAGGAAGTGTCTGGCTGACACCCTAGGAAGTGTTTGATTGTCCACTTAGGAAGTGCCTAGCTGTCTATTTAGGAAGTCTCTTAGTGTCCACTTAGGAATTGTCTGGCTGTCTATTTAGGAAGTCTCTTAGTATCCACTTAGGAAGTGTCTGGCTGACACCCTAGGAAGTGTTTGATTGTCCACTTAGGAAGTGCCTAGCTGTCTATTTAGGAAGTCTCTTAGTGTCCACTTAGGAATTGTCTGGCTGTCTATTTAGGAAGTCTCTTAGTATCCACTTAGGAAGTGTCTGGCTGACACCCTAGGAAGTGTTTGATTGTCCACTTAGGAAGTGCCTAGCTGTCTATTTAGGAAGTCTCTTAGTGTCCACTTAGGAATTGTCTGGCTGTCTATTTAGGAAGTCTCTTAGTATCCACTTAGGAAGTGTCTGGCTGACACCCTAGGAAGTCTCTCATTGTCCACTTAGTAAGTGTCTAGCTGACACCCTAGGAAGTCTTTGATTGTCCACTTAGGAAGTGCCTGACTGTCTATTTAGGAAGTCTCTGATTGTCCACTTAGGAAGTGTCTGGCTGACACCCTAGGAAGTCTCTGATTGTCCACTTATGAATCTTATATCTGTCCAATTAGAAAGTCTCAGACTGGTCTTAGCTTAAGAAATTTAGCGTTTTTTATTTTTAATGTAAATTTTAAGAATTTATAAACAAATATTTTGATATTTATTGTATATAGATGAACAAAATATTATATGTTGTCAGTGTTTAAATAATTTGTGTTTCTTTAAAAAGCAAAGCTACCCAAATGGATTAATGAAGAAATGTACAATGCATAAATTTGGTGTTTCACTGTTTACCCCAATTACAGTTTATTCGCAACATATAGTGACTATTATTGACAAATACTAGTGACATTTGCAATCATAGATACCCCAAGTGTTTTCGCGGTCGAAAGAGGCTTCCTTATTGGTGGTCACAACATTTGTCTGTGCATTACAACAATATTAAATCCAGCTGCATAAACGAAATACCTTATACATTAAAATTTTACAAACTACGGAATAAAGGACTGTACTGTATTATATATTTTTAACTCGTTGGTGACAAATACCCGGGTTTTAGATTAGGTTTAAGCCATTCAAAGGATTTGCTTCCCAAATTAAACAGTCTATAAAATGGCTTTTCGCTTCCAGGTCCGGATTTCAGAGTAAGTTATTGCGAAAATTTATAAAGGACCTTCTGTTTGAACAGAAGTATGCAGTTATTCTTTATCACATCCACGGCTTTATAGGTCAGGTATTAAGTTCTTTGATTTATCTTATCCAACTTAATATCATTACTCTTCCGCAGGCTATAAATTTAAATGGGTTCTGGAGATGTTCAAACGTAAATTTATTAGAATATCGCGACCGAAACCTTATTGAATTATCTCCACATATCGTTTACACTCTAAGTTGTAGAAATAATTAGAGCGTATCAAAATAATGTTTTGAGTAAAATAAACCTAATTGTTGTACCACATTTATGTCTTTGTAGGTAAAATACTGTAGTTAACTAGCTAAAATGGTGTAAATGGATCTCAGATTTAGGTTGTTGAGGCTACTGGTAATACCTTATGTAAATATTTTCTTCCGTAAATCCATTACTATTATTTTTGTAGTGTTTATAGTTGTGGTTGTTATTACTACGCCTCGGTAATTTTAAAGAATTCATCAGGAAACATTGTTGAGGATCAGGAGACTCTGAGAGACTTCAAGAGACACTAGAGAGACTTCTGGAGACACTTATGGGGCATCAAGTGTCACTGATGAGACATCAGGACACACTGATGGGACCTCAGGAGACTCTGAGAGACTTCAAGAGACACTAGAGAGACTTCTGGAGACACTTATGGGGCATCAAGTGTCACTGATGAGACATCAGGAGACACTGATGAGACCTCAGGAGATCCTGGTGAGACATCAGGAGACTCTGATGAGATATTGACATGAATGTGAGAGAGAGAGAGAGAGAGAGAGAGAGAGAGAGAGAGAGAGAGAGAGAGAGAGAGAGAGAGGAGCCCAAAGTTCACCTATAAAGACCGAATATCAAGATTTCACATAAAACGATATTTAATCTCTAAAAGAGTGTAAATAATTTTAATTAGGTCTATATTCATCGTAATTTGGATTATGAAACTTTTAATAGAACCTGGTGTTTATCTATTTATTATCTGTAAATAACTTTGCTAATTTTCTATTTATATTTTCATAATTTTGTTTCTTGCACTGTTTACCCCATGCCTTATGTTATTTGCCTGTTTACGGTTATTCACTTTGTGCAAGGACCGTGATGGATTCATGTGCTGTCTTGTTACTAACCCCAGGCTAAACATGAATATATTAGCATGACTCCGGCCCAAATACCTCTCATTACTTGCACTCACAATGCTACGTCTACCTCATTACTCCTATAGTCCTAACCACTTAGCCACCTAGCCACGAATATAGCATTACAGCATCCAAACATTTATTGGAGAGATATTGTTGTTTTGAACTAGCTCACAATCTCAGCTTATTATCATAAATAAATATAATATTGTTATTGCATCTTATGGTACCAGGTACAACACATTAGATATAAGTTGCAATGTACTAACAACACATCACCAACCACAATACAAACACAATAGCATAAAAATAAGTAGATTTTTTTGAATTCCTTCTATTAGTACACACTCTTCTTATATATATATATATATATATATATATATATATATATATATATATATATATAGTTAAAATTTTCAATCGTTAATAAAATACTTTTTATTCATCCTTCAAATTTATATACATTTTTTAAAACTTGTATTGGATGACACTTGTTGTTTTTTCCATTATTAAGTCAATAAATAAATTTAATGAAATAGTTTTAGTTTTACATGGAAGAAAAACGTTTCACAAAAGGGGCAAGTTATGCAATATAGTTGTTTCGTTCCATTTGGCTTAAAACAGTTGATAAAATATGATTTAATAAAATAGCTGATTTTATGTTAAAGGATATGTGGTAGAACAGCTGTTTTAATGTATGGGCTATGTTACTTTATTTATAATAATTGTAATTAATTAATAAAAAGTAACTAAAATAAAATTTTTGTTTTGACCTTTGTAGGATGTAGGAATTTACATTAAAATAATTTGTTTATATTCACTTGCTTACTTTGGAATAAGTACTTTAAAGTTATTTTATTCTGTATGTTTGCTTGTATTATTCACATCATTATTTTAAAAGCAAAATAATATCCAATATTTCAGGTATTAATGTTCGGTTATTTGTTTTACTTAATATTATTTAAATTCCATTAAGAATAAACCTGGCTGTTAACTTGAAGTGAGCATATAGCCTGAACCATTGCCCATGGATATATAAGGTTTTGTTGTAGGGCTGAATGGAATAAATCCAAGTTAAAGGATACACACAGAAGTCTTGAATAGGTTTCCTGTACATTAGAAGTATTTCCTAGTTTCACACTCAGCCAATTACATGAAAATGCACTTCTGTTGTAGTGTACAGACTTCTCTTAGGGTTTCATTCAATATATCTAGCTTTAAGGTACTTCAGCAAGGTAAATGTCTAGAACGAGACTTTCCTTTAGCTTTAATTTAAACCTCTATGATAAAATCTTGTATTCACGTAGGAAAAGTGTTTGCTATTATATTGTCTAATTTAAAAGTAGGTTTTCATTGGAAAAATAATTTGTATTTTATCCTTATACACGTTATAACATCTTTATGTACATGTTATTTACAGCTTCGGGAATTTCTTATGTTAGTGTGTTAGTTAATGTAAACATTAAAAAAACTTTATTTATTTTGTTTTTATATTCTCAAACTATTTAATTTATTACCAACCATTTAATTTTAAAATAACAATAATGAACTGAGCCAAAGCCTATTATAAAAATATAACGTTTTCAAACGCGTTTCGATAAGAAGGTAATCTTTAATAGCTACTGCAACTGTTCCAGAAACTTAAATTTTATTGTTATATTTAAAACAATAGCAATTAAGTATTAAAATTAAAAATCTCTCATAATTTGTATCTTCTAAATTGATATTTTATCTAATCAATAAATCTATTTTTTTAAATCTGGTAATCATTGGCAAGCATAAGTTTACTGATTTTTTAAAAAACAAGTAATATAAAAAAACCAAAGTCAATTCTTACGTAGAGGCAACAAAGACAAACCTTATTTCAGTTACTTTTTATTGAATAATTACAATTAATATAAATAAAGTAGCATAACCTATGCGTTAACCCTATAACATAAAACCAGCTGTTTTATGAAATCATAAATTATCACTTATTTCAATCCAAATGGGACGAAATAACTATATTGCATACCTTGCCCCTTTTTGGGAGTTTTCTCCCATATATAACTTAAATTAATTAAAATATTATTTGAAAAAAACTTTATTAAAATCCACAAGTTTAAAAAGATGTATTTGAACTTGAGAGGATGAATAAAAAGTATTGTATTAACGATTGAAAATTTGTGTAAGATATGTATAGGGAGAGTGTGATCTAACAGAAGGAATCGAAAAACTTACATCCTTTGTTGTATAAAGTTCACATGAGCAATGAAACAATGTATAAAGTTACCTTGAGAATTAAAATTTGAATTTAACACACATTTAACAATACTTTTAACATACAACAAACTAAATATAATCAAGATATTTTTCAATAAACACAGATAAGTTTTAATACACTACGGTAGATCCACGATACAATAGAACAAACTGTTCCGAACGTTTGTGGTTCAATATGAAGTTTATTGCCGAAATAACTATTTTCGATTTAGTTACTATAATATCTTGTTTAATTTTATAAATTAATTGTCAAGATAAAATAATTTCGAATAATGTGGAACAAAATCCAAAGTGACTCACAAGAGAAAGTAACTTTTAACTTTATGTTTTAAGATATGCCGGCACAATTTGCATTAAATAAGATGTAAACGCCTAAGGGAATTTAAGCGAAACGGGAAGACGAGTCTTATTGCAGGAAGTCATTGCTGGCTAGGAATGTACGAATTTAAATAACTACAAGGGAACCATATAATATTTAATTATTTTATTACAATTTCTTTATAAATATTCGAACAAGAAAGTTCTAGAAGTACGAGTTGGTTGAAAATTTTTCACGAAATATTGAACCTCTACAATCTCCACAAACGCACCAAACAACTTCTGGTGGGGGCTTTGTAAAGGTAATACAACTTCTGACATCGAACACTTTTGCTTCTCTTCATTAATTACCAACAAATGAAGCCCTATAAGCGACATGGGTCCTACCACTGATTAATTAACTCTTATATCATCGGTCGTTATCGAGGCAGTTACACGATGTAATCATTTAGCTTTATACTTTGTGGAGGTTTGTTTAAAATAGCCACTACTCACAACGTGTAACAGAGTCTCAGACGCATGGCAAAACTTTACAAACGCAACAAACAAAGCATAAAAAGGTACATCATGAAACTACAAATAACAATTATATTGGCAACTTACTTTTAGCGGTATATGGTTCATGCAGAGATATAAGGGGAGAGAGAGAGAGAGAGAGAGAGAGAGAGAGAGAGAGAGAGAGAGAGAGAGAGAATGAGGGAGAAAGAGAAGGCTAGAGAATGAGAGAGAGCAAAAGAAAGAGATAGAGAATGATAGAGAGAAAAAAAGGTAAGAGTGAGAGAGATAAAAAGAAAGAGAAAGAAAGGGAAGAGATAGGGCTAGCGTTAGGTCACAGTATTAAAGGAAGGTAATAATAACAGCAGTAAACATCAGCTGATCATTATTTAGCTCGTACACATTTGCACTACAAGCCGGTATAGCCATTTGGATAATCAAATCAGTTCCTTCAAATTACACTCATCTTATTTCAGTTCATTGAAATAAAGAAAGCAGTGTGAATTCTATTGATAAAGGATGTTTTATTAGGATACATATTGACGGTGACAATATTGATTTGATTAATATTATTTTGATGCAGCTAGAAGTTTATTGTTTTAGTTGCTTGAGTTAGAATTATTTTCTTGTGCTGATATTTTAAAGATATTATCTAATAATGAATTACAAGAGCATTCTTTTAAACTAATATCAGTTATTTTAACATATTTATATGTAATATTCTTAAACGATTAATAATTTTATAAACGCATGTGCAAATATTTTCTCGGAAACTACTCTAAGGATTTTAACCAAGATTAGTATATAGAGGGTTTTTAACCTCAGTAATCCAATGGGCTACGTGAAAATTTTCTGAAAATTTGTCATCATTAGGTTTTCATCAATTTATATGTGTATAGACCTATTTGTAATTTTTTCTGAAAAACTACTTCAGGGATTTTCACTAATATTGGTGTATAGGAGGATTTTAACCTCAGGAATTCAATGGGCTACGTGAAAATTTTCTGAAAATTTGTCATCATTAGGTTTTCATCAATTTATATGTGTATAGACCTATTTGTAATTTTTTCTGAAAAACTACTTCAGGGATTTTCACTAATATTGGTGTATAGGAGGATTTTAACCTCAGGAATTCAATGGGCTACGTGAAAATTTTCTGAAAATTTGTCATCATTAGGTTTTCATCAATTTATATGTGTATAGACCTATTTGTAATTTTTTCTGAAAAACTACTTCAGGGATTTTCACTAATATTGGTGTATAGGTGGTTTTAACCTCAGAAATCCAATGAAAGTGAAATCAGATATCAGGCAAGTGAAACATTTTGAAATGGTTGTCATCAAACTTTCGAAAATTGTTCATCGTTGGAAACTACCCTAAGTATTTTCACAAAAATTGTTATATTGTAGGTTAACCTCAGCAATCCAATGAGCCAAGTGAGAATTGTCTGAAAAATTATTATCAAGTTATTCGGGGTTAACCTCAGGAACCCAATGGGCTAAGTGACATTTTTCTAAAAAACCGTTGTCATAAATTTTTCAAAAATTTTTAAGAAGTTCATATTTCCATATTTGCAAAGGGTTAAGATTTTATTTTAAGAATTTATTATTATGAGTAAATTTTTAATAAGGTATTTTTATTCAAGTAATAAAAAGTTGGCAACTAATAACTCTAAAGAAGTTCGCTAAGATATGCTGCTCAGCCATACGACTTAATCCCACAACAAGTAACGAAATAAGTGCGTGAGTGTGTGCAAGCGTGCGTGCGTAAGCGCGTGTGATTAAGTGTGTGTGCGAATTCATTATTAGAATTATTTGTTTTATGTAAAGTCTGTGTACAAAATCAACGAAGCTATGCATATTTGTTGGCAGCTACGTTCTGTAAACTGTAAGCAACATCGACTTCATTACACTTTAACTTCCCTATTGCTTTGCATTATTTCCTTCCTTAAAACATTCTTTTTAATAAATAAACCTCGTTGTCTGGGAGAGTTTTAAAGAAAGCGAAAGGTTTTCCCCTCTTGTTTTCTTGTGTTTACAGCCAAAACTTGTGGATAATTAAATTAGGTTTTTGTTTATCAACAAGTAAAAGCTTTGTAAAAACATGTATTTTAAATTACCGATAATTTGTTTTGCCTTAACGATGGATTAAACACAACTTTGTAAGGTTACAAAAGTGAGCTGCTTTTAAGGAAATACTTCATGGTATAGAGGCAGCAGACAACTTTGAAAAGGGGCTTAGTTGAGTCAAAAAAAAAACAACAAACCAAAATATCTAAAATGTTGAATTTCAGAAAATACAGTAAAAGGGTTCCTAAATTTCTGTAAAATCTGAACAATGACAAGGAAATCCGAGCTTGGAAGTGAATGGTAGACAGTGGAAAGACACATGCTATCCATTACGAGTAGCAAACTCTTTGTCTACATTCTACGCGTAGGAGATCGATAGGAAGTATCCAGAAGTGGTGGGATAACTTTAGAATCGTAAATGTGTATATCTTCATAATTGGAGAAATGTTTATAAAAATTGAAATCGACCGACCCATCGCAGTACATTAAGCACTTGTTAGAAACTGCGAAAAATGCCTCATCAAACTTACAAATAATGGGTAGGATAGGGTACCATTAAAGTAGGGCTGAAGTGATTTCGATCCACAAGGGAGGAAAGCCACGAATCAACCTCAGTAGTTAGTCCAGTATCACTCACCAACTCTCCAATTTGGCAGAAAAGATGGTCAAACCAAGATCTCGTATCCTTTTGAAAGCTGATGGAGCAATCAACGACAGGCATGCCGGTTTTGTCCACATCGATCGACCATCCACCAAACTGTCAAGCGTACACAGACAGCAAAGAACGGGTACCACTACAAGCAGTCCACTATAACCGTCCTAATAGATTTCAAATCATCATGGACAAAGTATGGAGATATCTTCTTGCATGTTGAAGGAACAGGGTTAAACAGTTATTACCCTTTATATCCCGTATGTTCAAGTAGATAGAACATATTTCCCCGCAGCGTCGCAATAATATTAATAATAAGGAAAAAAGGAAACGATAGCTCAAAGTACGGTCTTTTCTCAGCCGCCTTCTGACCAATGTCATGACACATCTGACGACATCATTTAAAAACCAGAATTATAGTTTTTCAACATCTATTTAATAAAAATAAATATTGTAGGAATGTAACATATTTTTTAAAGAAATAGAAAAAAAGTAGAAGGACTAATGCATAGGATATATCCACACTAGCGGAATTGCCGTCTATATTAGTAACACGAATGTGTATATAATATATATTTTGTTTACATATTATTTTTCACATTGTATTTTATATAGAACATGATAGGCCTGAATGTCCTATATCATCTAACAGTGGACGTTTCATCCGTTCCTCAGTTTATATTAACAGTCCTTTACTACCCTTTGTAGGCATTGATTATCATAATAGTTGATCGCTATAAAACGCAAGCAATCCTCAATAGTCTGAACTTTTTTATTCTTTATGTAAATGTGTTATTACATTAAATGGATAGATTTTATTACCGTGTAGTGGAACTAGATTGGACGATTGCAGACAGCGCCGAGCCAATATTATTCAAGCAATTTACAACAATTACAAGAAGTGCTGCAGTGTAGAATTGCTTTCATTAACGTGCTAAGCTTTGTTCTTAATAAAATTCTGTTTGCTGTTCTTAAGAGGCGCTAGTTGTAAAACTTTATCAAACATAATTTATTTCTGTTTTATTTCGAGAAAAGTAAAATTACAAAATGGGGTATTAAGTATTACACTTAGAATTTTGACGAAATTTCTAGCAAAACTATATTTCTACAGGTTATCATTATCATATAGCAAAGATTTTACAGTAAAGTAACTAGTCGAGTACTTACGCACTAAGCATGGTTTTATTGCAAGTAACTGTCGTTAAAAATAATTACAAGAACTCATACTTTAATGAGGTCTCACTGTAGTCGAAACATGCCAGGTGTAAATGGAATTCAAATCTAAGACAAATATTCTTCCTAATACAATTACTAATAACTTTAAAATATTTATGCACGAGTTTTACACTTGGAAATACAATAATTATGCATACATACGTTAATAGAGTGGCAATGTCTTGTATATAAAGTTCCTATACCTCACGCAACGGTTTTCAGTTCATTCATTTTAAAGTTGTTCTTAGATTTTATAAAAAATATTTAGCGACGAATGAATGAAGTAAAAGTGTTAATATTAAAGTTGAAATATTAAAAACTAAAAAAAAAAAATAATTTTTAGTAAGTAGAACAAACCACTAATAATATAACCACATCCATTCTAAGATTGCGAAAACACCTCTAAAGAAAGAAACGACAAGTTATGACGTGGCAATGAAAGTGAGGAATATTTAACAGAACTATATGGATATAGGAAAACTGATGATAAAATGTAATAAATACATCTAAAGTGAGAAAACAAAACTTAATAGAAAATGACATCGTTACCCTAAGTTAAACTATTAAACTTTCTGTGAACTTTAATTTTTACCTCATCTACATGTTATGAAGCAAACATAAATCGTCCAGACAATATTCCCACTGAGGTACCTATAGACTGTGTTATAGGAAATCGAAGTAACATCAAAAACCAAATCCAGAAGTCTAAGCTAATACACAAACTCCTCTCGCACACACACACACCCACACACACACACACCCACACCCACCCACACACACACACACACACACACACACACACACACACACACACCCACACCCACCCACACACACACACACACATACACACTCACACACACACACCCACACACCCACCCACACACACACACACACACACACACACACACACCCACACCCACACACACACACACACACACACACACACACACACACACACACACACACACACACACACACACACACACACACACACACACACACACACACACACACACACACACACACACACACACACACACACACATCTTTAATTGTGGTAGAACTTGTAAAAATGAACCTATATTATTAAAATTAAGCCTATGGTACAGATAAATGCGTTTAAACTATCAATTATCTTGTTAATCCTTTTGTTTAAATTCCTAAACATTTTATCAACATAAACGTTGAATATCTCGACATCATAGTTTATAGATTTTGTATAAAAAATGAAACAAAGTTTGTGCATATTTAAATAAAGTTTTACTGTAGACGTTTCTCCGTTCATCAATTCCACGTAAAATGAAACAACGGTACTTCTCTGTTACTTCTATTTACATTTAAATGAAACTTTTTTTTAACAAAACGTTTCTTTTTATTTCAAATACGTATTCAATATTTATTAATTAATTAATAATGTACTTTGCAGAAACATTAATCCTGCTTTTATTCTACTTGTAGAAGTCAAGGCATGATATTTTATTTAATTTGTTACTATTTCGAACTTTAGTGATCGATTGTTTTTAATAACAGTTGACACACACCGCCGTAGCAGGAATAAATAGCGAGATTATTACTATTCAAAATAGAATTAGAATATTCCCCTCATTTGTTAGGAATTTTGACAAGTATTCTTCTTCGGGCCGAGGACGGTGTCCTTATTTACTATTTATTTAAAAATATAATAGATTTAAATTATGTATCTGTTGCTGGTAGTTTATATATTAGGTTACCTCTGGTGTTCACTGGTTTCCTTGGGAAGCAGGATGCTGATCTGAAATCAGTCACCTGCAGTCACCAGCTAAATCTTGAAGAAACCATTTTGTTCGACTCTTTCTCTCTCTCTATCCGACAATAACTTTTTCTGTAAGAGAATTCATGTTTGTCGCAATCAGCTGTTTATATTTGGTTCGCTCCTGCGTGCTGGTCTCCTGTGACAACCATTGGAACTATTAATTATCTTTCCTTTACTTTATCGGGGTTTAGCTGTAAAGTATAAACGGAGTTTTACATTCATAACATGGAGAGCGTTCTATAAATACATTAAAGATATATTTGCCTTAAAACTTAGAAATCAAATTTGTGCAAGAATTGAACATAAAACCAACACACACACACACGCGCGCGCGCACACACACACACACAGACACATTTATATACATATAACGCTGAAATTTGAAAATGATTTGATTAAAACCTTGAAAGCAACACAATTTCCAAAGTTTTGAATACCTACAATAATATTCTTATTTAAAATCATAAATTAAATTACGTTTAAAATGACGTTTACACTACAAACGATAAATTTTACGATGGAAAATAAATTTGTTTATAAACATACCACTGGAAATTCACCTGTTTCACAAAAGCGCAAAGTGGTTTAAATGAAGGAAATTGTATTTTATTTTTATTTCATGTCATTTTGTATTGCAAGTTATCTCTAACGAACCAGCATGTCTAGTTTGTTGACATTTCTGTGCCCGCTTGATTCAGAATGATTCAATAAAACCACTTGAGCCGTATTGCTTAAAGGGATATGACGTTTAAATTCATAAACAAATTGTATGGAATTCACGGGGTTTAACTGTCAGTCATTTAATACGACTCTATGGAAATGTGGGAAATGGATTTTGTCTGTATATTTCATCGAGTTTGCGGTAATGTTGACGCAATTGTTTATAAACGTTATAAATCTTCTAAATACACACAAACACGCGCGCTCGAGCGCGCGGACACACACACACACACACACTCACACACACACACACACACACACACACACACACACACACACACACACACACACACACACACACACACACACACACACACATATATATATATATATATATAGTTTTTATCGTTGATCACTACACGCTCCGTAAAGGAAAATATTTACCATAAAATAACTGAAAGATTTACGTTTATCATTACTGGTATGATAGCAAAGCTGCTACGACGAGGATGAGCAAGCACTGGCTACGACTTTAGTTTCAGCAAAAAGTAAGTTGGCGACAGACATATTTAGGAGATACTTTGCGACAACTTTCTTCATATAAAAGTTATATTTCCCCGTTTCCCTACCACCCCATAAACCTTTATAGTATAATCAAGGTTTAATTAATAAACTTTATATTGTTAATAATTTATAGTTTATTATAAAGAAGGGAAACAAACATTTTTCAAGTTATACCGGTTTTTTGGATATTCATCTAGTATTAGGTCTGCTTGTTGAAATCAGAGTTCACAGCAATCTATATGCTAATGGTTTTTTTTTAAATGACGGTTTGTGGTAATGACAATAAATTATTTTTTAAATATCTACATATATATATATATATATATATATATATATATATGTGTGTGTGTGTGTGTGTTGCGGCGGGCAATATTCTCTTGGAATACATGCCGCAAAAATAAAATATGTAAAACATAAAGAGGCTAAAGTTTATGTAAGTAAAACAAACCAAGCCACCGTGGGAAGGGTTTGTAACTTAAGTTTAAGGCAGTTTGCAAGGGGAAGATGGTCAAAATTGGCCTAGAATTACCATCGACATTTCCAGAGATAAAGCAAGACGAGAAAAATCAAAAATAAAGAATAGTAAAATTCCATCAGAAGCACCCTTAAGGAGTTATACGGCTTGATCGAAAAAATGGATTAAATCGATCGGTCTATCATTTTTGCGAGCCGTTACACCAAAGTACAAAAGATGTGCGCGAGTCGATCAGGCGACATCAAGTTAAGCTCCCGATTGGTTGTCAACCCGTGGGAACGGTCTGCAAGTGGGGGTGTTTGCCCGGGGATTGAGCAGGCCTTGCGTCTGTTGGAGCCCCAGCTAAACCAGGACTCTCGAAGGGGAAGGTCGGTGTCGGGCGTAGCTCCGGTAAGACAATGAACAATAGTTTTATTACCGTAAATAGTTCAAAAACTATGAGTGGCTAGAGACAGTTCGTTTCGTTGAGATGTCGTGACGCTGTATTTCGTAATGGGGCCCCTTTCGCATTTCAAGATCGCAGCGAAAGGGGTTTTCCCATAAATTTTCCATCAAATTATGTGCGAGTGTCGTTAAATGTGTGTGTTGCAGCCTTGATAGAAAGACAAGGCGATGTGAACAGTGTAACCTAGCAAACAGTTTAAAAGTGTGAGTCTAAATTTCTAACAAAATTTAACTAAATTGATAAACGTTTTTAAAAGATTTTTCTTTTTTATTTTCTGTATTAAGAGATGCCCAAGAACAGTGTTAAAAGAAGGGCTTAAAGCTAAAATTTTACTAGTAACCGTTGACTTTTAAAAGAGGTGCGAATAGCATCGAAGAAAGAAGATGGAAGGATTCAACCAAAGGGTGAAGCGAGCGGATCTACCCGAGGCCTAGAAAACACACAAAGGGATGGAGGATTTCAAAGATGGCGGCAACGCGTGGGACGCATCCAGGTATTCTTCCGTGGGAACAAAGCACCAGCCACGCCGGATTTTCCCCACCCCGTTGGAGGACAATGGGAGAGACGGAGAAGAGAGGGAGAAGATAGGCAAGCCATGCTTTGTGTGAAATCAGGTCAGATCTAAACTGTTTTCCTTTTGCAAATTAAAATTTTAATTTGAAGAATTTTTCTAAATTGGGAAAATGTTACAAAATTTAAATAAATTTTCAAATCATTAACAGTAAACTTTAAATTTTACAAGTAAATGCTGGTGGCTTTGTTTTAAAGAGTGGGGGGTTTCAAGATGGCGATGCCATTAATGCAGAATTTATGTTGTATTTTATGTATGTAAGGAAAATAGAAATTGTAGATTAGAACTTATGTAAAGGGAAAGGGTTTTTAAATAAGCAAATCGAATAAAAAGGATTTAAATTAATTAAAGAGTTTAAAATGTTATGAAAGAGTAAAGAAATTAAATAAAAGATGTGATGAAATGAAGTTAAATATAATTCGCTAAAAGTAAATATCCAAGATGGCGGACAAAAAGCCATTGTTTTACAACAGCTGATTGGAAGGCTATGCTTTAGTTTCAGGTGCTCCTATAACAGGAGTGTTATTTCATAAAATTAAATTAAACTAAATTGGTAATTTATTTAGAAGAAGTCATTACTACACTTTTCCATGAAACAAATTGACATAAATTGTTTTCATTTAAAATAAACAAGGGTTCTAACAAATTGAAGCTTTTTAAATGTAAACGTTTGATTTTATTTAGAAAAGGGTGAAATTATATATGTGTATAAAATAAATTAAATCAAACCAAGGTTTGAGTAAGAATAAAGGGACATGATTTTAATATGGGTAGATTTTAAATTTTTAAAAGGTACAATAAAAGGGTTAAATTAAACAAGAAATTTTAAATTTGTAAGTGGGTCTAGCTAACCAATTTTAATATGTTAATATAAGTTTTCTTTTTTGGATTATAAGTATATATATATTGTTTATTTCATGATTTATGTGTATTTAAAATAATATCTTGATGGTAGAATAACTTAGAAAGAAAATTGAAATTTTTGCAAATTGGTTTAAAAATGTAAGTTCTAAAATAAAGGCAAATGGGCTTGTAGCCATTTAGCAATGGTATACAAAATTTATTAAATATCAATTTCCTTCAGAAATTGCATTGATGAATTTTAAATAAATTTTAATTAAATTTCAGTATTTAAAATTTTAATGAAGAAAGGGTTAACCAAATGATAATCAAAGGGTTAAATATTTTCTAATCAAAGGGTTAAATGAATTTAAATAAATTTGTAGATTTTGTAAATGAGTGAAGATATGTTTGAAAAAGGTTTAAATAAGTTTCAGTAAACTTTTTGAATTAAAATATGTAGTTAAATATTATAATTCCAATATGGGAAGGTGTTTGGATTTTTTCAGCAGATGTTTTAAAAGTTTTTATAAATTATTATTTGATGTTCAGTAAATATTTTGATACTCTTGTAGGAGATATGGCTATATGTTTTATATGTAATTTTTGTTTCAGTATGTACTTCATAATGGGTTTTTATATAATTTGATATGTTTTAAAAATTGTTTTTAGGTTGTTGGTAAAATTGTTTGAAATTTTACCTGCTAAAGTAAATAGAATTTGAATTTTAAATTGCTCATTTTAAATTGAGAAAGATATAGAAAAAATCTTATCATTTAAATGGCTATGTAAAATATGGCCATAAATAAAGTAGTGTGTTTAGAAAGTTTAAATAAATAGAACAAAATGTGAAAAGTAGGGATCTTTCGGAGTGTGTTGAAAAGTAAGGCTTTGCTTGAATCAACGAATATTTGTAATTTGTAACAATTAAAATTGTCAGTAAAAAGTTAAGTAAACAAAACCATATATTGACGTTTAAAATCGTAAGGTTGAGAACCTGGGAAAATAAAATAAAATTAGGACAAGTGGTAAAGGGTTATATTTTCGACAAGTAAGATTGACCGTCAAGTAGAGCAAAGTTTTACGCTTTGGCATACTCTGATTGAAAGGAGATTAAAATCGTAAATTCTTAATTTAAATTTTAAATGTCAACTAATATAAGCAGTATGGTTTCTTAACTGTGTTAAGAACCAACACAAAGGATATAAATTTTTAAGTCAAATAAATTGCAGACTGTGCATTGTAATAGTAAATTTTAAATTTTTTAAAAATTAAAAAATAAAGATTTTTTAACTAACTTGCAAACAAACTGAGTATTATTTTAAACAAGTTTCTTACACTCTCCTACAGTTGAGATGGTCATTTCGCCGATTAGATGTCTTTCAAAAGAACCCATCCCCCGGGACGACTTACCCGCTAAGGGTAGAATCCGCAGCAAGTTAGGTTTTTTCTTTTTTAAGTCCAGTGACTTGTTCTCTGGCAGATTTTGGCGAGCATTGCACAGCGTTCGTGGTTTCGGCTGCGAGCGGCTCGTTTCAAAATTCTTGCTCTGCAACGGGCGTCGGTTTGGTGGGCGGGCTTGCGCGCGCGTGCTGGTCAACGACGGAAGGGTTGACGGCATGGTGCGTAGGTTGGCTCGGTCCGTTGCAGTGTGTGTGTGTGTGTGTGTGTGTGTGTGTGTGTGTGTGTGTGCGCTTTCTATACTTTTTTCAACCTTCTCCAATAACTATTATAAAGTTTTCCCTGTCCATCCAGTAATCCTGTTCCAGGCCTCACTCTTCCATCTCGTTGTTCATTTCTTCCATCCAGCTTCCTCTTGGACGTTTCCCCTAAGGTTTCCATCTCAACAACTATTGTGGCCACATCCTTCCCCTCATCCACTATACATGGCCGTACCATGTTCACTGTTTATATTCTCCGTTATTGCGCATAGAGCTCCAATATTGTTCTTGTGTTAACGTTTGATACCCTTTCAAGCCACGACTTTATTACAAATCTCCGACAAAATTCCATCTCAACCGCATTTTGTAATTTTTTAAATCTTTGCTATACTTTACACTCACGTCCGTACGTTAAAAACTTTTAATAATAAGTTTATATGTTCTTTTATTGTTTTATTTTTAGATATCACATTATACAATATTATTAAACAAACGAAAATGTTTTCTTGCAATAAAAATATTGGAGAAAACCTCAAAATATAACTAATAATCAAAGTTATTTAATATTAAGCACGTATTTACTTTTTCATGATCTTGTCATCATCATCAGAGAGTCCTATTACAATCTAGAGTACAAAAAAGTAGAAACTAAACTTCTAGTTTTGTTTAGTCGAGACTTTTAGTAGAGTCTAGTTTGTAATTTATTGCTTTCTAGATTGTCAAATTGTAATAATACCCTCTGATGATGATGAAATGGTCATCGAAATGTACATAAGGGGTTAGTCTTAGATAACTTGTATTATCAGTTATTTTTGTGGTATTGGGGTTGTTTCCAATATTTGTATTGTAATATATTGTACTACTGTGCTCTTAATATTGTATAAAATATTTTATATTTTACTACTTTTGATCATTGGTAATGAAATGAAATCCTGAATAAGACTTCAACCCCACCTAATATCTTCTTATACTTGTACTTTAAACTTGCACACAAACGACCGCTAGTCTGAGTAAGACAGATGTCGCTATGTGCGCGGGAAGATGCGGAAAGGTGATTACAGAGCGCCCTATACATCAACCCAACTTTAGCCGCGCCATTCGTCTTTCTTATTTGCTATGAGCGGCTCAATCTGAAAATGTTTTAGATAAATGTATTTTGCGGATTCGTCCCAGTTTATGAAACGACACAGCTTCCTACAGTTCCTTGCAGTTTCGAAATTAGGTTGAAAACTAAGTTATTAATCACTGTAATAATTACAGTGTTATGAGATAATTATTATTTCTGAAATGTTTTTCAAAATGTTTACCTGAATGCAAGACTGTTCATTAAATATTTTTCTTTAAAATATATTTAGTCATAATTTTATCTTCAACAAAGTGATCTATTTTAAAATTATACTTTTAATTGAAACATTTGGGACAATTAGAAAATATGAAGTTTAACGACATTAGTTAAAGCTTAGAAGCGCGTTGAAAACAAATGAGAATTCCGTAAAAATTAGGAATTTCTTTTATGCATAAAAGAATATTGTATTTTAATAGTTCCATTTCTACCTCCTCTTATAATGAAATATTAAAACGCTGTAATAATTTAGAATACAGATTATTATATGTTACTAGGGGCTCGTAGCAATTGCTGCTTCTTATATATTACAATAAAATGAAATAAAATATTCACTTTTAAATACTTTTTAATAGTTTCAGTATTTTATTAATAATGCCATTCAAATACCAACAAATGCTAGAAGCACAATATTATTTTAACAATGTTTTTGTGTAACTGTTTTCATTATTGTTTATTTTCTCTTGTATGTTTTCGGTTTTCTATTCGAATCTAAATATCTCGAGGCACTTTTGCTCTACTAATAGCTGCATGTAATTGTCCATTACTGAATACCATGTTTCCCAGATAGATTCCAAATTTTTTAAAGGCTTGCTTTTGAGCTTTGATTGAGGTCATTGCGAAGGTTAGCCTTATTGGAAATTGAGTCCTAACGAATGAAAAAGACATATTTTTATTTGTTGTTATTAGTTTTATTCTTTTAAGAAATATTGCATGGCCTTTGTTTTTGCCAGTAACTATTTCCAAGTATAATGGTTTCCTCAACATAGCTATCCCAATTAGTCTTGCTTAAATCCTTATTTTTAAGTTGTGTGGAGGTATTCTATTTGGGGGTATTGAATTTATGCCAACACTATACTGAATCATGTAGCTTTCATGGTCTAGAGGGTGCTTATAGTTGTGAATATGTTCAACAGGCCCCCCTTCTGCAATGTAACACTCCTCTCCACCACCATTCCTAAATAGTTGTCTACGAAATCGCGGTCTTTCTCCATTTTGATTCATTTCAACAGTTTTACTTGAGCAGAACACTAAAATTAATAAAATTTAACAATAAATTAATAAAGTTCTTGTAATTTATCTTTAACCATTATTTGTACAAATAATTTTATACAAACTCGCGTACTTCCTCTATTAAAAAGTCTTAAAAGTAGCAGATCATTAAAAATAATATAAATAAACAACCAAATTCACATCGGCTGTTTACATCACAAGATTAATCACCATCTGCCATATAAGGCCTACTTATTAATTAACTCACTTTATTGATTCAATCATAGTGAAGCCCAGATAATGTTTGACACATCTGATATTTAAGTTTTAAAATGAATCTATTTAAGCTATCTTATCTTGTTCCTTGCTTGAGAAATTTAATCTGGACCGACCCCTTTCCGAAATATATATATATATATATATATATATATATATATATATATATATGTATGTATAATAAATTAAAAATATTTCAAAAACAAGAATACTTTTAATGAATACATTTATTCAAAGCTTTTCGCCGATAAAATAGTACCAGCATCTTCAGGAAAATAATTATCTAATAAAAAAAAAAAAGGTTTTACTTTTTAAACTTGTAGTAGATTACACTCGATGCTAATACAGTTTTTCAAATACTATTTCATTAGCTTAAATAATTAATTGAATAGTTTTAGTTATCTATGGGAGAAAAACGTTTCAAGGGGCAAAGTATGCAATATAGCTACTCTTTCTCATATGACTAAAATAAGTGATACGATTTCATAAAACAGCTGTTATTATGTAATAGGTTATGTAATAGGTTATGTAATAGAACGGCTGTTTTAACGCATAGGTTATGATACTTTATTTATAGTAATTGTAATTATTTAATACAAAGTAACGAAAATATATTATGTTTTTTTGACCTAAGTAGGAATTTATTATAATTTTTATTAATACTTTTTAAAAATATGTTTTCTTTGGAAAACCTGACACAAATGTTCAAGAGATCTTTCCTTAACACTTCAGCTTTTTTAAAATACTTCCTTAATACTTTCTAGTTGGTACTGAAGACAGTTTATAGACAAGTTGAGTCTTACAAACTTCACAATTTTGGTTGTCTGTGTAGAAGCTGGTAATTGACCAGTTTTGAAACATAATTACTTAACTTTATTAATTTTTATAATTAAACTATTGTTGTGTTTAAATGTGATATTTATTTGGCACTGATGCAATGACATATGATTAGAGTGGCAATAATCCACTTACGTTACAATGCTTACAATAATGATATTATGTATTGTGGTATTGTTTTGTTTTCAGATATCATTTTAAACATTATTGTTAAATAAATTAAAATAATTCAATACATATATATAATAAGACATAGCTAATAAGGCAAATCTGAGATTATTGAGTCCAGTGGCATTTGTTTGGCCACTCACGCAATAACATATGTTTAGATTTATGATGATAATAATTTAAATAAGCGTAATAACAGCTATTCGTAGAATGCTTTTTTTACTTATTTAATTCAGGAGAAATGTTCAAATTGTAAATGATGGTTTATATATATAAACTATCAATACTTGTTGAATCACTGTGTAACACTAATAGATGATATCAAAGTTATTTTATTATTCAGTGCCCTTTGTTATTTTCTTGTGTTGTTCAATCTACAATGAATCGGTACATAGCTTGAGTTCTATTAAAAGGCGGTATTGTTTGAAGACAAAAGATTTCTATTCTTCACCTTTTGTGTGAAATAATTAAAATTAATATAATAGATAAAGGCGCACCTTGTCTAGAGTGGCACCAAGACTGGAGCTGGAAACCCTCCCCTCCTCCCTGATCTCTCCCTCCCCCCCCCGAATTATATCGCACAAGTTTTCAGAAATTCTATTCGGTACAGTCTTTTCTTCTCTTTATCTTTAGAAAGATCTTCAAGGAACTTTTGAAATGTTAGTCTGTCTCATACAATTTTTATTTTTAGTCTAGAAACTTACCTTCTTATCAGTTATTTTCTTATTTTTTTAATAATTGATTAAGTACATTGTTATACAAAAGACGTCAATAATAATAATAATAATAATAATAATAATAACAATAATAATAATAATATTAATAATAATAATAATAATAATATAACCAAAGGCATAGATCTAAAGAAATATGTAAATGAACTATTAAAAGTAGACGATTTACCATCATCTAAATCTGTATTATATTAGTATTTTGTTTTACGTTTGCAGAGACAACATTAAGAAGTAATTTTAATTGTTAAAGAGAATTTGAAATAGAATATTTAGTTTAGTAAATTCCACCCAGATTTCTCTCATAAGGAAATGTCTGTGAATGATGAGGTTAGGATTCAATTTGGTCTCAGCGAAGTACAGATATGCCAGTTGCACAATTTTTAGAAACCGTCTAGGATTATTACAATTCAGTCTATTAGCTCCGGTACAAACTTATCTTATATAGATTGTACACATTTTTAATCGTTAATAAACTACTTTTTATTCATCCACTCAAGTTCACACACATTTTTTTATACGTATTGTGGATTACAATTGATGATAACACGGTTTTTTCAAATAATAAATCAATAAATAAATTTAGTCAAATAATTTGACTTTCTTTAAATAAGGGACAATGTAAGCAATTTTGTCCCGTTATGCTTAAAATAAGTGATTTCATAAGACAGCTGATTTTATGTTATAGGTTATGTGGTAGAACAGTTGTTTTAACGCATAGGTTATGTTGCTTTATTCAAACTAATTGTAGTTATTTAATAAATAGTTACCAAAAAACATTTTTCTCTATATATACAAGTTTGTATGCGGTTATTATAGTATTAACATATCTCTGCATGAATAAATAAAGCTAACTATTTGTTTAAGTATATGTACATAAAATGTGAATATGTGCCTTTGTATGTGTGTGTGTGTGTGTGTGTGTGTGTGTATGCGAGCGCGTACGTGTGTGGGCTTGCGTTTATAGAGGTAAGTGGGAGTGCGTGCTTTGTCGAAAAAAAATTGCTAAAAATGTTTCAAAAACGTTTCGGATTTGTCAAAAAAAGAATATTTTATTGAATGATGTATAGTTTCCTTATATTTTGCATAATTCGGCGTCCCTTTATCTTAGGGCTCCGTTTCTTAAGTAACGCAAAGTAGGGGCTGTGTCTCTAAATGGTGAAGGTGAGAAGAAATCTTTCATTAATTTTTAATTTAACTTTTGTAACACTTTTTTAAATAATTTACTTTGTCTTTTTCTCATTATCGCAAAAAAACGTATTACATTTTTGTTTTTTATAGACGCCTTCGTAAAAGTCGCAGCAAACTTATTGATTCTGCTTTAATGAAAATTTTAAAGAACTGAATTTTGTGAGAGATAGATATAATTATGGAAACAATCACTACTTAGAAAAGTAGAAGTTTAAAACTGATTATGATGATGAAATTACATAAACTTATTCTCAAAATGGTTTTAAATAAAT
This sequence comes from Prosapia bicincta, assembly GCA_036971475.1. Taxonomy (NCBI): domain Eukaryota; kingdom Metazoa; phylum Arthropoda; class Insecta; order Hemiptera; family Cercopidae; genus Prosapia; species Prosapia bicincta. The sequence goes on along the minus strand of JBAIZL010000011.1, from coordinate 7,956,368 downwards.
AAGGTTGATTAATAAAAATAGATGTCAGATATAAATAACCGGCTGCATTAATTCCAGCCAGTTTGTTCATATAATATAAGTTTTATAACAAATAATATTACAAAAGAATCTTTGCTCTTTGTCTGTAAAAATAACAAAAAATATCACGTTTAAATGACTCACAAGTCATATATAAAATGACCAGTAGGCTATGGCTGCACAAAAAACCATGGCAACAAATTGAAAGATTTAAAAGCACATTACGTTATGAAGATATATAAAGTCTGAATAATAACTACAAAAGTATAGGGAAAACTAATATAAATGAGTTGTTGATTTAAAGAACCTAGAGTGTGAATAGCGAATAGGGATAGAGAGACGAACGAAGACATTCTGACAATAATATGTAAATAAAATGTAGTAAAAACAAATACATTGTATAAAAATGTATATATAAAATGTAGGAAGCTACAATATCTTCATCCCATTGAGGAAAGTCATTGTATGGCTTACGACTGTAGGGAGGAGTAAGTTGATGCAAGAATGGTATCGCAGCTAGAAGCAGTTGCAAACGGACATTTTAAAAGCTGCCTCATCCAAGGTAATGATTAACATAGGGATTACCCGATCTCGAAGTGCAATGACACTAGATGAAAAAATTACCCCCGTCTAGCTCTTATTTAAAACCTCTTTTAATGCATAAACTATGGTATAGTTTAGATTTCTGAATGTGTGTGTGTATTTTTGAGTGTGTGTTTGTGTTTGTGCGTGCGTGTGTTTCCCGGAGAGTAGAATAATAAACAACTACACTATGACAGGAGCCATGTGAAACTGCCCTAAGCTTTAGTGACAGGAGTTATCACACCATGTGAAACTGTCCGTGTTAGGGCTTTCTTGTCTTGGCTTCCTACCCAGTAAACACTCACTTTACTACTTATATCCCCCTAGCCTTAGGTACCACTTCCCATGTGCTGTGATCAACTGTCCAGTTTTTTTTCATCCTCCTGTTCATACACAAGTTTAACGGTTCGGGATCACTCTCGTTACCTTCGTACCGCATCATCCAGTCGCTTGACAGCCACCGTCTTGCTGCCTCGTTCTGTCATCCCTGGACAGACAACTTGGAACTCACATGGTTTCACCTGTGCTCAGCCTATAGACAAACGCTGCTCTGCATTGGCCAAGAATGCTCCGACCGATCCCGTAACCAGACGGGACGCACTTTCTACAGACATTTTCATCCATTCCTGACATATATGGCCCAGACTGTCTCAGCTCTCCAAGCGTCCTCTCATGCATCATATTTTTTAGGTGGCGCATGTACGCTTGTAGCTAAATGCTGAAGTACACGAGTATGGTCTTATGTCTCTGAGAATGGTCACTTTGTACGTGAGACTAGAATAAATATATTTGCGGTTAGAAGTTGTTATGTATACCATTTATTAAATATTTTAGTTACTTTCTTTCACAGACTTTTTTTTAGGAATACAATAATGACAATGTAAAACCCTTTGTTACAAACGGAACGCTTTTAAGGTTAGATCTTGTTGACCCAGTTACATCTGAGAACGCAATCTGTACTCCAGTAAAGTTCAGACAACAATAACATTAATTAAAGAATAAAAATATGGTACAACTCACAAATATACAATTTTTTTATTTCAAACGCGTTTCAACGACTAATTTGTCGGTATCCTCAGTGAAGATACACAAATGAAATTAACTAAAATATATATATATATATTAAACATAACCTATAAAGTTTTAGCAAAAGTAAAAATAAAAGTGAAAATCAGATCTTACATCACTTTTGTTTTTACTTTTGCTAAAACTTTATAGGTTATGTTTAATATATATATATTTTTTAGTTAATTTCATTTGTGTATCTTCACTGAGGATGATGACAAATTAGTCGTTGAAACGCGTTTGAAATAAAAAAAAGTGTATATTTGTGAGTTGTACCATATTTTTATTCTTTAATTATAACTTTCACTCACAAGCCAGCTCGAATATTATTTATAACAATGACATTGTTTACTTCGGTTAAGCGTTGTGTTGTAGCAAAAATCATCTCATTCCCCACGCTTCTTTCCATCGGTAGTAGTGTATCGGGACTTTCATTCAATTCATTCTGTTAGTTCCACTCTTCCTATATAT
>JBAIZL010000011.1:7939232-7951732 GCA_036971475.1 Prosapia bicincta | reverse complement strand
CAAATTTTATTTTAGTTACTTTTTATTAAATGAGTATAATTAGTATGAACAAAGTGACATAATATATCCTTGCAGTTTTTGTGTTGTACATCTTGAACAATATCACACCACAGAACCGAAATACACCACAGACTCACGCCAACACAACACACCTGAGCAATAGTCTTGTCGGTAATTCACAGCATTGAAAAATATTCACGCGTCTGCTAAATAAATCAGTAAGTTGTGGTTTTTTGCCAAGATAATACAAACAAGTGTAATAATAATATATCCATTAAACCAGCTGTTTAACCATATGATCTATAACATAAAATCAGCTTTATTTAGTTAATTAGAGCTTAGCTAGTGAGAACAACGGTACAAAATAAAATAGTCACCTGTAAATGTCACCAAACATTAGTTTTTAATAAAAACAAACATAATCAGACTGGTTTTGGCGATAATTTCGCCTTTCTCAGTGCTTGGCTAAGTCTTACAATCACTTTATATACATTCTGTTTACCTTGATGTTTACTGAGCAAGATCTATAGGTCTTGTTACTATGTTTGTACTATAAACATTCTTCTAAGCTGTGTTTATAACCTATCAGTCAACGTTTCTAAAATGAAGTCTGATCACCCGTATGACGTACAAATCACATGTTGTTTGCTTTGACAGACCCACCTGTGTACCCAACAGAATACTAAAACAATACAGTTCCTATGTTTGAAAATATTTTAAAGTTGTACATCTTGTTGCAAGGTACATCGTATAGACATACTCCTGAAATATTTTAGAATAATGGGCGTTCAGTGTCTCATGAAATAAATATTTCATTAGAATATAAATAGACTTAAGTTTTTATGTGTATTACTAAATTATACATATATAAAATTTACATGAGACAAAATGATGTTACAGATTTTTTAAATTAGCTAATTCCAACATTTTCAAAGGATCATAGTAATAATACAAACATGGGTCTGAAAACTATTATACTATCGTACAAGTATATTTTATGTACAAGTATAATACTATCGTAGTGTACGCAATTTTCAATTTCCAATTCGTTCTTTGAGATTACACTCGCCTTATATACCTCTTTATATATACCTTATATATATAATTATATGTTATTATTGCTAATTGTAAACAATTGTTCCATCATGAAATAAAGTTTTACCTTGTGTGATGAAACACGTTTCGGTCACTTGACCTTTGTCGAAATACTGAATTGTAATTGACACGGAATTCAGTATTTCGACAATGGTCATGTGACTGAAAGGTGCCTTATGACATAAGAAAAAAATTAAGTGCACTTAGTGGTGGAACAATTGTTTACAAGTAGCAATAATAACATTATAAAGTCAGTGCAACGGAAAAATAATGTACAACGTTGTATATATATATATATATATATATATATATATATATATATATATATATATATATATATATATATATATATATTGTTTAAATTTTCAATCGTTAATGAAATACCTTTTATTCACCCACTCAAGTTCGAATACAATTTTTTAAACTTGTAGTGGATGACATTTGATGTCAATGCAGTTTTCAATTCAAATAATAATTCATTAATTAAATTCAGCAATGAATTAGGTTTAGTTTTATATGGAAGAAACACTTTTCAAAAAATAGTACAGTATGTTATATAGTTATTTCTTACCATTTAGCTTAAAATAAGTGATAACATGGTTTCATATAACAGATGATTTTATGTTGTAGGGTATGTTACTTTATTTATATTAATTGTAATTATTTAATAAAATGTAACCGAAATAAAATTTCTTTTTCACCTAAGTAGGAATTAAGTTTACAAATTTTGTTTACAATATTTGTCTCTTTTTCAGATTCATTTTTTCGTTGAGAGTTTCATAAACTATACACAAAATGTAAAAATCGTTTGGCTTTGATTAAAATCTATTTTACACATAAAACATGTTTAGAAATAGTTTATTCCCGAAATGTAAAAATGTTTTTTAATTAGCTAGGGGTTTTATCTGGCACCACATTCATTACATTTTAAACTAAGCGTGAACATAATTGTGTTGGATTTTGTAAAATTTAAACAGGTAAAATATTTTCACCATTATCGTGTGGATAAAGTATACGAGGAACAATATAAATGCGTGTGGGTAATAGTAAATCTCGAAGCGAGCTAAATAAATCTTCCGTAGGTCTACATTTGCAACAGATTCATACCTTGTGCGTGCAGGGTCCCTTTCCTGAATTAGAAGTAATTGCTACCATGGCAACGAAGGTTAGGAGAGAATATCAGTTTAGCTTAATACCTAGACTATTGTATAAAATTCTAATCATGTCTGTCTGTGTGTGTTTTACTTATTCACATAAAAACTACTGGGGTCATTAAGCTGAAATTTTACATGGACATTCTTATGGTCTCTGGTTAACACATAGTTCTATTTTATTTTAAGAATTCTGTCAAGGCACTACTCCAATGCCCTTGAAAACTCCCTTAACACTCACTTATCTATACTCCATTATATACCTGGCTTAAACAGCCGTTAATGACTTGTAAAAGTCACTTTTAAACACAATAAACAGTTGATAGTAATTGTTATTGCTATTAATCTTTCAAGAATAGTTATACTTTACAAATGTTATGTTACAAGCAAAGTTTTTACTTGTCTTGGTTTTTCAAGACAATAATCGATAAGCTTATAAATTATAGTTTGATATATTTATTGGGATTTAATTTCAGTAAATAAAATTTAACCCAAATACAAATTAAAATTAATCCAATACAAATATGCGTCAACCCCGTATGAAGGACGGGTACTCTACTAGTTTACTATAAAATAAAGCAGTTAATATGAGTTAAACATTTCTACAATAGTCGTAAGATTTGAATAACTCTTGTGTGAATCAAGATGTTGTAAAAGGTTTTGTAGTTCACCTTTGTGATTCGTTTTTTTTTTTATAAATAAATTATGATAGAATATTATACTAAAACAAGATTTGTTGTTCGCTGTTAAATGTTTTCCATAGGAGCATAATAAATGCTACAGTGGTATTAAATTATGACTGGTTCTAAGAAATCCTTAAAATGCAAGTTTAATATAGTCAAGTGTTAACAATGTCTGTAGTTTAACTTACCTCATTTAAATTCAAACAATTTATTAAAAAAATTGAAGATAATTCCTACTTAGGTCAACAAAGACAACTTTTATTTTAGTAACTTTATTTTAATAAATGAAATTAATACATAAATGTCCGTACATAAGACAGTATCACAATATTAAAGGGCAAAATAGCAAGAGAATTTATTTAATCAAATTTAATAAAGAATGTTTTTTAAACTCTACTAACATCCAGGTTTAAAACTTTTTTTCAAGTTGTGTGGATCAGTAAAAAGTATATATATATATATATATAGGGAGATTGTGAGGTAATAGAAGGAGTAGAAAAAAATTCCTGTTGACTTCCGAAATAAGAACCCACGTTAAAAAAAACACAAATAAACAAAGTTGTAGTGGACTGAGTGATATATATATATATATATATATATATATATATATATATATATATATATATATATATATATATATAATACGTTTTCTTGTTTAATAATTTAAAACAACATAGGTTATTCAAATACAAGAATATTTATTAATTTATATTCAACCCTTTTCGTTGGTAAACAGTACCAACATCATCAGGAATTAAAATTACAATAATGTAAGCTATAGGCCTAAAACATATGTTAATTTAGAAATAGAATTGTTGCTAAATTTATACAAATTGCAAAATTTATTTTTATTTTGTTGCTGTAACATTATAGACATTGAATATAGTATCAAATTTAGAATTTATTTGTTCTTTTATTAATTTGTTATTATTATTGTGTTTATATATTTCGAATGCTTCATATATATTCATGTATATATATTTATGTATATATTCATGTATATATATTTATGTATATATTCATGTATATATATTTATGTATATATTCATGTATATATATTTATGTTTACCAATGGAACGATATACATATATATCTGTGTGTATGTGTGTGTGTGTGTGTGTGTGTGTGTGTGTGTGTGTGTGTGTGTGTGTGTGTGTGTGTGTGTGTGTATATAGCTATGTCACTCAGCTAATAATTTTGTAAAAATATTTTATTAGATAATTATTATCCTGAAGATGCTGGTACTATTTTATCGGCGAAAAGCTTTGAATAAATATATTCATTAAAAATATTCTTGTTTTTGAAATATTTTAAATTTATTAACTATAATACAAGAAAACATATCACCATATTTAATATATATATATATATATATATATATATACATATATGGATACAGTAAAACAAAATGTTTAAATAGTTATTCAGAATTACTGAGTTCAGGAGTGATATTCTTTCTAGGAGAACTTAGATAGGCGAACTCTTTGTCTTGTCTTATTGCTTGTAGTCTTGGACCCAGCGGTAGCTACGATAGAACGGTTGGGGCCTACACATGTGGATCTCCAACAGAATATTAATATTGCCTTGGGTAGATCGTTTTACAAGTGAAACAATTCTACAAATCACTGGAGAAATATGGACAAGACGTAGCCACGGAGAAAATAATAAAACTCCACATACCCTCGGCTTGGTAATAGCTGATAAAAACTACTTCTGGGAAATATATTTGGGAAAAGAAATGTGGTTAGGGAAAGGATCCCACGGTTGACGAAGCTGGTTTGTCATGAACAACACTCAGCTGAGATTATCAAAAAGCAGATAATATTTCCAAAACCAAAAATACACCGCAACTTAACAAAGAGTATATTATAATAGAAGTAGGGAAGACGAAAGATTTTATTGGGGAATCCTGACATGCCATCTTAAAGTTTACCAATTAAAACTACTTTATCCACTAAAGGAATCTAACTGTAGATCATCTGACATGATTATGTATTTGTTTTAACATATTAATAAACGAATTAGTAATTATTAACATTAATAAGTGGATTTTAATTACGATAAATAAATTGAAACTCTACAAACAGAGTGTTATATGGATGTAATGAGTTGGGTTCGATAGCGTAGTTAATTGCTTCGAACCTAACTAATTACAATTTGCAGTTTAAGGTATTATGTTACAATTATTATTAAAAATTAACTTTTTTAAACTAAAACAATACTTCCTCTGAAAATGATGAGCTGTATTCCGTCAAACTACTTCCTACAGTTAGATGTTAATGTTTGGCTGGCAAACATCATCGACGCGTACATCCCTGTCCCGTTGAGTACTAAAGTGTCTTGTCATTTTGGTTTATGCATATCGACTCTATGCGTCACGGTGGATAATTTAGGGGCAAGTGATTCCTCAACCTTCACCCCTCCTTCTCTCTCCCGCTGTTCTTCTAGCAACAAACGAGTTTAGTCAAATCTATCCGTAACTTTTAGTTCTCTAAGAGAATTGTCCAGGCTTTTCTAGTTTCTGCAAAACGAAAAATTCAAAATCAGGAAAATATTAAACAATATTGATATTTCATAATGATAATTTGTAGCAGAATTTTAATTATTTCAAACTTTTATTTATTCGTAGGTTATGTTTAGAGCTGTAATGTGATTTATTATTAGATAACTAATATACCTATCTAAATTATCTATTTATATATAAATGAATGTTTGTATGTATGAAACCTATAAATAAACTAGTTAAATATAGGGAGAGTGTGAACTAATAGAAGGAATAGGGAAACAGAGAGCTATAGTTATGATCTCCGTTTCAAGGTTTTTATGATTTTTGTTTTAACAATAAATAATATTTTTAGAATTATCTGAGTCCTTACGATTGGGAAAATGTTGCTTGAAAAAACTTATAATTTATTATTTACTGAAAGCATTTATTTGTTACTAAATTGATGCAAAATATATTTATATATGATATTACATTTTATTCTTTAAGTTTTTTATTATTTTTTAAAATTATAAACCTACGATTTTCATATTTCACTTCCCAAAATATTTAGCAACAGCTTAAAAAAGACAAGGAGAAAATCCCTTTTTTATGTAATATTGCAAGACTTTAATATTGAAGTTCAATTATTAAAAAAAAAAACTTTTAAAGCAGGGACTTATATAGGGAGAAGGCTGAGAGAAAGAAATGAAGCCAAGTTTTTAATTTAAGGGAAAAGATATACCAATAAATATTGCTACGCTCTCTTTTGGTAGTAAATAATACACGAATCTCTAACGATACAACCAATTACAGTAAGCAACCTTGCGATGGGCCTGTTGAATTTGTCCACCTCAATGTAAGTGTGTAGAGTGGTTCTTGTACCTCAGATGACACACACACACACACTCATGGACCTTACCTTCCACCGCTGCTTTTCCCTCTGACTAGCCTTTTCTCTTACTCTTCACCTATCTTCCTTTTACCACATTTCGTCCGAAAGAGAGTAATGGTTTATCCCTTGACTACCAACCTTCGTTCCAGACCTGTATCTCAAGGAATAAACCTCTCAGGAGAATCAACTCCTGAATTTTTTATGAAAACCAATTTGCCTCCCATAAGCCTCTTTAAGCTCCTTTCGGGGTAGTGGAATCTTTGAGAGACATTTGTGACTTAAATACTATGCATGGATACCTAGTGAACCTATTTTATTTTAAATGAAAACACAGCTAATTGGAAACTATACATTTTTTATTATCTGTTTGGATTTAGAATTACTTATTATTATTTGATTTATTTTAATTAACAGGATTTAGCTTTTTTAATTTTACCTAACCTTACTTTCGAATTACCATGATTATATCTTGCTTCGTAATCTTTTTTCATGGTATTAGTACAGAACATGTCCCCTGTATTATGTTTACATTTTTATTATTATTTGTATTAACACACAAACACACACACACACACACACACACATATATATATATATATATATATAATAAATATATATATATATATATATATATATATATATATATATATATATATATATATATATATACATACTTTTTCCTTTTCTAATATTATTATCAAAATCCAAATTTGCTTAATATGTCTACTATCATCTATTTAAATTCAATTATTATAATTAATTTGCACATAATTTTTGGGTATTCAAGTTAAAGTTTACGTATGTTAGAGTCTTGTTTACTTTCAAACATTTTAAGGTTAATTTCTAGTTACTTTAGGCTATGCCTTTTAACAAACAATCCTTTTAATTCACTAATAGACTCTGGTTAACATTTACCTATTTATAGGTTAACCTTATTAGTTATAACATGCTAGGCATTTAATAAAAACTTCCTACTGATACTTATACTAAGTCAAAGGATTTCATACATTTTTCAAGAATAAAGCCATATCAGATAAAATTATTTAAACACAATAGCTTTATTTCCACTTCAGGCAAACGGTTGAATGGAAATCAATTTAGAATATTTGTTAAATAATGTAGGTAACCTAAGAGAGTTTTCAGTCCCTTAGGTTATTCAATTTTTTGTTAATTTCGATTTTAAGTTAATATATTTTGAAATAAAATTTTATCTAAAAGAGAATTAAATTGTTTATATGACCTTATACTGCAAAACGTTAGGTATCTTCTATAGTTGGGTTGTCTTTGGGCCTCTTCCCAGCTTCCACTGGATTTGGATATAGGATTCACTGCATTGCATGGCGTCGGTGAATTTTGTTAAGTTCGGCTTCTTTTTTCATTTTCTTGGTCGAGATGTTGGTAGAAACATATATGAGCCTTAGCTCATATATTTATACACTCCCCGGGTCACATCGTAGCACTTTATAAGGACTTCTTACCACATATTGGGTCGTTAATGGTTCTGCGTGTATCAATACGACCTTACTCCTTCACCGTTCAAACTGTCCTGACTCAGCGTCACTCTTTTGGCTTCGTCCTCACAAATTTCTTCAAACTTCCGCCTTTACGATGTTCATCTTACATTTTTAACCAATGAGAAAGCCGTTGCTATGGTAACTGACTTTGTTTATTTTGTAATTTTGAATTTTAAGTAGTTTAAATTTTTGTGAAATACATTTCTTTACTCCAATGTGTTATTTAAATTTTTTAACTTCCATTTAATAATGTGTTTGTCTTTATTTCTTCTAATTTAATTAACTTGCAGTTTCTTCTTGCTAACTCAAACTTCGACGGTAGTGCTGTCGCTGCAGTGTGGCAAGATCGTATAAACAATCTCCCCACGCGGTTTTTCACCGAAACTAATATAACTTCATTTTTGGATAAGCTCAATTTATAGGCTATTATGTTTTAAATTAAAATTTGCATCTTTACAGAAATACAACTCTCCCTAGCTAGGCCTAATTTACTTTCCGCTCATTTTTATACTTATATTCACTATCCCTGACTATATTTGGTCAAAATTAATTTAATATTATACATTTTTGACTGCGTCCCATAGGTCTCACGTTTACTGTTTCATTTAAATCGGTCTATTAGCCGTTAGCCTAATTAATGTTGTGTTGGTTTATAATTTATTCTAACATTCCCAGTTTGTCTATTTAGTTCTAATTACTTTAGTTTACATTGATTTTCCCTATATTTAACATTTTTATTATAATACTATAAAATAATTGGAATATTAGTTGATTGAATTATTTAACTATTTTAGGCTTAGTAACATTTATCTGTACTAATACCAGATTTATTTGCATTGGTCATTCTGGCCGTTGCAACACACACACACACACACACACATACACACACACACACACACACACACACACACACACACACACACACACACACACACACACACACACACACACACATACACATACACACACACACACACACACACACACACACACACACACACACACACACAGACACACACACACACACACACACACATATATATATTTTTATATATATTTATACATACATATATATATATATATATATATATATATATATATATATATGTATATATATATAACATATAGGGAGAGAGAGAACGAATTGAAAAATAGCACAATCAGTGAAGTAATGATTATATTACTCTTTGTTGATTTATTTTAGCAAATGCTTAGGAACTGATCATTTCATGTGTATTAAAAATAATTATTTTGACCGCAGTCAAGCTTCAATGAGTTTAAAGTAGTTAACGCGAATAAACCACTCCAGTAGTGTGCGGTTAAATAATGGCGTTACAGGGCTGAGTAATGAACTGTTACCTATACTGAAATTATAAAAACAATTTACCCATCATGAAGCTGTACTTAATAATATTATTTTGTCAATAAATTAAAAAACAAATATATTTATACTTTCAAAAGGGTCTAAAAATTATAATAATTTATTAGTTTTCAGTAAACAATATCATTTGTTTTACTATGACGATTATAAACAATTGAAATATTATCATCCTCATGCGTAATCCCACTTTACTTACGTCATCTAAATACTTTTCTCTTATAATCGATACATTTTAGATGCACGTCTTCCGTAAATCATATAGTCATCAAATCCCACATGAGAAAACATTTAGTGTTATGACTATAACATCCCATAAATATCACAAATACAAGCTAAAAGAATTCTTGAGGCAGAGGTTTATAGTTGAATAATGTTTTTAATTAGGACGAAGAAACCAATAATTAATGTGTTTGCGCTGAGTATAGTTTTAATTAAATTTCCTTGCAGGAAGTAGTTTTACTTCTAGTTAGATTTGTAAAAATGTTTAAAATCTCTTCTTTTAAAATCTAGTTTTCTATTCAATATAATAACTACAGAAAGTTGTAATTTACTTTATGGAATTTTTACCAACATTACCTTAAACTAATGTTAGTGTATTTTTTCGTCAATTATACACATCGGTGAGTTTACTGTATTCATTTATATTTATTATACCACCCGTAAGTATTGTTTTTACACTTCAAATATAGCTTTGCGGTTTTACGATATAACCAATGAATGAATATTTATGACATTTCGTTTGTATATTTGTAAGCGTGTGTTTATGTAAGGGTATATATTTTTGTGGGAATCCTCAAGATGGCATCTTTGTTTTTATCGTATAAACCAGGGGTTCCCAAACTGGGGGGCGCGCCCCTCTGGGGGGGGGGGGGTGAAGAAAGTCCAGGGGGGCGTGACACCCAAATGAAATAAATAAAAAAATTACAAAAATAATTTCCTACAAAAAATATAAAACTTATTGGTGTATGCTTAGATGGTGCTCCTTCAATGCTGGGTTCTCATTTAAGCTTTGTGCAGTTGGTCAAAAAGAAGAATGCAGATGTGGTTGGGATTCATTGTTTTATTCACCGCCAAGCCTTGGCAGCAAAAACGCTTCCATACGAACTCAAAGCTGTTTTAAATCTATGTATTAAAGTAGTCAACTACGTTAAGAACAGTGCATTAAATACTCGACTGCTTAAAGTTCTTTGTGAAGATTTAGGAAGTGACCACAAAACGCTGCTATTTTATACAGAAGTACGATGGCTATCAAAAGGCAATATGTTGGGAAGACCTATTTGAGCTCCGTGATGAAGTAATTACGTTTTTGGCACAGCAGAAACAAAACGAGCTTAGTGTAGAGTTAAAAAAATCCATTAACCAAGTGATTTTGGCCTATTTATCAGATTTTTGTGACACGTTAAACAACCTAAACTTGAGACTGCAAAGGGCAGACTCAAATATAGTAACACATCAGGATGCCATCAAGATGTACGTTGAGAAACTACAACTTTGGATACGTAAAGTGTCAATGAACCCCAGCAACTATTCAAGTTTCAGCAAAGTAGTATCAGTCTCAGAAGAAGCATGTTTTGAGGACGTTTTTGAAGGACCGCTTGATAATTGACCATTTGAAGAACCTCAAGTAATAGTTCAGCAGGTACTTTCCTAACTTCAGAGGAGTTTTACAAACTATCAACCGACCCGTTCCACATGGACATACAGTTGCTGCCAGAAGAGTTGCAAGAGGAGGGAATAGAAATAAAAAATGACTCTGCTGCAAGATACGATTTTGAACAAATGGACAAGCCCTCATTTTAGTTAAAGTACTTAAAAGTTTACCCCAGTGTTTCAGAGAAAGCTGTTCGGATGTACTTGCCTTTTTCAACAACATACATGTGCGAAAAAGCGTTTTCAACTCTTGTGGCGATCAAAATAAAGTACCGCAACAAACTTGATGTCAAAAGTGACCTACACTGTGCTTTGACTGAACACAACCCAGGATCTGTCAACTTATTCAGAACATGCAAGCACACCCATCTCACTAAATTACATTTTATGTTTTGTTTTTGTAAGTAGGTAGGCCTATTGTTTCACCTTCCTTAAATTGAAAATGTATCTGTGTTACAATGTTAAATTTTGTATCAGTAATTATAATTCGTTTTTCATGTAATACTTGTTTTAATTTTCATCATACGTACAATTATCGAATCTTTCCATTCTGCGATACCGCATTCAACAGTGAACAAAAAATCTACCTACTCACCGTATCAAGTAGGCACATACTTGTACGAGTTCATGTACTTGTACAAGTAGGAGTTGCGATGTACGGCACCGTGGAAATAAGAAATTGCAAAATGGAAAGCTGATATGTGCAGGGGGGCGTGGGGGGTCTCCAAATAACCAGAGGGGGCGTGGTACAAAAACGTTTGGGAACCCCTGGTATAAACCTTTATCTACTCAAGTCTTAGGAGTAACTACTAATTCTAGTTTACTAAAGTTGAGTAAGTGTTTGATTCAACACATAGGTACAATTGTGAGGTATATTTTGTAATAATTATTTGACGAAAGAAAATTAATTTAGATGTGATAACTTTGTATAACATTAATATTTTATAATTTATTTTATTAAATTAGAATTTATTGATTAAATATAGTTATATTATCTAATTATTATATAAATTAAATTGCTTATTTAATATATTAATATTATTAATGATAGTGTTGTAAGTATTATAATTACTTGAATCTTGTAGTCACTTACGTTCGGTGAATCTTAATTAATAACTTTAACAATAGTTTATGACTATCCAAACTTTAAATTTTGTAAATTTGTGAAAACATACTGAGATAGAACGTTTTCGATTGCTATGAGGTGATCTTCACCAGTGTCTTCTGAGCGAGGTACCCCCGCCAAGGCTACGCTGCTACAAATTGCAATCACGCCAGTGGACGTGTGCTTTTCAAGTTAAACTTTAAAGATTTTAATTTCTCGCCAGTACAATTATGTTTACGAAGCGGGCACATATTTTCTTAAATTATCTAGAATCAAGTTTTTGGAATTAGTAAAATACAAAATGTTTTTTTATGAAGTTTAAAAACCTCAAATTTAATTTGAAATTGCGGTCTATATAAATTATATATCAAGCTAATATAAAAATGTAAAAGTTTTCAAATATTCCGAGAGATGTGCCGATAAATAAAAATGGTAAAGTTAAGAAAATCAAGTCAACCATAATTTTTGATTTATGGCACTGGGAATACTATAAAGCGTTAAAGGATTACTTAAGTCGAACGACTGTGAGTTATCGCGATAAGTT
>JBAIZL010000011.1:7914232-7936732 GCA_036971475.1 Prosapia bicincta | reverse complement strand
ATAGAAATTAATTAGAATAAAACATTGCTTTGGTGAACTAAATAGGAATTGACTTTAAACATTTTTCATCCATATTTTTTCTTTTTAAAATGAGTACATTTTATTTTCCTGATGTATTTATTTTAAACATTCACTAACCTTCCCGAAAAAATGATAAGAAATAGTCTTACTAATGAACATAAATTCGATGTCGTAAAATTATTATTTTCCTATATAAAGCCTTGACAAATATTGTTATAAAACCAAGGGTTTAATTAGGATTATAGTACTTGGTACTTAGTACTTTTTTGTGTGAATATTTTATATGAAGATTTTTTTGAAAGCTAAGGTGGCAGCCCTGCTATAAAACCTTTATCGTTATTATTCTTTTACCTCGTCATTTAAGCTTATACTTCATATTTTATGTAAAACCGTGTCTTTGTCTCTTAAATTATAAAGTTGACTGTACTTCCGCTTCTTGTTTCTTTACCTTTTGTTTTAAACCTTTTATTAATAACATTTTAGGAATTTCTGTGTTAAAGAATAAAGACTTCAGAAATTGTTACCTTGTAAAGAAAACGCTGAGAGAAAAAAATCAGGTTGAAAAATAAAAAAACTCCAGGATTGCAAATTAGATTCGTTAATTAAATTAATTTAATTGCAAAGTGAATCAATGTTTAGTAGCAGATGATATCTTTCATTAGGACCGCCTTATCAGGAAACAATCAGTCTTGTTAAAGGCGTCCGGATGAGGCCGAAGTTAGGCCCTGTGATGTCTCTGAGGAAGTTATTCGGAGCTAAATTAAACTTTGCAGAATTTTACAAGCAATATTAGCGCAAGGACTCGTCAGCTTGCTTGACTTATTGTTGGTTAATTAAATTCAAATTATTACCCATTTTTAATATGTAATGAAGGAAATTCATAACACAAAAATTAAATATTTGAACATTTTTTTATTAGAAAACGGTATCGTGTGTAAGAGTGCAAGTTAATCTTAGTCCACACAGCAGGTCATGTATTAAACAAGTTTTAGAATATTACAAACTAAAGATTGAAGGTTTGAATTTTGTGTAAATTGTAAATACATAAAATTATTAGTGCCAAATACAATGTAGTTTTGTGACGAAGCGGATATAGAACACGTAATATAAACAATTTCTTAAGTCAATTCCCATTTAGGTTATCAAAAAAATTTTATCTTAGTTACTTTCTATTAAATAATTACAATGCTATAAATAATATGCGTTAAAACAGCTGTTCTACCACATAACCTATAATATGAAATCACCTATTTTATGAAATCATATGTTATCACTTATTTTAAGCCAACTGGAAGAAATAACTGTATTCCATACCTTCCCCTTTTTGTGAAAAGTTTTTCTTCGATATAAAATTAAATAAATTATTTGGATTTAATTATTGAATTAATATTTGAAAACACTGTAATAACGTGTGATGTACTATAAGTTTAAAATATTTGTATTTGAACTTGAGTGGATGAATAAAACGTATTTTCTAAGGATTGAAAATTTGTACAATATATTTGTATATATATTCCTTATATATATATATATATATATATATATATATATATACATATATATATATATATATATACACATATATATATATATATATATATATACATATATATATAGAAAGTGTAAACTAATAAAAGGCATTTAGTAATAAAAATCACTGTAGTCTAGAATTAAATCTAGTAAGGTAATTACTACATACCATGTGGGAGATAAGCTATCGATCAATAGCTATATCTATTTCAGGGCGATTTGTGGGTTGAAAATATATTTAACATAATTTGTTTTGAATTAGTAATAAATATTTAACAGTCAATTTAAACATAATCTGATCCAAATTGACTCTTCATTCTCGTGGATTATTAACAAAAGTAACTTCAAAAGATAGGTGGAAATTATTTCAATACTTTTGTCTATTTTAAATGTAGTGAATATTTAAAAGTGAAGAAAAGGTGATTTATGACACAAAAATGGCAAGTAGACAATGCGTTTGTAACATAGTTAAATTAGAAAATAACAATACCTAATCCCAACGGTAAATATATTGTACTGTTCTCGAACTACTCTGTATTTCCCATTGCTCGAATGTTAAATTTCCCACCTTTGTATCGAATCACAATCACACAATGCCATAATTTGCATAATGTAATAAAAGCGTCACGTGAGATCTGTATTAAACCTCCTACATAGTAAATAACGTTTAATTAAGTAGTAAAACCTAAAATGGAACAAAATGAATAACAATTGTTGAACGTTTTATTTGTTTCCCCACACTTTCGTGACCCAAATCATACGAAATGAAGTTTAATTATAGGTCAGCTTGAGATTTTAGTGCGAATGTTGTTAGATTGCTATAAGTGGAACTCTCATGCAATAAGAAAGAAAATCATTTTCTATTACTTTGGAACTACTTCATTCAAAGTGAGAGATGTAACACTGTAATAACTGTGCCTATACTGTATGCGCTGAAATAAACAGTCGTGAAATTTTATTTTGTTCTATTTTATTTACATAGTTTTACAAACACACGCGAGTGAAAAAAGCTAAATCGTTTAGATTTGGGTATCAATATGTTTTATATTTAAATTTATAATAATTATTATTTAATTTCGCTCTTTATTTACCATTTAAAATTGTGATTCTGTCAAATGTAAATACATATTTATATTAGTTGTAATTATTTTATAAAAATTAACTAAATGTTTCTTTGCTAACCCAAGTGGGAGCTTTGTTTATAATAATTGTTAATATAACCAATATAATACAAACCAATATTCGAATATCATTAGGAATTATCAGAAGTAATTCACTTCATTATTAGTGAAATTAATAATTTAATAAAATATCCTTGTGTATAAAGTAATATAAATATTTGTTGTTCAGTAATAAATATGGAATCACTACCGAATTTGTATTGTTATAACTAGTTTTAATACATTAAATATTAGAGATGTTTGTTGTAATCATCTAAAAATCCCCGAATAAAATATTATTAAATGATACTTAACTAAGTTAATACGTAAGGGGTTAGTTGCTGACGCGTTTCAAAGCAGTCGTTCCTTTTACGAAGCAAAGCCTCTACTGGCGGCGTTTCGCTGGGTACATAGGTTGTCGGGATTAGATTTATTACTATAGCAAGGTGGGTTAAGTTGGTTGTGTGCTATGTAATGGAATAGGGTGTTGGCTTCAAATGCATGCGGCATTTAATATGTTATCTTTATTTGTTGCGTGATGTTTGTATAAATCGTATTTTTCTAAAGTTTAGTTATTTACTTCGCTTTAATATGTAGAGAATGTTTAAATTAGTATGTATGTCCGTGTGTTTGTGTTTCGTGTATTTTAGGTGTGTTACGCAGCTCGTTTTGGGGTTTGTTTATTTACGTTGGGTGATGTGTTCTTCGAAGCATGTGTAGAATGACCTGCCGGTTTGGTCGACGCAATAGCTGGGGCAATCGTTACATGTTATTTTCGTAAATACAGTTGCATAGTCGTGCAAAACCTTTTCCTATTTTGGCGAACGCTTATCCCATCTTCTACTCGGAATTAATTGTAAGACTACAATAAAACGTACAATGATACATTACAGTCTATCATACAATTACACACTAAATTCTATGATGCAATTATATAATACAATCTATAAAACAAATGTACATTACCACCTATATTACAATCTATATTGCGATTATATAATACAATCTCTTATATAATTATACGTTACAGTCTATAATACAACAAAATAGAATAAGTAATAATACAAATATAAAATGTAATCTATAATAATCTCTATACAAATATATAATACAATCTGTAATAGAATTATACCTTACTTACTGTAAAGGCATATATAATATAGTCTATCTTACATTTATACATTATAATCTATATTACAATTATATAATACAACATATAATACAACTCTACATTACAGTCTATAATACAATTATATATTACAATCTATAATACAATTCTACATTACAGTCTCTAATACTATAATTTAATACAATATATAGTAAAAATATCTAATACAATCTATAATACAATTATATAATACTATTTATAATAGTTATACGTTACCATCTATAATAGAAATATCTAATAGAATCTATAATACAATTATATCATACTATTTATAATAGTTATACGTTACCATATATAATGGAAATATATAATAGAATCTATAATACAAATATATATTACTATTTATAATAGTTTTACGTTACCATCTATAATAGAAATATATATTTCAATCTATAATACAATTATATAATACTATTTATAATAGTTATACGTTACCATCTATAATAGCAATATCTAATACAATCTATAATACAATTATATAATACTATTTATAATAGTTATACGTTACCATCTATAATAGAAATATATAATACAATCTATAATACAATTATATAATACTATTTATAATAGTTATACGTAACCATCTATAATAGAAATATATAATAGAATCTATAATACAATTATATAATACTATTTATAATAGTTATACGTTACCATCTATAATAGAAATATATAATAGAATCTATAATACAAATATATATTACTATTTATAATAGTTTTACGTTACCATCTATAATAGAAATATATAATACAATCTATAATACAATTATATAATACTTTTTATAATAGTTATACGTTACCATCTATAATAGAAATATCTAATAGAATCTATAATACAATTATATAATACTATTTATAATAGTTATACGTTACCATCTATAATAGAAATATATAATACAATCTATAATACAATTATATAATACTATTTATAATAGTTATACGTTACCATCTATAATAGAAATATATAATAGAATCTATAATACAATTATATAATACTATTTATAATAGTTATACGTTACCATCTATAATAGAAATATATAATACAATCTATAATACAATTATATAATACTATTTATAATAGTTAAACGTTACCATATATAATAGAAATATATAATAGAATCTATAATACAATTATATAATACTATTTATAATAGTTATACGTTACCATATATAATAGAAATATATAATAGAATCTATAATACAATTATATAATACTATTTATAATAGTTATACGTTACCATCTATAATAGAAATATATAATAGAATCTATAATACAATTATATAATACTATTTATAATAGTTATATGTTACCATATATAATAGAAATATATAATAGAATCTATAATACAAATATATATTACTATTTATAATAGTTTTACGTTACCATCTATAATAGAAATATATAATACGATCTATAATACAATTATATAATACTATTTATAATAGTTATACGTAACCATCTATAATAGAAATATATAATACAATCTATAATACAATTATATAATACTATTTATAATAGTTATACGTTACCATATATAATAGAAATATATAATACAATCTATAATACAATTATATAATACTATTTATAATAGTTATACGTTACCATCTATAATAGAAATATATAATACTTACTTCTTATTTCTTATTACGAGCTTCCAAGGTTGGCCTCGATGGCTCGATGTCTCCTATACACACACTCTGCCAATGGCCAGAAACAACTTTCTTTCAAGATTCTGTCCAGGGTACATTCCCGTCCTAGATGTTTTATCAAGGGACTCCTTGTTGCTGCTGTTACAGGACACTTCAAAAGTATGTGCTCTAATGTTTCCTCTTCTTGCTTGCACACTCCACAGATATAGTCCTTAGTAATATGAAACTTTTTCAAAAATGGAAACAGACTATAATTATTCCACTTGTAAAACCAGGAAAATCTCCTGAACTTGCTTCTTCTTACAGGCCTATAGCCTTGACATCATGTCTCGGTAAACTTTTGGAGAGACTGGTTAATAACCGCTTAACTTGGAGGCTTGAAAATTATAATCTGCTGGGTTCATGTCTTTTCGGATTCAGACCTAAACGAAGCACCTGTGATGCTTTACTAAACTTTACAGAAAGTATATATACCGGATTCTCAAACAAAATGTGTACATCAGCGGTGTTCATCGATTTCGAAGCAGCCTTTGATAAGGTCTCACGCATATCTATTATTTCGCAGTGTATGGAAATCGGTTTAAAAGGGAGGATATTGAAATACATTGTAGACTTCCTTAAGGATAGGAAAATTAAAACTAAGATCAATGATACCTACTCTGAAGAAGAATGTACTCTTAACGGAATACCACAGGGGTCAGTCATTAGTCCTACTCTTTATAACATAATGATGCAAAATTTAGGGAATAGAAATATATAATACAATCTATAAAATAATTATATAATACCATGTATAGTATTGGATAGTACATTGCACTATTCCTGTTCATCATAGGAGGCTTTCTTAGTTAGTAAATGCATCCATGGAAACAGTAATATTTTATTGAACTGAACCCCACTCGTTTTATTGGATTTATTTTTCGTTTATATTTTTTTGTAGAGCGATGTATTTTATTACAAATTTCAAAGCTATATTTTGTTCCTAAGAAACTTTAACATTTATTTGCTCTTAAAAAAGAGAAAATTGGTGATGTAAGTATTAATATGAATGTGAACAGAAGTATATAATTCTTATATTATTGCCTAAACTACAGGCGCATATAATATACTTTGATGAATAAGAATTGCAAATAACCTACCGCCACTTTTATCGTGTTGTATTAAAAGATGAGGTGCATATTGAACGGGAAAATGGTTATTTGTCGTTATGTGAGGCAAAATATCCGGTCGTTAGTCGGGTGCAAATCCAAGCAAGTCTCGTGGGAAAAGGAAATTTAAACTTCACATACATTTATGCAAGAAAGAAATATTCAAATGAATGAACCTATGCAAATGTACAGAACGGATTGTAATAAATATTTATGCAGAATCAATAGATATTTAAAGTTTTAGGAATAGATGTCATATTCTACGTAAGCATTTCTCTCATATTTTAAGAAATGAATTCAAAATACAATAGATGACAATAATAATCTTGTTTTCAAGTGAAATTGCCCTGTGGCCAGCACTCGTTAAGATCTAACGGGTGGGTTATGCCCGCCTAGGATCAAGTCTGAGGGAGTGGGTAAAGGACCGATTGTAGGTCTGGACTGAACTATCCAGACGGGGTATAGAGGTACAGAAACCTGGCCGTTCGGAAAGATCTACTGGTTCTGGAAAAGCGGTTGATCCGCTGTTCCTGGTAGAAGTTCGTCTAGTAGTAGCGGAGATCAGTCTATGCGTTACAGCAAGCCCGATGACTCTTAAATACTTGTATTACGAGTCATGGCACCAAGCCCCACCCCTGACGCTAAACACACGGACGGGAAATACAAGTTTGAGGTTAGAGTCTTTGGGGATTGCATTCATACGCTAGACTAGAGATAAAAAACAGGAAAGAACTATGCTTGTGCTTTGGCAAGGAGGTAGAGACGGAAGACAGGTAGTCGTGGCCACAATCTACTTTCTTCACCTCTTCTCAACACACTGCCGCCTGTGCCCAGCACTAACGTTTTACCGTAGCTAGATGTCATGTGAAAACGTGTGTTTTTCTAACTAAAGTTGATATTCCTACGTGTGAGCTTTTTAAAAGGATCTGTTTCTTCTCGTATAATTAGTGCACACTAACCCAAGATATTAACAAAATATTTGTATTATAATAGTCACAGAGCACAGGTTATCAGTAGAGATATGTAGTTAATTAATGGAATTCTGATTCTGGTTCATTCTTGATGTTGATGAATATATATAACATATAAATAATTCTTGTATATCTATATTTTCATGTATTATATTCTCATGTATATATATATATATATATATATATATATATATATATATATATATATATATATATATATACACATATGTATATAATTAGAAGCTAGTATAAAATTATACTAGTTATAATATATTAACACAAAAAATGTTATAAGTATTGTTATATAAAAATAAAGCTACTCTCTTTGTAAAGAGAAACACTCTTAAAGAGTGTCTGATACTTATTGGATTAAGTTCTGTTCTCGTCGTAAGAATATTTTCATTCAAATTTACGAGGATGGACGGTTTTTGGCGAAGATTTCCGAATCTAAGCAAGACGATAATAATGAACTCTGGTAATGCTTTGATTTGAAAAGACTGACTAGGCATATAGTACGAATAAATTTGTATGTTTATTGTGTTTGAAATTACATATTATTAGAATATGCTGTAACAAAATACGTTGATACTTATACAGATATTTAGTTCAAAACATTATATGTCTGATAGAATTAATCAGTATGATTTGATTAAATAATGGTTTGCTGATTAATGAAACACTAACTAACGAATGTTGAGTAAGTCATCACGGAATATCACAGTCTTATGAAATAAGCAACAAGACGTTTAACGCTATGACGTTAGTATTTGTTAATATTTTACAAAGATAAAAGTTACAATTGTTTTTCAATTTTAGTTCTATGATAACAGAAGAGTTTAATATATAATTCTTTATTTATATTTAACACAACTATTAATATTTATATTAAAATAATTTATGAAAATAAATAAGTTATTTATGAAAATATCTCATCGATAACATTATTAACAACTGGACCAATATTTTAATTACGTTTTGCTACAGAGATTAAATAACATGCCCTACATATGCTATTGTATACGTGCGCGTATATGCTTCACATACCGTCAAAGAAGGAAGTAAAAGAAACACTCCCAAACACAAACGAACGTCTTATTTGATTTCGTTCAGTGACGCTTCTCAATTTTACTTAGAACTTCACGATTTTATCGCAGAACAAAACATTACATTGAAAGTGAACTGTAACCAAGGCAACGTTTCCTTTCGGATGAAATATTGCTTGTTCAAGTCAGCCAAAGTTAATTTAAAGCCGGCAACTTTGTTTCCGAACGAATGTACCAGCCCTAACCTCAAATCTTAGCATGCGTCGGAGCTTACTGTCAGAGGGTAGGGACTAAATTAAAGGTGTCAGCTGCTGCCAAACTGTAATTAAGTCAACATCAAATCTGGTACAAAAAAGGTTATTCTTGGTAAACATCTACACAAATGTAGCGTTGATTTGTGAAGGCATAATATTTGGTCGTGTATTAAATACATGAAGTCATAATTTATAAATAAATTATGATGGGATTTCTTATAAATTGAAGGCATTTTTACTTCTTTTAACTATTTAACTATTTATTATGTGTGTGTGTGTGTGTGTGTTTGTGTGCGTGTGTAGTCGCGCGTGCGCGCGCGTGCGCGTGCGCGCGCGCGTGTATGTGTGTGTTTGTGCTCGTGCGTCCGTGCTTATGAGTGTTCGCGCGCGTGTGTCTGTGTGTGTGTGTATGTGTGCGTGCGCGCGCGCGTATGTGTGTGTTTGTGTGCGTGTTGTGTTTGTGTTTGTGTGGTCGCTCGTGCGTGTGTGTGTTTGTGCCCGTGCGTCCGTGCTTGTGAGTGTGATCGCGCGTGCGCTCGCGCTAGTGCGTGTGTGTGTGTGTGTGTTTGTGTGCGTGTTGTGTTTGTGCTCGTGCGTCCGTGCTTGTGTGTATGTGTGTATGTGTGTGTGTGTGTGTGTGTGTGTGTGTGTGTGTGTGTGTGTGTGTGTGTGTGTTTGTGCTCGTGTATCCGTGCTTGTGTGTGTGTTCCCGCGTGCGTGTGTGTGTGTGTTTGTGTGCGTGTTGTGTTTGTGTGTGTATGGTAGCGCGTGCGTGTGTGTGTTTGTACCCGTGCGTCCGTGCTTGTGTGTGTGTTCGCGTTTGCGCGCGCGCGCTCGTGTGTGTGTGTGTGTGTGTGTGTGTGTTTGTGTGCGTGTTGTGTTTGTGCTCGTGCGTCCGTGCTTGTGTGTATGTGTGTGTGTGTGTGTGTGTGTGTGTGTGTGTGTGCGTGTGTGTGTGTGTGTTTGTTTGTGCTCGTGCGTCCGTGCTTGTGTGTATGTTCTCGCGCGCGCGCGCGCGTGTGTGTGTGTGTATGTGTGTGTGTGTGTGCGTGTTGTGTTTGAGTGTGTGTGGTCGCGCGTGCGATTGTGTGTGTATATCTGTGTGTGTGTGTTTGTGCTCGTACGTCTGTGCTTGTGTGTGTGTTCGTGCGTGCGTGTGTGTGTGTGTTTGTGTGCGTGATGTGTTTGTGTGTGTATGGTAGCGCGTGCGTTTGTGTGTGTGTGTGTGTGTGTGTGTGTGTGTGTGTGAGTGTGTTTGTGTGTGTATGTGTGTGTGTGATTGTGCTCGTGCGTCCGTGCTTGTGTGTGTGTGTGTGTGTGTGTGTGTGTGTGTGCTTGTGTCTTTGTGTGTGTGTGTTTGTGCTCGTTCGTCCGTGCTTGTGTGTTTGTTCGCGCGTGCGTGTTTGTGTGTTTGTGCGTGTGCTTCCGTGCTTGTGTGTGTGTTTGTGTTTGTATATAAAGATATATTTATTTTCTAATTTTTTCAAAATTTGGATTTTAATAAAATATTTTTTCCACTCAAGTTTAATTACATTTTTGTTAAAATTGTAATGGATGATACTAGTTTTTAATATGGTTTTTCCAAATATTAATTGAATTATCAAAATAAAAAAGTTTACAAGTTAGGATCCAACTGTATGACTATATATTTGAAATCAAGCATTGAACTAACTTTTTTAATACATGTTTATATAGTTCACAATTAAACATATTTGTGTTTAAAGCAAGCTTTAATATGTTCGTTAGTGCCGTTACTTTATGACAATAAATTAATTAACTCGATCTACTACTTCCCTTTATTCGTAAAAGTAAACGAAAAAATAAAAATATATATAAATTGTTTGTTGTAGGCTTTGAGAACGAAATCTATTTATGAAACGGAACTTTTTGTGTTGGCTTGCCAATGTACATTGAATTACCAGTTGATTAAGTGTAGCTGATATCAAAGTATGATGATCTTCTGTTAAGAAATTAAAGTAAACGTTTAAAGAAATTAAATTAAAGGCTGAATGAATTTTGTAAATTGGGAAAAGAATATATTTTTCCTCGCTACCTCCCGTTAATACCTTTATTTAGAGCCATCTTCCAGCTCTGTACAACTTTTAAAGCTTCCATAATGTTTCTTTCAAAATTCGGCTTAAGAAATTATATATATATATATATATATATATATATATATATATATATATATATATATATATATATATATATGGATACCAACCATGCCTATTATTAGTTATCTTGAGCAAATGTGAAATATTAACTAAAAAATCACAATGGCATACCAATATTCCCAACAAAAAATTAATTTTATAAATATAAATGAGTTCCTAATGGACATTACACTATGGTGTCTCCATAATTAGGGACAATTTACAGATTGTAATACAGTATTGTTATAATAAATTTATGTTATTGCTTTACCTAAACGTATTGCTTTGTATGTCTTTGTAATAAATAGTATTACAACAATTGTATAATATATTTTATTTATTACTAAAGTAACTCATAGCTTTAAACTGCCGATGCCTTATTACACTGCTTTATTTATTACTTTATTAAGCTACCCTGTCTCTAAGAATACGTTTATAAAGAAACAGAATTATAAAACGACTTCCTCGAGTACTTACTCATATTAACAAACTTTCCCAGGTTTTTATAAACGCAGGCAAAGTTTGCAGCACTAGTTTTACATCTTCTCTTCCTACCTATTTATATTTCGCCTCCCTTTGGCGTACGTCTTGATTAATGAGACGAGACGGTCTGTAAATCTCAAACGCGAATACTCTTCCGTTTCCTTTTTCTTTATTATTTTCTAAAACTTTTGTATAATTACTTTGTAATTACATTAGATTACAAAATATTAGATAACATCTTTTTTGTCCAAGAATAAAAGTTTGAAACGAGTGCTTTAAGCTGCTAGTTTAAAGCATTGGTAGGATATTTGTTCTGTTAAAGAAATGGTAGAACCGGGTGGTAAAATTTGGTTGGAATATTGGAATGTGAGACGCTCCGCAATACACTATGAATATGAGCGAACTCTAGTATGTTCTTTAATCTAGTAAAGTATACGGACTCTAGTAGGTTCCTTACTCTAGTAAAGTATACGAACTCTAGGACGTTCTTTACTCTAGCAAAGTATACGAACTCTAGTATATTCTTTACTCTAGTAAAGTATACGGACTCTAGTATGTTCTTTACTCTCGTAAAGTATACGGACTCTAGTATGTTCCTTACTCTAGTAAAGTATACGAACTCTAGTATGTTCTTTACTCTAGTAAAGTTTACGGACTCTAGTATGTTCCTTACTCTAGTAAAGTATACGAGCTCTAGTATGTTCTTTACTCTAGTAAATTATAAGAACACTATTATGTTCTTTACTCTAGTAAGGTATACGAACTCTAGTATGTTCTTTACTCTAGTAAAGTATACGAGCTGTAGTATGCTCTTTACTCTAGTAAAGTATACGAACTCTAATACGTTCTTTACTCTAGTAAAGTATACGAACTTTAGTACGTTCTTTACTCTAGTAAAGTATACGAACTCTAGTATGCTCTTCACTCTAGTAAAGTATACGATCTCTAGTATGTTCTTTACACTAGTAAAGTATACGAAATCTAGTATGTTCTTTATTCTAGTATAGTATAAGAGCACTATTATGTTCTTTACTCTAGTAAAGTATACGAACTCTAGTATGTTCTTTACTCTAGTAAAGCATACGAGCTCTAGTATGTTCCTTACTCTAGTAAAGTATACGAACTCTAGTACGTTCTTTACTCTAATAAAGTATACGAACTCTAGTATGTTCTTTACTCTAGTAAAGTATACGAACTCTAGTATGTTCTCTACTCTAGTAAAGTATACGAACTCTAGTATGTTCTTTACTCTAGTAAAGTATACGAACTCTAGTATGTTCCTTACTCTAGTAAAGTATACGAGGTCTAGTATGTTCTTTACTCTAGTAAAGTATACGAACTCTAGTACGTTCTCTACTCTAGTAAAGTATACGAACTTTAGTACGTTCTTTACTCTAGTAAAGTATACGAACTCTACTATGTTCTTCACTCTAGTAAAGTATACGATCTCAAGTATGTTCTTTACACTAGTAAAGTATACGAAATCTAGTATGTTCTTTACTCTAGTAAAGTATACGAACTCTAGTACTTTCTTTACTCTAGTAAAGTATACGAACTCTAGTATGGTATAGAGGTACAGAAACCTGGCCGTTCGGAAAGATCTACTGGTTCTGGAAAAGCGGTTGATCCGCAGTTCCTGGTAGAAATTCGTCTAGTAGTAGCGGAGATCAGTCTATGCGTTACAGCAAGCCCGATGACTCTTAAATACTTGTATTACGAGTCATGGCACCAAGCCCCACCCCTGACGCTAAACACACGGACGGGAAATACGAGTTTGAGGTTAGAGTCTTTGGGGATTGCATTCATACGCTAGACTAGAGATAAAAAACAGGAAAGAACTATGCTTGTGCTTTGGCAAGGAGGTAAAGACGGAAGACAGGTAGTCGTGGCCACAATCTACTTTTTACACCTCTTCTCAACACACTGCCGCCTGTGCCCAGCACTAACGTTTTACCGTAGCTATATGTCATGTGAAAACGTGTGTTTTTCTAACTAAAGTTGATATTCCTACATGTGAGCTTTTTAAAAGGATCGGTTTCTTCTCGTATAATTAGTGCACACTAACCCAAGATATTAACAAAATATATGTATTATAATAGTCACAGAGCACAGGTTATCAGTAGAGATATGTAGTTAATTAATGGAATTCTGATTCTGGTTCATTCTTGATGTTGATGAATATATATAACATATAAATAATTCTTGTATATCTATATTTTCATGTATTATATTCTCATGTATATATATATATATATATATATATATATATATATATATATGAAGTTAATATATTACTAAGTAAGTAATTTAATTCAAGGTAAAATTATTGCACTTAATGGTGGATTAAATTACTTACTTAGTAATATATTAACTTCATAAAGTCAGTGCAACGGAAAAACAATGGATAACGTTAAATATCAAGAATATATATATATATATATATATATATATATATATATATATATATATATATACATATGTATATAATTAGAAGCTAGTATAAAATTATACTAGTTATAATATATTAACACAAAAAATGTTATAAGTATTGTTATATAAAAATAAAGCTACTCTCTTTGTAAAGAGAAACACTCTTAAAGAGTGTCTGATACTTATTGGATTAAGTTCTGTTCTTTTGTTTGCATTCTGTTCTCGTCGTAAGAATATTTTCATTCAAATTTACGAGGTTGGACGGTTTTTGGCGAAGATTTCCGAATCTAAGCAAGACGATAATAATGAACTCTGGTAATGCTTTGATTTGAAAAGACTGACTAGGCATATAGTACGAATAAATTCGTATGTTTATTGTGTTTGAAATTACATATTATTAGAATATGCTGTAACAGAATACGTTGATACTTATACAGATATTTAGTACAAAACATTATATGTCTGATAGAAATAATCAGAATGATTTGATTAAATAATGGTTTGCTGATTAATGAAACACTAACTAACGAATGTTGCATAAGTCATCACGGAATATCACAGTCTTATGAAATAAGCAACAAGACGTTTAACGCTATGACGTTAGTATTTGTTAATATTTTACAAAGATAAAAGTTACAATTGTTTTTCAATTTTAGTTCTATGATAACAGAAGAGTTTAATATATAATTCTTTATTTATATTTAACACAACTATTAATATTTATATTAAAATAATTTATGAAAATAAATAAGTTATTTATGAAAATATCTCATCGATAACATTATTAACAACTGGACCAATATTTTAATTACGTTTTGCTACAGAGATTAAATAACATGCCCTACATATGCTATTGTATACGTGCGCGTATATGCTTCACATACCGTCGAAGAAGGAAGTAAAACACAAACGAACGTCTTATTTGATTTCGTTCAGTGACGCTTCTCAAATTTACTTAGAACTTCACGATTTTATCGCAGAACAAAACATTACATTGAAAGTGAACTGTAACCAAGGCAACGTTTCCTTTCGGATGAAATATTGCTTGTTCAAGTCAGCCAAAGTTAATTTAAAGCCGGCAACTTTGTTTCCGAACGAATGTACCAGCCCTAACCCCAAATCTTAGCATGCGTCGGAGCTTACTGTCAGAGGGTAGGGACTAAATTAAAGGTGTCAGCTGCTGCCAAACTGTAATTAAGTCAACATCAAATCTGGTACAAAAAAGGTTATTCTTGGTAAACATCTACACAAATGTAGCGTTGATTTGGGAAGGCATAATATGTGGTCGTGTATTAAATACATAAAGTCATAATTTATAAATAAATTATGATGGTATTTCTTATAAATTGAAGGCATTTTTACTTCTTTTATTTAACTATTTATTGTGTGTGTGTGTGTGTGTGTTTGTGTGCGTGTGTAGTCGCGTGTGCGTGCGCGCGCGTGTGTGTGTTTGTGCTCGTGCGTCCGTGCTTATGTGTATTCGCGCGTGCGTGCGTGCGTGTGTGTGTGTGAGCGCGCGCTTGTGTGTGTGTGTGTGTTTGTGTGTGTGTTTATGCTCGTGCGTCCGTGCTTGTGTGTGTGTTCGCGCGTGCTTGTGTGTGTGTGTGTGTGTGTGTGTGTGTGTGTGTGTGTGAATGTGTGTGTTTGTGCTCGTGCGTCCGTGCTTGTGTGTTTGTTCGCGCGTGCGTGTGTGTGTGTTTGTGCTTGTGCTTCCGTGCTTATGTGTGTGTGTGTGTGTGTTTCTATATAAATATATATTTATTTTCTAATTTTTTTCAAAATTTGGATTTTAATAAAATATTTTTTCCACTCAAGTTTAATTACATTTTTGTTAAAGTTGTAATGGATGATACTAGATTTTAATATGGTTTTTGCAAATATTAATTGAATTATCAAAATAAAAAAGTGGATGTCTACAAGTTAGGATCCAACTGTATGACTATATATTTGAAATCAAGCATTGAACTAACTTTTTTAATACATGTTTATATAGTTCACAATTAAACATATATGTGTTTAAAGCAAAGTTTAATATGTTCGTTAGTGCCGTTATTTCATGACAATAAACTAATTAACTCGATCTAATACTTCCCTTTATTCGTAAAAGTAAACGAAAAAACAAAAATTTATATAAATTGTTTGTTGTAGGCTTTGAGAACGAAATCTATTTATGAAACAGAACTTTTTGTGTTGGCTTGCCAATGTACATTGAATTACCAGTTGATTAAGTGTAGCTGATATCAAAGTATGATGATCTTCTGTTAAGAAATTAAAGTAAACGTTTAAAGAAATTAAATTAAAGGCTTTAGGGGCAAATTAATATTGAAACAAATTTTAAAATTTTGCATAGTAATTATATTGTTAATACAATTTCTTAAAAACCCTATGAATTTTGTAAATTGGGAAAAGAATATATTTTTCCTCACTGCTTCCCGTTAATGCCTTTAATTTGAGCAATCTTCCAGCTCTGTACAACTTTCAAAGCTTCCATAATGTTTCTTTCAAAATTCGGCTCAAGAAATTATATATATATATATATATATATATATATATATATATATATATATATATATATATATATATATATATATATATATGGATACCAACCATACCTATTATTAGTTATCTTGAGCAAATGTGAAATATTAACTAAAAAATCACAATGGCATACCAATATTCCCAACAAAAAATTAATTTTATAAATATAAATGAGTTCCTAATGGACATTACACTATGGTGTCTCCATAATTAGGGACAATTTACAGATTGTAATACAGTATTGTTATAATAAATTTATGTTATTGCTTTACCTAAACGTATTGCTTTGTATGTCTTTATAATAAATAGTATTACAACAATTGTATAATATATTTTATTTATTACTATAGTAACTCATAGCTTTAAACTACCGATGCCTTATTACACTGCTTTATTTATTACTTTATTAAGCTACCCTGTCTCTAAGGATACGGTTATAAAGAAACAGAATTATAAAACGACTTCCTCGAGTACTTACTCATATTAACAAACTTTCCCAGGTTTTTATAAACGCAGGCAAAGTTTGCAGCACTAGTTTTACATCTTCTCTTCCTACCTATTTATATTTCGCCTCCCTTTGGCGTACGTCTTGATTAATGAGACGAGACGGTCTGTAAATCTCAAACGCGAATACTCTTCCGTTTCCTTTTTCTTTATTATTTTCTAAAACTTTTGTATAATTACTTTGTAATTATATTAGATTACAAAATATTAGATAACATCTTTTTTGTCCAAGAATAAAAGTTAGAAACGAGTGCTTTAAGCTGCTAGTTTAAAGCATTGGTAGGATATTTGTTCTGTTAAAGAAATGGTAGAACCGGATGGTAAAATTTGGTAGGAATATTGGAATGTGAGACGCTCCGCAATACACTATGAATATGAGCGAACTCTAATATGTTCTTTACTCTAGTACGCCTAACCTAACCAGCTTTAGCCAAACCAACCTAACCAGCTACAACTCACCAAACTTAACAAGCTTTAGCTAACCTAACCTAACAGCCTTAGCTAATCTAACTTAGCCAGCGATAGCTAATCTAACCTAGCCAGCGATAGCTAATCGAATCCAACCAATTTTATTTAACATAACCTAGCCAGCTTTAGCTAAACCAACCTGAACATGTACAACTCACCAAACTTGACAAGCTTTAGCTAACCTAACCTAACAGCCTTAGGTAATATAACTTAAACAGCGATAGCTAATTTGATCCGACCAGCTTTAGCTAACCTAACCTAGCCAGCTTTAGCCAAACCAACCTGAACAGTTACAACTCACCCAACCTTACAAGCTTCACCTAACCTAACCTAAAAAGCCTTAGGTAATATAACTAGCCAGCGATAGCTAATCGAATCCAACCAGCTTTATCTAACCTAACCTAGCCAGCTTCAGCCAAACTAAACTGAACAGCTACAACTCACCCAACTTAACAAGCTTTACCTAACCTAACCTAACACGCCTCAGTTAATATAATCTAGTCACCGTTAGCTAACCTATCCTAACCAGCGTTAGCTAATATGATCCAACCAACTTTACCTAACTTAACCCAGCTAGAGTTCGCTAGCCTGATTCAACCAGCTTTAGCAAAACCAACCTTACCCCTTCTCGTATCTGTGATGATTGAAAAACATCAGAAAGGTTTTTGGATTAAGATGTTTTCTTGGGAGTCAGCAAAAGAGATCAAACTGTAAATTATATCAATAACAAAAGTATGAGTTTAAAAAAAAGTATGTTATTGCACGAATAATTATGGAAATAAAGAAATTGTGGTTATATTAACCAAATTAAAACATAATATTATTACTAATATATATATATATATATATATATATATATATAATAAATTAAAAATATTTTTATCTAAAAATCTTTTTAGATTTTATTAGATAATTATTTTCCTGAAGATGCTGGTACTATTTTATCGGCGAAAAGCTTTGAATAAATATATTCATTAAAAGTATTCTTGTTTTTGAAATATTTGTAATTTATTAACTGTATTACAAGAAAACATATCACCATATTTAATATATATATATATATATATATATATATATATATATATATATATTTTAAAACAACATAGGTTATTCAAATACAAGAATATTTATTAATTTATTTTCAAAGCTTTTCGTTGGTAAATAGTACCAACATCATCAGGAATGAAAATTAGAATAATGTAAGCTCATTTTAAAATATATTAGTATAAAATAGGCTGTATTTTATTGTAAATATCTGCTTCTAGTTGTATATTATAAAATATTTGTTTGTTCCAGTATCAACTTGTAAAGATGAAAATTTTCAGTATAATTACTTTAGAAATGATAAAAATTATATACCTTAAGTTGTTTAAAATATCTTCTTCAAATATATGTAATAATACACAAAATTCTAGATATTTAATTGTTTAATCAGTATGTTTAATATTAAATATGGTATTATAATGTTTTTGAATTAATAATCAAGTCTCAAATCTAACCTACAGTTATAACACTTACATTGATTGCACAACACTTTTTATATAACCCTGTAAGGTTAATTTTATATAAATATAAAATATGTTTTCTTGTTTAATAATTTAAAACATCATAGGTTATTCAAATACAAGAATATTTATTATAAAAATTATTATTGTAATTTTCATTCCTGATGATGTTGGTACTGTTTACCAACGAAAAGCTTTGAATATAAATTAATAAATATTCTTGTATTTGAATCACCTATGTTGTTTTAAATTATTAAACAAGAAAACGTATTATATATATATATATATATATATATATATATATATATATATATATATATACACACTATCTCACCTTTTCTATTTTCATGTAGCAAAATAACTAAAATCTTATTTATTTTAACCCCGTGATAGTAACGAAATCAAATAGGAAATCACGGAACTGTATCGAATAGATTATAATTTCAAATAGGGAATAAAACCCATTTGCAGATTGGACTCCTGTAGGTAAGGAAGGGAATCGAAATGGGCTTTAAGTATAACGCGATTGACCCTATTCCAGACTCTTTTATCCATTCCACGCATTCATTCTCGGCTGTTGTACTGTGAAGAATGTCCCCGCTTTACTAACTTAAGCTCATAAAGCAATTCGGAATTTAATTTAGGTATCTACTTATTGAGACGCACTAAACAGTACTTTGTCGCAAGTAATTGAAGAAACGTAACATTTGGCTCTGCACAGAAATTATAAACAAGTTGAAAATGAAACAATTGCCAGAATAAAAGGGACGACCCCACTTTGTTTTTTAGCCCTTTGGCATTTACGAGAAGGTTATACAAGTTTGGAAAAAATGCCGAAATAGTGGTTTAAAGCCAAACGCGGGTTGGATATAAAGCAAAACGTTTTAATACTGGGAACAATCGTAACATATGAAAAGCTTTTTTTATATATCAAAGCTTTATTAGTTATTTCGTAGGGACATTCATTGCTCAAAACATAAAACCTGAGTTTTCCATTCTTACTATTAGATTGCAGTCTCCCTATAAATATATATATATATATATATATATATATATATATATATATATATATATATATATATAAAGAACAAAGTCAAAATACAAATACAAGAATTTTAATGAATTATAAGAATTACAACAACAAATACAAAAGGAGAAATATACCCAACTATTTTTGTAAGTCTTAAGAAGCAGTGCTAAAAATTACCCTACGTTTTGTAATTTACTATTCAAACATAAGTTTTATAGGTCAATGAAATTCAAAAGTAATTTGTCTTTGTTAATATATTCACATTGTTCAAAGACGTTGCAATTTTCAACAAACGATGCAATTTACTATGCAAATTCTTCTGAGGGAAAAATTAGGACGGGAGAACATATAATTTTCTAACTTCAATAGGTTGTATGGCTGTGTACAAATATGGCTTGTATTCAGCCTTATAAACAGTTTCTACATTGTTTAACAGTAGCTAAAAATATGCTTTTATTTTAGCATATTGGGATATATCCTGTTCTCACGTGATCGATTGTAAAATAAATTTATACCGTGGGCTGCAGATAATCATTACGAATACGAAGCAAATTATACAAAAAACTTCCGCTCACGCCCCAAAAACTATACATTTTGCAGAATATCAATTCCCTCTCTACTGGATACGTAAAAAGTTACTAATTCAACTTTTTAACTTTATTATTTCTTTTATTTTGACGTAGTAACTTACAAAATGACTCGAAATGTTATGAATTGCCATTGATTCCAAAAAGTTACAAGTTTTGAAAAAATCAACTTTAACAAAGCACTATTAGCACCATGTTTCACAAATCTTACACTATTTTTCGCGGTAAGTTCTACCGTTTCTAGGCCAAAGTTAGAAATTAAAGGTGTGTAAATGATCATGCAATATTTTCCGTTTTGTGCGGGTAATTTTGTATATATTTGTATAGCCGTTTCGAGAAATTTTAGGAATTGCTATCACAAAATAATATGTATGAGAGTTTTATAGTTCTATAACGTTTGTCAAACGTGTGTTTACTTACGGTATAGAAAAAATTCTCGTAATCCATAAACACAGACACATCCACAGACACATCCACAGACACATCCACAGACACATCCACAGACACATCCACAGACACATCCACAGACACACTCACAGACACACCCACAGACACACCCACAGACACATCCACAGACACATCCACAAACACATCCACAAACACATCCACAGACACACCCACAGACACACCCACAGACACACCCACAGACACATCCACAAACACATCCACAGACACATCCACAGACACATCCACAGACACATCCACAAACACATCCACAAACACATCCACAGGCACATCCACAGACACATCCACAGACATATCCACAGACACATCCACAGACAAATTCACAGGCACATCCACAGACACATCCACAGACACATCCACAGACACATCCACACACACATCCACAGACACATCCAGAAACACATCCACAAACACATCCACAGGCACATCCACAGACACATCCACAGACACATCCACAGACACATCCACAGACACATCTACAGACACATCCACAGACACATCCACAGACACATCCACAGACACATCCACAGACACATCCACAGACACATCCACACACACATCCACAGACACATCCACAAACACATCCACAAACACATCCACAGGCACATCCACAGACACATCCACTGACAAATCCACAGACACATCTACAGACACATCCACAGACACATCCACAGACACATCCACAGACACATCCACAGACACATCCACAGACACATCCACAGACACATCCACACACACATCCACAGACACATCCACAAACACATCCACAAACACATCCACAGGCACATCCACAGACACATCCACAGACACATCCACAGATACATCCACAGACACCACAGACACATCCACAGACACATCCACAGACACATCCACAGGCACATCCACAGACACATCCACAGACACATCCACAGGCACATCCACAGACACATCCACAGGCACATCCACAGACACATCCACAGACACATCCACAGACACATCCACAGACACATCCACAGACACATCCACAGACACATCCACAGACACATCCACAGCCACATCCACAGACACATCCACAGGCACATCCAGGCATCAGTGCACCAATACCTTCGTGGTGAAGAAAGCCTCGTTTGTACCCATCCGATTCTTGATACCCAACATCAAATCTTGGTAGTGGATTTATAGGCATTGTTACATAAGCGTTGAAGAAACTTGTACTTCGGATAGGCAATATTCCCTACAGTGGTAACAAATAAGTGCCTACACCAGCTTGTAAGAAACGGAGCAACGGGGAACAGAAAGAAAGACTTCAACGCCTGGGGTGTTTATATGGTAGTTAGAATATAAGGTCAGAAAAGAAACCTTAGAATGGACAGAAAATATCTATAAACATTGCTATCCTGCAGAAAATGTTGT
>JBAIZL010000011.1:7874232-7906732 GCA_036971475.1 Prosapia bicincta | reverse complement strand
TTACTTGTCCACCAGTAAATTATTGTAGGTCTAAACTCAGACAACCGACCATTGAGATTCACTAGACTTCTGTACGAGATACCCATGTACCTCGGCTCTCCTTTACATAAATCCCAGTTAAGTTTAGCCTCCAAAGTTAGACCTAGGTATTTCACTTTGCTATATGGGAGGATTTGTCCATGTGGTCAGTCTTCTATGCCTTATTGGTAAATATAATATAAGTTGACTTGCTTTCATTAAGGTTTATGCGCCACTGTTTGGTCCAGTCACAGACGCTGTCCAGAGTATGCTGTAATTTGGCTCTTACAGTTGCCTCATTTTGTGTGACGGGCAAGATAACGGCGCCGCTATGAAGGTCGCCACGAAGGCGGAATCATTGAACGAAATAAATCTTGTATAAAGAAGGTACAGCACACTTCCTTAGGCTTCCCTGCGACTATGACCTTGACACTGCAGTACTCAGTATCTTGTTTAACGCGGAAGACTCTGACTTATTCGTTTCCAAGGACTATTCAATAATTTTCCAAATTTAGTCAGTATTTGCAGACATGAAGAACAATGAAGAATTCGTTTTGTTACCTTCCAACCGAATCTTTGTTTATTGAACAGTTCATAGACAATCACAATAACCCAGACATTATTAAGACGGATGTGTTCACGAATAGGCTCACGAATAGCAGCTAAGTAAGTTACCATGACGGAAAGGTAGAATTTTGTTTTTAGTTTTAAATAGAAATAACAATATATTCCCAATTTTAAACATCTTCTAAATTTTTGTATGTTTGAAATGAAAAAAGTAATATAGCCTAACCAAAAATATTTCATTGTCAATTTCTACTTGGGTCGACAAAGAAAATTTTATTTTAGTTACTTTTTATTAAATAATGACAACTAATATAAATTGATTTTAACGTAGCCTATGCGTTACAACAGCTGTTGTAGAATATACCTTTTAACTTGAAATCAGCTGTTTTATGAAATCATATGTTATTCAATATTTTATGCAAAATATTGTTATGAAGTAACTATATTGCATCTCTTGCTCTTTTTTGTAAAACGTTTTTTTAACATTTAATAATAAAATAATTTATTAAATAAATTATTAAATGAAAAAACTGTATTAACGTGTGGTTGCATTCCCTACAAGTTAAAAAAAATGTATTTGAACTTGAGTGGATTAATACAATGTACTTTATTAACGATTGAAAATTTGAAAAGATATATATATATATATATATATATATATATATATATATATATATATATATATATATATATATATAAGGAAAGTGTGAACTACTAGAAATAATTGAAAAATTCAAGAACCATATTGTACGAGACATTCGGTTAAATTTGTACTTTTTATTAAAAATGTTTGGACGGCCAATCAGAACCGTCCCACTTCAAAGAACATTTGGGGTGAGTTGCACTCCTATATATATAAATGTTGTAAATAAATAAATTTAAATAAGTCAACCGCTTGGTGAGGAATCAGAGGGGAAATAATTTGTCAGTTTATGTTCTCAATGCTAACCACATGAAGGAAGGACGGGTCGACTGTAAAGAATAATGGTATATTAAATCAATTAATTTTACTTAAAAATATATCTTTGGAAGTAAAAATCCATAATTTATATTCAAATTATTATACATTTTGATAAGCCTAATTTTTAGAAAAAGTCCTATTCAATTTCTGCTTCACAGGAAACATTTTCTCGCGATCACAGAACCCCCCTTCTTAAACATTCATATAAAGATTTCATTGTTAACGGTTTTTCATGGACTTCTCTCTAGCGTTTTCTTATTTTTAGAAACAAAAATTTGTTTTAAACTAGGCATATTTCACATTATCTAAAATAAAACAAATATATATATATTTAGTATGTCACAATATAACATTCACTTGTTTCATTTTGATGTTATGGACTCGTGTCTGGCATGGCTCGAGTAATGTTCCCCTTATAAAAATAAATTCCATATTCTTTCAACATTTGTCTGGGTTTAAAGATATAGTATGATAAAAGTTGACATTAACGAAAACAGATATCTTAAACTTACCGCACGAATCGAAAGGTTAATTTCAGCCGATTTTTGTCCCTCGTGATAAATTGCAACTGCTGTCTTGACCGTTCGTTCATTTCACTGAAGATTTATTCTTTGTCTTCTCTATAACTTAATACTTTATATAAAGCTCTAAGTATTCGAACAGCCGAAAATCTTGTAGAATTTATTCCCCCCCACCTACAAAAAATGCAGTGGCTAAGTATGTTTTTGTTTACATTTAGTCTATTGTCTTTTAAAAACAAGAGCACTCATTAAATATATTTATACGACATATTACTGTAAATAATTAATTTAAATACACATTGAAATCAAGCAAATTTTATAAAAATGGAGTTGCAACTTCTGTTTGTCTGTTTCTCTCTCTCTCTGACACATACACACACGCACACATGCGTGCGTGTATGTGTATGTTTGTGTGTATGTGTGTGGGGGTGGTGTAAGTGTGTGTGTGTGTGTGTGTGTATGTATGTGTGTGTGTGTGTGTGTGTGTATGTGTGTGTGTGTGTGTGTGTGTGTGTGTGTGTGTGTGTGTGTGTGTTTGTGTGTGTGTGTGTGTGAGTACATGTGTGTTTGTGCCTACGTGCGTGCATGTGTGTGTATCTTTGTGAGTGTGTGTGTGTGTGTGTGTATCTTTGTGAGTGTGTGTGTGTGTGTGTGTGTGTGTGTGTGTGTGTGTGTGTATGTGTGTATCTTTGTGAGTGTGTGTGTGTGTGTGTGTGTGTGTGTGTGTATGTGTGTATGTGTGTATCTTTGTGAGTGTGTGTGAGTGTGTGTGTGTGTGTGTGTATCTTTGTGAGTGTGTGTGAGTGTGTGTATGTGTGTGTGTGTGTGTGTGTGTGTGTGTATCTTTGTGAGTGTGTGTGAGTGTGTGTGTGTGTGTGTGTGTGTGTGTGTGTGTGTGTGTATGTGTGTATCTTTGTGAGTGTGTGTGAGTGTGTGTGTGTGTGTGTGTATCTTTGTGAGTGTGTGTGAGTGTGTGTGTGTGTGTGTGTGTATGTGTGTATGTGTGTATCTTTGTGAGTGTGTGTGAGTGTGTGTGTGTGTGTGTGTATCTTTGTGAGTGTGTGTGAGTGTGTGTATGTGTGTGTGTGAGTGTGTGTGTGTGTGTGTGTGTGTGTGTGTGTATGTGTGTATCTTTGTGAGTGTGTGTGAGTGTGTGTGTGTGTGTGTGTATCTTTGTGAGTGTGTGTGAGTGTGTGTATGTGTGTGTGTGAGTGTGTGTGTGTGTGTGTGTGTGTGTGTGTGTATGTGTGTATGTGTGTATCTTTGTGAGTGTGTGTGAGTGTGTGTGTGTGTGTGTGTGTATGTGTGTATGTGTGTATCTTTGTGAGTGTGTGTGAGTGTGTGTGTGTGTGTGTGTGTATGTGTGTATGTGTGTATCTTTGTGAGTGTGTGTGAGTGTGTGTGTGTGTGTGTGTATCTTTGTGAGTGTGTGTGAGTGTGTGTATGTGTGTGTGTGAGTGTGTGTGTGTGTGTGTGTGTGTGTGTGTGTGTATGTGTGTATGTGTGTATCTTTGTGAGTGTGTGTGAGTGTGTGTGTGTGTGTGTGTATCTTTGTGAGTGTGTGTGTGTGTGTGTATGTGTGTGTGTGTGTATGTGTGTATCTTTGTGAGTGTGTGTGTGTGTGTGTGTGTGTGTGTGTGTATGTGTGTATCTTTGTGAGTGTGTGTGAGTGTGTGTGTGTGTGTGTGTATCTTTGTGAGTGTGTGTGTGTGTGTGTATCTTTGTGAGTGTGTGTGTGTGTGTGTATGTGTGTATCTTTGTGAGTGTGTGTGAGTGTGTGTGTGTGTGTGTGTATCTTTGTGAGTGTGTGAGTGTGAGTGTGTGTGTGTGTGTGTGTGTGTGTGTGTGTGTGTGTGTGTGTATCTTTGTGAGTGTGTGTGTGTGTGTGTGTGTGTGTGTGTGTATGTGTGTATCTTTGTGAGTGTGTGTGAGTGTGTGTGTGTGTGTGTGTATCTTTGTGAGTGTGTGTGTGTGTGTGTGTGTGTGTGTATCTTTGTGAGTGTGTGTATGTATAAACACAAATAAGTAGGCATTGTATAAATTTCCATTCAGTTAAATTCGATATATAATAACCTTTATTTTGGAATGATCTTTTCATCATTTTAAATTATTGTATTATTTTATTGTATTAATTATAATAAACACTAATGAGAAACCCACTTAATAAAGACAAACACAAATATCTTTAATTTGTTCACTTTAAAAGCACTTGTGTCGGTAATGTGCAGCAAGTTCGGCGGGTTTAACGTAGAGGAAAGTGTAGCTTCCTGCTGCAAACGAAACGATATTTCAGCTGATTTTCTACGGCACGTGACAAATGGAGGCGCCTGACGCAACGTTCGTTTCCTTTCAGCCGAGATTTATTTATTTTCTTTAAAATATCCCGGCTAAGACTTCATAGAGCTCGAAGTGCCGGAGCGCACTAATACCTTGAAAGCTTCATTTCAGCAAACCTTTGGATGACTATAATCCAGTTTAGATATATCGAAGTGATAGATTGGATGAAATTCATTGATAGATTAAGTTCGACATTGTATGTCATAAGTTAATAGAAATTTTGTCATTCTTTCATTGCTCAATATACATAAAAAGTAATTAAAGTTTTATAAATAAAATATTATACATTAATATTTTAATGTCAACTCTAACTTAGGCGAACAAAGACAAAATTGGTTTTAGTTACCCTTTTTAAATTGTATTATTCATTCCTGATGATGTTGGTACTGTTTATCAACGAAACGCTCTAAATAAATATTTACAAATAATTATTGTATTTGAATAACCTCAGCTGTTTTTGTTATATATAAATATAGCAATATGTATTAATAAAGAACTAAGTCAAAATACAAATACAAGAATTATAACTGAATTTGCAATTCAAAGTTTTTATAATTGAATTGTAAATTCATTATAATTCTTGTATTTGTATTTTGACTTAGTTATATATATATATATATATATATATATATATATATATATATATATATATATATATATATGTAGCTTTGCAACGATGTTTTCTTGTATTTACTTATCACTTTCACTATATGTACCTAAACAAGAATCTTTATTGGTATTTATGCCAGTTTACGTTCAAAGACTGGTTTTGTCTCCATCATCGGGCATCATTGACCGGGGGTTGTAGTAGCTGCAAGCTGCGTGGAATTCCCGTTGTCGCCAGGTGTGGTGTACCGTTATGTTCTATTTTCGGATTCACTGCACTGTGGGAGACTATTAAGTTTGTCTTGGGGTTAATTTTGTCTATTAGGTTGAATAATTTATTGTTTTTTTATTTTATTTGTATTTGTTCGATTATGATGTTATTTTTATGTTTATAAATTTGTAGTTGTTCCCTGATTGTCATTTTGAGGCCTTTTTGTACTTTTTATTAGGTGTACGTTTTTTAATGTAGGGAATTTTTTATTGTGTTTGTTTTTGATGGCATATGTGTCTAAGTTTTGAGGTGTTCTCGATATCTGTCTTTTAATTTCTTTTTTGTTTGGCCTATGTATATTCTATTATAATCTGGGCATTCGCAACAAACAACCGAAAAATCCCTTACCACTACACATAGACAATTAATGGCCCCCTAAATATAACGCCCTTATCACAATACGTAAAATCAACAAATCAGTAAGATCCTTAATTAATTTTAGAAGTGTGCCTTCCTATAAAATATCTCAAGTAATTCCCATTTGCCTAAAACACGAACTCAAACTATAAAATGTTTTCTAAAAAGCTCTAATATGATACCATGGTAATTAGTAACCTCTCGAGAGTTTACTCCCAAATATACCAAGTAAGATTCTTGTTGGTTAAGTACATTAAAGTGTAAGTGATCAAGGAAACATTGTTGCTAGGTTAAATATCTATCTATCTATCTGTCTGTCTGTTTGTCTTTCTATCTATCTATCCATCTATCTATCTATATATAAATAAATAAATATATATATATATATATATATATATATATATATATATAAATATCGCAATATGTATTCTTGTGTATTAATAAAGAACTAAGTCAAAAAACAAATACAAGAATTATAATTGAATTTACAATTCAATTGTAAATTCAATTATAATTCTTGTATTTGTATTTTGACTTATTTCTTTATATATATAACATTATCCAATACCTTATTCATATAAATATTTAAATATTATCAAGATAATATATATTTAAATATGCAAATTGGAATTTTTAAAGTTTTTGTTCCGAGAAAAACTCAAATAAAAATTTAATATAAAACTGATGTTAAATTCAGCATAGAGCTTGAATTATAAATTTTAAAGAATTGACATTTCAATGTATATCATTACATAACACTAGAAGGTAATAATCCCATGAAAACATATTCCGAGGTTTTTATGTTTAAGAGCTGCAATATATTTAAAAATCTAATGAAAGAGCAATTTAAGAGCAACTTAGAGTAAATTATAAAAGATAGACTTATAATTATGTCATATCTTTGTTTCAACTTGAGTAATTACAAAATTTTAAATTCCATGAACAAATAGTGGCTTAATGAAAAGGTTTTGCAGTAGTTCTGCGTCACTGCATGCGCCTATGTCAATTTAATTAAATGTTTCCCCTTTTCAACATTAATTTCGATCAATACTAGAAATGAAGCAAGGACAAACTTTTTTGTTACAAAGGGACCTAGCACAAAGATGCTACTTCATTAAACAAATTTAAATATTATATTTGAAAATGAAATGTTATATATTTTGTATAAATATTTTATATTTGAGCCTATTTTGTATTGCATGAAAAAAATGATAA
Organism: Prosapia bicincta; assembly: GCA_036971475.1. Taxonomy (NCBI): domain Eukaryota; kingdom Metazoa; phylum Arthropoda; class Insecta; order Hemiptera; family Cercopidae; genus Prosapia; species Prosapia bicincta. The sequence goes on along the minus strand of JBAIZL010000011.1, from coordinate 7,899,879 downwards.
TTATTAATTGCGAAAAATTTTGTGTGGTATTTATTTCTTTTCACTTCAAGTTTGATGAGATATTTCAAAGTTAAAACTTTGTAATAATAATCTTTTACAAATTCTTTGTTTCTGCTCTTTATTATTATTAAAATAAAAAGCGTTCTCATTGAAGTAGGTTAGAATGATTCACGCGCCTGATGCAGGTTGCTTTCCACTTCAGCGAGCCCTTTGTCGCTTTATCATGCCACTAGCTAGAAGTTGGCTTGGCAGATGTGACATTCCCGATATGCAAACTGCGAAACCATCTTCCATTCATAGAATCGGTCTATTATTCTTTTTAGTGTGAAATGTTTCTTTTCTTTGTCAGGTTTAGAGGTTCTGTAAAATTATCAATACATTCAATTATCTCTTGTATATAAGAATCTCTTCTTATAGAAGTTACAGAGCTGTTGTCTTGGAGAGTGTTTATGTGTGATATTATTATTGAATTTATCAGTATCCTCAATCATCTTAATACTTGAAGTCTCACACGGAATTTTATTTCTACTTGTACCTTTATATTACTCACGTTTGGGGAGTCTTTACATATCTTTCGTTTGGTTATTAATGAGCAACAGCTACCCTTCCCAGCTTGTCAATAGGGATGGTCGATCGTTTCTGTCACTGTTACTGATCTTGGTTTCTCGCTGGTGGTAACAGTTCCAGTGACAATTGATCGATCGGAAGTTTCCTCGGTTGCAGTCACTGGGTGAAATGGAGTTTATTTGTTCCTGTCATTGGCTCTGCTCTTATTGCTCGACTCACGGAGCCAATCGTCGTCCAATGTCGTTGACTGAAGGGGAGAGGGGGTTGTCTCTGTTGTGATTGGTCAAAATGTCGCTGTCGCGACCGAAGAGTTACTGATAATTTACCTCGGCTGTCATTAGTGGATTTGTCGCTGTCACTGGTTTAACTCATTCATGTCTGTAAATTGCTTTGTAAGACAACGATTGGATTATGTGAATTCGATATATTTAATACGATGTTGTGGTCGATACATTTAAATAATGTTTTAGGAAATTGAAAAGCATAAAATATTTCATAAACCGTGACTTTTACACAAAACATTCCATAAAACTTGATGTACAGAATATACATTCAATCGGAATGTGTCTAAAGAAAATCTACAATAAAATTTTAATTTATATTCAAATTTAAATCTTCTGTTGGACGTTGTTTGTCTACAAATATTGTTCATGAAACATTGAACACGACTGGAGCAATAAAGTTGTTCCATTGACCTATTTCATGGATATTTGTAAGCGAAACGATGATTGTTTTAAATTATTTTAAAAGATTTTGTTTATAATAGCAGTGTGCAAAGCGTAAAGGGAATCAATATTTCACTCTGTATAAACTTTAAATACATAAACCTACACATTTTGAATTAATTACTGAAAATGTAAACATTCAGACACACACACACACACACACACACACACACACACACACACACACACACACACACATTGCAATTGACAGTTAGCCCCTGCAATCTAAAAAAATTAAAAATTATATAATTTTGAATTTCAAAAAATAAATTGTAATTACCAAAATAAATGTTATAACTTTTATATTAGAATAAACATTAAAGTAAAGCATAGAGTAACAGAGAGGAAAAGCCAATATTTTATAGTAAATAATAAATATTGTAATTAACAAATGAATTTGACAAACCGGGAGTGTATTGCCAATAATTAACTACTAGAAAATAACCAAATAATACTATCTAGCGAACCTGACTATCTACAACTATAATCGACAAAGGACAATTAAAGTGTGAAAAAACCAATAGTGAAATCATAAACCATAAAAGTTGTATTAAATAAAAAATTACAGCAAATTTAAATAAAACAGACATTTCAGGAATGAAAAGAACGTTACCGATCTTTAAGGAAGCTGGTTCACGTAACGGCGAAACAAACTACGACAAGAAAATAAGGTATCATAGACGTAAAACCAAACGGATGGAGGGGGAAGTGCGGCGAGGCCAATAAATACGAAAACTCAAGAGTTTTTATGAAGTCCGAAACAAATAAAGAAGATCCCGAACGAAACTATCGCGGCTTATAATCAGTATTCGCTGTAGCTTCGGGGAGCGTAACCCTCCCCTTCCCATATATAGTTGGTTTCAGTATTCGCTGTAGCTTCGGGGAGCGTAACCCTCCCCTTCCCATATATAGTTGGTTTCACTATTCGCTGTAGCTTCGGGGAGCGTAACCCTCCCCTTCCCATATATAGTTGGTTTCACTATTCGCTGTAGCTTCGGGGAGCGTAACCCTCCCCTTCCCATATATATAGTTGGTTTCACTATTCGCTGTAGCTTCGGGGAGCGTAACCCTCCCCTTCCCATATATAGTTGGTTTCACTATTCGCTGTAGCTTCGGGGAGCGTAACCCTCCCCTTCCCATATATATATGGTTTCACTAATCGCTGTAAGTTCGGGGAACGTAGCCCCCGAGAATGACGAAGGATTACCTATAATGTAAGTTGTAATAATGCATATATAAAATAAAATTATGTTCAAAAGTTGTGTGTCTAATACATTTCTGTCTTGAGAGTCTATTGATAAGGAAAAGCGTTTCTCTTAGGAACCCTGTCTTGTATGCTCTATGAATGCTATTTCATTACTAAAAGTGTTAAATATAATTTATAGCACATTGCTTCCGTCAACATTTTAAAACCATTATTGAGTTTTAATTACAATCTATAATTCTGATTGTTTATTACCTAATCGATATTATTTTGTAAACAATTAAACATTTTACCTTGTTGTAAACTACATTCTATAAATATGTGATGCATTAGCTTTTAAATTACAAAACACAAATATATGTACATAATTGTTTTCATACTTTAAAATTATGTGTTTGTTAATCAGGAATCTTTAAAATTTCGAGATTTATTAATCAACCCGATCAAGTACACTTGTTTAGTTCCACCAAGTTTTCAATTAAGTTTATATATTCTGCACGACTGTCTAAATGTATGAAAAGTAATTTTACGTTTTAGTTCAACACCAAGTTGAATTATAAAAGCTATTAAAACTGTAATGTGCAGGTGTGAACTTGCGTGTTAAAGGTGGCAAAGCGTAAACTTAATTACAAGAGATTGCTGTACAGGCCACAAAACCTCGACCGTGCTTTTTTACACTGGAATTCCCATTTTCCTTCAATCCTATATTGTTAAAAGGCTTTCATAGCAAAGCAAGAAGGCTTGTATGTAAGGATGATACTAATAGGTCATAAATAAGGAATGACGTCATAGATTTCTAGCAGTCCGTGTCTATGTAGAGTCACCATAAAGAATGACGTCATAGATTTCTAGCAGTCCGTGTCCATGTAGAGTCACCATAAGGAATGACGTCATAGATTTATAGCAGTGCGTGTCCATGGAGAGTCACCATAAAGAATGACGTCATAGATTTATAGCAGTGCGTGTCCATGTAGAGTCACCATAAGGAATGACGTCATAGATTTATAGCAGCGCGTGTCCATGTAGAGCCACCATAAGGAATGACGTCATAGATTTATAGCAGTGCGTGTCCATGGAGAGTCACCATAAAGAATGACGTCATAGATTTATAGCAGTGCGTGTCCATGTAGAGTCACCATAAGGAATGACGTCATAGATTTATAGCAGTGCGTGTCCATGGAGAGTCACCATAAAGAATGACGTCATAGATTTATAGCAGTGCGTGTCCATGTAGAGTCACCATAAGGAATGACGTCATAGATTTATAGCAGTCCGTGTCCATGTAGAGTCACCATAAAGAATGACGTCATAGATTTATAGCAGTGCGTGTCCATGGAGAGTCACCATAAAGAATGACGTCATAGATTTATAGCAGTCCGTGTCCATGTAGAGTCACCATAAGGAATGACGTCATAGATTTATAGCAGTGCGTGTCCATGGAGAGTCACCATAAAGAATGACGTCATAGATTTATAGCAGTGCGTGTCCATGTAGAGTCACCATAAGGAATGACGTCATAGATTTATAGCAGCGCGTGTCCATGTAGAGCCACCATAAGGAATGACGTCATAGATTTATAGCAGTCCGTGTCCATGTAGAGTCACCATAAGGAATGACGTCATAGATTTATAGCAGTGCGTGTCCATGTAGAGTCACCATAAGGAATGACGTCATAGATTTATAGCAGTCCGTGTCCATGTAGAGCCACCATAAGGAATGACGTCATAGATTTATAGCAGTCCGTGTCCATGGAGAGTCACCATAAAGAATGACGTCATAGATTTATAGCAGTGCGTGTCCATGTAGAGTCACCATAAGGAATGACGTCATAGATTTATAGCAGCGCGTGTCCATGTAGAGCCACCATAAGGAATGACGTCATAGATTTATAGCAGTCCGTGTCCATGTAGAGTCACCATAAGGAATGACGTCATAGATTTATAGCAGTCCGTGTCCATGTAGAGCCACCATAAGGAATGACGTCATAGATTTATAGCAGTCCGTGTCCATGGAGAGTCACCATAAGGAATGACGTCATAGATTTATAGCAGTGCGTGTCCATGTAGAGTCACCATAAGGAATGACGTCATAGATTTATAGCAGTCCGTGTCCATGTAGAGTCACCATAAAGAATGACGTCATAGATTTATAGCAGTGCGTGTCCATGGAGAGTCACCATAAAGAATGACGTCATAGATTTATAGCAGTCCGTGTCCATGTAGAGTCACCATAAGGAATGACGTCATAGATTTATAGCAGTGCGTGTCCATGGAGAGTCACCATAAAGAATGACGTCATAGATTTATAGCAGTGCGTGTCCATGTAGAGTCACCATAAGGAATGACGTCATAGATTTATAGCAGCGCGTGTCCATGTAGAGCCACCATAAGGAATGACGTCATAGATTTATAGCAGCGCGTGTCCATGTAGAGCCACCATAAGGAATGACGTCATAGATTTATAGCAGTGCGTGTCCATGGAGAGTCACCATAAGGAATGACGTCATAGATTTATAGCAGTGTGTGTACATGTAGAGTCACCATAAGGAATGACGTCATAGATTCATAGCAGTGCGTGTCCATGTAGAGTCACCATAAAGAATGACGTCATAGATTTATAGCAGTGCGTGTCCATGTAGAGCCACCATAAGGAATGACGTCATAGATTTATAGCAGTGCGTGTCCATGTAGAGTCACCATAAGGAATGACGTCATAGATTTATAGCAGTGCGTGTCCATGTAGAGTCACCATAAGGAATGACGTCATAGATTTATAGCAGTGCGTGTCCATGTAGAGTCACCATAAGGAATGACGTCATAGATTTATAGCAGTCCGTGTCCATGTAGAGTCACCATAAGGAATGACGTCATAGATTTATAGCAGTGCGTGTCCATGGAGAGTCACCATAAGGAATGACGTCATAGATTTATAGCAGTGCGTGTCCATGTAGAGTCACCATAAGGAATGACGTCATAGATTTATAGCAGCGCGTGTCCATGTAGAGCCACCATAAGGAATGACGTCATAGATTTATAGCAGTGCGTGTCCATGGAGAGTCACCATAAAGAATGACGTCATAGATTTATAGCAGTGCGTGTCCATGTAGAGTCACCATAAGGAATGACGTCATAGATTTATAGCAGCGCGTGTCCATGTAGAGTCACCATAAGGAATGACGTCATAGATTTATAGCAGTGCGTGTCCATGTAGAGTCACCATAAGGAATGACGTCATAGATTCATAGCAGTGCGTGTCCATGTAGAGTCACCAAAAGGAATGACGTCATAGATTTATAGCAGTGCGGGTCCATGGAGAGTCACCATAAAGAATGACGTCATAGATTTATAGCAGTGCGTGACCATGTAGAGCCATCATACGGAATGACGTCATAGATTTATAGCAGTACGTGTCCATGTAGAGTCACCATAAGGAATGACGTCATAGATTTATAGCAGTGCGTGTCCATGGAGAGTCACCATAAAGAATGACGTCATAGATTTATAGCAGTGCGTGTTCATGTAGAGTCACCATAAGGAATGACGTCATAGATTAATAGCAGTGCGTGTCCATGTAGAGTCACCATAAAGAATGACGTCATAGATTTATAGCAGTGCGTGTCCATGTAGAGTCACCATAAGGAATGACGTCATAGATTTATAGCAGCGCGTGTCCATGTAGAGTCACCATAAGGAATGACGTCATAGATTTATAGCAGTGCGTGTCCATGTAGAGTCACCATAAGGAATGACGTCATAGATTTATAGCAGTGCGTGTCCATGGAGAGTCACCATAAAGAATGACGTCATAGATTTATAGCAGCGCGTGTCCATGTAGAGTCACCATAAGGAATAACGTAATAGATTTATAGCAGTGCGTGTCCATGTAGAGTCACCATAAGGAATGACGTCATAGATATATAGCAGTGCGTGTCCATGGAGAGTCACCATAAGGAATGACGTCATAGATTTATAGCAGTGCGTGTCCATGGAGAGTCACCATAAAGAATGACGTCATAGATTTATAGCAGTGCGTGTCCATGGAGAGTCACCATAAAGAATGACGTCATAGATTTATAGCAGTGCGTGTCCATGTAGAGCCACCATAAGGAATGACGTCATAGATTTATAGCAGTGCGTGTCCATGCAGAGTCACCATAAGGAATGACGTCATAGATTTATAGCAGTGCGTGTCCATGTAGAGTCACCATAAGGAATGACGTCATAGATTTATAGCAGTGCGTGTCCATGTAGAGTCACCATAAGGAATGACGTCATAGATTAATAGCAGTCCGTGTCCATGTAGAGCCACCATAAGGAATGACGTCATAGATTTATAGTAGTCCATGTCCATGTAGAGTCACCATAAGGAATGACGTCATAGATTTATAGCAGTCCGTTTCCATGTAGAGTCACCATAAGGAATGACGTCCTAGATTTATAGCAGTCAGTGTCCATGTAGAGCCACAATAAGGAATGACGACATAGATTTATAGCAGTGCGTGTCCTTGTAGAGTCACAATAAGTAATGACGTCATAGATTTATAGCAGTCCGTGTCCATGTAGAGTCACCATAAGGAATGACGTCATAGATTTATAGCAGTGCGTGTCCATGTAGAGTCACCATAAGGAATGACGTCATAGATTTATAGCAGTGCGTGTCCGTGGAGAGTCACCATTAAGAATGACGTCATAGATTTATAGCAGTGGGTGTCCATGTAGAGTCTCCATAAGGAATGACGTCATAGATTTATAGCAGCGCGTGTCCATGTAGAGCCACCATAAGGAATGACGTCATAGATTTATAGCAGTCCGTGTCCATGTAGAGTCACCATAAGGAATGACGTCATAGATTTATAGCAGTGCGTGTCCATGTAGAGTCACCATAAGGAATGACGTCATAGATTTATAGCAGTGCGTGTCCATGTAGAGTCATTATAAGGAATGACGTCATAGATTTATAGCAGCGCGTGTCCATGTAGAGTCACCATAAGGAATGACGTCATAGATTTATAGCAGTGCGTGTCCATGTAGAGTCACCATAAGGAATGACGTCATAGATTCATAGCAGTGCGTGTCCATGTAGAGTCACCATAAAGAATGACGTCATAGATTTATAGCAGTGCGTGTCCATGTAGAGTCACCATAAGGAATGACGTCATAGATTTATAGCAGTCCGTGTCCATGTAGAGTCACCATAAGGAATGACGTCATAGATTTATAGCAGTGCGTGTCCATGTAGAGTCACCATAAGGAATGACGTCATAGATTCATAGCAGTGCGTGTCCATGTAGAGTCACCATAAAGAATGACGTCATAGATTTATAGCAGTGCGTGTCCATGTAGTCACCATAAGGAATGACGTCATAGATTTATAGCAGCGCGTGTCCATGTAGAGTCACCATAAGGAATGACGTCATAGATTTAAAGCAGTGCGTGTCCATGGAGAGTCACCATAAAGAATGACGTCATAGATTTATAGCAGTGCGTGTCCATGTAGAGTCACCATAAGGAATGACGTCATAGATTTATAGCAGCGCGTGTCCATGTAGAGCCACCATAAGGAATGACGTCATAGATTTATAGCAGTCCGTGTCCATGTAGAGTCACCATAAGGAATGACGTCATAGATTTATAGCAGTGCGTATCCATGTAGAGTCACCATAAGGAATGACGTCATAGATTTATAGCAGTGCGTGTCCATGTAGAGTCATTATAAGGTATGACGTCATAGATTTATAGCAGCGCGTGTCCATGTAGAGTCACCATAAGGAATGACGTCATAGATTTATAGCAGTGCGTGTCCATGTAGAGTCACCATAAGGAATGACGTCATAGATTCATAGCAGTGCGTGTCCATGTAGAGTCACCATAAAGCATGACGTCGTAGATTTATAGCAGTGCGTGTCCATGTAGAGTCACCATAAGGAATGACGTCATAGATTTATAGCAGCGCGTGTCCATGTAGAGTCACCATAAGGAATGACGTCATAGATTTATAGCAGTCCGTGTCCATGTAGAGTCACTATAAGGAATGACGCCATAGATTTATAGCAGTGCGTGTCCATGTAGAGTCACCATAAGGAATGACGTCATAGATTTATAGCAGCGCGTGTCCATGTAGAGTCACCATAAGGAATGACGTCATAGATTTATAGCAGCGCGTGGCCATGTAGAGTCACCATAAGGAATGACGTCATAGATTTATAGCAGTGCGTGTCCATGGAGAGTCACCATAAGGAATGACGTCATAGATTTATAGCAGTGCGTGTCCATGTGGAGCCACCATAAGGAATGACGTCATAGATTTATAGCAGTGCGTGTCCATGTAGAGTCACCATAAGGAATGACGTCTTAGATTTATAGCAGTGCGTGTCCATGTAGAGTCGCCATAAGGAATGACGTCATAGATTTATAGCAGTCCGTGTCCATGTAGAGTCACCATAAGGAATGACGTCATAGATTTATAGCAGTCCGTGTCTATGTAGAGCCACCACAAGGAATGACGTCATAGATTTATAGCTATCCGTGTCCATGTAGAGTCACCATAAGGAATGACGTCATAGATTTATAGCAGTGCGTGTCCATGTAGAGTCACCATAAGGAATGACGTCATAGATTTATAGCAGTGCGTGTCCATGGAGAGTCACCATAAGAAATGACGTCATAGATTTGTAGCGGTGCGTGTCCTTGTAGAGTCACAATAAGGAATGACGTCATAGATTTATAGTAGCGCGTGTCCATGTAGAGCCACCATAAGGAATGACGTCATAGATTTATAGCAGTGCGTGTCCATGGAGAGTCACCATAAAGAATGACGTCATAAATTTATAGCAGTGCGTGTCCATGTAGAGTCACCATAAGGAATGACGTCATAGATTTATAGCAGCGCGTGTCCATGTAGAGTCACCATAAGAAATGACGTCATAGATTTATAGCAGTGCGTGTCCATGTAGAGTCACCATAAGGAATGACGTCATAGATTCATAGCAGTGCGTGTCCATGTAGAGTCACCATAAAGAATGACGTCATAGATTTATAGCAGTGCGTGTCCAGGTAGAGTCACCATAAGGAATGACGTCATAGATTTATAGCAGCGCATGTCCATGTAGAGTCACCATAAGGAATGACGTCATAGATTTATACCAGTGCGTGTCCATGTCGATTCACCATAAGGAATGACGTCATAGATTTATAGCAGTGCGTGTCCATGGAGAGTCACCATAAAGAATGAGGTCATAGATTTATAGCAGTGCGTGTCCATGTAAAGCCACCATAAGGAATGACGTTATAGATTTATAGCAGTGCGTGTCCATGTAGAGTCACCATAAGGAATGACGTCATAGATTTATAGCAGTCCGTGTCCATGTAGAGTCACCATAAGGAATGACGTCATAGATTTATAGCAGTCCGTGTCCATGTAGAGCCACCATAAAGAATGACGTCATAGATTTATAGCAGTGCGTGTCCATGGAGAGTCACAATAAGGAATTACGTCATAGATTTATAGCAGTCCGTGTCCATGTAGAGTCACCATAAGGAATGACGTCATAGATTTATAGCAGTGCGTGTCCATGGAGAGTCACTATAAAGAATGACGTCATAGATTTATAGCAGTGCGTGTCCATGTAGAGTCACCATAAGGAATGACGTCATAGATTTATAGCAGCGCGTGTCCATGTAGAGTCACCATAAGGAATGACTTCATAGATTTATAGCAGTCCGTGTCCATGTAGAGTCACCATAAGGAATGACGTCATAGATTTATAGCAGTGCGTGTCCATGTAGAGCCCCCCATAAGGAAAGACGTCATAGATTTATAGCAGTCCGTGTCCATGTAGAGCCACCATAAGGAATGACGTCATAGATTTATAGCAGTGCGTGTCCATGGAGAGTCACCATAAGGAATGACGTCATAGATTTATAGCAGTCCATGTCCATGTAGAGTCACCATAAGGAATTACGTCATAGATTTATAGCAGTCCGTGTCCATGTAGAGTCACCATAAGGAATGACGTCATAGATTTATAGCAGTGCGTGTCCATGTAGAGTCACAATAAGGAATGACGTCATATATTTATAGCAGTCCGTGTCCATGTAGAGCCACCATAAGGAATGACGTCATAGATTTATAGCAGTGCGTGTCCATGGAGAGTCACCATAAAGAATGACGTCATAGATTTATAGCAGTGCGTGTCCATGTAGAGTCACCATAAGGAACGACGTCATAGATTTATAGCAGTGCGTGTCCATTTAGAGTCACCATAATGAATGACGTCATATATTTATAGCAGTCCATGTCCATGTAGAGTCACCATAAGGAATGACGTCATAGATTTATAGCAGTCCGTGTCCATGTAGAGTCACCATAAGGAATGACGTCATAGATTTATAGCAGTGCTTGTCCATGGAGAGTCACCATAAAGAATGAATTCATAGATTTATAGCAGTGCGTGTCCATGGAGAGTCACCATAAAAAATGACGTCATAGATTTATAGCAGTGCGTGTCCATGTAGAGTCACCATAAGGAATGACGTCATAGATTTATAGCAGTCCATGTCCATGTAGAGTCACCATAAGGAATGACGTCATAGATTTATAGCAGTCCGTGTCCATGTAGAGTCAACATAAGTAATGACGTCATAGATTTATAGCAGTGCGTGTCCATATAGAGTCACCATAAGGAATGACGTCTTAGATTTATAGCAGTGCGTGTCCATGGAGAGTCACCATACAGAATGACGTCATAGATTTATAGCAGTGCGTGTCCATGTAGAGTCACCATAAGGAATGACGTCATAGATTTATAGCAGTGCGTGTCCATGTAGAGTCACCATAAGGAATGACGTCATAGATTTATAGCAGTTCGTGTCCATGTAGAGTCACCATAAGGAATGACGTCATAGATTTATAGCAGTCCGTGTCCATGTAGAGTCACCATAAGGAATGACGTCATAGATTTATAGCAGTTCGTGTCCATGTAGAGTCACCATAAGGAATGACGTCATAGATTTATAGCAGTCCGTGTCCATGTAGAGTCACCATAAGGAATGACGTCATAGATTTATAGCAGTCCGTGTCCATGTAGAGTCACCATAAGGAATGTCGGATTTAACCGGTTGCATATTTCTCAACAAAAGTACAATTTTAGACCAATACTTTTTAATTCAAAATTCTGTGAGCCTTTATGTAATATTATAGAAATTAAATATAAATAATGTTGCAATCGTAATAAGAACATTTTATTTCATTCATAAAAACAAGATATATATATATATATATATATATATATATATATATATATATATGTTTATATATATGTAATATATATAATATATAATGTATATATATATATATATATATATATATATATATATATATATATATATATATAAATAATAAATATTCTTCTATTCGAATAACCTGTGTTGTTTTAATATATATATATATATATATATATATATATTTATATACATTTAAAGTGAATTTATACTTAGTTGAACAATGTAAAATTTATTTTAGTTACTTTTTATTTAATAAATACTATTATAAATGACGTAGCATATCCTACGCGATATAAAGCATAACCGTTCTACCACATAACTTATAACATAAAATTAGCTGTTCTATGAAATCACATGCTATTAAACCAGATGGAACGAAATAACTATTATGCATACATTACTGTTTTTGTGAAAAGGTTTTCTCCTATATAAAACTAAATTTATTTCATAATTAAATTTAAATATTGAATTAATTATTAAAAAAAACTGTATTACATAAAATGTCATCCACTAGAAGTCTAAAAAAATGTATGTGAACTTGAATGTATGAGTAAAATATATTTTATTAACGGTTATATTTAGAACAAGATATATATATATATATATATATATATCGCAATATGTATTCTTGTGTATTAATAAAGAACTAAGTCAAAATACAAATACAAGAATTATATTTGAATTATAATACATATTTTAATATTATATTAAAATATATTTTAATTATAATATACATATTGCGATATATATATATATATATATATATATATATATATATATATATATATATATATATATATATATATAGAGAGAGAGAGAGAGAGAGAGAGAGAGAGAGAGAGAGAGAGAGAGAGAGAGTGAGAGAGAGAGACAGATAGAGTGACCTACTAGGAGGAATTGAATAACAACAAACAGTGACGCACAATCAATAATTTATTTAATCATGTATGACCTAAATGATAGAACATGCTATCTAAGAAAAATGTCTTGTAATATACCTGACGAAAATGTTTCCAAAACATCCAATAAACCTTTACTGTAGAAGCTGGACCTGCTATTATCCACTGTTGCCCTGGTATCAGTGCTCCTCATATTTACCTGAATATCAATTGTTTAATATTCTTGATGATGTTGGTACTGTTAGCCAACGAAAAGCTTTGAATTGTAAATTCAATTATAATTCTTGTATTTGTATTTTGACTTAGTTCTTTATATATATATATATATATATATATATATATATATATATATATAATGGATAGACAAAAAGGATTTTTAGAATTAAATACGTGAGTATTTATATAGGGAGAGTGTGAAATAGTAGAAGGAATTTAACAAGACAAAAATAGAGAAGTATATAATATGGTACATTGGTTTGATAATATAAAATATATTGACTTAAAAATGTTCATAGCAGTGTGCATCCAATTTACCTTAGACTATAATACCTTATCTAAATTGACTTCTAAAAGTATAATCCGAAAAAGTAGATAACCAGAAACATTCTCGCTTTATATCCTAGTAATATCATCGTGTATATATATGTATATATATATATATATATATATATATATATATATATATATATATATGTGTTTGTGTGTGTGTTATTCGCAGTAAATATATTTACCTAAATAGATACCCCTTGAATCCGAGGTAGTTCCCACTTATACAAGATTGATTCCCGTCTGCGGTGTCACCAGGTTTGAAAGCTTTGATCCTATTTCATGACGTTGATTGATAAGGCAAAATGTTTTTAATTACAGATGGAAAGCTGCCCTTAATGAGAACGTTTAACGGGTGCTTATTTATTTTAAATAATTTTGTCAAGTTATTGATAAGAAAAAAGAGGGAGTGTTGAATCTTTATAAACTCTGCAGAAAGTGAGTGAGTTTTTAACTTAGTATGGTAGACGGAATAATATTCTTTTATGCTTAGAAGCGTGTAGGAATTTTAAAATATTGATTTATAATTTTATTTAGACTATATAACTGTAGTGTGACTAAATACTTAGGGGAATAAATGCATTGTAAATTTATGCGACTGATATTCTAATATTCTTTAACCCAAAGTTCACTAGGTTATGAATCATTGGAAAGTCCCTTATCTGGCACTGTTTTCCAATTTCCACTAATAGTTTACATCTTCTTTATATATATGTATCTTGTTAAGATTTCAATCCTTAATCAAATACTTTTGTTAATCTACTCAAGTGTAAATATATTTTTTGTAATGAAATAGTTTAGTTTTATATAGGAAATAACTTTCCACAAACTTTCCAGAAGGAGCAAGGTATGCAATACAGTTATTTAGTCCCATTTGGCATAAAATAAGTAATAACATATGATTTCATAAAGCAGCTGATTTTTTATTATAGGCCATGTGGTATAACACCTGTTTTAACGCATAGTTTGTGTTACTTTATTTATATTATTTGTAATTATTTAATAAAAAGTAACTATCATAAAACCTTTCTTTGTTGACTTAAGTAGAAGTTGACTTTGGAAAAATATTTTTAAGTTAGTTGCTAATTGAATACTTTTGTTACTAATTATTGATATAGTTGTAAATAATGAGGGTTAAATAATAGATTTACTCCTCTTACAATCTTGAGTTCCTATGCCGTAAGTAAAGCGTGTGTATTCTGTTATGGATCTAATTATAAAACGTTTGGTAATTTGAGTCAAAAGTTGTAACCAAAAGCTGTAAATATTTCCTTACAGTAGAGATAAACTAATTTAAACTACACAAAGGATCACTTCATAAATTTTAATAATAATAAAGATAATTTTACTTTATTATTACAATAATAATAAAAACAAATGTACAACACACAGACAAGAGCAAGAATAACGCAGTAGAAGTGGGCGCTCTAAGGAGATCATGCCAAATCTCTAGACGAGAATAAAGGACAAATGAAAGCATTAGATATATGATAGAGAAAAACGACACAGTCGTAGAGGAGATACGTTGTTTGGCTACGTAAAGGGGATGTCGGTGGGTAGTTAACCGACCAATGCTATGAAATGGAAGCTACCGGAGAGAAGAAGAAAGAGATAGATCCAGAATAATAAGGGGGAGAACCCATCAATAAATCCATGAGTGAAAGAAACTTATCTGTGGAACACTGCTACAATAGGAAAACATTTAGGCAAAGTATAGAAATGCCGGATCGCGGCAGCAGACTCTATAAAACCGTCACTATACACACACACACACACACACACACACACACACACACACACACACACACACACACACACACACACACACACACACACACACACACACACGGACACATAGACACACGCAAGCACACACACGCAGCTCGCAAGCACACACACACGCACACACACACAAACACACACAAACACACACACACACACACACACACATACACGCACGCACGCACGCGCGTACATTCACACTCACACACACATACACAGACACGCAAGTACACACACACACACACACACAGACAGACACACACAGACACACACACACACACACACACACACACACACACACACACACACACACACACACACACACACACACACACACACATACACGCACGCACGACCGCGCACATTCACACTCACACATACACACACACACACACACACACACACACACATACACTCACACACACCTTTCCGTATGTATGTATATATGTATTTCGCTTCAGTGAAAATGTTATAATATAAATAATGTGCCTTAAGAGTTTACTCTAGTATTAGGGAACCTGCTGTGGCTTCTTTACCAGACGTAGAAAAAAATTATATAATGCTCCCCTCTTGTAGCTGGATATACTGGTGTTATTTTATTTCCTAAGATATGACCTCTTGCCTTTTTATATAAATGGTACCTATTATTATTACTCTCATGAGATTCTATTATATATATATATATATATATATATATATATATATATATATATATATATATAAATCTAATTTCATTAGATAACAAATTTAAATCTATATTAGTTTAGCATAGCTTGTCAAATGCTACAAAGATCATTTATATGCTGAATGTACTCCTCATATAATCCACATTCACCCTCAGCCTAGATAAGACTCTTAATAATGTTGTCATCTGTTCTAACCATTGTTATACTACGCCAATAAATATGTTTACTTTACTTACGCTTATCTAATTAGGAACTTCTACATTAGTTAAAACAAATTACTCAAATTAAGTTACTAATTTTGATTAGATACAGTTTTATGTTTACTCTATTTTAATATCTATTTGTGATTTGCAAGGTTTTGTGAGCGGAAATTACCGCTAGACACCGAACTGATTTTAAATTAAAGAGCAACATTTCTTTAGAATAAAGCTGTTTTTGTTTCTAAGAAACATGCTTTGTAAGAATTGTAGTTTCCAAAATTCAAAGAAAAATCCTTTTACAACAAGAAATATGATCTAAAATGCATTTTGGATAATTTTTTGTGTACATTTTATTAAATGAGAATATAAGTTTCGAAAACAAATATATTAAAATTAAAATTTATTAATTTTATTATAAATATTCCGTAATATTTTAAAAAAATAATTCATTCATTTCTCGAAATATTTGCATCAATGTTCGTTTTATTTTCAGAACAAGGACGTCACCCTGAGGCCGAAAGCGTCGCTGCTATTAAGTTGGCATTGAACGATCACAGTGCACCGTTACAAGGTTAGTCCTAATCAGCTTTCAGAATAAGCCAACTTCCTTATCTAGTGAATTCGTACTAAATTACATAACTTCTTGTATTTTGAAAAAGAAAAACAAAAGAAACTTCTTGTATTTATAGCATATTAAGAAAGAATGAAATCAAACAAATTAATTTTATTAAATCTATATCGGCCATATTATTTCGAGTAGTAAACCTACTTTTAAAAGTCTGGATTTTGTGTTATTTAATTTAAATATGGTTTTTCGTTTTAAGGAATGGTATTTAGGGTCACTATTTAGGGGAAACTGACGCCGTTTGGGCTTTCATAACAGAAAATTTAATTATAAACGCAATAGCTTACCCTTTTTTAATTTGATGTATAGAAATATATGTTATATGAGCTTGTTGCTCAATTTTCCTATTTATTTACAAAAAACATTGTTACAACAAAGAATTTCAATCGAAAATTTGTAAAAATTAATACATATGCTGGAAAACGATTGAGTGGGAAAATGTCAATTAAGAAATTTTGAATAAGCCTATTTATTTAAATTACCAATGAGCATCATTTTATGTTATGAAATACGATTTTGCTAGAATTTTTACATACTCTAAAACACACCTATAACTTATTTAGGATAACTAGATATTTTAAAGAAAATTATAAACTCTAAAACTAGTGAATAAGAAATTATTTTTATATTAACATAATCCGTACTTGCCTTTCTTGAAACAAGTATTGTGTTCAACTTTCCGTCGTAAAAAACTTTCCGTTTAATTATATTTGTAAAGAAATTTATTATTTTGCTAAAACGTACATGACTATACACAAACAGGTTTCCATTCATAAAAAAATGAAATAATTTTTATGTTGCTTATTTGTTGTCAGTTACGATGGATATTCTAAATTTTCAATTGTGAATTTTGTGTTTAACAAAACATTACACAAATATAATTTTTCATGAATGCTTAGAAGCATAATGAATAATTAATTTTAAACTATAGATATAAATAAAGATTTGTTTTTAAATAATGATAAAATTATATAAATAATAATAGTTTGAAGTTATTCTAAGATAATATTAATTATTAATACTATTCTAAAATCCTGAATATGCCGACTGGAAATTTCAACCGTAATTGCTTTTCCACGGCCCCACAAAACGCTTCGTTTTTGCATTTAAAATAATAAAACTTGCTGTACAGTGTTTCCCCTTTTGTTGTCTTGTTATTTCACTTTAGGTTTGTATGAGATCTCACAATATGGATGGTTTCTAAGTTTACATTTGGAATTATGTTTTTACCAAAAAACAAATATTTTCAATATTTATGTTTTTTTAATTCGTGCAAGAGAAGATATCGCACGCGGCACAGAGCTAAGTTTCAATTATAGGATAAAAATTAAAATTTGTAGTATAAAATCTAATAATTATTAAAAAAATTGCGCCTAAGGTTTGTTTTTTAAACGCATATGCTGAAACAGCACCGTTAAAAGGCACTACCAAACATTATTACAAAATAAACACGTTTCGTATCTTAACATTAGGGTAAAATATTGTAGGGCTAAATATTGCCACAATAACGCAAAAAAAAGACACGAAGATCAAAATACTCCACTAAGAGATGGTTCATTCTGTGTGCTCCAGATGCGGGTCTCACTTGTGCTTGCTTGTGTCAGCTATAATCTTTAATTCAGGTATTTTTTACAACTTTAAAGAACACCTTCAAATTTGCCGGCAGCTCTGCCTCCATAACTGTAAACAAAGTTGCCTCTATTCCTCCTGCTTTGCATAATGCCCCCTCCAGGCTTTCCTTTAATAAATAAACTTCAGTGTCTCAGAGTATTAAAGAAGGAAACGCGAGACGTGATTCGTTCGTTGTCTTTCTTGATTTGTAATAAGAAATGTTACTTTGTAAACTTTAAAACAGTTTATTATTTTTCATACATTTTCTAATAAGACATAATACCGTGTGCGCCAATATAAACAGTGCTGGAACAACTGTTAGATTTTATTGATATAGTTTTACATTCGTTTATTTTTTGCTGGAGAAAAAAACGATTGTGGCTATCGTCGCCAATCAACAACTAAGACAAAAACGCAATATTTTAGATAAAACAAAATTATGAAATAAAACAAAAATTACAAAACAAACAAAACTTTAACATAGTAATAATATAAAACTAAATATGTAACTATAAATATATAACAATAAGAGAAACATAACAATAAATAACAAAAAAAAACACTTAATGTAGAAAATAAACAGAAATATTTAAAAAATAACAATAAAAATATATAACTATAACAATATAACAGTAAACAAATAATAACAATATTTAAAGCATAACATTAGGTGAAAATTCAACAATAAATAAATCTTATTAGCACAATAACAAGAACATAGAATATAATAAATTTAAATAGGTAAAAAAACTATACGCAAAACACACACACACAAAGATATATATGTACAAACATAAAAGCATATATTCTTGAAAATTAAATTTAATAAAAATATGATCAAGTGTTGCAAGAAAGCGATCACTCGGTGAATGGCCAGGGCATTGTCCCTTAACACCACCCTTAAACTGCCTTCCACATTAAAAAGGTCACGAATATTGGCTAAAACAACACAATCCACCCAATATATGTTTTATTGTGAAGATATAACCACAGCACTGACATATTGAGGGGTATTCACGACGCATCAAATATCCATGAGTTTAAAAAAAAGTGTCAATCGGTGTCAAAAAAGTTGTAAAGGAGTGAGAGCGGTGTCACATAATCCGTGTCAAGAGATATAAAATAATTTCCAGTTGGCTTTTCCTAAAATCCAATGGAGATGTCGATATGTGAGCAGGGAGAGGAGTCACATAAATTGATCCTAATGGACACACGGTCGCTTCCATACATGTTGTTAAGCACTGACCATGTGCATCTAGTAACCAGAAGAGGGCTGCAGAATGATAGGTCAACAGCTGTCTATCCAACAGTAGATGCTGCTGAATGAGTAAGCGAACCGTCATTTAACAGACATAAGTCCAGTTCCGTTCTTACATTCTTCTCAAGTTGACCTCGAGAGTTGCTAGTCGGAGATCCCCAAGACGAATGGTGGGCATTAAAATTTTCTACCAATAAGAACGGAGTCGGTAACTGGCATATTAAGTTCACTAAGTCTCTGTGTTGCAGATTTTCTTGTGGTGGCAAGTAGATGCAACACACAGTGATTTTATACGTGGCAGCTGATTAAACGGCTGCTGCTTGTAAAGGGGTTATTAGGTTTTGAGAGATAGCATCGATACAGTCACGGGCTAGGATAGCTACTTCACATCTTGCCCGATCTTCTGTAACGAAGTCTGATCTAAAAACTGAATATTCACCAAAATAAAAATTATGCGATTCGTGATGTGTCTCTTGCAGACATACAAGCATTGGATATAGATCTCGCACGAGTACATTAAGATCTTCTATGTGGCTCCTAACACCGTTGATGTTCCATTGTATCACTGACTTGCTAATTACAGCCATTATCAATTTAGCAATGGATTGATCTGACAACCATTTTTTTACCGACGTTGACAGACGTCCTAGGCTTAGATTCCTCCAATTCCATATCCACCCTTTCAGGGATGGAATCGGAGGAAGTTTTATTAACAGCTGTTACTGCCGGGGCCGATTTGGGCGGAACTTTATTTCCATTTTGTCGGTAACACAACATTCGACGCAAAAGGCTCCCTGTAAAATGACTATTTCTTCTTGTGTCAGACTCCCGAACTACCAGTGTCGGTCAAAAACCTGCTTCTTCACCGAGCTTTCCCGTAGAAGGCGTCGGTAAAGAAAGCAAGACCCGTGAGGTGCTAGCAGGTTGTACAGACGGGTCATTCGTGACTAACTAAAGAAGGCGAGTTACTTGTTCGGTAAGCACTTCTATTTGTTCGAATGCCCAGGACTGCGGGACGTCAGCGTTGAAGCATATGGCTCCGACTTAGAGCTCTCGCCCCATCTACTGGACTGCGCGGCACCGAATGCCAAGGACTGCGAGACGTCAGCGTTGAAGCATATGGCTCCGACTTAGAGCATCTCGCCTCCCTCTACTGGACTGCGCGGCACCGAATGCCAAGGACTGCGGGACGTCAGCGTTGAAGCATATGGCTCCGACTTAGAGCATCTCGCCTCCCTCTACTGGACTGCGCGGCACCGAATGCCCAGGACTGCGGGACGTCAGCGATGAAGCATATGGCTCCGACTTAGAGCATCTCGCCTCCCTCTACTGAACTGCGCGGCACCGAATGGCTGAAATGCTAAGAGTGGGCGTCGGATAAAGTAAAGTAAGGTCAGCACAATCTTTTTTCGAACGCCCAATATCTGTTCGAATGCCAAGAACTGCGGGACGTCAGCGTTGAAGCATGTGGCTCCGACTTAGAGCATCTCGCCTCCCTCTACTGAACTGCGCGGCACCGAATGGCTGAAATGCTAAGAGTGGGCGTCGGATAAAGTAAAGTAAGGTCAGCACAATCTTTTTTCGAACGCCCAATATCTGTTCGAATGCCAAGAACTGCGGGACGTCTGCGTTGAAGCATATGGCTCCGACTTAGAGTATCTCGCCTCTCTCTACTGGACTGCGCGGCACAGGTCAACACAATTTGTACATGACGACTTTGTAGTGGTCAAAGTTGAAGCATACGATTTTCCGTCAACCTTCGGTCGAGCAGATCTATAAAGCTTTCTCGTTTCAGAAAACGTTAATTTCTCTCTGGCCTTACCATCTCTCAGGATAGCCTTCTATTCCTTAAAGGTAGGGCAGTTGTAAGATCGCGCTGGTTGTTCACCACCTCAGTTGGCGCACTTTGGAGAAATGACGTTCTCCTCCTCTTCATGACCTTCGACACTAAAATGTCCGTATACGCCCTGCTTCGAACAAGAAGAACTAATGTGCCCGAAACGTTGGCACTTGAGACATCTCTGTGTGTTAGCTACATATGCCCTCATTCAGAGCCTCTGGTAACCCGTATAAATCCATTCGGTAAATCCAGTTTTCCAAATATCAAAATAAACGAAGCTGTTGCAACTTTAACACCCTTGTCTGTGTTCACGATTGGAAAAACGTCCGTCATTGACTGCCAGTTCTCATTTAATATCATCTACAGACACGTTCATAAGATCTCTACATGTAATAACTCTTCTTGAGAGTTCAATGATCTATGGGAAGCCACAGTTAGCATGACCTGGTCAGAGAAAGGAGCCATTTTTAAAAGAGAACAAGTTTGCCTCTCGGTAGAAGTTGCGACTAGCAGTGTTCCGTTTCTAAGTTTCTTAATAGAGTCCACAGCTCCTCCAGCACAAACAGTAATAGCCGTGTTAACAATGAAAGGAAAACAATCCGAATTACCTTTTCCCTCCTCGTCACTAGGAAATATTAAATACTTTGGTGATGGAAAAGTCTGTGACGTTGCCCCTATCAACCCTTTACCCCTTCGTCAACTTTACGCTTATCAAGTGAAAGCTGACGTATCCTCTTTAATCCAACTCCATTGGATGTATTATTGTTTTCCATAAAATATTTCCAAGCCAGCCATCGTGTCGAGTGTTACGGGGAGACTATAAGAAAAGGTACATCTTTGGATCACATAAAGACCATTTCCAACCCTCAGAACTCTGAGGCTTATAGCTTTTCTCCTTAGCTCGACTGGATGGGCATCAGTCGAGAACTCGTAATACTGTGCATAGGCTCCGTCACCCGTGCACCGAAACACTCCCTGACCAAAGGCCGAAGCCGCTGGCAGACCAGTAATCGCGTTTAAGTCTCGGCAGAGCAAGCTCACATCAGCGTCCCGGACCAGAGATTGTCAAGCTCTGGCCTTTCCAGCACTCATAACGCGCAACGGTTCTGACCAGTCAAAATCACCTACACAGAAGATGTGAGTGTCAATATGTAAAGATTGTGTTGTGGATGTGGTGTTTGTAGAAACTGTATGAAAGAGAATTTACTTCATTTACTAAATATCCATTAAATGATTATTAGGCCAATAAATGATTTACAGCTTAATAAATTATTAATAGTTCTTTACATGATTAACAGTTTATTAAATGAATAACAGTTCATTAAATTACTACTAGTCCATTAAATGACTACCAGTTCATTGAATCATTCATTATTTATGGAATATTAAAAGTTTTCTTTATTTAAGTCAATGCAATTAGTAAAGCAATCATGAATTGGGTGCATTGTTTTCAACACTATATTATGATTATCATGATCACCACTCAGATGTATTATTTTAAAAATATTTATTGATCTTTTCTGCCAGCAAAAACAATGTACATAATATTACATTCAACATTACAAAGTGGCATGTAACAACTCTATTAGGAAAATGTATTGCAAAAAGGTAGTATTACGTTTAAACGTAATATCTCCATATTCATTATTCACATGTGAATGGTCTCGTCACTGAAGTTGCTTTAAAGTTTATCTAGTGCTAATGTTATAAAAATGTCGACATTGTTTCTATTGCCATGTTATGGATTTTTATTTGTCCAAAGGCTGTTACAGCTTCAAATTAATACTTTTAGATAATTACTACGACCTCCAAGTTTAGGGTTGATTCGTGTGAGAGGAGGGTGTAGTGAAGAATTACGCAAATTGATTTATTGCCAACACTCAATATGCTAAACGCAAGGCGACATGGCAATACTTCAAATGTGACGGATGATTGTTGACAGACAATAAGCGTGGAATTATCCCAAACACATATACGTAACGCCTAAATTATTTGCGGGTGTGCACTGAAGTAAACACTAATCATTACTAACTGTTCCTACTTGAGCAGGCTTAATTATAAAATACTTTATATATTATGCTAACAATTAATTTTATTGCCCGTTGCCATAATACTAAGAGCATAACATTAGTTTATTTGGCAACACAGTATTTCGATACGCTATGAAATATTGTGGAACACACACACACACACACACACACATACACACACACACACACACACGCGCGCATACACATACACACACACACACACACACACACACACACACACACACACACACACACACATACACACACACACACACACATACACACACACACACACACACACACACACACCACACACATACACACACGTGTATACACGCACGTGCGTATTTCATAAATGAGAATATTTAACATAAAACATGCCCCTTTCTCTCCGTTTTTCACTATATGTATTATTGCCTGTGTAATTCTCTCTGTTTGGCTGTGTCTCTCTCTCTTTCTCTATAATACCTAATGTGTGCGTGTAAAGTGAGAAACAAAGAAAAACTATTTAGCAAAACGTATGACGATAAGGAAGAGCGACTTTAGTTTCAGCAAAAAGTAAGTTGGCGACAGACATATTTAGGAGATACTTTGCTACAACTTTCTTCATATAAAAGTTATATTTCCCCGTCTCCCTACAACCCCATAAACCTTTATAGCATAATCAAGGTTTAAATAATAAACTTTATATTGTTAATAAACAACAATTATTATAAAGCAAGAAAGCGTTTTCTTTTAATCAAAGTATTCATCTATAATGAGAGTGGATAAATAAAAATAAATTCATAAAATATATTCCAATGAAATTTAAATAATAACAACAATTTTACAAACAAATTGGGTGTTTTATTTATCATGATAAAATATATTTAAATTTCTGGTATATTTATTCTTATTGAAAAATGTACAAAGAAATCGCACTTTATTAGTATCCTGCGGCGTGTCCTTTCTAAAGTAGGTGGTGGCATCTTGTATCGCAGAATCAAACTGTCTCGCTTAAATATTAGATTGCATTTTGTATATTGAATGCAGGGTACATTGTCCACGAATATTTCTAAGTTAAATGGATAACTACACAGGGAAATAATATATTGGTTTTCACTATAACAAACAAATTATGCAATTTTAAAAATATTTTTCATTGCGTGACATGTTAGTGGTGTGCGAAATGTATTTTCGTTTCAGTCGGTTTTTCGTAAGTGTAGGAGTTTTCCACAGGTTGTTTCGTTTAAACGTAGAAATCATTTGAAAAAAAACAAATGTAAAGAAATCATAAAACTTGCGTGCTTTTACTTAATGTTTTTTTAAAGATTTATAAAAACAATCTAGTTTTATTTCATTATTGTGAAAAAATATGATTCTAAATGATATATAAGGCTTTTATCTACCAAAGGGTTTTTTCTTGTGCGCCTAATATTTCCAATAAAATAACATGAACATATTTATAAAAGTAATATAAACTGTAATTATAAACTACTAAAACCCAGATAGACTTATATAGTCTATATAGTTCATATAGTCTTATATATTCCCTTGAAACAAGTATAAACAAAAACATTTAAAGTGAACTCCTACTTCGATTAACAAAGAAAAATGGTATTTTAGCTTCTTTATATTAAGTAGCTAAGATATTATAAAAAAAGTACCATAACCTATACCTTAATTCAGCTGTTTCACTACATAGCCTATAATATAAAATCTACTGTTTTATGGAACCATATGTTGTCACTTAATGAATTAATATTTGAGAAAAAGGTGTCAACATCAACTGTCATCTATTACAAGTTTGAAAAATGTATTTGAACTCGAGTGGACGAATGAAAAGTTTGTTATAACGATTGAAAATTTGTACAATATATATATATATATATATAGAGAGAGAGAGTGTAAACTATTAGTGGGAATTGAAAAAAAAATATACAACTCTGGATTGTATTTCCTGGATTTGATTCCCAGTAAGATAATTTTATTTAAAAAAATTATCTTCAAGTTTATTGAAAGAGAATATTATGAAGAATTGGACTGAAAAAGATCTTATTTAATAATCGAAATACGGATAAAGGAGACCTATTTCAATTTGATTTACTTTATTAAGTGAATCAAAGTTTTGCAAAAACTGTATTTTTCCAAATCTCGCCAATATAAAAGTAACAGCCGGTGTCAGATAGCTTGAGCTGATGGGTTGGATATTTTCAAGGCTTCACGTTATTTAAATTTGATTGGATCAAACAATACTCATCTAGAAAGTCCTGCAGATTGGGGACTGCATTATTTCAACGTTGTCGTTACGCTAGTTGCATGAACAGTGCAACTAATGTAAACATTTGTGTATAACATGTACATTTAACAGGTGCAATAAGAAGTTACATTGATCGTACATCATATTCTTATAA
>JBAIZL010000011.1:7829232-7866732 GCA_036971475.1 Prosapia bicincta | reverse complement strand
GTAAAGCCTTGAGAGAGAAGTAGCCTGCAATATGTACGTGCTAATCTGTACGGCTGTATTGATTCGGTCCAGCTCTTATTATCAAGAAACAGGGTTTAGAATATCTTCTTCTCACTCTATGTTACATTAGATGTAAAGCCTTGAGAGAGAAGTAGCTTGCAATATGTACGTGCTAATCTGTACGGCTGTACTGATTCGGTCCAGCTCTTATTATCAAGAAACAGGGTTTAGAATATCTTCTTCTCACTCTATGCTACATTAGATGTAAAGCCTTGAGAGAGAAGTAGCCTGCAATATGTACGTGCTAATCTGTACGGCTGTATTGATTCGGTCCAGCTCTTATTATCAAGAAACAGGGTTTAGAATATCTTCTTCTCACTCTATGTTACATTAGATGTAAAGCCTTGAGAGAGAAGTAGCCTGCAATATGTACGTGCTAATCTGTACGGCTGTATTGATTCGGTCCAGCTCTTATTATCAAAGAAACAGGGTTTAGAATATCTTCTTCTCACTCTATGTTACATTAGATGTGAAGCCTTGAGAGAGAAGTAGCCTGCAATATGTACGTGCTAATCTGTACGGCTGTATTGATTCGGTCCAGCTCTTATTATCAAAGAAACAGGGTTTAGAATATCTTCTTCTCACTCTATGTTACATTAGATGTAAAGCCTTGAGAGAGAAGTAGCCTGCAATATGTACGTGCTAAGCTGTACGGCTGTCTTGATTCGGTCCAGCTCTTATTATCAAAGAAACAGGGTTTAGAATATCTTCTTCTCACTCTATGTTACATTAGATGTGAAGCCTTGAGAGAGAAGTAGCCTGCAATATGTACGTGCTAATCTGTACGGCTGTATAGATTCGGTCCTGCTCTTATTATCAAGAAACAAGGTTTAGAATATCTTCTTCTCACTCTATGTTACATTAGATGTGAAGCCTTGAGAGAGAAGTAGCCTGCAATATGTACGTGCTAATCTGTACGGCTGTATTGATTCGGTCCAGCTCTTATTATCAAAGAAACAGGGTTTAGAATATCTTCTTCTCACTCTATGTTACATTAGATGTGAAGCCTTGAGAGAGAAGTAGCCTGCAATATGTACGTGCTAATCTGTACGGCTGTATTGATTCGGTCCAGCTCTTATTATCAAAGAAACAGGGTTTAGAATATCTTCTTCTCACTCTATGTTAACAGGGTTTAGAATATCTTCTTCTCACTCTATGTTACATTAGCTGTAAAGCCTTGAGAGAGAAGTAGCCTGCAATATGTACGTGCTAATCTGTACGGCTGTATTGATTCGGTCCAGCTCTTATTATCAAAGAAACAGGGTTTAGAATATCTTCTTCTCACTCTATGTTACATTAGCTGTAAAGCCTTGAGAGAGAAGTAGCCTGCAATATGTACGTGCTAATCTGTACGGCTGTATTGATTCGGTCCAGCTCTTATTATCAAAGAAACAGGGTTTAGAATATCTTCTTCTCACTCTATGTTACATTAGATGTAAAGCCTTGAGAGAGAAGTAGCCTGCAATATGTACGTGCTAATCTGTACGGCTGTATTGATTCGGTCCAGCTCTTATTATCAAAGAAACAGGGTTTAGAATATCTTCTTCTCACTCTATGTTACATTAGATGTAATGCCTTGAGAGAGAAGTAGCCTGCAATATGTACGTGCTAATCTGTACGGCTGTATTGATTCGGTCCAGCTCTTATTATCAAAGAAACATGGTTTAGAATATCTTCTTCTCACTCTATGCTACATTAGATGTAAAGCCTTGAGAGAGAAGTAGCCTGCAATATGTTCATGCTAATCTGTACGGCTGTATTGATTCGGTCCAGCTCTTATTATCAAAGAAACAGGGTTTAGAATATCTTCTTCTCACTCTATGCTACATTAGATGTAAAGCCTTGAGAGAGAAGTAGCCTGCAATATGTACGTGCTAATCTGTACGGCTGTATTGATTCGGTCCAGCTCTTATTATCAAAGAAACAGGGTTTAGAATATCTTCTTCTCACTCTATGCTACATTAGATGTAAAGCCTTGAGAGAGAAGTAGCCTGCAATATGTACGTGCTAATCTGTACGGCTGTATTGATTCGGTCCAGCTCTTATTATCAAAGAAACAGGGTTTAGAGTATCTTCTTCTCACTCTATGCTACATTAGATGTAAAGCCTTGAGAGAGAAGTAGCCTGCAATATGTACGTGCTAATCTGTACGGCTGTATTGATTCGGTCCAGCTCTTATTATCAAAGAAACAGGGTTTAGAGTATCTTCTTCTCACTCTATGCTACATTAGATGTAAAGCCTTGAGAGAGAAGTAGCCTGCAATATGTACGTGCTAATCTGTACGGCTGTATTGATTTGGTTCAGCTCTTATTATCAAAGAAACAGGGTTTAGAGTATCTTCTTCTCACTCTATGTTACATTACATGTGAAGCCTTGAGAGAGAAGTAGCCTGCAATATGTACGTGCTAATCTGTACGGCTGTATTGATTCGGTCCAGCTCTTATTATCAAAGAAACAGGGTTTAGAATATCTTCTTCTCACTCTATGCTACATTAGATGTAAAGCCTTGAGAGAGAAGTAGCCTGCAATATGTACGTGCTAATCTGTACGGCTGTATTGATTCGGTCCAGCTCTTATTATCAAAGAAACAGGGTTTAGAATATCTTCTTCTCACTCTATGCTACATTAGATGTAAAGCCTTGAGAGAGAAGTAGCCTGCAATATGTACGTGCTAATCTGTACAGCTGTATTGATTCGGTCCAGCTCTTATTATCAAGAAACAGGGTTTAGAATATCTTCTTCTCACTCTATGTTACATTAGATGTAAAGCCTTGAGAGAGAAGTAGCCTGCAATATGTACGTGCTAATCTGTACGGCTGTATTGATTCGGTCCAGCTCTTATTATCAAAGAAACAGGGTTTAGAATATCTTCTTCTCACTCTATGTTACATTAGATGTAAAGCCTTGAGAGAGAAGTAGCCTGCAATATGTACGTGCTAATCTGTACGGCTGTATTGATTCGGTCCAGCTCTTATTATCATAGAAACAGGGTTTAGAATATCTTCTTCTCACTCTATGTTACATTAGATGTAATGCCTTGAGAGAGAAGTAGCCTGCAATATGTACGTGCTAATCTGTACGGCTGTATTGATTCGGTCCAGCTCTTATTATCAAAGAAACAGGGTTTAGAATATCTTCTTCTCACTCTATGCTACATTAGATGTAAAGCCTTGAGAGAGAAGTAGCCTGCAATATGTACGTGCTAATCTGTACGGCTGTATTGATTCGGTCCAGCTCTTATTATCAAAGAAACAGGGTTTAGAATATCTTATTCTCACTCTATGTTACATTAGATGTGAAGCCTTGAGAGAGAAGTAGCCTGCAATATGTACGTGCTAATCTGTACGGCTGTATTGATTCGGTCCAGCTCTTATTATCAAAGAAACAGGGTTTAGAATATCTTCATCTCACTCTATGTTACATTAGATGTAAAGCCTTGAGAGAGAAGTAGCCTGCAATATGTACGTGCTAATCTGTACGGCTGTATTGATTCGGTCCAGCTCTTATTATCAAGAAACAGGGTTTAGAATATCTTCTTCTCACTCTATGTTACATTAGATGTGAAGCCTTGAGAGAGAAGTAGCCTGCAATATGTACGTGCTAATCTGTACGGCTGTATTGATTCGGTCCAGCTCTTATTATCAAGAAACAGGGTTTAGAATATCTTCTTCTCACTCTATGTTACATTAGATGTAAAGCCTTGAGAGAGAAGTAGCCTGCAATATGTACGTGCTAATCTGTACGGCTGTATTGATTCGGTCCAGCTCTTATTATCAAAGAAACAGGGTTTAGAATATCTTCTTCTCACTCTATGTTACATTAGATGTAAAGCCTTGAGAGAGAAGTAGCCTGCAATATGTACGTGCTAATCTGTACGGCTGTATTGATTCGGTCCAGCTCTTATTATCATAGAAACAGGGTTTAGAATATCTTCTTCTCACTCTATGTTACATTAGATGTAATGCCTTGAGAGAGAAGTAGCCTGCAATATGTACGTGCTAATCTGTACGGCTGTATTGATTCGGTCCAGCTCTTATTATCAAAGAAACAGGGTTTAGAATATCTTCTTCTCACTCTATGTTACATTAGATGTGAAGCCTTGAGAGAGAAGTAGCCTGCAATATGTACGTGCTAATCTGTACGGCTGTATTGATTCGGTCCAGCTCTTATTATCAAAGAAACAGGGTTTAGAATATCTTCATCTCACTCTATGTTACATTAGATGTAAAGCCTTGAGAGAGAAGTAGCCTGCAATATGTACGTGCTAATCTGTACGGCTGTATTGATTCGGTCCAGCTCTTATTATCAAGAAACAGGGTTTAGAATATCTTCTTCTCACTCTATGTTACATTAGATGTGAAGCCTTGAGAGAGAAGTAGCCTGCAATATGTACGTGCTAATCTGTACGGCTGTATTGATTCGGTCCAGCTCTTATTATCAAGAAACAGGGTTTAGAATATCTTCTTCTCACTCTATGTTACATTAGATGTAAAGCCTTGAGAGAGAAGTAGCCTGCAATATGTACGTGCTAATCTGTACGGCTGTATTGATTCGGTCCAGCTCTTATTATCAAAGAAACAGGGTTTAGAATATCTTCTTCTCACTCTATGTTACATTAGATGTAAAGCCTTGAGAGAGAAGTAGCCTGCAATATGTACGTGCTAATCTGTACGGCTGTATTGATTCGGTCCAGCTCTTATTATCATAGAAACAGGGTTTAGAATATCTTCTTCTCACTCTATGTTACATTAGATGTAATGCCTTGAGAGAGAAGTAGCCTGCAATATGTACGTGCTAATCTGTACGGCTGTATTGATTCGGTCCAGCTCTTATTATCAAAGAAACAGGGTTTAGAATATCTTCTTCTCACTCTATGTTACATTAGATGTGAAGCCTTGAGAGAGAAGTAGCCTGCAATATGTACATGCTAATCTGTACGGCTGTATTGATTCGGTCCAGCTCTTATTATCAAAGAAACAGGGTTTAGAGTATCTTCTTCTCACTCTATGTTACATTACATGTGAAGCCTTGAGAGAGAAGTAGCCTGCAATATGTACGTGCTAATCTGTACGGCTGTATTGATTCGGTCCAGCTCTTATTATCAAAGAAACAGGGTTTAGAATATCTTCTTCTCACTCTATGCTACATTAGATGTAAAGCCTTGAGAGAGAAGTAGCCTGCAATATGTACGTGCTAATCTGTACGGCTGTATTGATTCGGTCCAGCTCTTATTATCAAAGAAACAGGGTTTAGAATGTCTTCTTCTCACTCTGTGCTACATTAGATGTAAAGCCTTGAGAGAGAAGTAGCCTGCAATATGTACGTGCTAATCTGTACGGCTGTATTGATTCGGTCCAGCTCTTATTATCAAAGAAACAGGGTTTAGAATATCTTCTTCTCACTCTATGTTACATTAGATGTGAAGCCTTGAGAGAGAAGTAGCCTGCAATATGTACGTGCTAATCTGTACGGCTGTATTGATTCGGTCCAGCTCTTATTATCAAAGAAACAGGGTTTAGAGTATCTTCTTCTCACTCTATGTTACATTACATGTGAAGCCTTGAGAGAGAAGTAGCCTGCAATATGTACGTGCTAATCTGTACGGCTGTATTGATTCGGTCCAGCTCTTATTATCAAAGAAACAGGGTTTAGAATATCTTCTTCTCACTCTATGTTACATTAGATGTGAAGCCTTGAGAGAGAAGTAGCCTGCAATATGTACGTGCTAATCTGTACGGCTGTATTGATTCGGTCCAGCTCTTATTATCAAAGAAACAGGGTTTAGAATATCTTCTTCTCACTCTATGCTACATTAGATGTAAAGCCTTGAGAGAGAAGTAGCCTGCAATATGTACGTGCTAATCTGTACGGCTGTATTGATTCGGTCCAGCTCTTATTATCAAAGAAACAGGGTTTAGAATATCTTCTTCTCACTCTATGCTACATTAGATGTAAAGCCTTGAGAGAGAAGTAGCCTGCAATATGTACGTGCTAATCTGTACGGCTGTATTGATTCGGTCCAGCTCTTATTATCAAAGAAACAGGGTTTAGAATATCTTCATCTCACTCTATGTTACATTAGATGTGAAGCCTTGAGAGAGAAGTAGCCTGCAATATGTACGTGCTAATCTGTACGGCTGTATTGATTCGGTCCAGCTCTTATTATCAAGAAACAGGGTTTAGAATATCTTCTTCTCACTCTATGTTACAGACAACAGTCTTTTCAAGGGAATTAAATTCAGTTCAGATTTAAATAATTAAATAGTGACTATTCGGAACAACATTACCTATAGAAAACCTTGTGCAAATCTAAACTAATTGTGAACTACTCATAGAGATTAAAGAAGAATTAAAATAAATATATGTTTTTGCAATTGTATTAAAACAGAATGATTTAAATATTGAAAAATATCTTCTCCCATAAAATAAGCAAAAGAGAAGACACTTGTAAGATTTCATTTTTTTTACACGGTGTAATAAACACGTACAAATAAAAAGATGCTAAATCGGTTAGACTCAGGTATAAGCATGTTCTATATCATCTAAGTTCAATTTGACGCAACCCTCCTAACGTTCTTGAAGGTTTTACATTATTTTGGTAAAGAAGGGTTGTTTAATGCTCGTTGTATGTATGGATATTGTTTCCTGTAGTTGGGTGATGATGGTCATCAAGGGATATCTTCATAATTTCCCAGACATGGGCAGCACGTGTTGTAAGATCGAGAGAATAGGCTGGGTAAGGAAAGTTTGTTCTAAGGTAGATGAGGTGGTAGCCAAACGTTTCTTGTAGGTAAACAATGTTGGCTAAGGCGATGGTTATGGTTGCCCCATCTTCCATGAAAGAATGGTTGCCATTTTGAAAGAATGGTTGTCTTCTATAAAACGACCAATGACTATATCTGACAGGAGCCATCAACAGCTGATTTAGTATCTGTTTTTTTTTATTTTGGCGCATATTTTATATATTTAGAAAACAATATTATTCGAGTATATATATATATATATATATATATATATATATATATATATATATATATATCACTTTCACTATATGTACTTAAACAAGAATCTTACTTGGTATTTATGCGAGTTAACTTTCAAAGATTGATCGTATCTCCATCATCGGGCATCACTGTCCGGGGATTGTAGTAGACTGCGAGCTGTGTGGAATTCCCGTTGTCACTAAGTCTGGTGTAACGTTATGTTCTATTTTCGGTTTCACTGCATTGTGCGAGTCTTTCAAGACAACGGGAATTCCACACAGCTCGCAGTCTACTACAACCCCCGGCCAGTGATGCCCAATGACGTAGATAAGACCAATCGTAAGATTCTTGTTTAGGTACATACAGTGAAAGTGATAAGTGAATACAAGAAAACAGTGTTGCAAAGCTACAAATATTATATATATATATATATCACTTTCACTATATGTACTTAAACAAGAATCTTACTTGGTATTTATGCGAGTTAACTTTCAAAGATTGATCGTATCTCCATCATCGGGCATCACTGACCTGGGGTTGTAGTAGACTGCGAGCTGTGTGGAATTCCCGTTGTCACTAAGTCTGGTGTAACGTTATGTTCTATTTTCTGGTTCACTGCATTGTGCGAGACTTTCAAGACAATGGGAATTCTACACAGCTCGCAGTCTACTACAATCCCCGGCCAGTGATGCCCGATGATGTAGATACGACCAATCTTTTGAAAGTTAACTAGCATAAATACCAAGTAAGATTCTTGTTTAATTTCATATAGTGAAAGTGATAAGTGAATACAAGAAAACAGTGTTGCAAAGCTACAAATATTATATATATATATATATATATATATATATGTATATATATATATATATATATATATATATATATATATATACATATATATATAATTTGTTTTTAATATTAAAAAGACCTACATCTACATTCCTTTTTGGCTGTGTTTAGGTATTGGTTTTTATATAATAAATAATAATATAGTCTAGTGTAAATATATGTTTATAGGAGTAGTAATAATTTATATAATTTTCTTACTTGTTATTACTTTGGGAGGTCTAGAAAGAGAAGGCGTTACATAGACAGGCCTTCTGTCGTTGCCCGGCAATAGACAAGTCCCTAAAACCCCTTACATAGCTTAGATACTGGATGACCTAAGAGTCATCGCTTTTATATATTCCAGTAGTGCCTTCCTGAAGCAAGAAAAGTCCTGGAAAATTAACTTGTGGGTTTACCTTAATCAAACAAAAAACACATTTGAAATGCAAGACTTTAAACTATGATTTTTGAATGACTAATATGCATCGATATCTGGATAAATGGAAATGGTCGTGAACATATTTCCTAGCTATTGAAGTAATAATCCTGAAACAACAGACACAAGCACGTAATGGGGAATGGGTTTGAACAAGTGGAATATTTAACAATAACCTCTCTCCCTTCCGATAAAACATATGTTGGTTTTAGCGTCCTGATTGTGTTTATAGTGAATGAATGTAAATATTTAACTGTGTTTCTTGTGTAGCGTTTGCTGCAAGCACATGATTGTGAAGGTCTACATACGGGTTTAATTTATTCCCCTGTTTATATAGAGAGAACAGTAAACAACTGATTCAATGTACACATTAAGGTAAGTATTACACATTGTAGTACATATTATTTTATACAGAGTATAACATATTATATATTATATAAAATAAAATTATTATAAATATATAAAATTATATTATTGATTATATATATATATATATATATATATATATATAGATACACACACACATATGTATATATATATATATATATATATATATATATATATATATATATATATATATATATATATATATATATATATATATATATATGTATTTACATATACATGTAGATATAGATATAAATAAATATATATATATATATATATATATATATATATATATATATATATATATATCAGGCGCGAATCCAAGGGGGGCGATCCTCCCCCCCCCCCAACCCTCAAGAACTTTGGGTTAAAAATCGACAATATATTATTAAATTAGGACTTTCTATTAAATTAGACTTTTACTTAAGTTAATTCGTCTTTTATTGTAAATAAAAAATAAAATTTTAATTTCAAAATGTGACGAGTTTCCTCGGCATACCCTCGTAAACGTCTAAACGTTTTAACAACAGATAGCGCTAGTGAAGCTTAGTCTCGAACATATGATTTTCAATACGTAATTTTGCAGCGTAATATTCGTAGTTGACTCCGGAGCTGTTCATGTTGGAAGAATAACTACTTATATTAATTAATAAACAATTTGTATAATAATAGCTTATTTTCTAGCCATAAGTGTTATCGAAACTGGAATAATTATTTATTAAAAAATCTAATTTGCTACGAATCTTTATCACGTTACCGATTTCTATCGCAAGCGTACAAAAGAACTTTTTCCGTTCTATGTTTTTACATACACGCACGCGCGCGCGCACACGCACACACACATATTATATATATATATATATATATATATATATATATATATATATATATATATTGCATCGATCGCCCCCCCCCCAAAGCAAGTAGCTGGATACGCGCCTGTATATATATACATTTATTGTTTTCTTGTATAGTAATCAAAAATAACTAAGGTTATTCAAATAGCCTTAAAAATTGTTTATTAATTTATAATCAAAGCTTTTCGTTGATACAGTTCCCCCATCATCACAAATGATAAATCATTCAAACAAAATCATTCCTGATGATATTGGTACTGTATATCAACGAAAAGATTTGAGTATAAATTAATAAATAATTCTTGTATTTGAACCACCTTAGTTGATATATATATATATATATATATATATATATATATATATATATATATATATATATATACATAAATATATATATATATATATATATATATATATATATATATATATATATATATACATACATAAATATATATATATATATATATATATATATATATATATACATACATAAATATATATATATATATATATATATATATATATATATATATATACACACCGTATGTGCTAAAATAAACAGTACTGAAACTGAATCAACTGTAGTTGCCTTCCTGATCAGCTGGGCCGACTTTAGAACTTTCGGTATGACATATTTTATTTAAGGTTATGTTTTACTAGCATGTTGCTAACTACTGTAGAGAAAACGTTTATCGTAAAGCATTTTTTCGCTCATCTAGAATTGGACGTGCAGGTGGGCCTAGTTTGTCACAGTTTCACGAACACCCGCATAGTAACGCAGTAATTTTTAGTGGGTCTGAATATTATGGCGCTTCAGGTAGTGTTTTGACACAGCGGAACGGCTTTTTAGGTCGCCCAACTACTGTCTATAGATAGAAAACAAAAAACGAGTTTTGCAGCGAATGTATAATGAAATGAAACAAACCCTCTTCAACAAAATGATGAAAAACCTTCAAAAACGGTAGAGTGTTGAATCAGGCTGAACTGAGATAGTATAGAAGATGTTTATACCCGAGGCTAATTCATTTAGCTTCTTTTTACTTGGATGTGTTTGCAGAACTATGTAAACAAAATAAAATGAAATAAAATTTTACAACTTTATTTTGGCGCATACAAGGGGATTATAAAGGCAAATGCTCCTATTCATATTGAAACAAATTTTAAACTTTTGTATAATATTATTTTTTTAATACAAATAAAATTTAATATAATCCATATATAGTTCCAATTCAAGTTTTACATATTAAAATTTCCTTATAAACTTCATCTTTTGTGATTATATTTTCAATTTGATTTTTCCCCAACCTTATTTTCAATATGTTACTTTAATCTTTCTTGAGCATTTACTCGACTTAGTGCAACATAAATTTGCCCACGTATAAAAACAGATTGTTCAATTGAAGCCCTGTTCTGAAGAATGTATGTCTATTAGTTTTGTTTTAATATTTCTTTGTTTACAAATCATATTCACCTGTTTTTCATTGCAATTCAATTCTTATGGAGATTTTGGGAAACCTTAAGTGCCTCAAAACTATATAAAAATTGTAAATTGGGAAAAACCTCTACCTTCGTGTGAATACTTTTAATTTGAGCCATCCTTAAGCTTTCTACGACCTTCCCAGCTCCCACAATATTTCTCTAAAATTTACTTCAACCTTAATAATTAGTGTTAATATGTTATATAAACAGCTCATTGCATTTATATTGTAAGAAAGAATAATTTTACTTGGGGAATTGTGTATTTGACAAACAAGTGCTTGACCCTTGATAGGTAAGACCCTTCCTTGGTATGCTAGTTTCCCAGACAGACAAAACTCCGTATCAGCGAACTAACAAAACCGTTTTCCCTTCCTCTCCATATAACGGGATTAAACCTCTGACAGTTTAACCCCGAGGGTTTCGTATATTTTTCTATAAATATGAAACGTGACGTCACTCGGGTGATTCCTCTATCCAGGTTTAGTCAATCATTCTAAGTCAAGCACAAACACAAATGTCAACAAACTAGACATGCTGGCTCGTTAGAGATAACTTGAAATAAAAACAACTCTCAATGGATAAAACAATTTTTTTGACCACGCAACCACCGTAAATCGTTTATGATGTAAACTCCATGTGCCTCCTTTTAAGGACATTTATTGTTTGTGAATGCAACTGAAAATGACGAAAGTGGCTAATTTGTTGAAAATCTGTTGATTTGGACGTTGTAGAGACCATTCCGCTAAAAATCAGGCAGGAAGCGATTAGAGTGCAGTTTGACTATGGGAAAAACATTTTTTAGTAAAACATATTTTCTAAATTGAGGACAGCAAGAAGAAACATAATTATCATGAGAGTGGGTCATGTTCACGCTACCCTAGTGGTGACTAGTGAGCTTAGAAATGAACAATTATGAGTTGTTGTTTCAACAAAGATTAAGTTTCTGGTAGGTGTATTTAACTATAGAGCCTATTGTGATGTAAAGGCAATATTTTTTTGATTTACTAATTTTTAGAAATATATATTTGAAGTAATGCATTCCTAATGGTCACTAAATATTATAAACAATTTTAAATTTATATATATGTACTATGACGACTGGATATTTTTATGTTTAGACGTTTAATTACTTCATTACAGAAGAACAACCCGCAAACGCCTCTCCCGTAATGAAAACAGTGGTCTATATACATTGCTTACACGTTTTAACAATTAAAGATATTTAGAAATATTACGTTTAGAAATTCAAAATTGTGAAATAATGATTTTTTAAATGGTTGCAGTGTATTTATATAGTATTTAACTATAAAGTCATCCAAATATTAAAATGAAAACCGTTTAAATATAAACGATTTTCTGTGCTAAATAAACCTCCGCAAGCTCCCTCTCCTGTTTCAAAATTTATGCGCCCCCTCGAAGTTTAAAAATTTACTATAGATAAAACTTATAATTTTTAATTCGTGACAAAATATTTTTCATTCGGTATCCCTAAATAGAAAATTTACGAACTACTCAAAATTATGAGACGAGCTGGGAAAGAATTTTATACTGGGACAAGTAGTTTTATACAGTTTCTTTAAAAATCTTCTGGTAAACGATTATTTTTAACGCTCTGTCATTTCTCATTGAAATGCTACCAAACTCTTATCACTATTCTATCCGTTATAAGTAACTGGATCTTACAGTTACGTGACAAACCAGTAACCCAATATATTTACTGGTTCCATTCGTACTAAATGTTCTCACGTACTTTAAAAATCTTCTGGTAAACGATTATTTTTAACGCTCTGTCATTTCTCATTGAAATGCTACCAAACTCTTATCACTATTCTATCCGTTATAAGTAACTGGATCTTACAGTTACGTGACAAACCAGTAACCCAATATATTTACTGGTTCCATTCGTACTAAATGTTCTCACGTACTTTAAAAATCTTCTGGTAAACGATTATTTTTAACGCTCTGTCATTTCTCATTGAAATGCTACCAAACTCTTATCACTATTCTATCCGTTATAAGTAACTGGATCTTACAGTTACGTGTCAAACCAGTAACCCAATATATTTACTGGTTCCATTCGTACTAAATGTTCTCACGTACTTTAAAAATCTTCTGGTAAAAGATTATTTTTAACGCTCTGTCATTTCTCATTGAAATGCTACCAAACTCTTATCACTATTCTATCCGTTATAAGTAACTGGATCTTACAGTTACGTGACAAACCAGTAACCCAATATATTTACTGGTTCCATTCGTACTAAATGTTCTCACGTACTTTAAAAATCTTCTGGTAAACGATTATTTTTAACGCTCTGTCATTTCTCATTGAAATGCTACCAAACTCTTATCACTAATCTATCCGTTATAAGTAACTGGATCTTACAGTTACGTGACAAACCAGTAACCCAATATATTTACTGGTTCCATTCGTACTAAATGTTCTCACGTACTTTAAAAATCTTCTGGTAAACGATTATTTTTAACGCTCTGTCATTTCTCATTGAAATGCTACCAAACTCTTATCACTATTCTATCCGTTATAAGTAACTGGATCTTACAGTTACGTGACAAACCAGTAACCCAATATATTTACTGGTTCCATTCGTACTAAATGTTCTCACGTACTTTAAAAATCTTCTGGTAAACGATTATTTTTAACGCTCTGTCATTTCTCATTGAAATGCTACCAAACTCTTATCACTATTCTATCCGTTATAAGTAACTGGATCTTACAGTTACGTGACAAACCAGTAACCCAATATATTTACTTGTTCCATTCGTACTAAATGTTCTCACGTACTTTAAAAATCTTCTGGTAAACGATTATTTTTAACGCTCTGTCATTTCTCATTGAAATGCTACCAAACTCTTATCACTATTCTATCCGTTATAAGTAACTGGATCTTACAGTTACGTGACAAACCAGTAACCCAATATATTTACTGGTTCCATTCGTACTAAATGTTCTCACGTACTTTAAAAATCTTCTGGTAAACGATTATTTTTAACTCTCTGTCATTTCTCATTGAAATGCTACCAAACTCTTATCACTATTCTATCCGTTATAAGTAACTGGATCTTACAGTTACGTGACAAACCAGTAACCCAATATATTTACTGGTTCCATTCGTACTAAATGTTCTCACGTAATTTAAAAACCTTCTGGTAAACGATTATTTTTAACGCTCTGTCATTTCTCATTGAAATGCTACCAAACTCTTATCACTATTCTATCCGTTATAAGTAACTGGATCTTACAGTTACGTAACAAATAAGTAACCCAATATATTTACTGGTTCCATTCGTACTAAATGTTCTCACGTACTTTAAAATTGGATAAATGCTTATGACTAAATAAAAATTAAATTGCAAAGAAAGTATTCGTAACTGTTGGAAGATAAAATATGATGAAGACCTGGCAGCACAACTGCATACATTAATAATCTTAGCTCACTCATTAATTTATTCATCGTTGAGAAATTTAAATGTAGTTTATAAAGCAGGACTGGAAAATATTATTAGTAGAAGATTTTTAAAGAAAGCCAACAGAATTTTATATTAAAGTCTAAATATATAAACATGCTCCCTTTGGCTTACGACATAAAATTTCACAAACGAATGTCTCGCCGAGTGTCTTTCAAATTTCGGTTCCATAAATCGCGGAGTGAAAGACCGGTAAAACGGTTAAATTTAAAGTGTAGTTTGCCCACTATGAAATTAATTTAGTTATGTTTAAACTGACTTGTCAATTACTTTAAAATATTTATTTTAATATTTATGTGAGTAATGTTATTTTATTAAATAATATTTGGAAACCATTCTACTGAAACTGTCCTGTAACTATACATGCATACTGTTATTCTGCAACTGAATAATTACCTGCCTCAATTCTAGTTTATGTGCAAATTTTAGATATAATTACAGACTCAGCACTTGAGATTGTGTACGCTAGTGTTGTATATGCAATATCGGGAAGTCTCACATGGTTATATTTACATCAGGAAGTAAGCTTTCTCAAACAAAGTGTAGCCAGGTTCGACTTGTACAATCAACATATACTAGGAGAATATTAAAATAACCATACACAGTAACAACAGAATTATGGTATAGCGTCGATGAGGAATAATCTCTGATGAAAACGTAGTTACCAAAAGGTGCCTGAAAGTTGTAAGTCTGCTTTGAGTCTATTCTAATCTACATTGTGCAAATTGGGATTTTGTTGGTGTAAAGAAGATACTGGGAATATATATGTCAATTTAAAAAGGTAGTTTTTTAATGATTTTAAAATGTCAGCTCACCTATCGCACGTTTCTTCGAATAAAGGAAATAAAATTCCATCTTTTTTTTATTCAAAATAGATTTATTTTAATTCAGAGAATTTTTCAAAGCGTTTATTTCTAAAAATAAGAACGCCATTCGGATAGCTCGGAATTCGGATAATCAGTGATTCGGATAAATGGGAGTTCGGATAATTGGATGACCTATAATGCTTTGTTATTTATATACCTTTATATTTATATTTGATTGTTATTATTTTGCACAAATTAAATTTATAATAAAATTTTATGTAATTATTGAACTGGTTTGAAATAAGGTTTATATTTATTTATCTAAATAACCAACACGATTGAATTTTAGTTGGTAATTTCTTGAAATGTTTAATGAGACCAATATTTTGATATTCATCTTCTTTGAGTGGTTTTTATCCTAGTAGCTCTTTACTCTTTGTAATAAATGTTATAGGATTTTCATGAGCTGGTTTTGTAGAAGAATAAACATTCTTATAGTACCTGTAGTTTTAATCCAGTTGTACACCATTTTACACGATTTGAAAACTTAATAGTACAATAAAAATGTACTATATTTTCGGAACGTTTATTTTATTAACTTCCACCGTGTTCTATATATACCAAATGTGAATTATTAGATCGAATTTCGGGCTTCGTTTTTATTTTCGGCTTATTTAAGGGAGTAGTAGTCCTATATATGTAATATTATTGTAAATGTATATCCTACAAGAATTTACCTAGTGACGTCACAGTAGTCTGCGAATCCAGTTATAGAAAGAGGTTGAGCCCTGGAAAATTGTGATCATGACGTTTAAAGCACATAGTTTTTAACCATTGGTATATGTTATAGAGTGAACAAAAGTATAGAATAACATATAGAGTAGAGAGAATAAAGATAGAGAAAAGTGCCCTAAAAGAGGGAAGTTACACCCGTGGTGGAGAAAAAGTATTTTTAAAGAAAATTTAAATCAAACGCCACTTTATGTTTAGTTTTGAAAATACATATTGTTTATACAACTAACAAAGTTTTCTTCACTAAGAATTTACTAATAAATTGTAGCATACAGAAGTTACTATAATTTAAAGGTCTTTTTTGCGATTTTGTAATGCAAAA
The DNA here is from genome assembly GCA_036971475.1 of Prosapia bicincta. Lineage (NCBI taxonomy): Eukaryota > Metazoa > Arthropoda > Insecta > Hemiptera > Cercopidae > Prosapia > Prosapia bicincta. The sequence continues at coordinate 7,850,298 of JBAIZL010000011.1, read as the reverse complement.
TATCGCAGAAAACCATATTTTAGTTTTAGTTTAATAAACGTAGAAGTATATAGGACAATTATGGGTAAATATTTTAAAAAATATCTATGTGCAATTTTTATTTTTGTATCGTAAATAAATATTGCATACCTTGCCCCTTGTGAAATGTTTTTCTAGCATATAAAATAAAAATTGTGAAATTATATTTAATAATGAATTAACAATAAGTGTGTATTATAATCAAGTGTCAACTACTACAAGTTTAAAGCATCGATTTGATCTTGAGTAGACCAATAAAAAATTATTTGATTAAGAATTGAAAATTTAAACAATATATATATACGTATATATATATATATATATATATATATATATATATATATATATATATATATATATATATATATATATATAGTGAGAGTGGGAATTGAAAAAAAATAAAGGGAAATTCGGGTAAAAGCTGTCCAAACACACATACCTCTCTCGGAAGTTAGAACGATCTATGACGTAATGTCTCTGAAGTGCATGTAGCGTAAAATGTATGTACTTGATTGAAACACTTGCAATGGCCAAATTGTAAAGCGACTTGTAAGAAGAACCTTATCGGAACACAGTTATGTCCAATTATATGACGTTTCTTTGGTGTTAAATAGATTTTCATTTGCAGAAGTAAGACTTACGGGGAAAACTACTAAAGAATTCATGTCCATTAATGGCTCCGATATAAGCCATTCAAGAAATACATTTCCTTATTTCCTCCTAAATATTCTTATAGTTAAGGTTCTAAGAAGATCGGTCCACTTAAGATTGTGAGTCTCGAATTAGATTCAAAACACAAATGACCATTGTATTATCAGGAAGTAATTATATTTTGGTACTCATGTATGCATGAGAATTAAATATTAAAAATGAAAAAGGTTTGCAGGTAATTAAAGTTAGTTAGGTTCCTTGGTTTCAGTTAATTAAAACACTTCGCAATTAAAACAACTGAATTTTGCAATAATTGTTTCTATATGGGAGCAATAATTGTAATATACACTTGCGTTTACATTGTATCTAAATGAAGACGCTTGTTATTAATTGTTTTATTTTAACTGGGCTCGATTATTTTCTTTATAGGAGGTTGATAGGGTAAGACGTTATGAGGGGTTTATAGCGAAAACGTTAAATAATTGTAGAGTAAATAGCTACTAGGGGAAAAACTTTATAATTTGTTAAAGAATGGTTTTAACATTGTAAAATGAGAAGATTTCTAAATATTGAAAATTTTAAAATTATTTTCCTCCACACACAATTACACAGACACACACACACACTCACACACACACACACACACACACACACACACACACACACACACACACACACACACACACACACACACACACACACACACACACACACACACACACACACACACACACACACACACACACACACACACACACACACACACACACACACACATACACACACACACACACACACACACACACACACACACACACACACACACACACATACACACACACAAACACACACTATCAGGTTCATTAATGTAGGTTCATTAAATTGTTGTGTATGTTTTTATAAATTTGGTATTTTTCTAAAGAGTTTAGTTCTATTGGGTTATTATTTATTTCAAGTATGTTTAGGTTATTTTAGTAATTTGGTATTTCATGTTTATATGATATTAGGTGTGCTGCAACATTTGATACTTTTGAATGCTCTATAATGTTCTTCAAATCTTATTTTAAATGATCTGATTGTTTCCCCTATCTAAAATGCGTTATAGTTGTAACATGTAATTTTGTAATTTCCTGATAGGTTATGTTTTTCTGAATTTGTTTTGTGGTTTGTGTCACTAATATATTTTATTATTTTGTTTTTTGGTTTGTATGTTGGAGTGTAGTATTCTTTGTTGTATATATTTGTTATTTTTTCTATTTTGTTATTGGTGTATTTATATTTTAGGTAGATTTTTTTATTTTTATTATTTTTGTGTTCCGGTTATAGTGTTGTGTTGAGGTTATGTTTTTTGTGAATTTATTGTATATATTTTTTATAAGGTGTTTGTTGTATCCATTTTCTATTGCTATTTTTGTAATGTTATCTAATTCTTTAATTTTTGTTTGTTATCCTGTGTGTATTTTATTGCTTTATTTATCATGTTACTGTAAGTGTTAATTTTGTGTGTCCAGGGGTGGTTATATTTGTAGTGTATTGTGGTGTTGTTGGATGTAGGTTTCCTGTGTACTGTAGTTTCTCAAATAACCCAATAGAACTAAACTCACTAGAAAAATACCACATTTATAAAAACATACACAACAATTTATTGAATCTACAAACAACATATACAGAAGACATACTATTCAAAAACATTATACACGATACTCAAGAGGAAACGTGTATGACGTCAACAAGTACCAACACCACGGACCGAACATCCACACTAGAAAAATTGAGAAAAAGTCATCAGTGATTTGACAATGGTCAAGTGACCGAAAGGCGCCTCCTCACACAAGGTAAAATCATTGCACTTAATGGTGGATAAAATTACTTACAATAGTAATATATTAACTTCATAAAGTCAGTGCAACGGAAAAACAAAGGATAACGTAAAATATCAAGAATATATATATATATATATATATGTAAATTGTTTGTAGTGTGTTATATATTTATTAGCTGTTGCTTCTTTTAATGAGTGAATGTTAAAATGCAGGTACTTGATAAAATATCTAAATATTTTACAATAAATTTAAATATACGAATAATATAAAAAAATGTGTTGAAAATAATGTACAACTTAAATATTTCGTAGCTAAATAGTATTTTCAATTAATTTTCTTTTCCTATTATAAAGTCACACTATCTTTATATATATATATATATATATATATATATATATATATATATATATATCATGTAGAAATTTGCGATCTACAATAGCGTTAATAAGATACCTCTTATTTATCCTTTCAAGTTCAAATACATTTTACTAGACTTGTAATTATTAATATTTAATATTAATGAAGTTTTTTTTAAATAATAACTCAATTATTAAACTTAATTAATTCATACAAATTAAATTTAGACTTTTTCACAAAAAAGCAAGGTATGTATGATAGTATTTTCGTCCCATTTGGCTTACAATAAGCAATAACATATGATTTCACAAAACAGCTGATTTTATGTTATATGTTATATAGTAGAACAGCTGTTTCAAGTCATACGTTGTTACTTTATTGATATTATTTGTAACTATTCAACACAAGCAACGTAAGGAAAACCATTTTGATAATGAATTGAGTTTAGAAATGTCTGTTTGTATTTCCTGTTTCTTATGTACCTCTTCACAAAGAGCAGCTGAGCCCAAACTATAGGTCATTGCTTATAAAGGAAATTATAATTAAGGAAAGGTAGTGTTAAACAAAATGAAGTTTGCCATACGCTTGAGGGGATCGTAGAAGATATAGAACAATTGTTGACAGAAAAACCTATTAAATAAATCTTAATTATATGTCTCTGTCAAGCTTAAATTTAAAGTATTTCTAGAAGAAACTAAATAAAAATATCAATAGTCTCACGATCCCCTAGTATTGCAGCATAAGTAGGTAGTACGGTATTGTAATAGAATTAGCGCTGTAACTCTGTATAAAATGTAGTATCAAGCCTAATTTAATGTTTATATGTTAGTTAATAATGCGTGGGCAGTGCGCATACATCACGGTCGGCAAACAGTGGGTATTGTTTAAAGGAGCTTAACGCACTAATTAACCAGTGGGGGTATTGATTAAATCAAATAACGAAAGGAACAAAGGCGAATAATTTAAAATAATTACTTCTAAAAATGAGGGCGTTATAATCAAGAAATAAGCACAGAATTATTACTACCCTTCGTTCATAATACCCTGTTATATATATATATATATATATATATATATATATATATATATATATATATATATATATATATATGTATATATATATATATATATATATATATATATTTGTATGAGCCTTTTTGAAAGATCATTCTTAAATAAAACATTTTGCTTCACTTACCAATTGTAAATATACCATAACCTTCAGTATTATATACATAGGTAGAGCCTCATTAATCCGAGTCCCGATATTTCGAGCTTCCGTGTAATTCAAGTCTATTTATAATTGAGCCTATGTTGTCTATTGAAAAGAAATGATGGGTCGAGTTTCCAAGGTATATTTATATCAATACTGTATGCAAAGAAAATGATTTGGGCTTCCAAGAAATGTTTATATCAATACGGTATGCAAAGGAAATGAGTCGGTAATCGAGAAATGTTCATATAAAGTTCTCCTTTTTTTAAAGCACAGGAACGTATTTCCGTGTAATCCGAGTATTCGGTAATCCGAAGGTGTCTCGGTCACATCGACCTTGACATATCGAAAAATACGAGAAAATACAAATAAAACAATAATGTATTGTGTTATACAATTTCAAAGCTTTTCGTTGCGACACAGAAAGAACATCAGGCGAGGCAGTCGAGGCGTTTATTTGCAGCAATTAATAAGTTGTCACAACGCAACGTGCGTTCCAAATTGTTCCTCTTGAGTCAGTATTGGAAAGAAAGTCTATTTTATTGAGGGTGAAAAACTAACCGGAAGACTGGCTCTGTTGTGAATAAACCAGGTGGAAGAACTTCTCAAAGATCAGCTGGCGAACATGCAGCCGCTCTTCAAATATCTGGCCGCAGAGTGCGAAGAATGCTACGCATGTACCTCCATTTTCATCCTTTTAATATTGTTGTTGCTCAAGAACTGAAATCTCGTAATTGATATAGTCGCAAAAACCATGTAAATTCATGTTGGAAAGTATTTGTAAAGAAACCGTTGCTTTTCAGCGTCGAGATGCATTTTCATGTGTATGGTTGTATAATTAATAACAAAATGTCCGTTACGGGGGGGGGGAAACATCCCCACAGGTAGTACATGAGAAGCCTTTTCATATTGAACCTGTTACTGTATGGTGCGCAGTGTCACAACCTGGAGTCGTAGGGACGCATTCTTTAAAAAGAATGTTGCTTTGCTGTTAACTGAAAAAAGTATGCAACATGATTGAGGATTTTTTGAGCCTGCATTGCAAGAGCGGGCTCACGAAAATGTGTGGCAGAACAGTGCTACAGTTTATAGTGCCCTTATAACAGTGAACATTCTGAGGCAAATGATTCATGATCGATTGCTTTCTCGAGGAATAGACATTGCGTGGCTAGCACGACCTCCATTCTAAACCTTACCTTAAGGTCAAGGATTTCAAACATCGTCGCAGAAACCAGCCTGATCTGAAGTAAGCAATGCGCGAGGAATTCCAGCGCATACCTCAAGCCATGCTGTGGAGAGTCCTTACAAGGTTCAGAGATCGCTTGCTGAAGTGTATTGGCAACCAGGGCTACCACGTTTCAGGAACCTGCCTGACCTGAAGCAATCAATGCGCGAGGCGATTCCAGGGTATACCTCAAGCCATGCTGGGGAGAGTCCTTACGAGGTTCAGAGATCGCTTGCTGAAGTGTATTGACAACCAGGGCTACCACGTCTCAGGAACCTGCCTCACCTGAAGCCAGCAATGCGCAGGGAATTCCTGGGCATACCTCAAGCCATGCTGGGAAGCGTCCTTACGAGGTTCAAAGATCTCTGGCTGAAGTGTATTGACAACCAGGGCTACCACGTCTCAGGTACCTGCCTGACCTGAAGTAAGCAATGCGCGAGGAATTCCAGCGCATACCTGAAGCCATGCTGGGGAGAGCCCTTACGAGGTTCAGAGATCGCTTGCTGAAGTGTATTGACAACCAGGGCTACCACGTCTCGGGAACCTGCCTGACCTGAAGCAATCAATGCGCGAGGCGATTCCAGGGCATACCTCAAGCCATGCTGGGGAGAGTCCTTACGAGGTTCAGAGATCGCTTGCTGAAGTGTATTGACAACCAGGGCTACCACGTCTCAGGAACCTGCCTCACCTGAAGCAAGCAATGCGCGAGGAATTCTAGCGCATACCTCAAGCCATGCTGGGGAGAGTCCTTACGAGGTTCAGAGATCGCTTGCTGAAGTGTATTGATAACCAGGGCTAACACGTCTCAGGAACCTGCCTGACCTGAAGCAAGCAATGCGCGAGGAATTCCAGCGCATACCTCAAGCCATGCTGGGGAGAGTCCTTACGAGGTCCAGAGTTCGCTTGCTGAAGTGTATTGACAACCAGGGCTACCACGTCTCAGGAACCTGCCTGACCTGAAGCAATCAATGCGCGAGGCGATTCCAGGGCATTCCTCAAGCCATGGTGGGGAGAGTCCTTACGAGGTTCAGAGATCGCTTGCTGAAGTGTATTGACAACCAGGGCTACCACGTCTCAGGAACCTGCCTGACCTGAAGCAATCAATGCGCGAGGCGATTCCAGGGTATACCTCAAGCCATGCTGGGGAGAGTCCTTACGAAGTTCATAGATCGCTTGCTAAAGTGTATTGACAACCAGCGCCACATTTTCTACGCTAACCTTTTTAAAACCAAGTAGGAAAAAACTTCCCGTGTTGAAAAATTACTTTGACAAATTTAACATGTTATTTTTAGAAAAAACAATGTTTTTATTTACCTCTAAAACTAGGGAAGTTATTTTGAGGCACCTTATATATATATATATATATATATATATATATATATATATATATATATATATATATATATATATATATATATTGAAAAATGTATTCTTGATGATTTTGGTACTGTTAGCCAACGAAAAGCTTTGAATTGTAAATTCAATTATAATTCTTGTATTTGTATTTTAACTTAATTCTTTCCGTATATATATATATATATATATATATATATATATATATATATATATGTGTTTGTGTGTGTGTGTGTGAGTGTAAATATCGCAATATGTATTCTGGTGTATTAATGAATAAATAAGTCAAAATACAAATACAAGATTTATAATTGAATTTATAATTCATAGCTTTACGTTGGCTAACATTAACACCATCATCAGGAATATTAAACATTTAGGTTTAATATTCCTGATGATGTTGGTATTGTTAACCAACGAAAAGCTTTGAATTGCAAATTCAATTATAATTCTTGTATTGGTATTTTGACTTAGTTCTTTATATTTATATATATATATATATATATATATATATATATATATATATATATATATATATATATTTATTTATTTATATATAAATATCGCAGTATATTTTCGTGTGTATTAATAAAGAACAAAAGTCTAAATACAAATACAAGAATTATAATTGAATTTACAATTGTAAATTCAATTTTAATTCTTATATTTGTATTTAGACTTTTGTTCTTTATATATTTATATATTTTAAAACAACATAGTTTATTCAAATACAAGAATATTTATTATTTTATATCCATATAGAAATATATATATCCATATATATATATATACACAAAAATATATATCCATATATATATATATATTTATGTATATATATATACATATATATATATATATATATATATATATATATATATATATATATATATATATATATATAGAGAGAGAGAGAGAGAGAGAGAGAGAGAGAGAGAGATTGTTAGGTGGATTTGAATCTGTGTATGAAATAGTTTATATAGTTTATAACTAAATATGAAAAATGTATATGTTTATTTTGTACTTGCATTCCCTGCATAACATTACAACAATGCATATAAACATAACTTGTGCGATATTCAGTATGCACTTCCTGCTTTTGTTTCCCGATTGAAGTCGTATTTACCGAGCGCATAGTCAATAGTCTCCAACGGATTTCCATATCTTTTCTGTCTAAACTCTGACAGGAATAAAGAGTTTGTACAGTCTTTACGAAATTTTCAATTAATTATTAGACCGGAATATATGAAGTTAGGGGAAAATTATTAATTCAACATCAAACAATATTTTCTTAATTTTTGTGTTGAGCGTTGAAAATAATCTTCTTATGGATGACTATTATTGAGAGGGCTGTCATGAGGGTTTAGTTTGGTATCTACAATAGGTATAATAAGAAATGCAATCCTGGAGGCAACTGCGTACACACGACAAGCTTGCGGACCGGCGTGTAAAGCACTTACTAGTCTGATCAGAATGTGATATTTTCTTATTATGATGCTATGACCTTATGGAAATTAATTTTTATATTAGCGTTACAGGGTGTTATTTGCAAATTTCATTTTTCAGCTTTGTATTACATTTGTTGAACATTATCTTTATTCCTCTAAGCGATATTAGATTCTAAATCTCTCTTGTATTATTCTGCTTACAAGGTTATTTCACTGTGCTTTTTATTGTATATTTTCTTAGAGGAACGTTTTGATCACAACTACACGCACTTGTAATATACACGTTCTATTTAGTTAAATAAACGCTATAAACAATTCATGTAAACAAAAATATTGTAAAGCCAATTTCTACTTGGATCAACAATGAAATATTTTATCGTATTTCTTTTCAATAAATTAATACAATTAATATAAATACAGTACCATAATTTATGCGTTAAAACAGCTGTTCTACTGCATAACCTATAACATAAAATCAGCTGTTTTATCTAATCATATGTTATCACTTATTTTATGCCAAATGGGGCAAAAAAAATATTGCATAGCTTGCCCAAATTGTAAAACGCTTTCCTCCCACATAAAACTAAAACTAATTGATTAAATTCAATTAATGAATACAATTTCACAAAAACCTGTAGTAACATTGTCATTCGCTGCAGTTTAAACATTGTATTTGAACTTAAGTCGATAAATAAAAGTATTTTATTAATTATTGAAATTTTGAGCAAAATACGTATTTTAGGGGAAATTGAACTCATAAAAATAAATGATTAATGATTAATTTTACGCTTCTACATAATTATATATACACTAGGGGCTTGTAGTGTATATCCTTGTAGTGAATGTCCTTATTCATAATGAAACAAATTTTAAAACTTTGTATAGTAATTTTATATTTTAACAAATTATAACAAATATTTTATACAAATAATTTAATTTAAAGTAATTCAAACTTTTCTTAACAGAATTTCATCATAAACTATATATTTTTGAGAATGTGTTTTCAATTTGATTTTTTTGACCAATCATCAATCACCAACCAATTATCAATATGCATCTTTAGATTCCATCTTGAGATTTTACTCGACTTAGTGTTACATAAGGTTGATCATGTGTAAAAATGGGTTTGCTTAGTTACTTACTTATAGTTATTGAAAATGTAAGTCTTAAAGGAAATTGGTTCCTTTTCGTTTGGAATGCCATGTTAGGATCTGTTCATAATAATTTAATTATTGGTAGAAATATGTTTCCTTTTCCAGAACCAGTGATTATTTCTAATTAAATACACTTGTCAAACATATCTAGTACGATAAAATGTATTCCACTTACTAAACCTGATCCCAAGTTTTTATTTCTAATGAACCTTTAATACTGTTAAAATATTTGTACTCACGTGCTTTGAATATATTATTTGTACAGCTGTTTCTCAGCTGAAATATTTGAAAATCCTACTCAGCTGTTTTTCAGTGCAATGTATTTCTTATGGAGACATTTGGTAAAATTAAGTTCCTCAAAACCCTATAAATGTTCTAAATTGAGAAAAATTTATATTTTTCTCCGCTCGTTTGTGTCAAGACCTGTAATTGGAGCCATCTCCCAGCTCTGTGCGCCATTCTAAGCTCCCAAAGGTTTTCTCCCAAAATTCTGCTTACGGAATTATATATATGGATTTAGTTACTATGTGATCTTGTCATCATTAAAAGTTCGCGGATAAATTAGTTGACTCTAGATATTCTAATAGCTAAGTTCTATCTATTGAAGTAGATGAAAATATATATCGGATGGAGATATTTATGGTACGTATTGTGGATTGTAAAATACCCTTTAGTACTCTGCCAAAAGTATGGGATGGAAGGTTATCTGCATCAAGGGAAAGGAGTCTTTTAGTGATTTTGATTAATGATTCAGGATTGAGGAAGTTTATTACGGGATAGCCTAAAAATTCAGGAAACCAGAGACGAAGCTAAAGGCTTGAGTATCTCTATTTCAAAGGCAACTTCTATTGTCCGAGCAACGAAACCTCTAGAAATAGATGCAGTACCTCGAGTGAAGTCTTTCTCGTCAAAGTTATGGGAAATATAAAAACGAGTACTTTAACATTTTTTTCTGCCTATAATCTGAGGTAAATATATATTTTACAAACATGTATAAACAATGAGGAGCAGATGAAGTTCCAGTTTCTGGTTCTGCTTGACTATGTGGAATGTCCAGTGGCAGAGAAAGGGATTTATCCTCCTAAACGTCACAAGCGAGGTTCAGAGATATCGAGTATGCTAAGGAGGCATTTGGAGACCAACTGTACAACTTTAAGAGGACAGATCTGGTAGAGGAGCCTCAAGGTATGAGGTATATTGGGCAATGATTAGTTAATTTATGGTGTGCTCGAAGAACGTTTTATTATTTTATTTTTTCAGCCAACACCTGTTCTTGGCATTTTAACGATTCCAAGGTGGGCCTTAGGAATGCTGTAAAGATCTGGGCAAGGAAGCAAGTGGTCGCCGTTCATTACGACCGTTTGGCAGAGGGGGGAAGTCGAATCATCAGCAATGCCGATCCAGTGCAGATTGCCCTGCAGATAGTCGATGCTGGTTGCTATGCGGAAACTGGCGACGACCTCCACCCGAGGTCGAAACCTCGTAATCAGACCCTCGGTTACTAAGAGCTTCCGTTTTATATTTATGGCCAGTTCCGCTATAGCTCTTCGGTTAGAGGCGCTCACCATATCGTCAATGATGCTTTTTGGCTGAAATTAAGAAGCATTTGGACTTTGTTCAGCTTCTGCTTCCTTTTTGACAAGTTATTCGGCCCATGCAATGCCTACATGGCTAAGTAGCCATTGCAGCTGTATATTCCACTCTGCTCTTATGAGATTTTCTATTTCCAGACGTCAATTAATGGTTTTGAGAAACACTGTGGGGGTATTTGAGGCAAGTGCTAATATTGGCACTTGCGAGACAACGAAAAAAACTGTGTCATTATACTTCCTGTCAGAGTGTAGCATGACGGAGGATGCCTCATGGATGGCCTGTATCTTCCCATCGATGTTGCCTTTATCGGTACTAACCGCGGAGAAGTCAAAGAATGCGGTGCAGAACCAACCAGCACCGGCTGATCTATCTACTGGGTTATATAAGCCGTCGGTGTAGACGCTGTCAGCAGGGTCTGAGCTGGGCGTGGCAAGTAACTGTATTGCATAACTTGCCCCGTTTTTTCTCTTATAAAACTAAAATTAGTTTAAAAAAAATTTAACTAATGAATAATATTTGAAAAAATTGACACTAACATCAAGTGACAGCCAATACGAGTTTATAAAATGTGTTTGACCTTGAGTGGATGAATGAAAATATTATCGGTTGAAACTTCGAAGTATATATATATATATATATATATATATATATATATATATATATATATATATATATATATATATATAAGGATAGAGTAATCTAATAGAAGGAATAGAATAATACAAGGGACAAATTTGAATTTTAATTAAGTTCACGTAAAATATTTAACCCTAACATTAAACTAATACAAACTTCAGTAACAATTAACAACCCTCCCAATGATTCTAAACAGAAGACTAATACAAACTTCAGGAACAATTAACAACCCTTTCAATGATTCTAAACAGAAAACTAATACAAACTTCAGTAACAATTAACAACCCTCTCAATGATTCTAATCAGAAAACTAATACAAACTTCAGTAACAATTAACACGCCTCTCAATGATTCTAAACCGATAACTAATACAAACTTCAGTAACAATTAACAACCCTTTCAATGATTCTAAACAGAAAACTAATACAATCTTCAGTAACAATTAACAACCCTCTCAATGATTCTAAACATTAAACTAATACAAACTTCAGTAACAATTAACAAGCCTCTCAATGATTCTAAACCGAAAACTAATACAAACTTCAGTAACAATTAACAACCCTCTCAATGATTCTAAACAAAAAACTAATACAAACTTCAGTAACAATTAACAACCCTCTCAATGATTAGAAAACTAATACAAACTTCAGTAACAATTAACAACTCTCTCAATGATTCTGAACAGAAAACTAATACAAACTTCAGTAACAATTAACAACCCTCTCAATGATTAGAAAACTAATACAAACTTCAGTAACAATTAACAACCCTCTCAATGATTCTAAACAGAAAACTAATACAAATTTCAGTAACAATTAACAACCCTTTCAATGATTCTAAACAGAAAACTAAAAAAACTAAAAGCATTTTTTTAAACTATAGTTTGTATTTCAAACATTTTAAGTAAGCGCCCCTAACTGAGGAAAGTTTGTCACACTGTCAGCGACAATCTAATCTGTGTTAACTCCTCAACACGTGCTTCAAATTTGTAGCGACATCCTCAGACAGTTTAACTTGTCTCATGTAAGTTGTCTCCAGGGCTGGCCTAAACTGATGTAATGTCGCAATGTACATTGCAATCACGTACAACTCTGCTATCCTACATTCCCCAATATTCCACGTCCTGGAGGCATTCTGGAGAGGGTAGACATATGTATGTAGAGTGGAACAAAAGGGAGATATTTATGGACCTTATGTTTGAATGTAAATCTCGATTGCGGCAAGTGAAATGACGTTTCAAGTTAAAAAAATAGTCCAAGTCAACCTTACTTTCGTGAGTTACGAATATACAGAAAAATCCTAACCTCAAATCTCATGAAGAAACTATAACACAGTTAAACCTTGCTACGTAGGTCAACTAAGTAAGAACGGTTAACCTGACTGGAAAATTGTAAGTCATGTGGAAATTAAATAAAACAATAAGAAATTGGGGACTACTTCACAAAATAAGAGAAATAAAATTTGATTTAAATCTAAATGAAAGGTTGGATATAACTTTAATTAAATCACTATACTATTTATCTAACTAAAATGGTATATTTCTATTTACTTTGAATCAAATACATTATCTAATGATATAAAAACTTTGTGAGAAGCATAGTGTTTTTCATATCTATACGTCTTAATAAAAATATAATTGATATAACTGCATTTTGCTATTTTGACTAAACCTTGATTTCAGGCTTTCTGTGATGTTATTTACCTCCTATTAGTTTACGCTCTTTTCATATAAATCTTTTATACAATTTTAGTCGTTGATTTTAGTATAAAATATTTATTCATTTATTACATTTATTGAATTAATTTTAATTTTATATTTGAGAAAAAGGGGCCAAAGTATGTAATATAGTTATTTCGTACCATTTACCATAAAATAAGTGATAACATATGATTTCATAAAACAGCTGATTTTGTGTTATAGGTTACGTGGTAGAACAGTTGTTTTAATATAGGTTATGTACCTCTGTATATATTATTTGTAATTAATACTAAATTATTTATTATTTGTAATACTAAATATTTATACTAATTAATTGATGTACTAATTAAATTTTATTACTAACTTAGTGAAAAAAGCAAGTCATTATTTTTCATTGTTGACCTAAGTATGAATTGACTTTCAATACGTTTTATGTAAATTATTTGTTTTAATAGGTGACATATTCATAGTAATATTAATAAATATTATCTAGGATTCTGAATGTCAAAGTTATCTACAATTTCTAGCATTGTCACAATAACTTCAGTTGTTACCAATAATTGTATTTGTTGCCATAGGAATGGTAGATGTCTGTGACATAAATACAGCCTTGTAGGAACCTAAAAAAATATTATTTAGAATTCATTGTAAGGGTCACATATACATTTTATGGCTACCATGTATTATATTAACTCTACCTTGTAAGCAAACGTGTATGCTGGTATCGAATTCTAAAATATATATATACATTTTATCTTGGTAGACAATGTTCTGCTCTCACGAAAAAATTATGGAAAATATATATTCCCGCCACTAAATAAATAAATAAAATCCGTCTTCTATGTCGTTGACACAAGTTGTTAAACTTCGAAACATTGATTGGGCATGTAAATTTTATTCGGTCCGCTAGACGAAACTGTTTTGAGAATTTGTGAAAGGCTTGTTACGAATGAGCCTCATCTGCTTTATCAGTATTCAGGTCTAACACTGCTGTATTGGATGTAGCATTGTGCATGACATAAACTCCTTTCTCTTTGGCAAACCACTAACTTACAAACAAAGCAATGTCTATTGAAGAACCTAATGCTATCTTGTTGTTACCTTTAGTTAAGGTGTACAATTTATGTGATATTGCAATTGTAATCGATCCGACAACGTTGTACGTTATTTATGGTCTTTTAATATTCAAATTCGGAATTTATATATATATATATATATAAAAAATGAATGTATGTATGTATGTATGTATGTATGTATGCATATATATATTTGTGTATGTATGTATGTATGTATTTATGTATGTATGTATTTATGTATGTATGTATGTATGTATGTATGTATGTATGTATGTATATATGAATGTATGTATGTATGTATGTATGTATGTATGTATGTATATATTTGTGTATGTATGTATGTATGTATGTATGTATTTATGTATGTATGTATGTATGTATGTATGTATGTATGTATGTATGTATATATGTGTGTATGTATGTATGTATGTATGTATATATGAATGTATGTATGTATATATGTGTGTATGTATGTATGTATGTATGTATATATGAATGTATGTATGTATGTATGTATGTATGTATATATGAATGTATGTATGTATGTATGTATGTATCTATGCATGTATGTATATATGTATTAGCCTTATTCGTTACTAAGCCACTGATCCGATCGCTATGAAACTTTTAGAAATTGTTGAGTACATTTCTTGGAAGGTTTCAGGTGACAACAATTTTTTCCAACATGTATCATTTAAGTGCTAAAAAATAGCATGAAATACGAATTTCTATCTTATCCTATCTTTAAACATTTCATTGATTTCATACCAAAATTTGGTTGCTAAGCAACACTCAACAATGTAAAGTTATTTGCTAGCACATTTCACACAATTACAAAACATATTGTATATCCGAATGCACTTCAATAAATAACATTTAATCAAGAACTTTGTCACACTTTTTTGGATCAACTACTATAAGTTTATCTAATAATATGTTAATAAATTACTAAATTACTTTTTGTTAATTTTAACACGCCATTCATTGGCTTTTAGGCGATACGAAATTCGCAGAGTCAGCTAAACGTTTTGTTAAATACGAGATACTAATCCAGAAATACTTATCAACTCTGATAGGCCACGTGTAGTAGTCAATCAGTGACGATGATGACATCGTCGCTGAAATTGGTTTGTACGTATTAATAAACTAGTGTGTAGTGAGATTTTGAGTGAACTCTGTTAATATTTACCGTTGTTATTTTCAAATAGTTTAGTTGCTTCTTCTTTATACCTATTTTAGACGTATTGCTAGATAATTAATTTAATTTGCCAAAAGAATGTTTTCCATCAGACTTCAAAAACATCAAATACACCAATACATATTGATTCAAATACGATAAATATATAATAGAAAAGTTATACAATGAATATTTATTATTTAGGACTAATTTAGACAAAATATCGTTGTTCGGGTGTTTCGTGTACAATATGTTGCACATTCTCTTTATTAACTCTACCCATGCCTAATTTTAAAAATTGTAATTGATTTTTATACTAGATTTATATATATAAGTTTCTTGTATTGATACAGCTAATACAATTTTAGGGAACTATATAAAAAATGTATTACTTGAGGCTCTTCCTAACGGAGATTAACATACTAAAGACAGTTTGCATCAAAGATAGAAAATACCTATGAATACATTATTTTGGATTATTAGAATAATTTTAAACTAAAATTATCAAAATGTATTGAATATAAAAAAGTGTATTGAAATTGAAGTACTATAATTTGTTGAATGTGCTTTATTATATAATATCTTTAATTTATATTAATAGCTAGTTATTTTGTGAAATATTTGTTTAAACTGTAAAACATTTCAATATTAATTCATATTTCTCAAATGTAAGATATACGTATTTTGTGTATAGTAATAAGAGTGTTCGTTATATCTTTTACTATTTGTTAAACAAAATAAATGCAGTTATATTTAAACATTCTGCGAAAATATTAGTCTATTCAGCTACGAACTATTATGTGATAACCTTTCCTAATGGAAAGCTCTTTAAGTTTTGATTTTTAGTTACCGCTAAGCTTTTTGATAAAAGTTACAGCAAGTAAAAAAAATTATTAACATAATATATCTTTAAAAAAGAGGTAACTACCGCCATTTTAAAAAGATGTGCTAATCACCTAAAAATTAAACATATATATATATATATATTAATCGTGAGCTGGGGATATCTGTTGATTCCCCGATGGTACTAATATCGCAATGGTTATGCTATCTAACAACTTAGGTAGCAGTGGGATTCCATTCGCAGGGAATATTCCTGTCCCTTCGGCCACGACTTAGGCAGGCGTCCTTCAGGAATCTAATAATGCAGACTCACGCAGGATAGGCTCTGTCCGTCGGGACCAACAAAGGCTGAGTGAGTTTTGCGAATTCCCAGACGTAAAGTTGCAAGGCGCGCAGCATTCACAATTCCTTTAATGTTGGTTGTTTACTTTCCAAACGGGCTCTTCTTTGCAAACTAGGTTTAGCCTGATGGAAGAGAAATATTGCTATCAGATTACTAGTTCCTTTCCCACGTAAAAGGATTAATTAAATTTAACGATGTTTTAACGACAATCTTGGAACTGAAATCCTGCTTTGTTATACATAGTATATTTAAAAGATGTGCAAAAAACAAAAATCGAATCCCATGCATGACTATTTTCAAAACGTAAACAGCACTTTTAGTTTTGATAAGTACTATTGAAGTTTAGAAAACGGAGTCATTCCGAAAAGCGTCAACAAAAGAAAATATTGTAATTTTAAGAAAGTGTACTCGAATATATATTTTTAACCGAAACGAAGAAGAGAAAATTAAGAATTTCATACTCGTATATTTCTAACCAGGTTTTTAAAATAATATTGAATTTTAGAATCATACAACTCAACAGTTATGAAGAAATAGATCGATATATACATACATACATCTGTATATACATATACACGTATACAACTTACATATCCACAGACGTGCGTGCGCCCTGTGCAACACCTCAAATCATACAACAAACCAAACACTTACAATTCAAACTTAGCCACACCTGACATCAAAAACAATAATATCTTGCCCTCATTAAAAAACATACATCTAATAGAAAAAAGTACAGAAAGGCTTCCAAATGACAATCAGGGAACAAGTAGTCGATGTAAGCTATTCACTAATTGTAATAGAACTGTAGCCAATTAGTAAAAGATAAGTACTGTACTACAGTTTTTAAAATAATTTTGTTTTTCCATAATTTATGTAATTTAAAATAACATGTTTGAAGGGATTTTATTTGCAAAACCAATTGAATCAGGTGAATAATGGCATCGGTTTTCTTCTAAAATTGTTTAAAACGCCAAAATATCATTTTAAAACGATTTTTGAATTACATACCTTACTATAGCTGCCAACACTTTATAAATAATATTACAACAATTTTAGAGGTTTAATTACTATATTTATCTCGGGCATAAAGGTTAATAGAGCCTTTATCAAAATTATAGATGTGTCCTAATTGAGATCAATTCTCCAACAACATGTAAAACATTAAATTTTCCTGTTGTTGGATCATTGACAGTAATGTGGCACTAGGATCGTGCAGAAATTAAAATTTTAGATATCTGATCTGGGAGCAACTGGCGTGGCACACCACTAGGAGATAAGTTTGATTTACGACCCCACATTCTTCTGCCTTATCATCTGTTTGAGTAATAGCATGATTCTTATTACCGTAACATGTTTCCCAGTATGTTTTACTACACACACACCCGAACACAGATACACAGACACGCACACACACACACACTCACACACACACACACACACACACACACACACACACACACACACACAACCGAACACACACACACACACACATATACACACACAGGCAGTTATATTCCCCATAACTTCTAGGAGAAAGTTTTCACTCGAGAAATTGCATCTTATTGTAGATGTTGCGTTGCTCCGTCCGCAATAGTTTCTTTTGAGACAGAGATTTTCAAGGCTTTTGTTTGGTGTATCCTTCGTCTCTAATTTCCAGAAGTTTTAGGCTCTCGCATAATTACTTTCCTCATTTCTCAAAATCACTCATATATTTATTTATCTTGATATAGAATATATCTCATTCCATAAGTTTAGGAGAGTAATTTAGGATATCTGACAATCCATCATACTTAGCATAAATATCCGCATCAGATATACATTTTGATCTTACGTCTTTAGATTGTCCTTGCCTTCTAGAATATCTACTGGTAAACTCATATATCCAACTATTGGTAATGAGGGATTTTACATTTTAACATACTGACATAGCAATTTATCTTTCATAGGTGCTCTGAGGGAGAGTATTACTCTACAAGGTATTATGTAGGAGTATAAAATACATTATTAATCCAATTCCTTCTAGTAGATCACATTCTCCCCACTGTATATTTTCTTTGCAAATTTTCAATTGTTAGTAAAATACTTTTTATTCATCCACTCAAGTTCAAATAAATTTCATTAAACTTGTAGAGGATGAGAATTGATGATAATATAGTTGTGAAATAATATTTCGTGAATAAAAGTTAATGAATTAATTTTAGCGTGAGAGAAAAACATTTCACAAAAATCTCCGAGGTATGCAATATTTTTTCATTTGCTTTTAAGTAAGTGATAACATATGATTTCGTAAAACAGCTGATTTTGTGTCACAGGTTATGTAGTAAAACAGCTGTTTTTTCCTAATAGGTTATGTTACTCAATGTGTACTAAAGTTAATCATTTAATAAAGAGCAACTAAAATATTTCTTTTATTTAGTAAAGTAAGAATAGACTTTAACTATATTTTTATTAATATTAATTGCACTTCAGTTAAAGAATACGTTTTATAGGAACGTATGTATTCTCAATATATCTCTGTACACCTGAAATACCTTTAGAAACTCACAGTATGAAGAGCCCTCTGTGTGCGACTTTTCTATTCTCTCTGCCGTGAAATAGCATCCAGTTCCGGGCAACGACATTCAGGGAATATTGATTAGTGTAGCTATGAAAGCGTCAAGGTCGACCACAGACAGGTCATTCCGCCGAATCTGGTTTGTGAGAAAGCTTTTGTTTTATTCACTTGTTTGGAAGCTATTTGTTTCATTGGATATTAGATCCACCAGATCATACGGAAACAGTATTCCAAATAATCAATGGGTATTGCTTCCCCAGATGGAAAACAGATGTCTGGACTCATTGGAAAGTTGTATGCTAATGAATTTCCTAAATATGTGTTCTTTTGAAGGACAAAACGATAACTGCATACTCAACTTCAAAATTGTCCAATCTTTCTATAGCTAACAGTGCGTATAATTTATTAAAAGGTAACCACGGCTTTGTTTCCTAAGTAGGTAATGACTAAAAACTTTTGATTATATTTCTTGTTTGCTTTATGCGTTTGGTACATTATACTTGAACAGACTTTATTTGCTGCAATGGTTTTATTATAGCTAAACAGTGGACTTTAATCACAGTTCTATGTAAAGGCGTTAATTTTAGTTCAAATGAATAAGCTTTCATACAGATACGTTTTTAAAGGAAATAATTAAAATAAACAACAAAATTAAGCTATTCTTCATTTTTATTAAATTCCTTCTATTAGCTCAAACTCTGTATATATATATATCTTGCACGAATTTTCAACCGTTAATAAAATACGTTCTTATTCGTCCAATCAAGTTCAAATACACTTTCTCTTAACCAATAGTGGATGAAAATTGATGTTAATACAGTTCTTTAAAATATTTGTTATATAAATAAATTATAAAAAAATTGGTGGTCTAGCCGGATTCGAACTGTGAAACTTCATACACAAAGTATAACGCGCTATGTCACTGCACCAACTTTGTAACGTTCTAGCCCTTTTTACTGGGGGTAAGTATTACTTTATTAAAGATGTGTGTTAATTACTAAGTAAGAAATTAATTAACCTTACTTACCAGGGCTCTAGTTCTAACGTAATAACTCAGGCAGATGCTGTCTGTCTATGACGCTCTTCTATCTTGAAGCTAGAACTAGGTTACTTGTGAAATAAGAATTTAAAGTTTTAAAATACAAAGTTAAACAATTTATTAATCAATCACACATTACAAAAGAACAAATGACACCAATGTGTCGAGTAATCAACTTTTAATTACTGCTAGCTATTCCATACATATTTTAATTACTTGTTAACTTTTCAAATTTATATGTATTGAGAAGATAGTAAATTAAGTTTTCCAATTTAATTTTAGAAATCAATATTCAAAGGACAATTTCTACGGTTCATGTGTTAATCTTTTATCATTTAAAATTCTCAAGGTAGTTAACATTAAAACACATTTTCTTTATTATTATCTAAAACGTACCTGGTTGTGCACATTACTCTTAAAACACTATAACATAAACATTGCACATGGCTTTTGTACACTTAACACTTAACACATCGCTCTTACAAATCAACGCTCTTAAACAAAAATGATATAAACTTTTACTTATTTGAAACAAAAAATAAATCGTCTTTTAATAACGATTGAAAATTAGTAGAATATATAAATATATGTATTAGGATAGTGTGAGCTCATAGCAGGTACTTAATAAGAAGTACCTGTAAAACAATTTATTTGACCTCAGTAGAAATTTTCTTTAAAATTTTGTAATAATAAATGTTACGTATAAATTTATATAGTTACAGTACGGAAATATTAAAATTGTCTTATAGGAATTTCATTGACTTTTAAATATGCAAGCCTGTTAAAGCTATCTGAATATTCGTGGAACACTAATATTGTTTCCTTGAGTTATCGTTACTCAATAGGTTAAGGGACCTTTAATGA
>JBAIZL010000011.1:7769232-7824232 GCA_036971475.1 Prosapia bicincta | reverse complement strand
GACTATAGTTTGTTATATTATAGTTACAAATTTTGAGGTGAAATATCAATGAAAACATTACTTGTAAATATACAAAGACAAATATAATGATACGAAACAGATCATAAATATTGTTTTTCTAAACTATCCGTCTTTTATTATTTTCAAACCCATGCGTTGATGTGGCTTTGTTTTATAATTAGTGTGTTTCGCATATCACAATTAACTGATTTATGAGCGTGTGTAATCCTAGACGATTTAATCCTAGGCGTGGCAAATCAACTAACTCTCGCACAGCAGCTATGCATTCAAATATTATTTACATAAAACCTTTTATTATACATTGCAGCTGCTCCCTGTAATATGTAATTCGAGGATTAGATTCGATTGAATGTAGCCGGATCAATGATTGGCTTAGAGCGTTGGACTGTAGATTTAGTTTAAACCTGAAACACGTGGTTAATTACGCTTCGTGGAACAGCAAACTGAAAACAATGTATGCGAAATATTTAAATACAGTATAATTACAGGTCAGAGAGAATGAGCAGGGGAACACAGATTACCTGTAAAGAATCAAGGTTTCGGGAATCTTTCAGTAGGCTGAATAGATAAGAAAATATGAGGAGCACTGTTACCAGGGCAACAGTGGATAATATCAGATTCAGCTTCTACAGTAAAGGTTTATTGGATGTTTTGGAAACATTTTCGTCAGGTATATTACAAGACATGTTTCGTAGATAGCATGTTCTATCATATAGGTCATACATGATTACAAAAATTATTGATTGTGCGTCACTGTTTGTTGTTATTCAATTCCTTCAATTAGATCACTCTCTCTCTCTCTCTCTCTCTCTCTCTCTCTCTCTCTCTATATATATATATATATATATATATATATATATATATATATATATATATATAGTTCAAATTTTCAATCGTTAATCAAATACATTTAATTCATCCACTCAGTTTCAAATACATTTTTTCAAAGTTGTAGTGAATGACCCTTGATGTTAATACAGTTTTTTGAAAATAATAATTCTATAATTAAATTTATTAATAAATTATTTTAGTTTTAAATGGGACAAAAACGTTCCATAAAAAAGCTAGGATCCAATATAGTTATTTCGTTCCATTTAGCTTAAAACAAGTGAAGAATTATTCCTTAAAACAGCTAATTTAATTAACATTAAATAAAGTTATTTCATTTTATTGCTTTGCCAAAAAGCTATTTAGGTCTTAACTAACCAATTGGAAAGTAATTACAGCGTTTTCTTACTACTACATTCCTTCTATTAGTTCACATTCTTATATACATATATATATATATATATATATATATATATATATATATATATATGATGTTTAAAAAAATATATATATATACATATACACGTGTGTGTTGCAACGTCCCTCCCCCGCTTCGTTGGCACAATTACATATTTATTATATATTTATATATCTGCTGCTCACACCGTTTTGTGTACCTCGTGTTAAGATCCCTAAATTTTGTCTTGTGTTCCCGCGTAATGTACCACGCCTAAATGCAAGCCTATTCTCGCTGACTTCTACCTTAACGTTTGTATGACCTCCCCTAAGATGGTTGGCAAGTTTGTTGGGTCTGTATATAGTCACACATGTCAGTAAAATAGTCAGCTGGAAAGAAACAACATTTATATGAACACACACAATTTTCAAAGAATCTTACCACTTCATGAGACCTGCAGGCACAGCAAGGGGACCTGGAAAATATGATCATGTTTAAGATACCTATTTTAAAAGGATCCTGTGTTCTTTGAACATGATCTGCCAGTAGACATCGTCTCTGGGCTTCAATACAAAAAACCACCTAATTTTTAGAATAGCTCAATAAAATTGTTCTCAGGAGAGAACTCGTTTGAAAAAACATTAGGTTCTGAATTGTCTAGATTTATTAATTAATGAAATTTAATTAAAACTGTACTTTGATTTTATAATCATTGTTTATCACTTGGAAAAAACTAAAAGGTTTTATTGGTTGTTCAACACAGGATAAATTCAAATACTGTAAGTTTTTATAATGCATTTAATATCTGATTTTAAACTAAAATAATTATCTTTTCAAATAAAATACATTTAACTCTCTCTTTATCTTCACAAACTATTAATTAAAAGTTCGTTATTTTTCACATATTTAAATCCTACATTTCATATAAAATTCATTAATCACATTTACAAATTTTTAAACAAAATTAGTTCCAAATTTAACATAATAAAATATTTTATCTTCTCATTTCAAGATTGAATTGGTAAATTCACATTTTATTATAAATAATTTTAAAATTTATATGATTCAATAAATCTGGTCTTTCTGAAAGTGATTGGATCATGGCCAAAACCACTTAGTAAATTTAATATTTATTATTCATTATTTAAATATTTTTGTTATACTAATTAATTTTACTACTTTTAAGATTTATTTAATTTTTCAACATAGAGTGAAGTCATTGTTTATGTTTAATTGGTAATTTGAATTTAATAAATTTAACTGACTAAATTTGACGTTAATTTGTATATAATAGAGAAAAAGACTTGCCAAGGATTTCCTGCCGGTCCTGGAGTCCTCTCGTCTGGATTCCCTGGTCCATGGACATCGGAAGTTGCCATCCCTGGTCAGTCGATGGAAGTCTTTCTCCATTTCCGCGTCTTGGAAGCTGAGTCTGGAGCCCTTGTCCATGGATGGTCTTAGACGGCGGAAGCGTGATGGTTTAGTCACATCTGGCCTTATGGTGGTTCTAGGCGCGATCCGACATTACGGCCGTTAGCACCTCGTATTAAAACTTTTTACAGACTGCCTTACAGGTCCCTAAGTTCCTGTATTTATTGCGGCTATGTAACCTTTCCCCCCTGCTCTAAGCTCGTCGCTATCTCCTTGCTTCTTTTCTTGTACGGGCGGGTTGAACAACGAATTTGATTCAACCTGCATAATTTTTGTTATCTGTTTTAGAACACTGAAAAATGTCTATTTTAAAATGGCTGTAACTTTTTTGTTATTTAAGTTTTTTAAATTCTGTTTTCATTATTGTTTATTTTGTTTATTTTTCTGGTCATTTCAAAATGTCGATGATAGTTCTACGTGGCCTAGTTCTCAAGTTAGCATATTTCGGCACTTAGAATTTTTTCACTGCACTCCCGTTTGTCAAATTTAGTTAGTTATTACAGTTTCATGCTATTGTAATTTTTTAATTTGTCTTAATAATACTTATTCAAAATTTTACTGACTCCGTGGCCCTTTACAACGTTTCCTTATACCATAAATTAAAACCCTATTATTTAAATATTAAAATTGTTATTTAAAAAATAGAAAATTATTATAATTTCCCATTATGGACGGCCTTCCAGACCGTTACAGTGTGTGTGTGTGTGTATCTTGTTTAAATTTTCAATCGTTAGTAAAATACCTTTTGTTTATTCACTTGAGTTCAAATACATTTTTTTAACTTTATTGGGTGACAACTGATGTTAATACAGTCTTTCAAATACTTAGTCATTAATTAAATATAAAAAAGTTGATGTCTTTAGGTTGGAATCGAACTGAATCCATGTTTGAAATCCCGGATTTGACTGGATTATTTCTGTGCAGCAGATGAGTATGTATGGAAATGCATAGTCATAATTTTTGTGGTTTAGTAGTAATTATTTAATACAAATAATCTGCGATTTTAATTTGTTTTCTTGGCCTGATTAGGAATTGACTTTACAAATTTATGTTCATGTAACTTGTTTATCAATTGTTTTTTTTCGTAATATGAGCTCAAATATTGCTATAGTTACTTTATATGCTTTAATAGTTATCTGTGGATTTTTATTAATTTTTTATCTTTATTTAATGTTTTACTCTGTAGTAAATAAAGGTTTTGAAATCGTTTCGAACACCCTTTACCTTTTGAGGTTCGTTATTTAATATCATTCACCGGTAGTACGTAAACACAGATTATTGGAGGCCAAAGATATGCAAATTTGCTAATTACAAAATATGAAGTAACATTTACAAATGACGTAGGTATAGTGGTAGTAATTATTCAATCACAACTGGATTTGTCGACTTGTTATTTCTTTAAAATATGTTTTCCCAGATATTTAGGGTTTGTTTTAACTATCTATGTAAAAGAGGGATATTACAATTAAAATATGCACCCCCGATATCAATATGAACGTTGAAACAGTAGGACAAAATAATAATAAATGTATGGAGGAACATGTTTTTTGGGGTTTTTCTGTCATATATTTATAGCTAATGTGCATATTAGGAACAAACAAAGGCTGATTAATTTCAGAATATATTTTGAGAGAAAGAGAGAGAAAAAGAGAGAGAGAGAGAGAGAGAGAGAGAGAAGGGGAGGAAAACCACTTCAGGCAGTTATTGAAACAATCTGTGTATAAGTTATATTAGCCTCAGGATAAGCAAAGGTTAATTTATTACACTAGCTCCTCCTCACGTGATATATGCACAGTCTAGTCTGCAGATGTTCTAACACGTACGCGGAGCATCGTAAATTTACTTGTATTCGGAAATTATAAAACAATGCTTTACTTTAATGTTATACTCTTTGCAAATATATAATATTGTTATTTTTTACGTATTGTTTTATAATATTAATATACTTTTATTCCCGTTGTCCCCAACATCCTTGCTTTAAACAAGGTGGCAATACTTCCTTCTTCCCCCAAGTTCATTATTTTATCCTCCACTCCTCCACTACTTTTTTTCCAACCACTTTCCTTTTTTCCTTTTAACGTTTCGTGGCTAACGTTTCTCTTATTTCCTTCAGATACTAGCTCTATATTTTCCACTTTCTCTATGTTTCATGGATCGTACTCTCAAACTCTTAATTTTTTCTGGTCATCCCTTCACTTATCTCCTCTATTCTCATAATCCTTATCTCTCTAAGGGTTCTTATTTCTTTTTCATCTTCTTTGCTTTCCTTCTTTCTTTTCTTTTTATCATTTTTCTCTTATCCTCTCTTATATCTGTTTCACTATTTCTTTCATCCTCTCCTAATTTAGTTCATCTATTTTTTCCATAGTCCTTCTTATTCCCTTAATTTCTCTTAATTTTCTTCATCTATTTCTCTTAAGCTTTGTTCCTTTATCATTTCCATATATTGCTTTTGTCCTATTAATCTCTCTGTTTCCCTTCGTCCTTTTGTCTCTTAACGTTTCCAGTTTTTGCTCTTCTATTTCCTGTAACCTTTTTATTTATCTTCCTCTTTCATTACCCTAAATAATTTCATCACGTCAGATGATTCTGCGTCTTTCCTTTGACGAGTTGCCATTTTAACAACGTTTATTTTACTACTTTTAAATTAAAACATATTATTATGTATCTATCTAGTTCTACCAATAGCTGGTTCTACATTTACCATTTCATTCAATATTCATTAAAATTGTGCTCGATATGATCCTGTTCAGTGTTCTGTCGACCATGTCTAAAACGTCTATTTTATTGTTTTCCTGATATTCTTAATTATTTATTTTACTTTTAAATTAGATTCTCTTTCATATATACTATTTTACCTGATAAGCCCTACAGACGACTCTTAAACTGTCCATTTACCTAATTGTCTTTCGATAATTAATTCTATTTACTATAAGTTCATTTTAAATTTTGTTTATATTTTAGTAAACTTTCATTTAATTAACATAAATATTTAAATTTAATTTAATTATTATTGAACCTATATATATTTGACTACAGTTTTCTTCCATTCCTAAGGTTATACCTAACGTAAAGGTACAACTTTAGAATCGGCACAAAACAGTAGTCACGTATATGGAAATATTCCATACAGACATGAAAACGAGTATCCTAATAATTAGACCTATACATTATCGATTTATTCTTATTTAATTTATTAATTCACTAGACTCCTTAATCGATTTAAGTCTTTCTCTATTTGTTACCCTATGCTACTATGTAAGCATCGAGCTCCAACCGTTGGGCCCCATACTTTACCTACTTATTATTTACCTAATTATCTTTACCACTTATATACCTCCGCCAACTCATCTCCTTCTTGCATTTACTATATGATAATGAACCACTTCTTGTCCGCGGGGATGTAATGGTTTATCCCTTGAATTTAATATTTGGCCCTAAACCTACAGGCTCGAGGAATAAACCTCTCAGGAGAAACAACACCTGAGTTTGTAATAAAAACTAATTTAACCACCAATACCCCGTTTTAGGCTGTTATCCCCAGTGAATTAGGTAATATAGCAAAAAAAATTATTCCTACTTAGGTCCAGAAAGAAAAATTTTATTATAGTAACTTTTTACAATTAATTATAATTAAATTTTACAATAGTTACAAATTATATAAATATGTACATACATATGACAGAATCATAATATTTAGGGGACAAATAGAAAACTAAATTGATTATTACAATTTTTTAATTAAATTCAATGAATAAATTAATTTTTGAAAAAACTGTCTTGAAAAAACTAAGCAATACAAGATTTAAAATAGTGTATTGGAACTCGAGTGAATGAGTAAAAAGTATTTTGTTATCGATTGAAAATTTGAGCGAGATTTATAAATATATTTAGGTAGAGTGTAAACTAATGGAAGGGATTGAAAACATCAGTGCAAAAAGCTTCACAAATCTTTTAAGACCATTCTACCTACAACGCCAAGCCGCAAAATGTTAAAGAAAAGTAGACTTTGTAAATAAATTTTATTGTGTTGATGAGAACAGATTATTATTACCAATTTGTATGAAAATTACTTATACTGGATGTCTACTTAACTATATATATAGAAATTTTCAATGTTTAATACTACGTTTCACAAATGACTTATTATTTAAAACTAATTATAGAATAAACGATGTTTAAAAAAGTCTTGTTTGAGTCAATTTCAATGTCTAAAACTAATAAGATGGTTATAATATCATGTAGCCTAGCAATTTGTTCCAAGTTTTATCACATTTTTAGGCACGTGTTCTCCTAATCTAGTAAAAAATCCTGGAAAATTTGGCCTCGAATATGAAAGGTTTGTTGTAAAATACATTTTTACGGTTAATATTAGATATAGGTATAATATGTTACATTTATTAAAAAGCGATTTCTTCGTAACACAGTGAAGAACGCTTTCCTTCCTTTCATTGAAGCTTCCATTTAAGTTTAATTTTATAAAATGGCGGGAATAGTTTTCTCCCTCTTTCTCTACTTACAAACATTTGTCTACCCTGTCCAGAATGCCTCCAGGACGTGGAACATTCGGGAATGTAGGGTAACAGGGATTGCAATGTACATTGTAACATTACATCCGGTTTAGGTCAGCTCTGGAGACATCATACATAAGACATGTTGAACAGCCTCCATTTGTAAATAGTGTTTCTCAAGCATATAACTAAGGATGGAGCGTTAACTAAAATTTTCGAATTCGATCCCGATTTCGATTCTCAAAGTTTTCTGTCCATTCTCTTTTATTAAATAGATTTTCGACTCTTTTACGTTATGTAGGCGGATATGATATTCTCTAATAACTAATTTATTTAACATCTTGGTCATAAGGTGAAGCCTATTAACAGTTCCGTTTTAATGAAATAGGCTGCACAAAACGTTCTGCCCTGGTTTCTGAATACGAATTTCTAAAAGCATGACAAACATATCGGATGTAAGTAATTATTTCTTAAACATTAAAAACTTCCGTCACAGTTACAACATAACTCAATAATAGAAATTTCAGTTCTAACACTTAAAAATAAGGTATTACATATAAATTCATTTATATATTTAATAATTATATCGTCCGAATATAAAAGAAAATATTTGTTTTCTTTGTACAATTGTAATTCTAGGGTAAGTTTCGTAGCGCCCCTAGAGGGTAAAAATGTAAATATCGTACGAGTTAGTAGCTTAAGTTAATAGATGGCATCACCCCATGTGACGTAAGCATAGTCTGATATCGCCTGATCCGAACCACCAATCAAAAAATTCAAAATAATAAGTAAGGGTGGGAAATTCCGTTGGCAAGACCTTGCAGAAAGCCCAGTCACCTAGAGGTTCCTGAACGGAACAGACGTCATGGCACTTTTCGGAATATAAATTAGAAGTTTATAAGCTTCCAGTATTCAAAATTTAAGAGGTCAAGGCCAGTACCAAATTTATTTAACGCAGCCAAAGAAGAAGTCAGAAATGACTATTTATGTGTTTCAAATAAGTAAAAGTTTATGTAATTTTGTTTAAGAGCGCTGATTGCAAGAGCGATGTGCAGTGTTAAGGTGTGCAGTAACTAATTATTTGTATTATAGTGTTTTACAAGTAATGTGCACAACCAGGTACGTTTTAGATAATAATAAAGAAAATGTATTTTAATGTTAACTAAGTTGAATTTTAAATGATAAACGGTAAACACATGAACGGTAGAAATTGTCCTTTGAATATTCATTTCAAAATTAATTTGAAAAACTTAAGTTACTATATTGTCGATATATATACATTTTAAAGGTTAATAAGTAATTAAAATGTATGTAATAATTAGCAGTACTTAAAAGATAATTACTCGACACATTGGTGTCTTTTCTTCTATTGTAATTTGTCATTGATTAATAAATTGTCTAATTTTGTATTTTAAAACTTCCAATTCTTATTTCCCAAGTAACCTAGTGCGTTACACAGTTTGTATAGTTGGAGTAATTGGAACTAGCCTACTTTTCTTTGTATTTTGATTCGACGTGTATGAAGGGGTATCGGCCAGAGACGTTGAGAGAGAGAGAGAGAGAGAGAGAGAGAGAGAGGGAGAGAGAGAGAGAGAGAATAAAGCGAGAAGATCGGTGACAAAGGAAATAGAAATGCTTCCGATCGTAATATTTTCGTGGATCTCAAATCAGCATTTGCTAAAATCGTTTATTCATTCAAAGCAACAAATACTTCAATAGATACAGCTGATTAAAAATTATATTTTCTATAAATTACACAACATACGTATTTTAACAGTTAAAAAAACAAAACTTGGAATCGGCAAATCTCTACAAATAATGCTTAGAAATTCGGTTATAAATTATTTCCTAATTGTATGCATTAAGTTCCAATATAGGTAATTTTATTATTAACACAGAAGTACCAAAAAGAGAAACCGAATTATTAGCTCCCAGTCAGTACTGGGCTCCCAACAAACTATGGGCGAAACGCATTTGTTGTAGGCCATGGGCGCGACTAATTCGATAAGCTAAACATAGGGCTTTGGTTGCACAGCAGAGTAAAGCCCACGATGTAATCCTGCAATTATCCTTTACACTAATAAAAGCTCGTATTTAATCGTTTTAATAATTTAATCATTGTACTTTTCTACTGTATTAATCCTTGATGTATTTATTTCAATTGTTTTCTATGTTGTGATTTTATATTGGATATAAACCATTATTAGTATATTATTACAACAAAGGTTTCGTCACTTAAACAGTACATTCTAAACGCAACTAAATCTATACCCAACAAACACACACACACACACACACACACACACACACACACACACACACACACACAAACACACACACACGCACGTACGTGGGTGCGATTGCACTCAAAAAGAGTATTAATTATATATATCTTTAATAAAAGCAATTTCAAAATTATGTCTTCGATTTCAACATAAGAATAAATAATGACTCGTTCATAAATATTCGATAACACACACACACACACACACACACATATATATATATATATATATATATTTATTCATATATCACACTATAATATACTTAAGCAAGAATCTTACTTGCTATATACACCAGTTAACTTTTGAATACTTTAATTCCGTGTCTTAATTTTCTCATAAATCTCAATTGATGCTCGAAAATCTAGACAAGTCATTAGTCTTCGAAAGGTAACTCGCATGTATACCAAGTAAGATTCTTGTTTAAGTTCATTATAGTGTAAGTGATAAGTGAATACAAGAAAACAGTCTTTCAAAGTCGATATATCTATATATATATATATTTATTTATTTATTTATTTATTTATTTAGAGCTTAGCTAGTGAGAACTATTCACAAAGGTAAAAATCAAAATTGTAAACACAAAATCTCACAAAACATTAGTTTTTAATAAACACACACAACAAACTAGTTTCGGCGTCGATGTCGCCTTCCTCAGTGCTTGGGTACTACCAACAAGCAGTTAACAAATTATAATTTGTTGTGTGTGTGTGTTTATTAAAAGCTAATTTTTTGGGAGATTTTGAGTTCACTATTTTCACTTTTATCTTTGTATATAAATATATATATATATATACATATATATGCGCGCGTGAGTGTGTAATAAATATATAACCTTGTAATATTATCATATTGGAATATATCAAATCCATAATAGTTTATATTAGTTCAATTATTTAAACTGAAATATTAATACAATTGATATAGGTTAGTTTTTTGTACATTACGTATTGCACAGTGAACCCAAGGTCCGTTCACGCATCCTCACTACATTGATTAATGATGCCTTAATAGCATTTTTACTTATTGGCAATGCATATTTGAATCCATAGGCCGCTGTCACCAAGCTGGTGATTGATGGGCGCGATGAAAAAATAAATTTAAAAATTAATTATATTCTGACGGAAATCAATTTATTAAAATATTTCCCCCATTTATCACATATTTCCGTGATCAAGCCATAGAACCAATTTCAAATAGATTTATTGTGGACATCTATTTTTCTAATAAACAACCTAATATTAAACATCGTTGAAAAATACCTTAATACCATCACCTATGCAACTATCACGTATTTGGTAAACGACGATTGGAAACTCCTGTTTGATTACAGGATCAAATACTCTTGTAATAAGCTTAAATTCCTAATTGGTATAACACGCTAGGAATTATTAAGTACTACTACCTGCATGTACAAGACTTTTCATTGAGGTTATTAAAAAGATTTTTCATTAAAACATTTTTCATTTTCACACACACACACACACACACACACACACTGCAACGTCCCCCACTTTTTTGTTGTTGAATAATATATTTATTATATTATATATTTATCTGCTGCTCACACCGTTTTGTGTACCGTCTTAGGATCCCTAAATTTTGTCTTGTGTTCCCGCGTCGTGTACCACGACCAAATGCAAGCCTATTACCGCTGACACCTACCTTAACGTTTGTATGACCTCCCCTAATTTGGTTGGCAGGTTAGTTGGGTGTGTATTTAGTCACACATGTCAGTAAAATAGTCAGCAGGAAAGAAACAACATTTATATGAATACACAAAATTTTCAAAAAATCTTACCACTTCATGAGATCTGCAGGCACAGCACAGGGGACGTGCAAAATATGATCATGTTTAAGATACGTATTTTAAAAGGCTCCTGTGTTCTTTAAACATGATCTGCCAGTAGACATCGTCTCTGGGCTTCAATACAAAAAACCACCTAAATTTTAGAATAGCTCAATAAAATTGTTCTCAGGAGAGAACTCGTTTGAAGAAACATTAGGTTCTGAATTTTATATATTTATTAATTAATGAAATGTAATTAAAACTGTACTCTGATTTTATAATCATTATTTATCAGTTGGAAAAAACTAAAAGGTTTTATTGGTTGTTCAACACAGGATAAATTTAAATACTGTAAGTTTTTATAATGCATTTAATTTCTGATTTTAAACTAACTAATTCAAATAAAATACATTTAACATATTTGCTCTCTCTTTAACTTCACAAATTATTAATTAAAAGTTCATTAATTTTCACATATTTAAATCCTACATTTCATATACAATTCATTAATTACATTTACAAATTAAAAAAAAAATTATTTCCAAATTGAACATAATAAAATATTTTATCTTTTTATTTCAAGATTGAACTGGTAAATTTACATTTTATTATAAATAATTTTAAAATTTATATGATTCAATAAATCTGGTCTTCTTGAAAATGATTGGCTTATGGTCAAAACCTTTTTGTAAATTTAATATTTATTATTCATTATTTCAACAATTTTGTTATACTAATTAATTTTATTACTTTTAATATTTATTCAATTTTTCAACATAGAATGACGTCAATGTTTAAGTTTAATTGGTAATTTGAATTTAATAAATTTAACTGACTAAATTTGACGTTAATTTGTATGTAATAGAGAAAATGACTTGCCAAGGATTTCCCTGGAGTCCTCTCGTCTGGATTCACTGGTCCCTGGACATCGGAAGTTGCCATCCCTGGTCAGTCGATGGAAGCCTTTCTCCATTTTTACGTCCCGGAGGCTGAGTCTGAAGCCCTTGTCCATGGATGGAAGTAGACGGCGGAAACGTGGTGGTTTTGTCCCACCTGGCCTATTGGTGGTTCTAGGAGCGATCCGACATAACGGCCGTTAGCACCTCGTATTAAATAATTTTTACAGACTGCCTTACAGGTCCTTAAGTTCCTATATTTATTGCGGCTGTGTCACCCTTCCCCTTCGCTCTAAGCTCGTCGCCATCTCCGTTGTTGTTTCTTGTACGGGCGGGTTAAACAACGTATTAGTTTTAACCTGCATAATTTTGTTATCTGTCTTATAATACTGAAAAATGTCTATTATTTTTAAAAGGCTGTAACTTTTTTGTTATTTGAGTTTTTTAAATTCTGTTTTCACTACTGTTAATTATGGATTTTTCTGGTCATTTTAAAATGTTGATGATAGTTCTAAGTGGCCTAGTTCTCAAGTTAGCATTTTTCGGCACTTAGAAATTTTTCACTTCACTCTCGTTCGTCAAATTTAGTTAGTTATTACAATTTCATGCTATCATAATTTTTAATTTTTCTTAATAATACCTATTCAAAATTTTACTGACTTCTTGATTCTTTACTATGTTTATTAAACCATAAATTAAAACCTTATTATTTAAATATTAAAATTGTTATTTAAAAAATAAGAAATTATTAATTTCTTAATTGAAACGGTAATTACACACACACACACACACACACACACACACACATATATATATATATATATATATATACAAGAACGTTATATCATAGAAAATAATTATATCTTAGTTTATACAATGAAATTGATATGAGGATTTACGAATAAAGAAAGACTCTTACCAACGCTGAAGAGGTGGTATCCTTGAGAACAAGGCCTTAACTCAGTAAAAAGGGGTCTATCCAACTGGTTTGCCTGTAAGCAGTTTTATGCAATATTTAATTAGTAATATAACATTTTATTTCATTAAAATGGATTTACATCTATTAGTAAAGCATTTATAGGCAGAAACTGTCTGTCTATGACGCTCTTCTATCTTGAAGGTAGAGCTAGGTTACTTGAAATGATAATTTAAACCTTTAAAAATACAAAGTTATACAATTTATTAATCAATGACAAATTTCAAAAAAACAAATGACAACAATGTGTCGAGTAATTAACTTTTAATTACTGCTAACTATTCCATACATATTTTAATTACTTGTTGACTTTTAAAATTTATATATATCGAGAAATAGTAACTTAAGTTTTCCAATTTAATTTTAAGAATGAATAAACAAAGTACAATTTCTACCGTTCATGTGTTAACCGTTTATCAATTAAAATTCAACTTAGTTAACATTAAAATACATTTTCTTTATTATTATCTAAAACGTACCTGGTTGTGCACATTACTTGTAAAACACTTTATCATAAATTACTGCACATGGCTTTTGTACACTTATTACTGCACATCGCTCCTGGAATCAGCGCTCTTATACAAAAATGATATAAACTTTACTTATTTGGAACACATAAATAATAGCTTCAGACTTCTTCTTTTGTTGCGTTAATAAAATTTGGTACCGGCCTTGACATCTTAAATTTTGAATACTAGAAGCTTAATTTTTCTAACTTATGTCCGAAAGTGCCATCTCGTCCGTCTCGTTCAAAGGCTTTTGGAGAAGTGGGCTCGTTGCAAGGACGCGTTAACTGAAATTCCCACCCTTACGTATTATTTTGAATTTTTTATTGGTGCTTCGGATCAGGCGATATCAGACCATGTTTACGTCACCTGGCGTGACGTGCTTATTACCCTAAGTTACTAACTCCTACGATATTTTTCTATTTCGCCCGCTAGGAGCGCTCACCACCTACGCTAGCTTCACAATGTGCACCAATAAAACAAACATTTTCTTTTATATTGGTACGATATAATTAATAAATAAAAATTAAATATATAAATGAATTTATATGTAACACCTTATTTTTAAGAGTGTTACAGTGTGCGTGTGTTTGTGTATGTGTGTGTGTGTGTGTGTGTTTGTGTGTGTGTGTATGTGTGTGTGTGTGTGTGTGTGTGTGTGTGTGTGTGTGTGTGTGTGTGTGTGTGTGTGTGTGTGTGTGTTTGTATGTGTGTGTGTGTGTGTGTGTGTGTGTGTGCGTGGGTGCATGTGTGGATATAATGTCTGTATACGTGTATGATATACGTATATGTATGTATACGTGTAATGTGTGCGTGTATTACATCTGCATATAATGTCAGTATGTTCGTATATATATTGTATTTTCTAAATGCATTTTGCTCTAAAAAATATTAATATTGCTTTTTGGTAAAACAGGAATAATAATATTTTCAAGGTCATGTATAAACCTAATATAAGTAATAAGAAATCTATTCTATCGTTATCCACATGTCTACTATCCGATGTTGGTGAGCATTTTACCCGGAAAAAAAACTGTTAATAATTACCTGAATAATTATTCAAGAGCTTTTATTATAGAGATCGTCACAATATTAAGTATTGACTCTACGTAAAGAACGGAATCTGTGTACTGCTGTGTGAAACAAATTACGACACGATGACTCTGTAATGATCTACAATTTGTTGAATAAAACCAAAATGGTGGAAGGGTAAATTGTCCACCTCGTGTACATTTTTACTGCTAGTGTTAGTTGAAACTGGGTTTCCGTTCGACATGTATGGGTTGTTAAACTAATTAAAACTTCCGCAAGTTTGAAGGAGTTTTTGTTGTATTCTCTCATTAGATTTATATTTTACATAATGTATTTCCCCTGTAAAACTAAATTTAACGCACTTCATTAAATAAAGTTTTAAACTTTTCCAATTATTTCGGTCTGGCTACTCTAGGAGAGCTTTATGAATAAACACTGTGAGAAAAGTTATTTAAACATCTGTGATAATGATTTTTCTATAATATTATTTGTCTCACGCGCGCGCAACATTGTTCTATATCGGCGCCCGTGACCCATTTATGTTGTGATTATTTGCTGTTTTTTATATGTGCCGGAAGTAACGTTAGAAAAGGTTAGGTGATTTTGTTTTTAACTGTGTGTTATTAAATATCTGAATCTAAACATTTTATTCAGTGGGTCTATTTTGTTCAAATTACTGAAAAATCATTTTTTTATATTTTTTTTATCGTAAAACACTGTCAAATACTAGAGAGATATCGAGGAAAATGGCAGAGCATAACATTTTCGTCTCTAAGGTTACCTTAATAGCTTCCACAATACGGAACACCTGGTCTATAGTAGTAAGAATTTTACCAAATATACTCCATATTTCTGTGACTAATTTAGGACTGTAGTACGTATGTAGATGTATGTAAGTTTTTAAATACCATTTAACCACCAAAAGCTTTAAATAATAGGTAAAGTAGGTTAAATATTCTTGTGAACACAACTATCTATTTAACAAGAAAAAATAATTTCATCGTAGGGTGTTTATATATATATATATATATATATATATACTCCTTTAAATGGTTTTATTTTAACTATTTGTTGATAAGTCTAACGAAGGCATTTTACATAAAATATATTTAAAACGAACTATTAAATAAATAAATAGATTTTAACATTGTGAGTATCGAATTACATATATTGGTTTGCAATGCAGAAAGCTGCTAAAATGCTTGAATAAAACCTGTGTTTCCTTTAATCTCGAGATACGGTATCAGAGAAAAATGGAATTTGTATGTAAATTGTATTGTGTTCGTGAGGACCGAACGTTCGGGGAATACGCGAAAGCCTGTTATAATTGGTCCCATCCCACGGATCTGATCCTAGTCGGCACGTCGGAACCTGTTGTAATGCGCTACAGGTTTGAATTTACCACGAATGTCGGCTAAGCTCATGATTCCAGACTTAGAAGAAAAATCTCCCCACTTTGCTTTTACCTCAATATGCAAAGTACTTACCTGCGTTGGTGCGTTCTGTGACACGTCCGTTAGTGCACTCGGCTTTTAATAAAGCTGTAGTAAACAAAATTATTGATAGTTAAACACTTAGAACAATGATATTTACAATTAGTATTATGTTAAACAAATATTTTGTTATAAATCTTTATTGCGAAATATATTGAATGCTTAAAGTCAGCGGCAAATTTCAGGCTGGCTTTGGGGCTTAAGCTGCCCAAAATTCAGGAAAGTAAAAATTTTTAAAGCTGTAGAAAACCATTGTAGACTCAAAATATAATGCC
The DNA here is from genome assembly GCA_036971475.1 of Prosapia bicincta. Classification (NCBI taxonomy): domain Eukaryota; kingdom Metazoa; phylum Arthropoda; class Insecta; order Hemiptera; family Cercopidae; genus Prosapia; species Prosapia bicincta. The sequence goes on along the minus strand of JBAIZL010000011.1, from coordinate 7,807,795 downwards.
ATTTCCTATGTTTGCATTCGGCGCTGATTTACATCCACTTATTGTATAGTATAATACGCTACAAAACCCACATTATTCGCTATAATACAATACTGTCATCATTAATAAATACTTATCTTACTTTAGCCAATGCCCGCTGTTCAGCCATTCGGGGTCGAGCCTCCCAGTAACGACCGATTCTGGACAGCTGGTCTTCCAGCTCAAGACAGGTTGAAATGTGGTCCCCGTTCATGACTCCTTCGAGACAGAGCGGGCACGTATCGGATTCTGCTAGGCCAAAACGGTAGAAGTGGACCTGGAGACAGTCGTGTCCCGTCAGGAGTCAAAAGTCAGCCACGGCAGTTGCCTAATCGCTTATGGGCACCAAAGGACCGCGACGGCTAAGTGATGCCCACTGTTTCCCTCTGCTGGCTACCTCGTGCTCTTGTTTCATGGAGTCTTTCAGGGCTGTATCGATAAGGTGATTGGTAGAGGTGAGGCTGGCTTCTGCTCAGGTATGTTACATCTGTGCTTCATGTTTTGCAAGGTCGTCTGCTCTTTCGTTACCTGTGATGCCGACGTGACTTGGGATCCCCTGAAGGCTAATTGACCATTCATTTTGCAAAATATGTGAGATTGCTTCTCGGCAGTGGAAAATGTTAGAACAGTCTGTTGAAGAGTTGTCGGCTATTGCAATTATGGCGGCTAAGGTAATCAGTTCATTTGTGGTTCGTTGCTGAGTGATGATCAGCAAGCGGCTCAGCGGCCAGTCGCACTGCCGTTACGTCTCCATCAAAACTACTTGCGTTTGCCCCAACGCCCTGCCTGATTCCAAACATCTTGGAGAAAGCTCCAGCGCCAGCTCCAGTTTATTAACGACAAATTTCTGTCTTTAATAAATACTCCCTCCTACAATGTAATAACCAGGTGGCTTTCTAGTGTAAACTGAAATGGGGCGCCTGATATTTATGCAATAAAAGATGTAAAAGCACAAATACTTTAGTACATGATAAATGAAGATTATTATAAATTGTGTAATGTCACAAAGTACGTCTATAACTAATTCCCTCAGGTAGAAGACCTTTAGAGTCTATTACACCGATACACTACCATATTTCCTAATTATGTTCCATGCGGGAGGGACCCGTTCTCCTCCCACCACCCATCTACCCCCAAAATATCTGTCCGGTTCCACCATTGCATAAACTAAAACAGACGCAACGCTCTAATGCACATAAATACTATCCATCACTTACTAACATTGGATGCCAGCTTTTTTCAGAAAATTACTTGACGTTGGGCGGACTTTATGTTTTAAGGAAACTCCCACACGCCCAGCTTCGTTCCATCACAAGACGCACTTTATATTTAGCTTGAATTAGGCGATACTATACAATTTCATTCAACATCTGATTTATATTATAGTTCAGGGATTCTCAAACAGAGGGAAGCGGCACCTTGGAAGGGGGGGGGTTTCGTGTATAAGTGCATTGAAACTGCTTACAGGCGAGAAGTGTTTGCCCGGAATTATTTTTTTCTTTCACTTTTGACCCCTTGGTACTGTGGTATGGTCTTTATGGTCAAGGATACCATAACTGGAACATAAATAAGAGTCCTAACTGTATTATTGTTAAAATCTGTATTAACTAAATTCTTAAACCAAGTGGCTCTTTCTGTCAGCCAGTCCTACTGACTGCCACACTGTAATTATTTAATTATTGCTCATACCTAATAATGTTGTAGACAATATATATAGTAGAAGTTTATATAAGTAGCGTCAATTTATCTGTCAACTTACTTTAGCGAAATTTCAACTAAACGTGTAAAAGATTTAATGTTACATGTTAAAGAGATGAGACTGCATGGTTACTCTGCCTATTGAGTGGAGCTTCTCACAAGCGCAGCTTCTCTAGCTCTGCCACCTCTGTCTCTCATGTTAGGGCGTCACGTTACAAAAGGATGCACATTTCATCGCATACGTTGTGTTAGTGAAAACCTTGTAAATAACATCAGTTTAAGTATAACAGTAAAATCAACACACATTTTCTTAAAGTCAATTCCTATTTAGATTAAGAAAGAGAACTTTTATTTAGTTACTGTTTAATAAATAATTACAACTAATTTAAATTAGGTAACATAACCTATGCTTTAAAACAGCTGTTCTGCCACATAACCTATAACATAAAATCAGCTGTTTTATGAAGTCATATATTATCACTTGTTTTAATACAAAGTATTGGACGAGTAACTATGTTGCAAACCTTACCCCGATTACTTAAATTCAATTAATTAATAATATTTGAAAAAACTGTATTATCATCAAGTGTTATCCGCTAAATTTAGTAAACAAATATTATTTGAACATAGACGAATAAAAAGTATTTTTATTGATTAAAAATTGGATATTTAATGAACTAATAGCAGATACTGAAAAACAAATATTTTAGCTTGTTTTATAAAAGGAAATTTATTACATAAAATTACATAATATAGTTTTGGTTTATTTTTCTTTATAATATTTGTAATAGTTTATATATTATTTAGGTGCTAATAATTATATAAATAATGCTTATGCTGTATAAATAGGTCAAATGGTTTACTTTAAATTTACAGCTTAACGAATTATGGTTTGTTTAACCGAAATAAAACTCCTGTTTTGGATTATTTGTCCATTAAACGTTTTTAAATCACATAATCTTTAACATAAGGTTAGATGTTTTATGAAGTCATATGTTATCACTTATTTTAATACAAAATATTGGTGGAGTAGCTATATTGCATACCTTGCCCCTTTTCTGAAAAGAATTCCTCGCATATAAAACCAAAATTATTTATTTTAAATTTAATTAGTGAGTTATTATTTAAAAACAACTGTATTAACGTCAAATATCATCGATCACGAGTTAAAAAAAATTGATTCTAAGTGAATGAAAAAAAGTACTTTTTTCAACAATTGAATATTTGAACAAGTTATATATAGAAAGCGAGAGAGAGAGAGAGAGAGAGAGAGAGAGAGAGAGAGAGAGAGAGAAAGAGAGAGAGAGAGAGAGAGAGAGAGAGACAGGGAGAGAGAGAACTACTTAGCGGAAATGAAAAAAAAACCTTACTCTTTTTTTTCAATCCTCTGAGCCAAACAACTGATTTTAACATCTGATTATTTAATTGCATCTTCCTCTGGGTTCTGTATTCACATCTGAGCACAAAATTATTGGAGAACCAATCAAATAGACCCTTCTTCAGAATCTAGAAGTTGAAGCGATATACAAAAAAATGTATTATATTGTCATGCCAGATATTAAAAAGTGATTAAGTTAGCAGACGTATCTAGAGAGCAAACTAAATAAAAAGCATTTACTTTTTTAGCAGATTTACAAGCCCAAATATATGTGAGAATATTTATCTCCACCACTGTCACAGAACCTTGTCAACAAGTATATTGAGCTTCCTTATTGCTTACATTAACACGTTGTAGGAAGATAAATTCTTTGCCTATTATTCCGAGACTGTTTTCAGAATGCTCAATATATCGCCTTCTCTCTCTTACTTACTATTGGCCATTTACATCAGCTGTAAAACCAGCTGTGGAATTACTAGTTTCGAGTTCACGCTAGAGTAAAACGTTACTATTATTCTGGGACGACTCTGGCACTGTTTACCGTGTCACTCTACCTTCACAGAAGAGATACGTCATACGCTAGGAGCCTTCTAATGTTTTGACCTAACCTCTCAGACTCCATGACGCTTTGGAATTCTTACACGACAGGACTCATCATCGACTGACTCTGAGGACACAAAGATTTAATTGCAATATTACTTTAATACATAACACCCTTATATAGAACTTAAACACCCCATAATGTCCTACTAAACCCAGTTCGTGATCAAATAGTCCAAATGTAATTTGTGTTTGGAATTCTACATTGTTTAAATAGCTCGAAACCATTTGTTACAACTAATTATTGTATAAAGTTGACTGAAAATATTGTTTTCAATTAATCAGTCTTAATTTAGAGAACAATTGAACGCGTTGGGGCAACATTGATCGCCTAAACACAAATGAATCCAATCCACGGTGCACACATTGCAGGCAGCAGCTGATTCTGTGCTTTTATGGAAATACTAATAAATAAATGTTGCCTGTTGTAGGAACATTGGTTGATTACGTCACGATTGATTAAATGCGGTGATAATTAGAAAAGCGAAAACCTATACAAAACTTCTCGTACTTATGATTGATCAAATACGTTTTCAAGAAAATATATTCCTTTTATCAGTTTAAAATACGTTCTTTATTGTTCTCTCACTCTCCTCTCTCTCTCTCTCTCTCACTTTCCTCTCTCTCTCTCTCTCTCTCTCTCTCTCTCTATATATATATATATATATATATATATATATATATATATATATATATATATATATATAAATATCGCAATATGTATTCTTGTGTATTAATAAAGAACGAAAGTCAATATACAAATACAAGAATTATATTTGAATTTACAATTCAAAGCTTTTCGTTGGCTAACAGTACCAACATCATCAGGAATATTAAACAATTCATAAATAATATTCCTAATATTAAATAATATTAATTATAAATAATATTCATAATATTATACAATATTTACAATTAATTGTAAATTCAAATATAATTCTTGTATTTGTATATTGACTTTCGTTCTTTATATATATATATATATATATATATATATATATATATATATAATGCGAAAATACTAATGCAGTCGTCACAGTTCTGGACGAATTAGAATAGATAGCGTACAAGTTACTACAAACACGGGTTGAATAAATACAGCCATAAAATATAGGTTATATAATGACTATGCAGGATTAAAGTGTAAAGAATCAGCAATAATTTAAAGAAATAACAAATTTATAACTTTTGGAACTAAACATTAAATCTGTACTGTTTCATATGTATAATGTGTGAAGCCGTTTTCAACATATAAATGATATATTCTTTGACTCCATCTTCACGTAGACTAGTTTTTAATTAAAAACACTTGTAAATATGTTAGTATGTTAGTCTTGCCTATAGTAGTACTTACGTGTTGGTTTATTGGCGACAACTGTGTCGGCTTATGTGTGTCTATTGTCAAATGAAACCGTAACTCATCCCTTTGTTGTTTTAGGTTAGGTTGGGGGATGGGATATTAGGGTAGAGAAGTAGATGTATTTTTATAGTGTATTGTCAATGTAATGTTACAATATAAACATAAGTTTGTGACATTATAACCCCCCCCCCAATACTTTATAAAAATACACGTAAATCACTAACGTAACCTTCCCACCCCAAACTTTCCTTTAGTAACCTAAAGGTGAGTTACGGTCTGAGTTGACAATTTGACATATCTCCCGAAACGCACATATACTATTGAATTTACTTTCTGTAGGCTAAAAAGTTGCTATGGGGATGTCGGGACATTTCATCACCAAAATGTCTGAAGTAAAAAAAAATAACATAAAATCTAAAAACACTAGATGATCAATTTCTGACTAAGAGTTATAACGTATACGGTAAATGCAAGGAACGTTTTGTATTATGCATTTATTTCTTCTTCAGCTCAGCTTTAAACAAGTATTTTTGTGTTTACAAGGTATAATTATATCACCTCCAAAACGTTTTCCTGGCTAAACCACTGCCAAAAGGGTTTAGTAGGTACACTACCCGAAGGGCCTGCGTTGTGGTTACGTTAGTGTCAAAGAATTTATTTCTGCTCAGATCAATGTAGGAATCATAAAATTTATCTAATCCTCGGGTACTAAAATAAGGTTCAAGCTCATTTCTGCCAGCAATAGCTTCCTATTAAAATGTGTACTGTTTAAGTAAAGCATAGACACTGACACTCAAACTTGATACTCTAAACGATGTTATTAAAATTATTAAATTTTATTTAAAAAAAAATTATTTTGAAAATTATAATTTTATAAATTTTTCTAATAATAATAAATTATATTTATGTTGTTTATTTAAATAAAAGATTAAACGACCATTGACAGTTTCCAAAACATTTAGAAAATTTGAAGAGACTTGATGTAAAGTTATTACAAATAATAACATCATCTTAAACGTATAAATGTTGTGGTAAGCTTAGAATATTTAGGAGGGAACACAGGCGCAACGTAACTACTAAATAAACGCCTTTGGATGTATTCTTACGTAATATGCTAACACCAAATCCACACTGAAAGAGCCGTGCATTAATAAATCAACGTTATCTTGCAGCCAGATACTGTAACTCTCCTAAGGGCAGAGACTACGTTATAAGTTCCAGTTCTATATCAGATGGCCTGGCCTTCTATATTTAATTATTTTACAAATATAACTTCTTGCATTTACCAAAAATCTTTTAAATGAAATCAATCTTATGTAAAATAAATTAATAAAATTTAAACTATTCAAGGAATTAAACTTATTATACGTAAAACAACGAAAAACAAAGGTTTACATTAATAACTTGGAATATAATAATAGGAAATTAGGCTGGTAGTTTAACTCTTAAAACGAATTCGTTTATTTTTCCCTCCGTCATGCTCTGTCTGTTTGCCTGTCTCGTACTATGTGTGTGTTGTGTGTGTGTGTGTGTGTGTGTGTGTGTGCGTCCGTCTTTGTGTAAATATGTGTGTAAGGTGCGTGTGTGTGTGTGTGTCATTCTGTGTGTGTATTTTGTGTGTGTGTGTGTGTATGTTTGTGTGTGTGGTGTGTGTGTGTGGGTGCGTCCGTGTGTGTATGTTGTGTGTGTGTGTGTGTGTTGTGTGTGTGTGTGTGTGTGTGTGCGTCCGTCTGTGTGTGTGTTTCTGTGTGTTTGGTGTGTGTGTGTGTGTGTGTGTGTGTATGGGTGGGTGGGTGGGTGGATGGGTGTATGTATGTTGTGTGTGGTTGTGAGAGTGCGTTTGGTGTGTGTGTGTTTGTCTGTCTGTGTGTGTGTGTATGTATGTTGTGTGTGTGTGTTTGTGAGTGTGTTTGGTGTGTGTGTGTGTGTGTGTGTGTGTGTGCGTCTGTGTGTGTGTGTGTGTGTGTGTGTGCGTGTGTGTGTGTGTGTGTGTGTGTGTGTGTGTGTCAGGATACCATTAAGAATATTTTGTATTTACCTAATAACGAGAGAGATCCTTTTAGGATTCAGGAAGAAAAAAAAATATTTTGGAACTTAGACATCTAAGTACAATTAGAAAGAATAGCTTTTCCTCATGTACAGTTTTTATTTGTGTTGTATAATGGTTATTTATTTATTGCTTTCTATGCATTATAAAGGCATAATAGCCTACAACAACGAAAGATCTAACTTTCCGAGACAGCTGCAGAAAATATTCGATCACGTACAAATATAGAATTAGTTTAGAAACGGTTCGGAGCTTTAATTAACTTTATCCCTCGTGCGTCACGTGTTGCGAGGTCACGTTTGTGCCTACGTGATCACAAAGTTTCGCAAAGTTTTATAAAGTATAAAAGCCCTATCAAAGCATAATCAGAATATGTGATTGTAAATGATACATTGGGACATAATTCCCGTAAAGGGTTTTAAACTGTTTATGATAAACAAAATAATTGCTACTTACAGGTTTATTTAAAATTTTTAATAGAAATCAGTTTTATTTCAAACCTATTTACTTATATTACTCATCCTAAAAATATAACAAATTAAACGATATATTTTAACTCTTGGAAGAGATACGTTGCTATCTTACAATTCGTTCATTTTATTCACAGAGGTTTTTGACTTACAGAATATCCGGCAGTTTGGAATGGGAGGGGTTACTCATTTCCCCTCCCCATGTAATCATATTTAGTAAAGTAATCATATTTACTTACAAAATGCCTCGAAATTGTATTAAACCTGCTCTTTACTTCCAAGAAGGTACAGGTTTTAGAAGAAAACCACTTTTCATCTTGAACTAAGCACTTTTAGCACTACGTTTCACAACATTTATAGAACTATAAAGCTCTATACTGAGGTTTTATAAAACTAAAAGCGATTCTGCGTGCCAATATGCGTTCTAAGATTACCCGACATATTACAGTTTAAAGAGTTCATTTTACTACCCGAATCTACTCATAGAAAAACCTTAAAACACACTAACAGATGTAGAATTTTAAACCAAATTATAAGCAATATAAACGACTTAAGACATATTCAATTGAAGATTAATAGAATAGAAAAATATCATGGACACCATTTCAACTGTATTTTTATCATTTTGCTGACACATAAAAAATGTACCCAGTACTAATATTTGAATCATGATATCACTCAAACCCAATGATATTCCTCTTTACAAAGCTAACGTCCCTATAATAAATACAAGAAAAAGTAGGAGAGTTCTAATGAGAAGTCTTTATCTTGCGCAAAAGCAATGATCCAAAACAGCCGCCGCAAATGTACTTTTATAAATTCATAGGAGGGCATCTATCTGTATCTCTACTCTAAAAGAAGAGGAAAGCATTATTAAGGATGGTTGGAATCATTGGACGACTAAAGTAGAGAGAGGGTAAGTGAACTCTCTCCTACAAAAGTGGAGACAAGAGAGGCTTCATTTAATTATCTGTGTCGATTCTCTTCCTATACGTACATTTTAAACGAATAAATTATAATGTAAAATATATTAATTCATCTTCTTTAGGACCACATGAAAAGTAATATGCAACACCCGTTTTCTTTATATTCCATGACTACTAGAGGCAAAACATTAAAAAAAAGCAAAAAAATATTATTTCAGGTTTTTATAAGACAATATACAAAGACGAAAAAAACTTATAACAACGTCAAGCTCCCAACCATTAAACATTATATCTGCCTAAAACTAGTTATTTTCTGCGGCTGTGATTGTCATCGTAAAAAAACCTGGCAGGGAAAGGTCTAAATTTAAAATATAAACATAATTCTGCAAGTTTAGTTTTCCAGACTGAACATTCTTCAACCAAATGGCGTGAGTGTGGTAAGTTTATAATACGTTTATTAAATTAAAGAAAATTATTTATCTCTGAAATATTATATCCGGCGAAAAGTCATGTTTTTTTCTTTGTCATTATTCCCTACACATGACTTAAGCGTGGCAGAATCATCGATCGAGACCCCATTATCAACGTATATTGTCTTAAAGAGAATAAATACATGTACGTTATACATGTATAACATGGTTTTGAGGTTTGGTCGTGGTTTGAACAATGAAACAAAGGGTAAATTGTCAATTGAACCTTTGTCGGTAAAGCAGCGGTGTATATTTATTTATAAAAAATCCTTAATGTAACATGAAATGCAAGAAATTGTTCTAATTAGTATAACTGTATATTCTAAAATTATTTACGAGAATTTCGAGTTTTCCTATAAATATTATATATATATATATATATATATATATATATATATATATATATATATAGAATATATTACAATAGTAATATATATATATATATATATATATATATATATATATATATATATATATATATATATATATATATATATATATGTATATATATATATATAAGTTGGTTGTTGTAATCATCTTGAATTCACTGACTAAACTATATTTAAATAAAATTTAACTAAATGAATACGTAAGGGCTTACTTACTGACGCGTTTCAAAACTATCGTTTCTTTACGAAGCAAAGAAACCTCTTCTGGGCTCTACTTAGTGAGCGACAACTCCTAGGTACAAAGGTTGTCGGTAAAACAACCCATCCTCTCAACACCCAAATCTCATAAGCCCTTACATATTCTTTAGTTGGTTTTTATTAAATTATTAGTTATATATATATATATATATATATATATATATATATATATATATATATATATATATACAAAGTAATTAAACTACACACAATTTTTATAAAAGTCAGTATTTGCATCAACTTTATTTTCAAGAAAGCGTATGTTGTAATAAAGTTGTAATTTGCTGTCACCTGTGATGGTATACCCTCTCTAATATGCTGTCACGTGTGATGTTATACATTCTTTAATATGCTGTCACCTGTGATGCATACCTTCACTAATATGCTGTTACCTGAGATGTAATACCTTCTCTACTTTACTGTCACCTATTATGCAACACCTTCATTAATATGCTGTCACCTGAGATGTAATCTCTTCTCTAATCTACTGTCACCTGTGATGTAATACCTTCACTAATATGCTGTCACCTGAGATGTAATACCTTCTCTAATTTACTGTCACCTGTGATGTAATACCTTCTCTAATACGCTATCACCTGTAATGGAATATCTTCACTAATATGCTATCACCTGTAATGTAATACTTTCACTAATATGCTTTCACCTGCCATGTAATATTTTTACTAACGTGCTGTCACCTGTGATATAATACCTTCACTAATATAATGTCACCTGTAATGTAATATTTTCACTTATAAGCTATCATCTGTAAGTGAATATCTTCACTAATATGCTGTAACCTGTTGTGTAGTATATTCACTAATATGCTGTCACTTGTAATATAATACCTTCACTAATATGCTGTCACCTATAATGTAATATTTTCACTTATAAGCTATCATCTGTAAGGGAATATCTTCACTAATGTGCTGTAACCTGTTGTGTAATACATTCACTAATATGCTGTCACCTGTAATGTAATACCTTCACTAATATGCTGTCACCTGTAATGTAATAGTTTTACTAATATACTTTCACCTGTGATATACTACCTTCACTATTATGCTGTCACCTGTAATTTAATACCTTCACTAATATGTTTCACCTGTCATGTAATAGTTTTACTAATATGCTATCACCTGTAGTGTAATATTTTCACTTATAAGCTATCATCTGTAAGGGAATATCTTCACTAATATGCTGTAACCTGTTGTGTAATACATTCACTAATATAATGTCACCTGTAATGTAATATTTTCACTTATAAGCTATCATCTGTAAGGGAATATCTTCACTAATATGCTGTAACCTGTTGTGTAATACATTCACTAATATGATATCACCTGTAATGTAATACTTTCACTAATATGCTGTTACCTGTAATGTAATACCTTCACTAATATGCTGTAAACTGTGATGTAATACCTTCACTAATATGCTGTAACCTGTTGTGTAATACATTCACTAATATGATATCACCTGTAATGTAATACTTTCACTAATATGCTGTTACCTGTGATGTAATACCTTCACTAATATGCTGTAAACTGTGATGTAATACCTTCACTAATATGCTGTCACCTGTGATGTAATACCTTCACTAATATGCTATCACCTGTAATGAAATATTTTCACTTATATGCTATCACCTGTGGTATAATACCTTCACTAATATGCCGTCACCTCTAATGTAATATTTTCACTTATATGCTGTTACCTGTAATGTAATATTTTTACTAAAATGCTATCACCTGTGATATAAATCCTTCATTAATATGCAATCATCTGTAATGTATTACCTTCACTAATATGTTGTCACCTGTAATAGAATATCTTCACTAATATGCTATCACCTGTAATGTAATGTAATACCCTCACTAATAGGCTTTCACCTGTCATGTTTGTTTTACTAATATGCTGTCACCTGTGATGTAATACCTTCACTAATATGCTGTCACCTGTAATGTAATACCCTTACTAATGTGCTATCACCTGTAGTGTAATATTTTCACTTATAAGCTATCATCTGTAAGGGAATATCTTCACTAATATGCTGTAACCTGTTGTGTAATACATTCACTAATATGCTGTCATCCGTAATGTAATATATTCACTAATATTCTGACACCTGTTATGTAATAACTTCACTAATATGATGTCACCTGTAATGCAATATTTTCACTTATATGCTATCATCTGTAATGGAATATCTTCACTAATATGCTGTCACCTGTAATGTAATACCTTCACTAATATGATGTCACCTGTAATGTAAAATCTTCACTTATATGCTATCGTCTGCGATATAATACCTTCACTAATATGCTGTCACCTGTATTGGAATATTTTCACTTATATGCTGTTACCTGTAATGTAATACCTTCACAAATATGCTGTCACCTGTTATAGAATATCTTCACTAATATGCTATCTCCTGTAATGTAATACCCTCACTATTATACTTTCACCTGTCATGTAATATTTTTACTAATATGCTGTCACCTGTGATATAATACCTTCACTAATATAATGTCACCTGTAATGTAATATTTTCACTTATAAGCTATCATCTGTAAGGGAATATCTTCACTAATATGCTGTAACCTGTAATGTAATACCTTCACAAATATGCTGTCACCTGTTATAGAATATCTTCACTAATATGCTATCTCCTGTAATGTAATACCCTCACTATTATACTTTCACCTGTCATGTAATATTTTTACTAATATGCTGTCACCTGTGATATAATACCTTCACTAATATAATGTCACCTGTAATGTAATATTTTCACTTATAAGCTATCATCTGTAAGGGAATATCTTCACTAATATGCTGTAACCTGTTGTGTAATACCTTCACTAATATGCTGTCACCTGTAATGGAATATTTTCACTTATATGCTATCGCCTGCGATATAATACCTTCACTAATACGCTGTCACCTGTAATGTAATATTTTTACATATATGCTGTCACCTGTAATGTATTATCTTTACTAATATGCTGTCACCTGTGGTATAATACCTTCACTAATATGCTTTCACCTGTGATGTAATACCTTAACTAATATGCTGTTACCTGTAATGTGATACCTTCACTAATATGCTGTCACCTGTAATGTAATACTTTCACTAATATTCTGTTACCTGTAATGTAATACCTTCACTAATATGCTGTAAACTGTGATGTAATACCTTCACTAATATGCTTTCACCTGTGATGTAATACCTTAACTAATATGCTGTTACCTGTAATGTGATACCTTCACTAATATGCTGTCACCTGTAATGTAATACTTTCACTAATATGCTGTTACCTGTAATGTAATACCTTCACTAATATGCTGTAAACTGTGATATAATACGTTCACTAATATGCTTTCACCTGTGATGTAATACCTTAACTAATATGCTGTTACCTGTAATATGATACCTTCACTAATATGCTGTCACCTGTAATGTAATACTTTCACTAATATGCTGTTACCTGTAATGTAATACCTTCACTAATATGCTGTAAACTGTAATGTAATACCTTCACTAATATGCTGTCACCTGTGATGTAATACCTTCACTAATATGCTGTCACCTGTAATGTAATTCCTTCACTAATATGCTGTCACCCGTACTCAAGAAACAGGAACACAATTTTTAAAAACAAATTTACATCCTCAATATTAGCTAAAAGATCTTAGGATCGATACATTAGCAATGTATATTTTAAATAAACCAGAGATAAAATTGTGGAAAACTAACTAATTATCTTCCTATATGAATAACATTTCAACTAAGAGATATAAGTTTTCGAAAAAAAGCGTATTTGAAGAGGTGTTTTGGGTAGAGTTGTATTAGGTGAGAAAAAGGTCTCGGATGATAATTTATTTTCCACAATTAATTTCTAATTAGCGGGTTTTCAAATTCAATTGTTATATGAACATACCTAATCTTTCTTACACTGTGTAATTGTCAGACGATAAGTGTATTGCTTACAACATTTATTTTGCAGATAATTTTAGAGTATATATATATATATATATATATATATATATATATATATATATATTTATATATGTATATAACTATTAAACTATGTGTACTAATTCATCTATAAACGTTAATGAATAACCAATGTTCTAGTTTTTATGTATTAGATCTCACGAAAGCCCTAAATATCTTGTATTTAAAATAAGAGTGTTATTAAAACATGTTTTTACTAAATATTTATAATCTATGAAACTACACACCGAATTGTTTTTGCGAAGTTAAGTAAATCAATACAGCAATAAATTCATTAAACTGTGTTTAACTCAAACAATCACTTGTAAACGATGCAAATTTAATAACCGTTCTAATAATTAATTCACTACTTGTTTCACGCCAATACATGGGACGACCGTGTATTAAACATTTCTACTATAATGGGGAAATTTGGTAACACACAACATTTTGTTGAGTGTACATTAAAATACATTTTTAAATACAACCTATACAAAAACAAATCATATAAAAACGTTGTTTGAAGTTTAGGTTAAATAAAAATAAATTTTATTTAGGTTCTTTTTAATAAATAATTATAAATTATATAAATAATGTAACACAACCCATTCGTTAATACAGCTGTTCTATCACATAAGCTATAAGATCAACTGCTTTGAGAAATCACATGCCACTTCTTGTAGTCAAATGGGACAGAGTAGCTATATTGCATACCTTGCGCCTTTTCTAAAAAACTTACGTGGATGCATAAAATCAATTTTTTTAACGATTGATAATTTGAACAAGATATGTAAATATGTATAGCGAGAGTGTGAACTAATAGAAGAAGTTAAATATTAACAAGCATTATTACAATAAATTAATAAGCGGAAGGGTAAATTGAGCATTTTAAAATAAAATGAACATGCATTACAAGTGTATAATATTAAATAAATACTACAATTTTAAATCAATCAAAGATTATCAAATAAATCTATAGGCATAGGCTGCAGAGAAAAGTTATTTCAGTTACTTTTTAATAAATAAACACAATTTATATACTAGTAAATAAAATAACATGACCTGTGAGTTAAACAGTTGTTCGAATACAACTATAACATTAAATTAACTGTTCTGTGATCTCATACCTTATCACGTATTTAAAAAAAAATTGGACAAATAAATATATTGCATACAAGTGATGTGAAATTATATATGTAATTTAATATAATGTAACAGTTAAAAACTAAATTAAATATCAATTTTCGAATATTATAATTTTATAGATATATTGTAAGAAAAACTCTAATACATTTCAAAGCGAATTTCACAATAATAAAAACATTTTCTTATTGGCAGGTTATATATGGCAATTATCAGGTACACATTTCAATCACACGTAGAGGTTATTTGAATTATATTACCTAATGAATATCAATTAGTAAATATTCATCTTTAAAGGGATTTAAATAGTATTTAGTATTTAAATATCTAGTATTTAAATAGGAAATGAAATATATCCAAATTTTCCATTAGGTTTCACATTCTAAATAAAGGCTATACTTGAAAGCGAAGAGTTTATTTAAAAGCATTACTTGTAGATGTGATTTTCTGTCTTGCATGGCGTAAGTGGCTAATATGTAACACAAATTATTTAAAAATAAAAGTAATTCTTAATAAAATAAATATAAACGACGGTAGAATCTTGTTTGATATTAATATTAGTTGAATATTTCAATAAACTATATAATGAAATTGAGGTGGTTTTTTATATATACGCCTTTTTTATTAACAATAATTTATTTTCTGCCTGTTTTAAATAAATAAATTTTGTAAAAAATGTCAAAAAATTTGTTAAACTGCGTTTTAAATATACTTTTAGGTAAAAGAAACAATTTATAAATTGATTCATACAGATTTAATGTTCCAGCAACAGAATACACAAACAGTCTGATTGCAGACACTGTGACTGTTGCATTACATGCTTCATTGTACTAGCAGCACGCGTTACTGTATTACCAATGCAAATATATCGCTTTGAAAGTTGCATTCTTTGTTAGAAGTTGTGAATCGTACTCCAGGAAATTCGAAACAACTCATTTTATTCTTTGCTTTTATTTCCTGTGCTACTTTGTAGCAAATGTTCACTGTAACCAATGTTCGTTACATAGTATTTCCAAATTTTTTAAACTCTTTGTTCAGTCTAACTTTATGAATATATCTGTAATTTCTTTCAGCATAATCAAAATCGCTTTACTTCGAAAAGCTTTCTAAATATATTCAGACATGTAAAGAAATGGTTACTTAACTTAGGAAGATCTCAAATTATATATTTGTCTTTATATATTAGCTAGTTACTTGGTATGGTTACAGAGTTGTTTCAATTCCTTCTAATATTTTAAATTTCTCTCTATATATATCTTGTTTAAATTTTCAATTGTTAGTAAAATACATTTTATTCATCCACTCACTTCAAATTCATTTTTTTAACTTGTAACGATGTCTAACAATAACAATGTCAATTACACTTTTTTCATTTTATTTTCAATTAAATTTAAGTATTTAATATTAGTTTTATATGGAACAAAAACATTTCCCAAAAGGGGCAAGGTATGCAATATAGTTACTGCATCTCATTTGGCTTAAAATTTGATATTTTATTTCATAAAGCACTTGATTATATAGTACAGGCCAAGTGGTAGAACACCTGTCTTATGGGATAAGCTATGTTACTTTATTTATAATATTATGTAATAAAAAGTGACGAGAATAAAATTTTATGTTAACTTGGGTAGTTATTGATTTAAAATTTATTTTTGTTTATATTACTGGTTGTTATTTTATTTGCTTGAGACTTTAATTTTGTTTGCGATTATATTTTCCAGTTTTCTACAAATAGGCAAAGTGGTATTTTGTTAATAATTACCTACTAAATTTAGAAATTACTATATATAAAACTGTATAGCTAAAAATATACGTCTTACATACGTTTTAAAAGTTTCGTTAAAAACAAAACAATCTTTCATTTGTCATTAGCGCTTTCAATTGGTGCAAGGTTCTTAAGCTTCTATGAAAACGTAACTTTTAATGAGCATAAGCAAAGACAAGTAATATTTCCGATCTAATTTCACGTATGTACGTGGCCAAAGTTCCTTATCTCGCTCGCTTTAAAAGCTAAGTAAACTTTCTGGCCTGATATGTTTCAGTAATTTTAACTGTAATACAATTTATCTTTCGTTCATTGAAGTTATATCTCTCTATTTATTAAATGCAATTAATTGATAACATTAGAAAAGAATATCTAGGTTCAGATTTTATTGACGGTCTTTCTAATTTATAGTGTTTTTTTAATATGTTACTTATATAAGTAAATATATATATATATATATATATATATATATATATATATATATATATATATAATTATATGGCGATATAGTTTCTTGTAATACAGATAAATAATAAAAATATTTCAAAAACAAGAATAGTTTCAATTTACGTATTATTAAAAGAGGTTCTCCAACAAAATAATTATTATTTAATTGTTTATTATCATTAATACCTAATTTATTGTCGAGAAACTTTGAAAATATATAAATTAAAACTAATCTTGTATCTGAAATACATTTATTCATAATTTAATTATATATATATATATATATATATATATATATATATATATATATATATATATATATATATATATATATAATTAATACATTAAAAATATTTCAAAAACAAGAAAACTTTTAATGAATATATTTATTCAAAGCTTTTCGCCGAAAACATAGTATCAGCGCCTTCAGGAAAATAATTATCTACTCTTATCTACATATCACCATATTTAATATATATATATATATAAGTAAATAAATATATACATATATATATATATATATATATATATATATTTATTTATTTATATATATGATTGTATAAAATTAATTAAAAGGTTCCGAATAAAAAATAATATAAATTTAAACAATTTTAGTACTTGAAATATTTTTATTCATTTATTATATTACAAGTAAACATACCACTATATTCATTATATATATATATATATATATATATATATATATATATATATATATATATATATATATATATATATATATGACAATAGCAAAAGGGATTGCTAGGATTCACATAACACTTTATTGTAAAACATTCCTTGGTAAATTTGGAAGTAAATTTTCGTTAGCTATATTAAATCACTCTTATTTTCCAGCAATTAAAAAGGCATACATGTTTGAGATACGCAATGAAATACTCCTATTAATATGCTTCATAATAACACTCTTTACAATAAGTTGTTCTCTGATGTTTGCAAAAAAAAGGAAAATTCCATGTCGCAAGTGTATTTTGCAATACCGTGTACAAATAAAGGAACGCATGCATGGTTATATTGGAAGAGAAGTTAGTTTTTATCACTCCATTTGAGTTTGTCACACTGATCTTACCAACCATTCTATCAACAGAATACAATGAACTCAGTCCGTTATACCCTTTGTAGTCACTTTATGTTAGCATTAGTTCGCTCTTTATCCAAGGAGGAAATTAGGTCTCGTTTAAATGCAGTAAAGCATTGTTGGAAATGCTAATGTTGATTATTTAAAACCGATGCTAATTTTACAAAATCATAAATTTTTTAAAAGTATTTTCCATCCAAAAACTGAATCAAATGAAAACCAATTCCAATAAATTCTTTCTATTAGCTCACACTCTCTGATATATATCTTGTTAACATTTTCAATCGTAATTAAAATACGTTTTTATTCATCCAGTTATTTTCAAATACATTTGATTACACCTATTGTGGATGACAGTTGATTTTAATAACGTTTTTTCCAATATTCAATAATTTAATTATACAAATTTGGGGGTCCATCCGGATTCGAACTATGAATCTTCATGTTCAAAGTCTAGCTCGCTTTGGCACTGCGCTAGCTTTTCAATACCAAGAAATGAATTTATAAAAATTCTATATGAGATTTTTTTCCCCCATCTGGTTGTTGTCGAAACCTACTTTGTACACCCTAAAACTGTTGCCATGGTTACCAGAAAATATCAGAAAAACGTGCTGTAAGGTTAAAAATTAGTGAAACGAATAAAACGATAAAACGAAAAACAAACAAACTGGAAATGATATAATATTTATTTCTTAACTTCAGTAGGAATTTACTTTAAAAAAAGTTTTTTGTGACTAGTTTTATCCACTGTAATCACACCAAATCAAACAAAACATTTAAGCCAATATGTTGAACTTTGTTTATTGAACTTCACTATTTAAAAGAGAGTATTTGAAGTACTAGTACTACTATAATATAATATTAATATAAGATGTTATATATATATATATATATATATATATATATATATATATATATATATATGTATATTACATATATACTGTATAATAAGGAAGGTGTAAACAATTTTATTAGTAGCAGACGTATGTGAAATTAAAATGTGTACCCTCTAGTAATGTAGCTTCTGCGAGATAACTGTAATTTATGACCCAACCAAACTTTCTCTGTTTCTTGTGCTCTCTAGATGTAATTCTGTAGGCTGGCATGTTTACTAGTGCCTTGATTTCAATCACATACTTAGCTATTTGTTAGTAAAAAGTCAAAAGAAACCGTTTTCTAATTCACATTCATTATTGCTTAAAGAAATGAATACGATGTTGAGAGTACAGCTCCAGTAAGTCAGATAAAAATATTAAATAATTTGGTCATTTATTATGTAGAATAAACTTGACTAGATTAATTAATTTTCTAGTGAATTTACAATGCTTTCCGGTAGTGGTGCCAAATAATTTGAAATAATAAAAATAGAGTTAATTTTTTTCAACTTACGAAAAGGTGTTTCGGATATTTTTGTTTCCACAGTATATAAGTTTATGTAAAATAGTGCCTACAAGAAATCACAAACTATAGTTGTATAAGATGAAGTATAAAATTACTGGAAATTTAATTTTTCTAAGTAGTTGAATCTATGTGCAACGCTTTAGTTGAAGTTCAAGAAATAATATATAAATTTGGGGGAAATATTATTTTATATTTACAGCCACGATTTTATTCTAATTTATAAAGAACGTATATTACAATAGTAAACATCCAAGGCCGTATGATGGGCATCAGTATTTATGTAAATGCAGAGTAGAATATCTCTCATTGTTGCAGCGTGAGGAATGAGCATGTGTGGAGTCAAGAGGTCCCCGGGAAGTGGAGAGGGTTTAGATGTGTCCAGACGCGTTGTAGCTCTTCCAGTCCCATTAGGGTTTGATGTCTAGGCGCATGAGTAGGTGGATATTTATACGAGGCACATATGGTTTTATTAAGTAATTATCTACCTCACATAATGATAGCTTGGCCACTGGATATTTAGATCAGTTGCTGCAGTTATATTTTAACCCTTACGACGCGACGGCAGTTTAGATAAACATAAAGGTTTGCTCACAATTTTACCCAGTCCCTAATAGGTTTTTTCTGTGCACCATACGCAATAGTTCTCGATTCCTTCTATTAGTTCACATTTTTCTAATATACATCTTGTTCAAATTTTCAGTCGTTAATAAAATACATTTTATTCATCCGCTCAAGTTGAAATACATTCTTTTAAAATCTAGTAAAGGATGACACTTTATTTTAATAAGGTTTTCTCAAATGTTTACTCATTAATTAAGTTTATTTAAATAATTTCAGTTTTATATGGAACAGAAAAACTTTTCACAAAAGGGGTAAGGAATGCAATATAGTTCTTTTGTCCCATTTGGCTTAAAATAAGGGTTAGCATATGATTTCATAAAACAGCTGATTTTATGTAATAGGTTATGCCCTTAGAACAGCTGTTTTAATGGATAGAATATGTTACTTTATTTATAATATTTGTAATTATTTATTAAAACGGATATAAAATAAAATTTATCTTTGTTGACCTGAGTGGGAATTTACTTTAAAACAAACGCGTTTATACTACTTGTTTGATAGAATACAGTGTAATTTGTAACTATGATCAGGTTACGATATGTTTCTTCCGTCGAGTTCAGTGTCGTGGATACGTAATTTCCAGACTCAAAATGTAACATCCATATTGAAAATAAATTTCATCGCGTTCTCTCGTTATCCTTTCTAATATTTAAAAAATTAATAATTTTATCCTCTACTTGGGGAAAATTCATTGTATAGTGATAAAATAAAACATTCTTCCAAATATCACTATTTAACTTTTATTTTAAAAAAACATGTCAGCTGTTTTGAAAATACCGTTTCTTCGTTAGATCGTATTAGTGAATAACATACACAATTATAACACAACAAAACTCAAGTTATGAAAAAATCTCACATTTATATTTTAATATAACAACACTCCATAAAATTAAAATAATAATTTTATGTATCTTAAATGTGGTTACATCGATTTATATAAAGGCAATCCATACTACGTAGAATCTACACTAAAACAAAAATTCAATAATGGTGATGAATTAAAATTTAATTATCCAATAAACTAGAATTTGTATACGTTTTTATTTCTAAATTTTTAAACAAGTCAAACTATGATCTTTTTCCCCACGTCGAAACGACGGTCATTTATATTTAAAAGAAAATTTGGTTAGCAGGAAATGGGGAACTTTGTTTTATTTATTTTATAACAAATTCTAATTTATTTCCAGTCAAGTGTGATTTCCGTTCAGGTTCGTAAATACTCATTCTATTTTACATCAAATGTATTTGTAAAATTTGCTCAACAAGGATGATATTCTAGTCTTATGATAGTAGTTGCAAAAATATTTGCCAAACTTTCTCTCCACAGGTGTACATTACTACACTACATTTATTATTCATTGTATTATATTTATTGTGTTATTGCTTCGACGATGTTAGTTGTAAATATACTATTACAGCTCTTTTTATATTCTATTTTGTTATATATAGTATAAATAAATAAATATATATATATATATATATATATATATATATATATATATATATATATATATATATATATATATATATATATTTGTAAAACAACACAGGTTATTCAAATACAAGAATATTTATTATTTTAAATCCAAAGCTTTTCGTTGGCAAACAGTACCAACATCATCAGGAATGAAAATTCCTGAATTTTCATTCCTGATGATGTTGGTACTGTTTGCCAACGAAAAGCTTTGGATTTAAAATAATAAATATTCTTGTATTTGAATAACCTGTGTTGTTTTAAATTATTAAACAAGAAAACGTATTTTATATTTATATATATATATATATATATATATATATATATATATATATATATATATATATATATATATTTATATTTACATTTGATATATTAGGATATATTAGATTTACAGCATCCTTTAGATATAAAATCTGCAAAACGGGTACAATGGAAGGTTTAGTTTCGTTAGTGGATATCTTTGTAAACCAAAAAATTCGTTTTCCCTTCCAGATTCAAAAATGAGATTTATTTAAAATAAATATACTTTTGTTATTGAGCTTAAAGTATAAATTAGAATCCTTTGTGCGGGAATAGATGCGTTTCACATATCTTATCTCGCTTTTATTTATGCGCTCTCAGTTATTGGAAAACTGTTCTTTATGGCAAAGGCAGCATTGTTGATGTTAACAATGTTTTGTAATACAAATACACGTATTGTCGTGTATGATGTATTTTATCGTAATTAGGTTATATAAACGATACCATTGTAATACATAGTGTGTCATAAAAATAGAACTTAGCTGGTGATACCAACTTTACAAAGTCAAATGTTAAAACCGTTAACACTGAGGAAGGTGGCATCATCGCCAAAATTAATACGTATTACTAAACTAGGCCGAGGTTATAATTAAACTGTTATAGTTTTTCGTAATGTAAAAAATATTATTGCGAATATTTCTATTCAGGATATTTGCTATTTTATAATTATATATACAGTAAAACATGTGTTTGAATTTGATCTATTTTCATCTGTTTTCATTTTAATATCTGTTCTTTATTACCTTGAATATTAACCTCTACATCGTTTCAACTAATACTAAATCTACATTTCTTTTAGTAATATTACTTAAAAATTGGCCGCAGTTTTCCTATCAAATTCTTCATATAATATGAAAGATATTATCATAAGTCGCTTTCATAGCCAATGCCTAATACAAAACTATATTTATATATATATATTTAATTATGATAATGTTTCTTGTAAATATATCAATAAATATTAATTTAATAAACTACAAACAATTCTGCAACAAGAACATACAAAATATTATTTTATAAATGTTCTTATCTATATATGAGTGTGAGTGTGTGTGTGTGTGTGTGTGCGCGCGCGCGCGCGTTCACGTGTACGTGTGCGTCTGCGTGTAAAAACATCAGGACTTATTTAATTAAACAGGAACTAACCTTAGAACACCAAGTAAAAATGACTACTTTTTCTCATGGTTAATCATGAAATCCTGAAACAAATTTATTCATTTCTACAAGGAATGGAGGCTTTTAATAATGGTGATAGTAAAAAACATTTACTTTCAAAACCCACTTCATTTTTTAGGGTAATTTACTATTTTTAAAATAATTAATTTTTCATTTTAAAACCTTTTATACGCATACAATAAACTGTATTATGTATACACGGACATGCTTGTAATATTTTCGTTAAGTAAAATGTGTTATTAATTCTTGGATTTTATAATGGAGGAATAATTTCAGCTACATATAATCTGATGTTGAATATAATCATCGAAGCGCAATGTGTGCGTTTTAATAAATTTACATTCTAATTACTATGCTAATGTTTAGCCTCATAGTTAGATATTTTCTATTCACAAAAACATTTTGAAATAAAACCACGTTGTTTATTATAAGGAAGTTATGTAAAATGATAAAATGAACGTAGCAATATTTGTTCACTTGACGTTTAGTCTCTAGGAACGGTGTAGGCAATCATAACGCAAGGAAAAAGAATGCTTGCTCATTCAGGGTCGCAACCGGATTGGAGATCAATCCAACAAAACTGTTCCTTCCAATATATTCCGTCAAGTTGTCACACCTTCAGGGAAAACTGAAAACATTCTCTGCATCAAAATATTTGAGCTGTCAACTTTTTGTTGTTTTTATTTCATTTCGCAGAGAATATATTATTTCTTTAAAATATTAATTTTTCCGTTACAAAGATTGTAGTTTAAATTTTGTTGCAATTAAGGATGATTTTATAATGAGTAGATAATTTATTTTTGGGTAGTATATAAGTTTTTTTTTGTTATTTGAGGCTGTGATCTATTTAAAATGTATTTTTTATTGAAATATAATTGGAGGTTTAAAAAATAATAGCTTTTATTACGCGATCTGATAAAATGCTATTTGAAACGTTAAGTTCAGGTTTTTCATGTTTATAAATAGGTTATTTTATTGATTTGGTCCTTATATATGTCCAAATATATTTCAAGCACAAGGCGTATATATAATACATTCCCCTTAGTTTTATATCTCTGAGAGCAGCTGTTGGCTCCAAGTGGAAGTTTTTGAAGACACTTTAATAAAATGCCCACTATCTTCCGGGATTTATAACCAACTCACCACCCTTCTATAAATAACAACGCTAAACGACGCTTTGAAAGTTATACAATTTAGTCCGTCTACGTAACACTTTCCCAGCTATCGGCGTTTTTGGTGCTAAATATAAAATCCTACAGACGGTCTGTCCCACACATATCTTACGTTAGCTTCAATGTGTATTTTTTAAAAGATTTCTTTCTTATTTATAGCAACTAATTATCATATATATTATTAAATAAATAAAATACTCCTTATATTAATATAATTACTATTTAATCTATATTTATAAATATATTATTAAAGTTAAATTATAATTATAGTAGTTTCTGTAACTATACTGTTTATTAACACAATAATAATAATATTCATAAGTACTTAAATTTTGTAGTCCATTACGTTCGTGAATCCTAATTATTCACTTGAACAATAGTTTTGACAATCCGAACTTTAAATTTTAAACTTTTAAGTTCGGATAGTCATAAACTATTGTTTAAGTGATTAATTATTCAGTAATTAAACAATTTTTTAATTATTTTCCATGAAAGCTTTTTATTTCCATAATTGTTGAATGAACTAGCACCTATCTCTTCTTATACAAAAATAACTTAATTTTAATATTTCTTTCAAAACATATAAAGGTATATTTACATATAAGTAGAATATTTAAGCATTTAGGCAAAATGTATTCCGAAAATTAGTATACAAAAAAATGAGGTATTTCTAACTAGGTCAACAAAGAAAAATAATGTTTTTATTATAATTACAATTATCATAAATATTCATACATATATGACAGAATCACAATATTAAATAGGAAAATAATTATGAAAATTAATTACTTAAATTTAATTATTAAGTTATTATTTGAAAAAAAAAACTATATTAACATCAAGTGTCATGCAATATAAGATTTAAAAATGTATTTAAACTTGAGTGGATGATTAAAACGTATTTTATCAACTATTGATAATTTGACCTACATACAGGCTTGTGTATATGAGAAGTGTGAGAGCTAATAGAAGAAATTGAGAAAAATGATCCCTTAAATATTGTAATCAATTTATTACTTTAATGATTTTCAATAGAAGTGTCTAATAAATCTTCCAAAATATAGAAACCTAGTTTTTATGATCCTTTTAAAACATTTTAAGTATTCTATAGCATCTCAAAATTTATTTGTGGATGTACTGACCTTATTTTCCCGCAATATGAGAATATTTATCTTTTAAAATCGTTAAATGTTTAAAGTAAACACGACATATCATTTTTAGTAGTTTCCATCCATAGTGTTAATATCTATAATGTCTAAAACGAGACCTAAAGTGATGAATTTATTATTTAGCTTGAATATATATTCTCATTGCAGAAGGAACAGTTGGCTTCGTTGCTTGTGTGTGTCTAAGAATACTATTAACGGACACCCTACGCCGAATTTTTATATAACTTTATTAATAAAAGGAGCAAGCACTGCTGATTGGTAGAAAATAATTAACATACAATAGGTTGCTAAATGTCGATTTCTATAGTTTCTCGTTACAATAATACCCTATTTATCTCTCTTTGTTGTTTTCGTGTGTTTTATAATCCAGTGCATATTTACGCTATTAGGCCAACTCAGACATATTATTCCCTTTTGACAACATACAGATGTAATGGAAAGTAAATTTGTTTTTTCCCTGTGGTTTTCGTTGATGCGTTAAGGCGAGAAGAAACCTTAGCGGAAAAGATTGCGGGGGAAACGCCGTAGGTTTGTGTGACGTATAACGTTAATGCATATTTATATATCGTTCTATTGCGTTACACAAGAATTAACTCCAGTATGACGGAGCAAAACTCAAAATGTAGTGAAAAAACAATGCATAAGAATGGTAATTATGAAACAATCTGCTTATTTTAAAATCTGTTGTTACTGATATTATAACTTTGATATTACAACATTTATACCAAAATATAATGGTATCATTGCTTTTACCATTAGTTTTTAAAGGACAAATTGGTTGATTGTTCTCAATTTGTTTAAATTTGGGTTACAAGTTTTAACGGTAGCTCTCTTGTGTTTATGTTTTTTTTTTTTTTTTTTTTTTTTTTTTTTTTTTTTTTTTTTTTTTTTTTTTTTTTATTAAAACTAGTCATTTTTGACCAACCATTAATTTACATTTAATAATTATATTTTAGCTTACATTACAAAGAATCCATTGATTTCTATTGTATCTTGTTTGATGTTGGAAGCCAACCGGCGTGAGGAAGAGTATTGTTGTCACTCTTGTCGTTCAACGAGTTCAAATGGTTTTGTCCTTTTGAGTCGTCTTGTCAGGTGGTTGTTGTCGAGAAGTCTCAGTGCCTCAGGATTTTCGTGTTGAGTGAGCCGATTTACGTGTTTGATGGCGTTCTGTTTTATGACTTCCTCGACCATGGGTACACCAAGATCGCAATGCAAGTCACTGTTACGCACATACCAAGGAGCGTTGGCGATGTTTCTTAGTACTTTGTTCTGGAAGCGTTGTATCCCTTGTATGTGACATTTGCTGGCACAGCCCCAAAGCTGTATGCCATACGTCCAAACCGGTTTGAGGATTTGGTTATATACCAATAGCTTGTTGTATATTGATACCCGTGAATTTCGACCGAGTAGCCAATACATTTGCCTGTAGCGAGTCTGGAGTTCTGTGAGTTTTATTTTGACATGCTCGACCCATTTGGCTTTTGCATCAAGATTCATGCCGAGATATTTAGCTGAATCATGATATGGGATAACACTTCCATTCATTTCGAGCCTCTGAGGGTTTGGGATCCTCTTGTTTGTAAAGTTCCCATGGACTGCCTTCTGGTCGTTGAGTTTGATGCGCCATTTCTTGGTCCAAGCCTCAACTGAATCGTTTGATCTTTGTAAGCGTGTTGTCGATTCTTGAACGGTTTTCGCTGTCGCTGCGTTTGCTGTGTCGTCTGCGAAAGTGGCCGTGATGACGTTGGCTGTTTGCGGAAGACCACTGGTGTACAGCAAGTACAGGATTGGTCCCAATACGCTGCCTTGTGGGACTCCAGCTTGTATTTCCTTGAAGTCAGAATACGTAGATTCGTGGTTTACTCGAAACAGTCTGTTCGATATGTACGATTTCAGTAGATTCACAAACTGGGCTGGCAGAAACATGTTGAGTTTGTGAATCAAGCCTTCATGCCAAACTTTATCGAAGGCTTGTGAAACATCCAGGAAGACAATCGAGCAGACCTCCTCACCTTCCAGAGCTTTTTCAATGATGTCAATTAGTCGATGCACCTGTTCCACCGTAGAGTGTCCTCGCCTGAATCCAAATTGATGGTCGGGCAATAAGTTCTTTTTCACGATGATAGGTTTAAGCCTGTTGAGAAGCAGCTTTTCAAAGAGTTTTGACATTATAGGTAGAAGTGATATCGGCCTATACGACTTGACCTCTGTTGCTGTTTTGCCGGGTTTCAGGATCATGATCATCTCCGCCACTTTCCATGTTGCAGGGACGTGCATAAGTCTAAGGGACGCATTAATTAATAATAAAAACATTTTTAGTCCTTTTGTTGTCAGTTTTTTCAGCACTAGTCCTGTGATTAAATCGTATCCTGGTGCTTTCTTCGGGTTCAAGTTGTATTTTAGTTCTCGTTTAAGCTCTTTTAATGTCACTTTTTTAATAATTTTAGACTGATTATTAGTGTTTAGGTGAAGTTCTTCTTCATTCGTGGCTTCATTCGGCTTGAAGATGTTTTCCAGATGATCTCCAAACGTGTCAGCTTTTTCTTGGTCCGATCTTGCCCATTCATTGTTCTCTTTCAGGATGGGTGGTACATGATGGATTTTCCTTTTCAGTCTTCTCGTTGTTTTCCAGAGGGAATAGTTAGTGTTTTTGTCTGCAGACAGATTCTCGAGGAAGGAGTTTGCAGAGTCTTCTCTCAGTTGGTGGATCAATCTTTTGATTTGTTGGGATTCTCTATTGAGATGATTTTTAACGACGGGATCTCTTGTACGCTGCCATTTTTGCCTGGTTCTTCTTTTGTTCTTTACTAGGTTTCTTACTTCCATAGGGTAGTTGTATCCAGGTGTTTTATGAGTAATTGTTCTAGTGTTATCCCACACTGCTTGTTGAATAAGACTGGTAAATTTTGTCACCGCCTCGTCAAGATGATCCCCAGTAGACAGATCAATGTCGAGGGTAATTCCCTGATCTAGTTGTAATTTAAAACTTTCCCAATCCGTAGTTTTATTGCATAAAGTCGGTTTCGCTGGCTTTTTGATGATAGTTTCGCTCAATGTCATGATGATCGATGAGTGATCCGAGTCCAAGTCATAGCTGTCCTCCAAGGTAATGAAATTTGCCGCAAATTTTCTGGTTATGAAAAAATCCAGAACGTCTGGGGTCTTGTTTCTGTCTGTAGGCCAGTAGGTCGGTTTCCCAGTTGAATGTACTTTACATCCAGTTTTTTCTATTGCATTTTTAAGTTCTCTCCCTTTTGTATTAGCCAATCGGGAACCCCATAGGGAATGTTTGGCGTTAAAATCGCCTCCAAGGACGAATCTCTCTCCTAGATGTCGAATTATCATTGTGTAATCGTCTTCTTTTAGGTTATGTTTCGGGGGGAAGTAGACTGCTCCCACTTTGAAGTTTTGTTTCATTGACGAAATGCTTAACACTGTCAGCTGAGCTTCCTCTTTTCGAATGTTGAGATCCTCATTGTACTTCAGGTTGTTTTTGATGAAGATTGCACTTCCTCCATGTGCCCGATTGTCTGGGTGAGTGGTATGGTGGGTATTATATCCATTTATTTTAATGTATTGTTGGTTAGAGAGATGAGTCTCTGAGATGAAACAGATGTCAATTTTATTTTCATAAAGGTAGAGTGAGAATTCTTCTTTGCTGTTTAGAATGCCGTTTGCATTCCAGGTACCAATACGTATGTTTGTATGATCCATACTTATTTTTTGGATTTGTTTTTATTGGCTGGAATCTTACTCCCGAGGGCATTTAATTTGTTTGATAGCGTTCTGTTTGATCTCTCTAAGGTCTCAAACTTCTGCATCATGCTTTTCATCATACTCAGCACCTCATTGCTGTTGGTGTTTTGATTAGTAGTGATGTTTTGCTCATTTGTACTTTGTCTGTTGCTGCTCAGTGCTTGGGCATAAGTCAGGTTTTTGGCAGTTCTTGGGTCTGTCAGTTTCTGTTTTCTTGCCGCGTTTCCTGCTGTTTCAGTGTGTACTGGTTTTTTGATGAGCTTTTCACGCATTTGTTGGAGTTTGATTGGTACTTCACATCCCCTGTAGTTGGCCGGGTGGTTACTTCCACAGTTAGCACATTTGGCTTCTACATTTCTAGGTTTCGTACAATCTATAGTAGGGTGCTTGCCTGCACATTTAACACATCTGTGAGTTTTGTTACAGAAGTTTTTGTGTTTATGTAAGAAAATATTTATTCGTAAATATTCAATTAAAATTATTCTGAATCTAACAACGGACCTGATTTGATAGCGTAGTATATTTCTAAAATGTGGTTATATTTTATGTTTCTAGTCCCTAGCATGAATAGATAAGCCGTAGACAGGAACATGTACAGACCTGAGACCTAGTTTCACTTGAAACATAGCTAGTGCTGTATTCATGCTTACCTAAGCAATATCCACTACATTTACTTAACAGCGGTATGATATGTACGCTGTTTTATAGATATATTTAAAATGATTACAACAAATGTAAGTACAAAAATTACCATGGGAATCTTTTCATTAAAATAAATGTCCAATAATAATATTAAACAAAATCTTTAACGTGGTTGAATTACACTTCACCGCTTAAATTAAAAGAAATATTCTGAAGCGATGGTTAAGTTTACAACGATCCTCAATAGTACATTATGAACACATTAAATATTCTAAGCGTTGGGCATTAAAATAATATTTAAATTTTGCAATTTACAGTTATTTATTTAAGCTAAGTTGAAGGGTTTTATGTTATGAGAGGTAAAAAAAAGTTGAAAGAGTGTAAATTGGGAAGTAGACATCTCTCTCATCGGAAAGTAGGTAGTGTTTCTCTAATATTTTAAACTTTTCCTATAACAACGTCAATGTATATAAATGTTTTTATATGGTATAAAAACATATTAATTTAGTGCACAGATAAAATTCACATATCAAGGCCAAAGGAATGTTAGATTAAACGGGTATCTGAAGTTGAACTTGTTTCATTATATAAAATAATTCACCTCTTGTCAAACAGTCTAGCAGAACGCCATTGTTTCCTCAGAACAGATCTATAACCTTGCAGATTTATAACCTGGTGAGATTTACAACCTCCTCGGTCCTACTTCTCTCTACCCCCTTCTATTCAGGACTTGATCTAAATTGTAATCGGCTTACATAAGTCTGTGAATCTCTGCAAATGCTTTGAAAAAGTCCTTTTTAGGTTTAACAAATTCAAAGAATAATATGAAAATTGCAAGTTATATTTTTACTGTGGGGATTCAGATATAAACTGGTATGTATGATCGCCAGTGTTATTGGTAGTCTCTTCTGTGTCGGTATATTTAAGGTAATGTCGGTAAATAATATGTTGGTATATATATATATATATATATATATATATATATATATATACATATAAAAGGTTGTTTGTGTGTGTGTATGTTCGTATGAGCATTATGCGTTAGAAAACCAGAAACTTTGCGACATTGTTGAGTACATTCCTGGGAAGGTTTCTGCCATAGTAAGTCTAAAGTCTAGGGGGCACAGGGGGACATGATCCTCGCCAACAAATTAATTTCGGCAAAAAAATAACCTAGAAAACTGTACTAGGTTTTTAGCAAAACATCTTCCAGACGACGTAACAATTATTTTAAATGTGCAAATTTTAAATGACAAAATATCATAATATATGATTTTCTATCCTATTTGATCTTAATACAATACATTAAATTCATTCCAAATTTTGGTTGCTAGGCAACACTCAACAAATTTAAATTATTTACACATACATTTCAAAGCCATTTCTGTACAGTTATTATTATGTTAATAAAATACCAAATTAAGTTTAGCTAATTTTAACACGCCATTCATTGACTTTTAGGCTGTCCTAAGTTCACCGGACCACCTAGTAATTTATAAAAGTCACTTATTACTGAGTATAAAACAAGTAAAAACTGAACAAGCTTTAAAAGAATTCACTACCTTTCAATTCCAAACTCAAATCTTCACTAAGAGCTATTTCGGTGTTAAGTTTCACACAACTGTGGAAACAGAGTTTTTTATTGTGATATTTTAAGTTTTAATTCTATTCATGAATAGAAAGTCAATTAATTACATGAATAATAAATATGAATTCTCAGAACTAAATTATCATCCGCGCTTTTATAACTTCAATATTGTTTCAGTTTTCCTTAGTAATATACCCCAAAGTTGCATTATATAAGTAATCTGAAGATTATAAGTGTTTTATGTATTTTACTTCATTTTGTTGCTAAACACTTCTACATACGAAGGGTGCATTGAATAAATAAAGTGTACTGTATATATAAAGGTGAGGGGATATAAAGTAGCTAGAAAATACCTGGGTGGAAACTGATCAAACCATATTGCCTGAGTATATCGTCCGAAATATGGCAGGTGCTTGACTCATGACGTTGGCCTAGAGACACCGTCACTATTTGAATGTTTTGCATCACTAACCACTATTCATAGAGATTATTTCAATGGGGCTATCTATGACTGTATGGGTTGTTGTTATATAGGATTTTATTTTCCTGAACGTTTAGGTTCATGTGAAAAAGAATCAAGTAAAATCTTAAAATCCTAATCAAATCTTACTGGATTTCGTGAAGACCTGCCTTCAGTATAACACAACACACTCCCGTGATGTCTTGAGTATAATAACACACAGGTACATGTTTTCTTACGCGGAGTTCTCGATCCTAGAACACTCATGCAAAATTACAATCTATTTAAATCATAAAAATCTTTTAATTATTTAGCAGAATTCTCTTTGAAGTTTTTATACGAAATCTAAAGCAAAAACAGTGCCTGTGTGCTATATTCTCCTAGTAAAATATAAGTCCTTCCGCACAGGAAACATATATAGATGTGGGATATCTCTCTCTTTCTCTCTCTTTTCTCTCTCTTTCTCTCTCTGTCTGTTTGTCGGTCTATCTGGCTGTCCGTCTGTCTGTCTGTCTGTCTCTCTCCCTCCCTCCTCTCTCTCTCTCTCTCTCTCTCTCTCTCTCTCTCTCTCTCTCTCTCTTTCTCTCTCTCTCTCTATCTATCTATCTATCTATCTATCTATCTATCAATCTCTTTCTACTTATTGATTGTTGTTTGAGCCTACACAAATATGTTTAAACATTGGCGTCTATCAGGAACCAATTTTCTGAGCGTTACATTTCGTCCACCCAGAGCTGACATCTCATTTCCCCAAGTGAACTACCTGTCGAGAGTCCATACATGTCATTCGCTCATACGCTTCGCAAATATAAAGGAATACATTCATAGGTAGTTTTACATTCAAAACCTATTGAATTGCATTGAAATCGCATTATTATTAAACTTAATGTACGCAAACATACTTATTCTTAAAACAAAATTACAATAAAAGAATCAAACAAACTATAGATATAAACATATGAGTATCTGGGAAAACTTGAAAACGCAAAAAAATCACTTGAATTATTACATACTCATAGTAAAGTATATTATATTTTATATATTATTTTTTGTTTAAAAGCTAATAACTATGATTTTAGTATCGGCAAATATTAGTCAATTATATTTTTAGTGTCAAGAGTTTAAGTAAAAATAATAAAATTCTTGCTCCAATCTACACTGCTTTTCATGCAACTTGAAGTTTGTACTCGTATTTATTGCGTATCCAATAAGTTTGGAATAAAATATAAATTTCATCTTCTTGCAATCCATAAATCGTGCGCAATCTGTCTCGATAGCAATCCAGCAAACTCTTGCAATCACATCTTGCAATCAATTCCTTTCTCTCTTTTAGAACCTCCACGCAACGTTTTGACTTTAAGAAGACCAACTCGTCTCACCTGCTTTTAGACTGAGTAGAAAGTATTATTATTGCGCGTAATTTCTGCTTATTGTGTGTTATTTCGGATACTAAGTGCAGAATAATTTATTCTTAGAGATTACACTATAAACACTTTTTAAATTCCTAAAAGTAAAACATAATGGCTAATATATTAGTTATTACAAACACATAATGGTTAGTACGTGTACTGCACGGTACATCCTCTTAAACTGCATTGTACAAAATCCTCTTAAACAATTCATCATAGACAGCATTCTAGCTGGCTTGTGAGTTAAGGTTATTATCATAAGAAATATATACAACTAACAATTATAAAACTTTATTCTCAAACGTTTCATTAGCAATTTGTCATCATCAGTTATTCTATCACAAATATAAAGGTTTAATTTTTAAAAATCTAAATAGAACTTTTATTCGATAATTAAATTTATATTTTTAAAATAGAATTACTGATGATTGTGACATATACACATTAACGTTTTATAATTGTGTGTTGTATATATTTCTTGTGTTTAAAATTTTTCAGAGGGATTTTATAAATAGCTACAGAAGAGTTATTGATGTGCTTCAAACTCTGCTGCGTTTACTTATATAAATTTAGTTAGTGGGGAAAGTATCAGACATGTTTAACATTTCCTCGGCTTTGCTCCACTGGCCTTGATAGATCCAATGATTTTACAATGGAAATATCATTACAGTAATAAGTGATACTTATATTCCGGATGGTGATATATATATATATATATATATATATATATATATATATATATATATACCAGATGGTGAAATCATCAGCTGATGGGAATTTGATTGTATACTTATTTTATTTTTATGGTTTTGTTTAATTGAAATGTCGAGAGTAGCATAAAATGTATTGGTATTTAAATCACATTATTAATATAATATTTAAACTATTAAAAAGTATTTAACATTGTGTAACGGTCGAGCCTTTTTTCCTGGGGTGTAAGTATTTATCAGGGCTTTATTAAAAATGTGTGTTAATTACTAATTAACATATTAATTAACCTTACTTACCAGGGGCTCCTAGTTCTCCGTTTCAGCCAGGCATAATAATGTCTTTCTGTAAACGATCTTCTGATATCTTCGGAAGATAGAACTAGGTTACTTGAAATGAAAATTGAAAATTTGTAACGTACTAGTTTACTTGTGAAATAAGAATTTAAATTTTTAAAATACAAAGTCATACAATTTATTAATCAGTGACAAATTACAAAAGAACAAAAGACAGCAATGTGTCGAGTAATTTACTTTTAATTACTGCTAATTATTCCATACATTTTAATTACTTATTAACCTTTAAAATTATATTTATCGAGAAGATAGTAACTTAAGATTTCCAATTAAATTTTTAGAAATGAATATTCAAGGGACAATTTCTACCGTTCATGTGTTAACCGTTTATCAATTAAAAATTTTTCAACTTAGTTAACATTAAAATACATTTTCTTTATTATCATCTAAAACGTACCTGTTTGTGCACATTACTTGTAAAACACTTTAAATACATCATTAATTATTGCACATCGCTTTTGGAATCACTATTCACTGCACATCGTTCCTGGAATCACAGCGCTCTTACATAAAAATTATATAAACTTTTATTTATTTGAAACACGTAAATAATCGCTGCTGACTTCTTCTTTAGCTCGTTAATAAAATTTGGTAGCGGCCTTGACATCTTAAATTTTGAATACTGGAAGCTTATAAATTTCTAGGTTACGTCCGAAAATGCCATTACGTCTGTTCTGTTCAAGAACCTCTCGAGAAGTGGGGTCGTTGCAAGGACGCGCTAACTGAAATTTCCACCCTTGGTTATTATTTCGAATTTTTCGATTGGTGCATTGGATCTGGCGATATCAGACCATGCTTACGTCACATGATGTGATGTGGGTTAATTACCCTAAGTTACTACTCGTACGATATTTTGCATTTTTACCCGCTAGGGGCGCTACTATCTATGCTAGCTTCACAATGTAAAGCAATAATAGAAAAATTTTCTTTTATATTGGAACGATATAATTATTAAATAAAAATCAAATATATAAATGAATTTATATGCAACACCTTATTTTAAGAGTGTTACAATTGAGTATTTAATTTTATTTAATCGTCATAAATAGGAAGTAGCAAATACTTCTACGAGTCCCTAGTAATAGTTTCAAACCAGTGACAACAAAATCATTATTTAATTAGACCCTAATAGATAGGTATAAAATACGACATTTATTCCGATAAGGAAGAATGGATTAAGTGCGTCGTACCGTACTCTCCCTTTGACGGTGGCATAAAGTAAAATGGGAAACTCTGTGATGCTCGTTATGAAAGTCTTAGTAAGTCGCAGCAGTCCTGAACAGACCTTTGCGTTGCCCTCATTAAGGCTTCCTTACAACGCCTTCTTAATTTACGCTAACTTTCCCCTTTCTGTATCACAATATCGTCACAATATGCACTCCTCCATTAATTATTAACAATCATATAAAAACACATACAAGTAGACTGTATGACATCTTTGAATGAAAAAATACTTGCATTTATTAAGCAGTAACAAAGCAAGTAATAATGGCAAAACGTAGTTACTATAACATGACGAAATCGTCAATATTTTTCGATTTTGATATATTAATCAACGTACGTTTATGTGTGAATGCCTGTATGTCTGTCGTTATGGAGTAAAATTTGTTATTTTATATATTGATCTGACTAGCATGTGACTCACTTATATACTCTATTATTTAAATAATTATTTCATTGAAATATTAACTACTCCTGTAACTTAACAGAGTAAATAAAATTATTTAAACCTATTTCAAAAGACAGTAAAATAAGAGTACTTTCAGATCACTGTTCACTGCTGTACAGTATCAAGAATACGAAACACTTTTTTAAAGTTAATTCCTACTTAGCTCAATTAAGAAATAATTATTTTAGTTACTTTTTATTAAATCATTTTAATTATATAAATAAAAAAAACATAACCTATGCGTTAAAACTGCTATTCTACCACATCTATAACATAAAATCAACTGTTTTAGAAATCATATGTTATCACTTTAGTAAAATGGGACGAATAACTATATTCCACAGCTTGCCTCTTTTGAAAAACGTTTTTCCAGATATTTTGTAAAATAAAATTACTGTCCTAATGTAATTATTAAAATTTTGCCCACATCTAATAATGCTGTAGATAAAATATATAAGAGAGGCTTATATAAGTAGCGTCAATTTATCTGTCAACTTACTTTAGCGAAATTTAAATTAAACGTATAAAAGGTTTGATGTTATATGTTAAAGAGATGAAACTGGTCAACATAAAAAAAACTGTTGTTTTAGTTAATTTTAATAAATAATTACAACTAATAATAATAAAGTAACAGAACCTATGTTTTAAAACAGCTGTTCTACAACATAACCTATAATATAAAAATCAGGTGTGTTTATGAAGTCATATGTTATAACTTATTTTCATACACAATATTTGACGAATAACTGCATACCTTCCCCCTTTTTAGAAAGGCTTTTATCCCCAAAAATTAAAATTATTTATTTAAGATTTATGAATAAATAATAATTTAAAAACAATGTATTAAAATCAAATGTCATCCGCTAAAATTAGTAACAAAATTTTGCATATGAACTTGCATAAATAAAAAGTATTATATTAACGATTGAAAATTGGAACAAAATGTTTAGAGAACTAATAGTAGGGACTGAAAAAACAAATATTTTACCTTTTTTCATAAAAGGAACATTATTACATAAAATTACAGAATATAGTTTTATGGTTTATTTTCGCTGGTAATAATTATATAAATAATTTTTACTCTGCATGATTAGGTCAAATGATTTACTTTAAACCTTGACGAATTTATGTCTTTTTAACCGAAATAAAAATCCTCTTTCGGATTATTTGTCTATTAAACAAAATAAACCTTTTCAATTTTATATTTACTATTAGTTTATTATTTCTCTTATATAAATGTTTTTAGAAACACACTTTTCTCAAATTTCAAGTATAACCTTTTGTGCCCAAAAGGTTTTCTTCACAAACAATTCATCACATCTTCCTTTACATTTACGTGACTGAATTATAACACTCAGCATTTTCAAAGAGTATTTAAATTTACTTATAAAATTTTAACCAAAATAGGGAGCAATTATTTAATAAGTAAGTGAATCTGTAGCTTTTATTAACGTTAAATTTCCCTGCCTTCAATGTATAAAATACCCTCCTCTGTGTCCCACTTTACTTATTGATGAAACTCATAAGGTGCAACCACAGTTAACAGACATTATAATATCGGGTTTAACATAAAATCTTATGACCTTTCAAAAATATTGTCTTCAATTACAATATCTATTACTGTCATCATCAGTCTCTATCACTATTATATCAATATCTATCATCACAGCTTTTATGTAATAATTTGAAATATTTCCAAATACATATAGTTTTGTAAAAATGCCTATTGTTACCTTTATGTTTAACTATTTGTATTGCGAATTATCAAAACCTATATAAACCTTATATATAATCATTAAATGATAAAAAATGTTTTTGAAAATTTTTTAAAATAAACAATATATTATAACCTATGTGTTGAAAAAAGGTTTTACACCATGACGTACAACATAAAATCAGTTGTTCTATGAAATCATATGGTATCATTTAATTCACTTTTAGGTCACTAAACTTGACGGAATTTATACTGATGAAAAATTGTATGTTTATGTATAACAATACGTTTTTGTAGGCGTTGCTATAGAAGCTTCAACTTTAAAAAGTTATGTGAAAAAAATAGGAATGAAAAAATGTACATTATATACTAATTATTTTTTCTTAAAATTCTGTCTGTCTGACTATTTCGCACGTGCTCTCTCTCTTTTTCTCTCTGCGTGTCTCTCTCCTGAAATAAATTACGCCTATGTAATAAATTTTAATTATATAAGCGTCAATGATTTACTGTGTAAAAAACTAGTTTAAACGAAGTCTTTTTATAACTGTATAAAACAGCTGTGGCGTAGTGTTTAATTTAAAGAAATAAAACCGCTATATCCACAAATTACTTGTCCTTTTATTTAAAACCTTATGTGGATTTCAATTGCATATCATACATCCTCAGAGGTAATTTACAATAAAAATACCTATAATATTTTTATTTTTTAAAGATATTTTTAAAGTATTTGTATTGTAAATTAGCTCTGAAGATGGTTACTGTGCAATTGCAATCCACATTAGGTTTTAAATAAAAGAAAAAGTCATTCGTGGAATAGAGGTTTCATTTATTTAAATTAGGGTTTTTTTAATTTATCAAGTTTTATTGAATCACTACTAGA
>JBAIZL010000011.1:7714232-7764232 GCA_036971475.1 Prosapia bicincta | reverse complement strand
TATTATTTTCAAACCATAGCATATACTTATAGTGAATAACATATTATTCTTAAACCATAGCATACACTTATAGTGAATAACGTATTATTCTCAAACCATAGCATATACCTATAGTGAATAACATATTATTCTCAAATAGCATACACTTATAGTGAATAACATATTATTCTTAAACCACAGCATACACTTATAGTGAATAACATATTATTCTTAAACCATAGCATACACTTATAGTGAATAACGTATTATTCTCAAAGCATAGCATATACTTATAGTTATTAACATATTATTCTCAAACCATAGCATATACTTATAGTGAATAACATATTATTCTTAAACCATAGCATACACTTATAGTGAATAACGTATTATTCTCAAACTATAGCATATACTTATAGTGAATAACATATTATTCTCAAACCATAGCATATACTTATATTGAATAACGTATTATTCTCAAAGCATAGCATATACTTATAGTGATAAACATATAATTCTTAAACCATAGCATACACCTATAGTGAATAACGTATTATTCTAAAACTATAGCATATACTTATAGTGAATAACATATTATTCTCAAACCATAGAATATACTTATATTGAATAACGTATAATTCTTAAAGCATAGCATATACTTATAGTGAATAACATATTATTCTTAAACCATAGCATACACTTATAGTGAATAACGTATTATTCTCAAACTATAGCATATACTTATAGTGAATAACATATTATTCTCAAACCATAGCATATACTTATAGTGAATAACATATTATTCTTAAACCATAGCATTCACTTATAGTGAATAACGTATTATTCTCAAACTATAGCATATAATTATAGTTAATAACATATTATTCTTAAACCATAGCATACACTTATGGTGAATAACGTATTATTCTTAAACCATAGCATACACTTATAGTGAATAACGTATTATTCTCAAACCATAGCATGCACTTATAGTGAATAACATATTATTCTTAAACCATACCATACACGTATAGTGAATAACGTATTATTCTCAAACCATAGCATACACTTAGAGTGAATAACGTATTATTCTCAAACCATAGCATACACTTATAGTGAATAACGTATTATTCTCAAACCATAGCATATACTTATAGTTAATAACATATTATTCTCAAACCATAGCATACACTTATAGTGAATAACGTATTATTCTCAAACCATAGAATATACTTATATTGAATAACGTATTATTCTCAAACCATAGCATATACTTATAGTGAATAACATATTATTCTTAAACCATAGCATACACTTATAGTGAATAACGTATTATCCTCAAACTATAGCATATACGTATAGTGAATAGCATATTATTCTCAAACCATAGCATATACGTATATTGAATAACGTATTATTCTCAAAGCATAGCATATACTTATAGTTAATAACGTATTATTCTCAAACCATAGCATACACTTATAGTGAATAGCATATTATTCTCAAAGCATAGCATATACTTATAGTTAATAACATATTATTCTTAAACTATAGCATATACTTATATTGAATAACGTATTATTCTCAAAGTATAGCATATACTTATAGTTAATAACGTTTATTCTCAAACCATAGCGTACACTTATAGTGAATAACGTAATATTCTCAAAACCATAGCATATACCTATAGTTAATAACATATTATTCTCAAAGTATAGCATATACTTATATTGAATAACATATTATTCTCAAAGCATAGCATATACTTATAGTTAATAACGTATTATTCTTTAACCATAGCATATACTTATAGTGAATAACATATTATTCTTAAACATAGCATACACTTATAGTGAATAACGTATTATTCTCAAACCATAGCTTATACTTATAGTTAATAACATATTAATGTCAAACTATATCATATACTTATATTGAATAACGTATTATTCTCAAAGCATAGCATATACTTATAGTTAATAACGTATTATTCTTAAACCATAGCATATACTTATAGTGAATAACATATTATTCTTAAACATAGCATATACTTATAGTGAATAACATATTATTCTCAATCCATAGCATATACTTATAGTTAATAACATGTTATTCTCAAACCATAGCCATACACTTATAGAGATTAACATATTATTCTCAAATTATAGTATAAACCTATAGTGAATAACATATTATTCTCAAACCATAGCATATACTTATATTGAATAACGTATTATTCTCAAACCATAGCTTATACTTATAGTTAATAACATGTTATTCTCAAACCATAGCATATACTTATAGTGAATAACGTATTATTCTCAAATTATAGTATATACCTATAGTGAATAACGAATTATTCTCGAAGCATAGCATATACTTATAGTGAATAACGTATTATTCTCAAAGCATAGCATATACTTATAGTGAATAACATATTATTCTTAAACCATAGCATACACTTATAGTGAATAACGTATTATTCTCAAACTATAGCATATAGTTATAGTGAATAACATATTATTCTCAAACCATAGCATATACTTATATTAAATAACGTATTATTCTCAAAGCATAGCATATACTTATAGGGAATAACATATTATTCTCAAACCATAGCATATACTTATAGTTAAATACATATTATTCCTAAACCATAGCATATACTTATAGTAAATAACATATTATTCTCAAACCATAGCATATGCTTATAGTGAATAACGTATTATTCTCAAACCATGGCATATACTTATAGTGAATAACGTATTATTCTCAAACCATAGCGTATACTTATAGTGAATAACGTATTATTCTTAAATCATAGGATATACGTATAGTGAATAACATATCATTCTCATACCATAGCATATACTTATAGTGAATAACATATTATTCTTAAATCATAGCTTATACTTATAGTGAATAACATATCATTCTCATACCATAGCATATATTTATATTGAATAACGTATTATTCTCAAACCATAGCTTATACTTATAGTTAATAACATGTTATTCTCAAACCATAGCATATACTTATAGTGAATAACGTATTATGCTCAAATTATAGTATATACCTATAGTGAATAACGAATTATTCTCGAAGCATAGCATATACTTATAGTGAATAACGTATTATTCTCAAAGCATAGCATATACTTATAGTGAATAACATATTATTCTTAAACCATAGCATACACTTATAGTGAATAACGTATTATTCTCAAACTATAGCATATAGTTATAGTGAATAACATATTATTCTCAAACCATAGCATATACTTATAGTGAAT
Organism: Prosapia bicincta; assembly: GCA_036971475.1. Classification (NCBI taxonomy): domain Eukaryota; kingdom Metazoa; phylum Arthropoda; class Insecta; order Hemiptera; family Cercopidae; genus Prosapia; species Prosapia bicincta. The sequence goes on along the minus strand of JBAIZL010000011.1, from coordinate 7,760,960 downwards.
AACGTATTATTCTCAAACCATAGCGTATACTTATAGTGAATAACATATTAATCTTAAACCATAGCATACACTTATAGTGAATAACGTATTATTCTCAAAGCATAGCATATACTTATAGTTAATAACATATTATTTTCAAACCATAGCATATACTTATAGTGAATAACATATTATTCTTAAACCATAGCATACACTTATAGTGAATAACGTATTATTCTCAAACCATAGCATATACCTATAGTGAATAACATATTATTCTCAAATAGCATACACTTATAGTGAATAACATATTATTCTTAAACCACAGCATACACTTATAGTGAATAACATATTATTCTTAAACCATAGCATACACTTATAGTGAATAACGTATTATTCTCAAAGCATAGCATATACTTATAGTTATTAACATATTATTCTCAAACCATAGCATATACTTATAGTGAATAACATATTATTCTTAAACCATAGCATACACTTATAGTGAATAACGTATTATTCTCAAACTATAGCATATACTTATAGTGAATAACATATTATTCTCAAACCATAGCATATACTTATATTGAATAACGTATTATTCTCAAAGCATAGCATATACTTATAGTGATAAACATATAATTCTTAAACCATAGCATACACCTATAGTGAATAACGTATTATTCTAAAACTATAGCATATACTTATAGTGAATAACATATTATTCTCAAACCATAGAATATACTTATATTGAATAACGTATAATTCTTAAAGCATAGCATATACTTATAGTGAATAACATATTATTCTTAAACCATAGCATACACTTATAGTGAATAACGTATTATTCTCAAACTATAGCATATACTTATAGTGAATAACATATTATTCTCAAACCATAGCATATACTTATAGTGAATAACATATTATTCTTAAACCATAGCATTCACTTATAGTGAATAACGTATTATTCTCAAACTATAGCATATAATTATAGTTAATAACATATTATTCTTAAACCATAGCATACACTTATGGTGAATAACGTATTATTCTTAAACCATAGCATACACTTATAGTGAATAACGTATTATTCTCAAACCATAGCATGCACTTATAGTGAATAACATATTATTCTTAAACCATACCATACACTTATAGTGAATAACGTATTATTCTCAAACCATAGCATACACTTAGAGTGAATAACGTATTATTCTCAAACCATAGCATACACTTATAGTGAATAACGTATTATTCTCAAACCATAGCATATACTTATAGTTAATAACATATTATTCTCAAACAATAGCATACACTTATAGTGAATAACGTATTATTCTCAAACCATAGAATATACTTATATTGAATAACGTATTATTCTCAAACCATAGCATATACTTATAGTGAATAACATATTATTCTTAAACCATAGCATACACTTATAGTGAATAACGTATTATCCTCAAACTATAGCATATACGTATAGTGAATAGCATATTATTCTCAAACCATAGCATATACTTATATTGAATAACGTATTATTCTCAAAGCATAGCATATACTTATAGTGAATAACATATTATTCTTAAACCATAGCATACACTTATAGTGAATAACGTATTATTCTCAAACTATACCATATACTTATAGTGAATAACATATTATTCTCAAACCATAGCATATACTTATATTGAATAACGTATTATTCTCAAAGCATAGCATATATTTATAGTGAATAACATATTATTCTCAAACTATAGCATATACTTATATTGAATAATGTATTATTCTCAAAGCATAGCATATACTTATAGTTAATAACGTTTATTCTCAAACCATAGCGTACACTTATAGTGAATAACGTAATATTCTCAAAACCATAGCATATACCTATAGTTAATAACATATTATTCTCAAAGTATAGCATATACTTATATTGAATAACATATTATTCTCAAAGCATAGCATATACTTATAGTTAATAACGTATTATTCTTTAACCATAGCATATACTTATAGTGAATAACATATTATTCTTAAACATAGCATACACTTATAGTGAATAACGTATTATTCTCAAACCATAGCTTATACTTATAGTTAATAACATATTAATGTCAAACTATATCATATACTTATATTGAATAACGTATTATTCTCAAAGCATAGCATATACTTATAGTTAATAACGTATTATTCTTAAACCATAGCATATACTTATAGTGAATAACATATTATTCTTAAACATAGCATATACTTATAGTGAATAACATATTATTCTCAATCCATAGCATATACTTATAGTTAATAACATGTTATTCTCAAACCATAGCCATACACTTATAGAGATTAACATATTATTCTCAAATTATAGTATAAACCTATAGTGAATAACATATTATTCTCAAACCATAGCATATACTTATATTGAATAACGTATTATTCTCAAACCATAGCTTATACTTATAGTTAATAACATGTTATTCTCAAACCATAGCATATACTTATAGTGAATAACGTATTATTCTCAAATTATAGTATATACCTATAGTGAATAACGAATTATTCTCGAAGCATAGCATATACTTATAGTGAATAACGTATTATTCTCAAAGCATAGCATATACTTATAGTGAATAACATATTATTCTTAAACCATAGCATACACTTATAGTGAATAACGTATTATTCTCAAACTATAGCATATAGTTATAGTGAATAACATATTATTCTCAAACCATAGCATATACTTATATTAAATAACGTATTATTCTCAAAGCATAGCATATACTTATAGGGAATAACATATTATTCTCAAACCATAGCATATACTTATAGTTAAATACATATTATTCCTAAACCATAGCATATACTTATAGTGAATAACGTATTACTCTCAAACCATAGCATATACTTATAGTTAAATACATATTATTCCTAAACCATAGCATATACTTATAGTAAATAACATATTATTCTCAAACCATAGCATATACTTATAGTGAATAACGTATTATTCTCAAACCATGGCATATACTTATAGTGAATAACGTATTATTCTCAAACCATAGCGTATACTTATAGTGAATAACGTATTATTCTTAAATCATAGGATATACGTATAGTGAATAACATATCATTCTCATACCATAGCATATACTTATAGTGAATAACATATTATTCTTAAATCATAGCTTATACTTATAGTGAATAACATATCATTCTCATACCATAGCATATATTTATATTGAATAACGTATTATTCTCAAACCATAGCTTATACTTATAGTTAATAACATGTTATTCTCAAACCATAGCATATACTTATAGTGAATAACGTATTATTCTCAAATTATAGTATATACCTATAGTGAATAACGAATTATTCTCGAAGCATAGCATATACTTATAGTGAATAACGTATTATTCTCAAAGCATAGCATATACTTATAGTGAATAACATATTATTCTTAAACCATAGCATACACTTATAGTGAATAACGTATTATTCTCAAACTATAGCATATAGTTATAGTGAATAACATATTATTCTCAAACCATAGCATATACTTATAGTGAATAACGTATTATTCTCAAACCATAGCGTATACTTATAGTGAATAACGTATTATTCTTAAATCATAGGATATACGTATAGTGAATAACATATCATTCTCATACCATAGCATATACTTATAGTGAATAACATATTATTCTTAAATCATAGCTTATACTTATAGTGAATAACATATCATTCTCATACCATAGCATATATTTATAGTGAATAACGTATTATTCTCAAACCATAGCATATACTTATAGTGAATAACATATAATTCTCATACCATTGCATATACTTATAGTGAATAACATATTATTCTTAAATCATAGCATACACTTATAGTTAATAACGTATTATTCTCAAACCATAGCATATACTTATAGTTAATACCATGTTATTCTCAAACCACATGATATTCGTATAGTAAATAACATATTATTATTAAACCATATCATATTCTTGTACTATATAACATGTCATTCTCTACCATAGCATATTCGTATAGTGAAACGCATATTATTCTCAAACGATACCATGTTTCTATAGTGAATAACATGTTATTCTCAAAACACAATATATTCGTATAGTAAATAACATATTATTATCAAACCACATCATATTCCTATAGTATATAACATACTTACTTACTTACTAGCCAACGCCCACTCTTGGCATTTCTGACATTTGGTGACGCGCTGACCAGTAAATCATGGAGAGTTGTTCCTCACGTCTGAGCCCTTCCACCTGTTGTTTGACATGTTCCAGAGCAGGGCATGTTTGGAGATGGCCTGCATCAAAAAGATTGAAGGAGCACAGAGGGCCCTCGTTGCTGTCCAGGATACCTATACGGTGGAGGTGAGCAGGCAGGAGGTCATGTCCGGTGAGGGTGCGGATCGCTGGAACCGCTATGAAGCGGTGAGGATAGTAGTCCGGTCCTGATTTTGATAGTTTCTCCCAGGTTTTTCCGGTAGCAGCCTCTTAGTACACAGCTTTCATTTTGTGTTTACTGACAAATCAATGAGAGCTTTGTGGCAGCTGACAGTGTCATTTTCAGTTTCGGTTGTAACAGTGTAGTTCCCTTTTTGGCTAGGAAATCGGCCCTTTCCTTCCCAGCCACATCCACATGTCCAGGGACCCATTTCAGTTTGATGTTCCAGCCGTTTTTAATTAATTTATTCAGGATCTCTCGTGTTTCTAATGTGAGATTGCTATCCGTAGGTGAGTTTTGTGATAAAGCAACTCTGGTAGGTTGTGAGTCTATCAGGAAGGCTATATTTTTTTTGTTTTCTAACTGAATAAGTTTGATGCATGCTTCTTTTACTGCTGCGACCTCGCCCTCAAAGTTGCTACTGGGAGTTCCGACAGCGATGGAGCTCTCAAATAGAGAGCAATGGAAGCCTGCACCGGTTTCGCTGTTTTGTGGTAGTGATGATCCGTCTGTATATATATGCACCCAAGGGTTTTGGGGGTACAGACTATGGATAGTCTGGTAAAAGGCTTTCCTAAGTTCAGCAATATGAGAGTTTCGTTTTGTCGAGTCCAGGCCCGGAAGGTTAATGCTAGCGTAAGGCAACTTGGGGTGAATTTGAAAGGGTACTTGAGAAAGTAGAGGTTCTACTGTGTTGATGTTATACTTCTCTGCTAGGGCTAGTGCGTGCGCAATCGGTGTTTGCTGGGTTTTTAATCTGGGGTTAGCAGATCGGTAGTTAGACCAAAAGCGGGAGTGAGCTCGTTTGTTTCTTTCCCACAATTTCAAGCAGTTTTTGTCTCTTCGCCATTGCAGTGGTTCAATTTCAGCTTGTAATTCCATAGCGTTAATAGGTTTAGATTTGACTGCTCCTGTTATTGTTCGCAAGGCAGCATTTTGGGCTTTGTCGAGCTTTCATAAGATGTTGTTGCATGCTAATCCGAAAATTTTACTTCCGTATTGCATGACAATACTGGAACGACGTACTGGTCTGACGTGTGCTTTGTATACTGTGCTTAGTACGTCTTGACTTGCACCCCACTTGGTTGCCGTCAGTCTCTTCAGAATCCGAGATCTTTTAAAACCTTTGCAGGCAGCGTCTTCAACGTGTTGCTTCCACGATAGTTTTTTGTCTAGTTGTATTCCCAGGTAGGTAGTAAGGGTTTCTTCTTTTAAAAAGATGCCATTGTATGGAAGAGCAGGTCTGGTATTTATTTTAGTGGAGAGGCTGAACAGCTGAAAACGGTTTAGTTAGTGCTTACGGTCATTGCATTTTTCCGCCCACTGATGAAGTTTAATCAATGAGGTATTGAGTGCTTCTTCAAGCCCGGCAATTTTACTGCTAGTAGCCCATAGAAGGAGGTCGTTCTGTGTAAAGGAGGGCGTTTACGCCTGGCACTGCAGTAACAGTGGCTATGATATCGTTGATCATAACGTTGAATAATGCACAGCTGAGCACCCTCCTTGTGGCAGCCCGTTCCTCTGGATTCGGTACCTTAAGGTAGCTCCATTAAACTGAACCCGGATTTGTCTTTGGGATAAGAAGGATTTGATCTACCTCAGTAAGTTGGCAGACACGCCGTAACTTATTATTAGTTTATGAATTAACATTTTCTTCCATACTTTGTCATACGCAGTTTGTAAATTCACCAATACTGCAAGCGTCGATTGACGGGAATTAAAACCGTCCTTAAGGTTATGTACAAACTTCATTATTTGGTCTACGGTGCTCATATTCGGGCGGAAACCGGCTTGCGCATCGCTGATAATTTGACGGCTATCCAAAAAGGCTTTTAATCTATGTAGGATTAACCGTTCTGCAAGTTTACATGTGATACTCGTAAGGACGATTGGTCGGTAGCTTTCAACTTGTCCTGCTGGATTTCCTTTTTTCAAGAGAGGGACGATGTTACTTTTTCTCCATTGATCCGGAACGTGCGATGTCCAAGTCAAGTTAATTATTTGTAGGAGCGTCTGCTTTGCATTTTGACCAAGGTTGGTAAGGAATTCCGTGTATATTTCGTCTGGGCAGCAGCTTTTTTGCACTTGAGTGAGGTGGCAGCCACATCTAGTTCGCCAAGAGAGAAGTGGTCGTTAAATATTTTGTTAGGACTTTCCTCGAGGCATATTTGAGAATAATATGCGTTTCACGATACGAATATGCTATGGTAAAGAATAACATGTTATATACTATAATACTATAATTTTTTATTGTAGTATATAACATGTTATTCTCTACCATAGCATATTCGTATAGAGAAACGAATAATATTCTCAAACCATAGCATGTTTCTATAGTGAATAACATGTTATTCTTAAAACACAATATATTTTTATAGTAAATAGCATATTATTATCAAACCACGTCATATACTTATAGTATATAACATGTTATTCTCTACCATAGCATATTCGTATAGTGAAAAGCATATTATTCTCAAACCACTCATGTTCCTATAGTGAATAACATGTTATTCTCAAACCACATATTATTCGTATAGTATTTAACATATTACTATCAAATCACCTCATATACTTGTAGTAAATAACATATTATCTACCATAGCATATTCGTATAGTGAATAACATAATATTTCAAAACATAGCATATTCCTATAGTAAATAACAAATTATTATCAAACCACATCATATTCTTGTAGTATATAATATGTTACTCTCTACCGTAGCATTCGTATAGTGAAAAGTATATTATTCTCAAACCATAGCATTTTCCTATAGTGAATACAATGTTATTCTCAAACCACAATATATTCGTATAGTAACTAACATATTATTATCAAATCACCTCATATACTTGTAGTAAATAACATATTCGTAGTACCATATTGTAGTACCATATTGTAGTACCATAGCATATTCATATAGTGAATAACATATTTTTCTCGAGACATAGCATATTCTTCTAGTGAATAACATATAGATCTGCAGTGTGTTCTTCTCTCTGAACCACTGAAAACTAGAAGATGGTATATTATCTCTCGTTGATAAGATTTATGTTGTTTTACTTTATTTCAGTTGCTTTTTTTGTTTTTTATACTCGTTTCAATCTAAAAAAATATAATTCAAGCCAAACTAACAGAAATATTCCAACTATTTAAGGGTTGACTAATCTTGTGCAACTCATATGTCGGGGTGTGTCTATATGCGCGCCTTAGGTGTAGATGTGATTCACTTATGCTGGTAGGTCTTGTTTGTATAAATATATTTAGGGGTAGATTTATTGTTTAGTTGTGATTAAGTCTGAGAGAAGAAGTGGCAGTGACGTAGATTCAAAGAAGTCAACGAACATTTTTGTTTATTGATTATACGAGTTAGTTTAAAATAAGCGTTTTCCAACCATAAAGACAACGGACGCGACAATTTTCTAAGAGCAAGGGACTATTTGAGAGGAAAGAGTTCATCGCTCCCGCCGGACATTTTACAGATGTAACCTAAAAAACTGAATTGCGTCGAGTCTCACAGATTGGAATAAGATATTTTCCAGGACCGTTTTAGAGCTTTCTCTTTCACCAATATTGATATTTGTTTTCTTCTTTGTAATTTTATTCAATGAAGAACACACAAACGGACAGTTCTAAGATGTGTTACTTTACAAACAGGCAGTAAAGCACACAATCCCGTTTATATGTAAATATAATACTATAACAATCTATATAGAAAATTATAGATCCTTGGAGAGCTCAACCCATTCTGGACTGTTATGGAGTTTTATTCAATGAAGAACACTCAAACGGACAGTTCTAAGATGTGTTACTTTACAAACAGGCAGTAAAGCACACAATCCCGTTTATATGTAAATGTAATAGTATAACAATCTAAATAGAAAGTGAAACAGGCAGTAAAGCACACAATCCCGTTTATATGTAAATATAATACTATAACAATCTATATAGAAAGTTATAGATCCTTGGAGAGCTCAACCCATTCTGGACCGTCTATGGGATTTTAGGATTGTTATAACATCTTCATTTCAGTATTTTTAGGAAAGAATATAAATCAGTGCTACCACTCAAATTTCTCTAACACTATTAAAGTAGAATATTTTTTAACAATAAAAGATTCAGGACACTGAACAAAGATCGTCATTATTCAAGATGATAATTAAAGGGAAAGGATAGCGAAATTTAGAAATGTTTCAACTTTGAAGATATAACTATTAAGTCTCTGTTTAGGCTTGTTGCTTGAGTGAGAACATTTGAGTATTAATTAAAATAAAAATCCAAGCCTATCTAAGACTCTTTTAATTAATTTTTTCATGAAGATGTGTCTACGCAGTACAATTTCGGTTAAGGAGATAAAAACAAAGGAGTTTTTTTGAGCATATAATTAAGGATTAAGTGTTAGGAACTCTCTCCACTAATAAGAAACAAGGAATGTAAAGTACCATTTATCAAATGAATCCTGCACACTAGAGAAAACATTTTCTTCAAATTTAACAAAGCTACTTCGCAATCCGATCTAGCAACATCAACTTTTTAAAATTAAAATAATGAAATAATATTTGAAAAGAACTGAATTAACATCAATTGTCGTTCACTACAAGTTTAAAATTTGTATTTGAAAGTTTGAAGATTATATATATACAAGAGTAAAAAAAGAAAAAAAAATATACAAGAATGAACACAAAAATGAAAGGACTTGAATGAACAAGAATATGATAAGGAAAAAGTAATACAAGAATGAACACACAAGTGGAAGGGTTTGAATGAACAAGAGCATAAAGAGAAACAAAATAATACAAGAATGAACACAGAAATGAAAGGAGTTGAACGAACAAGAGTAAAAAAAGGAAAAAAATAGTACAAGAATGAATACACAAATGAAAGGAGTTAAATGAACAAGAGTATAAAAAGGAAAACATAGTATAAGAATGAACACACAAATTAAAGGAGTTGAATGATCAAGAGTATAAAAAGGAAAAAATAATACAAGAATGGACACACAAATGAAAGGAGTTGAATGAAGAAGAATATGAAAAAAATAATACAAGAATGAACACACAAATGAAAGGAGTTGTATGAACAGAGTATAAAAAGGAAAAAAATAATACAAGAATGGAGACACAAATGAGAGGAGTTGAATGACCAAGAGTATGAAAAGAAAAAAAATAATACAAGAATGGAGACACAAATGAAAGGAGTTGAGTGAACAAGAGTATAAAAAGGAAAAAATAATACAAGAATGAACACACAAATGGAAGGAGTTGAATGAACAAAAGCATAAAGAGAAAATGTAATACAAGAATGAACACACAAATATTTAAAAACCTAGTAGAGAACAGAGATTTTAATATTTATTTGAGTAAATTGGATAGATTATGAACAGGGTATAATATTTTGCTAAAGTTGTAGTAGTTTTGTTTTTATTTATTAGGCAGCAATTGCATGAAGCGACTAATATTGTTTACTGCTCAAGACTGTTACCAGAGCAGGAATAAATGTGTTTCAGATGGTTCGTGTAACAAGCAAGCAATAATTAATGTCCCCGCGACAAACGTAGTTACGGAATAACAGACTAAGTTACATTTAGAGACAAATTAATTACCATCACAATGGAATATAGAATGAAATGTTGATTAAATTTGAAATGCCAAAATGTTTTCTTTATAGTTGTATTGTGATGAACATTCCAGTTATTTTGCAGGATATTATATTTTATTTAACTATTTAGTTTTGATCGTATTTTAATTTCTCAGTACCTGTTATAACTGACATTTCCTTTTTATACCTTGTATTTTTTACGTGTGTGTATATGTATATACTCACTGAAATACTATATTATTATTATTAATAAAATAGACCTATTTTCAATTCCTTCTATAGTTCATACTCCGCATATATAAATCTCGACATATTTCAATCGTTAATAAAATTCTTTTTATTGATCCACTCAAGTTCAAATACATGTTTTTAAACTTGTAATGAATGTCACTTGATGTTATTAAAGTTTTCACAAATAATTATTCATTCAATAAATTTTATAATGTAAAATTTTAGATTTATATAGGAGAATAACTTTTCACAAAAGGGGCATGGTATGCAATATAGCTACTTCTTCAAATTCGCTTAGAAACAGTGATATCATCTGATCTCATATCACAAGTGACTTTATGTTATAGGTTATGTTGTAGAATAGCTGTTTTAACATTTAGGTCATGCTACTTTATTTATATTAATTGTAATTGTTTAATTAAAAGTAACTAAAATAAAACTTTGATTTGTCGGCCTGAGTAGGAATTACCTTGAGATTGTATTATTTATATGAGTTGTTTATCTAAATTTGAATTTATTGTACTAATTTAATGCATTTGGAAAAAATAAGAAATAATTAATAAAATGATATTCTACCCCTGCGTTACTTCAAGTCAGGTTACAGTTCAGTAAATATAATTATTATGTTGCCTTGCTTAGCAACCACGTTGCAAACCCACCCCAAGAGATGGCGCTCCCACATTTACGCAATCATACGCAAGGGAAGGTTTATTCAGCATTCCTAGCCATGCTGGAGCAGTATAACTTCTTTTAAAGTACGCAAATTAAAAAAGTGAGATATTAATGTATCTAAAGTATTAACGATATGTAGAAAAACGGTAGAAAATGGAAGTAGAAACGGTAGATTTTTCAGAAAAGACTTTTTATTTAGTTTCTAAACATTTTCCTCTTTTTTTACGTTCCGATATAAGTTTAAAGGCTTAGGTTAGGTTGGGTTGGGTTTAGTTAGGTTAGGTTAGGCTAGGCTGAGGTAGGCTCAGATGAGTTTGTTTGGGTTGGTTCAGGTTAGGCTAGGATAGGTTACGTTGGGTTGGTTTAGTTAGGTTAGGCTAAGCTAGGGTTGACTAAGTTTGGTTGGGTTGGTCTAGGCTAGGCTAGGCTAGGTTATGTTGGTTTAGGTTAGGCTGGGTTGGCTTTAGTTAAGTTAGGTTAGGCTAGGCTAAGCTTGGCTCGGCTGTGTTCGGTTTTGTTGGTTTAAGTTAGGCTAGACTAGATTACGATGGGTTGGTTTAGGTTAGGCTAGGCTAGGTTACGATGGATTAGTTTAGGTAAGGTTAGGCTAGGCTAGGTTATGTTGGGTTAGGTTAGGTTGAGTTGTGTGTAGTTAAGTTAGATTAGGTTAGGCTAGGCTAGGCTAAGCTGGGCTTGGCTGAGTTTGGTTGAGTTGGTTTAGGTTAGGCTAGGCTAGGTTATTTCGCGTTGGTTCAGGTTAGCCTATGTTAGGTTGGGTTGGGTTAGGTTAGGTTAGGTTACGTTGGGTTGGTTTAGGTTAGGCTAGGCTAAGCTGGGCTCAGCTGAGCTTGGTTGGGTTGGTTTAGGATAGGTTAGGCTAGGTTATGTTGGGAAGGTTTAGGTTAGGTTAGGCTAGGCAAGATTAGGTTGGGTTAGGTTAGTTTATGCTAGGTTATGACACCGGGTATTGATTGTAGATTCGCAAACTGAATAAACACAATCCCTGTTATAATATTTCAATATTCAAGGATATTTATAATAATAAGTAAATCGAGATATAATTATGCGCAATCGCCTCTTCAGACGGAAGGGTGTATAGTGTGTATATGCCCTTTGGAGTAGGTTACTGTTCTCCAAGATACTACATACAAACATCTGAATTATTATGACACAAATATACGTTTTTTTATACAATACTAATTACTTAGTTTCTTTTAGAGTATAGAAGAGATACAGTGTTTTCTTTTTAAACACTTGAAGAGATACATAATGGAAAAGTTCAAATTATCCTATAAATAAAAGAATTTCCTCTCATTGTCATAACATAGTGACTACTAGGATTGTCCCAACTAAGAGCAATCCCATGTAACTCCAAGTTCCGTTTAATTAAATTATTTGTGGGAAACACCTAATTACATATATGGACGTTGTATTGCATAAAACCATTAATTTTATTATTAACGTAAAGGCTAAAGACAAAATTTATTAACCGATAAATATAATTAACAATACACACAACACTGCAATACATGAATAATATTAAAATAAAAATTAATGTACAGAGTTATATACCTTAAAATATCATATATATATATATATATATATATATATATATATATATATATATATATATATATATATACGACGGCAAACATTTAAATAGTCAACTATAAATCTCACCACACAATATTTTATTAAAAACATACACACTAGTTCGTAACACAATCATACTAGTTTCGGAGACGTTGGCGCCTTCCTCAGTGCTGGTCTACTACTAACATATTTTATCAAGCTATCGTACAACAATATAACAAACAAAATAAATCATAAACCTCAAGCAATAAAAATAATATAAGCTCGGAGGGGAAATATATATATATATATATATATATATATATATTTATATAAATAAAATACCATACAACGCTAACATAGTAATCTGCTTCAACAAACTTGAATAGAAAAGACTTGGTAGTTATTGTGTTACTGCAGATTACAATGTATCATGTATGTTAAATATTTTAATTTTATTAATTTATATTTTTATTTCGTACATATATAATTAAATAAATAAAACCCCCTTGCCACAATCCAAAAATCCTGATTACAATTACTTTTGGTAAATTTCGATTACATGTTAATCATCTTCAGAAGTACAGATCTTCTGAAGAAGATTACCATGGAATCGAAATGTAACTAAAGTAATTTTAATACAAGTTTTGTATAGTGGTTAGTGAGTTTTATTTATTTAATTAAAAAAGTAGTCAACAGTGCTTAACAAATTTATTAATTGAAATATATAAACAATAATTTTCTGAATGTACAGTCCTTTTTCTAGCTTGTATATTTTCTAGGTTTATCAGTTATAGGTAAAATAAATTAATAATTATGTAAAAAATACCATGTTTAACATTTCAAGTTTGTAAAATAAAAACTATATATACATAAACAGGGTTTCAGTCGTTCTTTGTGGAAATTAAAAATTTCCGGATTTGTAGGAATGTGGATTGGGGAGCATGATAAAGAATAATTGCATACTTCTGTTCAAACACGAGGACCTTTATGAATTCTCGCGATAAATTACTCCAAATACTGGACTGCATGGCGGTGCTTCAATTTTATCGGCAGTTTAGTTTTCAGCGCAAACCCCATTGATTGCTTTTAACCCCGTTGTGCTAGCCTCCCAAGTAATTGTCCAGCATAACGTTTGACGTATTCCAGCTCACTCACCAAAGTGATTAATTTCTTTCTAATTGACTTTGAAATATTTACTTTTTTAAAATTCTAATATCAAACTAGATTTTTACTCCAACAATAACATAAATAATATATTAAATTAAATAAATTGGATGTAAGTAGTAATTACGGTATCAAATATTCAATGTTTCATAAATACTAAATAGGACGAACTAAAAAATAATAGAATATAGAAATAAACTAAACTTAAAAGCATACAAAAACCTAATATATATGAATCCAATTTAGTAATACATTGTATTAAAAACAAACACGATTTTACGGAAATAAATAATATTACAGTAATAAAACATACACAAAAGGGTTAAATATAAATATCAATGAAATTTAGAAATATATGAAAATAAAATTAAAAATACACTTATTGAAGAGCAAATAAAATGAAAACATAACACTATTTTTTAGCATGTTCGATATCTTATAAATAAAAAAATTAATAAATAGGAAGTAATGACAGTTATATAATCAAACAGATAAGATAAGCATTTCTGATCCTTGCGAGATAGTGCAATGGTATAAACAGTCAAAATGTTTTCATAGAACTTTGTTGCACTTATAAGTTAGAGAATGCTGATACTGGGAATCAGCGAAAAGCTTTACGTATTTAACATAAAAAAAGTGTATTAAGAAAAATAAAAAATTATGAATTCTTGTTTATGAAAATATTATTCAACCAATTTATTTAACAAGACAAAAATTTCATTGGACGATACACTATATATATATATATATATATATATATATATATATATATATTAAATATGGTGATATGTTTTCTTGTAATATAGTTAATAAATTTAAAATATTTCAAAAACAAGAATACTTTTAATGAATATATTTATTCAAAGCTTTTCGCCGATAAAATAGTACCGGCAAAACTTTTACGGAATTTTGTAAAAATATTTAATTAGATAATTATTTTCCTGAAGATGTTGGTACTATTTTATCGGCGAAAAGCTTTGAATAAATATATTCATTAAAAGTATTCTTGTTTTTGAAATATTTTTAATATATTATATATATATATATATATATATATATTAAATATGGTGATATGTTTTCTTGTAATATAGTTAATAAATTAAACATATTTCATAAAATAGAATACTTTTAATAAATATATTCAATTAAAGTGTTCTTGTTTATGAAATATTTTTAATTTATTATATGTATATATATATATATATATATATATATATATATATATATATACATATATATATGTATATATATATATATATATATATATATATATATATATATATATATATATATATATAGAGAGAGAGAGAGAGAGAGAGAGAGAGAGAGAGAGAGAGAGAGAAAGAGAGAGTGAGAGAGAGACAGAGATAGGTAGGCAGATATAGATAAATAATGAAAGAAAGAAATATTTTAGAAATACTATCTAAAGGCACTAAGTAGATGTAGAAGCTAAAGAACAGGAATAAAATCTAAAAGCCAATTAATTAAATGATGTTTCTTGTAGGTCTAAGGATAGGATTTGAAAGTATTTAAAATTGATTATAAAGTTAATTTAAGTAGCAAAAACATATAAAGCCATCATGCTCGAATAGCAATCAGAGATAAAGTATCAATAGATAATACATTGATAACAAAAGGTGTGAAGCCATTTGTCACCAACAGCTTCAAGTAGCAAAAACATATAAAGCCATCATGCTCGAATAGCAATCAGAGATAAAGTATCAATAGATAATACATTGATACCAAAAGGTGTGAAGCCATTTGTCACCAACAGCTTCAAGTAGCAAAAACATATAAAGCCATCATGCTCGAATAGCAATCAGAGATAAAGTATCAATAGATAATACATTGATAACAGAAGGTGTGAAGCCATTTGTCACCAACAGCATTAAGTAGCAAAAACCTATAAAGCCATCATGCTCGAATAGCAATCAGAGATAAAGTATCAATAGATAATACATTGATAACAAAAGGTGTGAAGCCATTTGTCACCAACAGCTTCAAGTAGCAAAAACATATAAAGCCATCATGCTCGAATAGCAATCAGAGATAAAGTATCAATAGATAATACATTGATAACAAAAGGTGTGAAGCCATTTGTCACCAACAGCTTCAAGTAGCAAAAACATATAAAGCCATCATGCTCGAATAGCAATCAGAGATAAAGTATCAATAGATAATACATTGATAACAGAAGGTGTGAAGCCATTTGTCACCAACAGCATTAAGTAGCAAAAACATATAAAGCCATCATGCTCGAATAGCAATCAGAGATAAAGTATCAATAGATAATACATTGATAACAGAAGGTGTGAAGCCATTTGTCACCAACAGCATTAAGTAGCAAAAACATATAAAGCCATCATGCTCGAATAGCAATCAGAGATAAAGTATCAATAGATAAAACATTGATAACAAAAGGTGTGAAGCCATTTGTCACCAACAGCATTAAGTAGCACAAACATATAAAGCCATCATGCTCGAATAGCAATCAGAGATAAAGTATCAATAGATAAAACATTAATAACAAAAGGTGTGAAGCCATTTGTCACCAACAGCATTAAGTAGCAAAAACATATAAAGCCATCATGCTCGAATAGCAATCAGAGATAAAGTATCAATAGATAAAACATTGATAACAAAAGGTGTGAAGCCATTTGTCACCAACAGCATTAAGTAGCAAAAACATATAAAGCCATCATGCTCGAATAGCAATCAGAGATAAAGTATCAATAGATAAAACATTGATAACAAAAGGTGTGAAGCCATTTGTCACCAACAGCATTAAGTAGCAAAAACATATAAAGCCATCATGCTCGAATAGCAATCAGAGATAAAGTATCAATAGATAAAACATTGATAACAAAAGGTGTGAAGCCATTTGTCACCAACAGCATTAAGTAGCAAAAACATATAAAGCCATCATGCTCGAATAGCAATCAGAGATAAAGAATCAATAGATAAAACATTGATAACAAAAGGTGTGAAGCCATTTGTCACCAACAGCATTAAGTAGCAAAAACATATAAAGCCATCATGCTCGAATAGCAATCAGAGATAAAGTATCAATAGATAAAACATTGATAACAAAAGGTGTGAAGCCATTTGTCACCAACAGCATTAAGTAGCAAAAACATATAAAGCCATCATGCTCGAATAGCAATCAGAGATAAAGTATCAATAGATAAAACATTGATAACAAAAGGTGTGAAGCCATTTGTCACCAACAGCATTAAGTAGCAAAAACATATAAAACCATCATGCTCGAATAGCAATCAGAGATAAAGTATCAATAGATAATACATTGATAACAAAAGGTGTGAAGCCATTTGTCACCAACAGCATTAAGTAGCAAAAACATATAAAGCCATCATGCTCGAATAGCAATCAGAGATAAAGTATCAATAGATAATACATTGATAACAAAAGGTGTGAAGCCATTTGTCACCAACAGCATTAAGTAGCAAAAACATTTAAAGCCATCATGCTCGAATAGCAATCAGAGATAAAGTATCAATAGATAAAACATTGATAACAAAAGGTGTGAAGCCATTTGTCACCAACAGCATTAAGTAGCACAAACATATAAAGCCATCATGCTCGAATAGCAATCAGAGATAAAGTATCAATAGATAAAACATTAATAACAAAAGGTGTGAAGCCATTTGTCACCAACAGCATTAAGTAGCAAAAACATATAAAGCCATCATGCTCGAATAGCAATCAGAGATAAAGTATCAATAGATAAAACATTGATAACAAAAGGTGTGAAGCCATTTGTCACCAACAGCATTAAGTAGCACAAACATATAAAGCCATCATGCTCGAATAGCAATCAGAGATAAAGTATCAATAGATAAAACATTAATAACAAAAGGTGTGAAGCCATTTGTCACCAGCAGCATTAAGTAGCAAAAACATATAAAGCCATCATGCTCGAATAGCAATCAGAGATAAATTATCAATAGATAAAACATTGATAACAAAAGGTGTGAAGCCATTTGTCACCAACAGCATTAAGTAGCAAAAACATATAAAGCCATCATGCTCGAATAGCAATCAGAGATAAAGTATCAATAGATAAAACATTGATAACAAAAGGTGTGAAGCCATTTGTCACCAACAGCATTAAGTAGCAAAAACATATAAAGCCATCATGCTCGAATAGCAATCAGAGATAAAGTATCAATAGATAAAACATTGATAACAGAAGGTGTGAAGCCATTTGTCACCAACAGCATTATGTAGCAAAAACATATAAAGCCATCATGCTCGAATAGCAATCAGAGATAAAGTATCAATAGATAAAACATTGATAACAAAAGGTGTGAAGCCATTTGTCACCAACAGCATTAAGTAGCAAAAACATATAAAGCCATCATGCTCGAATAGCAATCAGAGATAAAGTATCAATAGATAAAACATTGATAACAAAAGGTGTGAAGCCATTTGTCACCAACAGCATTAAGTAGCAAAAACATATAAAGCCATCATGCTCGGATAGCAATCAGAGATAAAGTATCAATAGATAAAACATTGATAACAAAAGGTGTGAAGCCATTTGTCACCAACAGCATTAAGTAGCACAAACATATAAAGCCATCATGCTCGAATAGCAATCAGAGATAAAGTATCAATAGATAAAACATTAATAACAAAAGGTGTGAAGCCATTTGTCACCAACAGCATTAAGTAGCAAAAACATATAAAGCCATCATGCTCGAATAGCAATCAGAGATAAAGTATCAATAGATAAAACATTGATAACAAAAGGTGTGAAGCCATTTGTCACCAACAGCATTAAGTAGCACAAACATATAAAGCCATCATGCTCGAATAGCAATCAGAGATAAAGTATCAATAGATAAAACATTAATAACAAAAGGTGTGAAGCCATTTGTCACCAACAGCATTAAGTAGCACAAACATATAAAGCCATCATGCTCGGATAGCAATCAGAGATAAAGTATCAATAGATAATACATTGATAACAAAAGGTGTGAAGCCATTTGTCACCAACAGCATTAAGTAGCACAAACATATAAAGCCATCATGCTCGAATAGCAATCAGAGATAAAGTATCAATAGATAAAACATTAATAACAAAAGGTGTGAAGCCATTTGTCACCAACAGCATTAAGTAGCAAAAACATATAAAGCCATCATGCTCGAATAGCAATCAGAGATAAAGTATCAATAGATAAAACATTGATAACAAAAGGTGTGAAGCCATTTGTCACCAACAGCATTAAGTAGCAAAAACATATAAAGCCATCATGCTCGAATAGCAATCAGAGATAAAGTATCAATAGATAAAACATTGATAACAAAAGGTGTGAAGCCATTTGTCACCAACAGCATTAAGTAGCAAAAACATATAAAGCCATCATGCTCGAATAGCAATCAGAGATAAAGTATCAATAGATAATACATTGATAACAAAAGGTGTGAAGCCATTTGTCACCAACAGCATTAAGTAGCAAAAACATATAAAGCCATCATGCTCGAATAGCAATCAGAGATAAAGTATCAATAGATAATACATTGATAACAAAAGGTGTGAAGCCATTTGTCACCAACAGCTTCAAGTAGCAAAAACATATAAAGCCATCATGCTCGAATAGCAATCAGAGATAAAGTATCAATAGATAAAACATTGATAACAAAAGGTGTGAAGCCATTTGTCACCAACAGCATTAAGTAGCAAAAACATATAAAGCCATCATGCTCGAATAGCAATCAGAGATAAAGTATCAATAGATAAAACATTGATAACAAAAGGTGTGAAGCCATTTGTCACCAACAGCATTAAGTAGCACAAACATATAAAGCCATCATGCTCGAATAGCAATCAGAGATAAAGTATCAATAGATAAAACATTAATAACAAAAGGTGTGAAGCCATTTGTCACCAACAGCATTAAGTAGCACAAACATATAAAGCCATCATGCTCGAATAGCAATCAGAGATAAAGTATCAATAGATAAAACATTGATAACAAAAGGTGTGAAGCCATTTGTCACCAACAGCATTAAGTAGCACAAACATATAAAGCCATCATGCTCGAATAGCACTCAGAGATAAAGTATCAATAGATAAAACATTAATAACAAAAGGTGTGAAGCCATTTGTCACCAACAGCATTAAGTAGCAAAAACATATAAAGCCATCATGCTCGGATAGCAATCAGAGATAAAGTATCAATAGATAAAACATTAATAACAAAAGGTGTGAAGCCATTTGTCACCAACAGCATTAAGTAGCACAAACATATAAAGCCATCATGCTCGGATAGCAATCAGAGATAAAGTATCAATAGATAAAACAATAATAACAAAAGGTGTGAAGCCATTTGTCACCAACAGCTTTAAGTAGCACAAACATATAAAGCCATCATGCTCGAATAGCAATCAGAGATAAAGTATCAATAGATAAAACATTAATAACAAAAGGTGTGAAGCCATTTGTCACCAACAGCATTAAGTAGCACAAACATATAATGCCATCATGCTCGAATAGCAATCAGAGATAAAGTATCAATAGATAAAACATTAATAACAAAAGGTGTGAAGCCATTTGTCACCAACAGCATTAAGTGAATCCTGAAGACGTGGTAGAAAATATGAAAGAATAAGTTGCAATCTAAATAATAGTACACTTCATACACTGTTCCGCATACGCACAGATGTCTCAAGTCTAAAAGTACTTTGACTTGGAGTAGGTGATCAGAACGTCAAGGGACAGACGGTGTTTACATGTAAACACAACGAAGACTGAACAAATCCTCATCATATTATTTGGATTGACAAAGAATTTCATGTAGCAAAAATGGCTCATAATGGGGATAGAAAAGCAAACAATTACACCAAGCTTAATAGAGAGAGAGTCGATTAGGAGAGCAATAAACGTAAAGAATTGGATATCACGAAATGAAAGGAAACTATAAACGTTAAATATATATGTTGAAAATATAGATATAAAAGTGCTGATATGAGGATGTGGGGTGAGTCAAAACGAAAACAATTGTTAAACAAATGCAACTGACGATCATCGAGTAGAAGTAATGTGAAAGGCCAATAAGAGTTTCGGCGAAATATTGCTTCAGAAATTAAAACAAAAACCATACATACATTCCTTAAAATACGAGACAATGGAGTGGATATTTGTCATATGGAAAGTTGGCAGACAGGATAGATGTCTCACAAGTTCTACGTCTGACTAAGATCACAATCTTCCAGCTAAATCCTCTTAACAAAATAGTTTTAATAAGTAACATTCATTAGAAATTCTCCTCAGAATGGCAAAATTGTGGAATACGTTTGGCGTTTTAAATAAACATTGCATTCACCATTAGATTTTCATTCATTTACATCCATGCAACGTCACTCATTAACTAAATAATAGAACGGCGCGCGGAGGGACTTGCTGTATGTCACGTTATTAGAGGTGATATTGTTTCAAACATGCAAATAGTTTTTGTATATTGTTCGACATGTAAACTAATCTTTCGAAATAAACTCTCGTAAGTTATAACAATATCTTTAAAAATATACACAGAAATATTTTAAACATTTACCGTATCTGTTAAACAGTACTGAAACAGTTAGAAGTTTGGATTTCATTTCCCTTTATTTACATAGTATTACAAACACATAGTCTTACAAGTAAAAAGAATCTAAATCGGTTAGACTCGGGTATAAACATGATCTGTATGAACTCCGTTCGATTTGAGGCAACACTCGACCGTTTCTGAAGGTTTTGTATCATTTTGATGAAGAGGGGTTGTTTCGTACTCGTTATACACATGGTTATTTTTTCTTGTAGTTGGACAACGGTGGTTGGTGGATCGTCACGGAAAGCCTTCTTCTTCACCATTCCCCAGACGTAAGCGCCATGTGCTGTAATATCGGGGGAGTGAGCTGGGTAAAAGAAGTTTGTTCTTAGAGAGATGAGGCGGTTGCCTCAAAAAAAAACGTTTTTTGAAGGAAAGCAATTTTGTCTAAGACAGTAGGGCTGGTTGCACCAGCTTGCTGGAACCATTCTGAACGAAAAAGGCCGGTTTCGGGCACAACAAAATCTCCTGCGGTCTCCTATAAAACGACCTATAATGACCCTGTATATGTCATTATTCTACTACAGCTGATTCATTTTCAGTAGTGTTTATTTTGGTGCATACGGTATTATGTTAAATAAATGTTGTATCTATAAAATAAAAGAAATAAACAAGAAATGACATTTTTTAAATCCTTTTTTACTATCGCCAGAAAAAGGTGTTTTGTTGGCTTCTAGAAAGCCTGCTATAATTGCGTTTACCCTTCCCTCCCTTAACTCGCGCGTCGACACCTGCGTAATACAGTTTATAATTGGAGACGTAATGTGGATTACCATCTACGTTCGGATATAAAGTAAAATTGTTTTGTTGGAAATTTATTGCACGTTATAGAAAGGAAATACAATAATATTTATAGTCGTTTTATATTACCTTTATTATCATGTTTATGAAAAGATAATACAAATTGTAACAATGTACACAACAACACAACAAAAGTTTGTAAATTTGGTTTTAATAGATACGCGTTTCCCCAGCTTTGTCGTGAAGAAATCTTTGATTTTTCTTTGGTTACAACTTATACTATGATGTCCTTGGTCTCTAACTCTTTTGAAAACCGTTTTCAATGGTTACTGGAGAAAAAAATTTAATGTGATATCATTTCAGAATTTCAAAGCAAAAACACATTTATAATTCAATTTTTTTATATTAGTTCACACTTCTCTTGACGTATCTGTATATATATCTTGTACAAATTTTCAGTCGTTAACAAAATACTTGTTTTTCATCCTCTCAAGTTCAAACATATTTTTTTTACTTGTATTGGATGACAATAATGTTATTTCAGTTTTTTTCAAATAATAAACTAATTATTAAATATCATGAATGAGCTATAGTTTTATATGTGGAAAAAAGGTTCACAAAAGAGGCAAGGTATGCAATATAGTTATTATGTCCCATTTGGCTAAAATAAGTGATTACTTATGATTTCATAAGACAGCTGATTTTATGTTATAGGTTATGTGGTAGAACAGGTGTTTTGACGCATAGGCTATGCTACTTTATTTATATTATTTGTAATTATTTAATAAAACGTTACAAAAATTAAATTTGTTTACCTGGTAGGATTTGATTTTAATTATTAACATTATTTTGTTTATATAT
This sequence comes from Prosapia bicincta, assembly GCA_036971475.1. Classification (NCBI taxonomy): domain Eukaryota; kingdom Metazoa; phylum Arthropoda; class Insecta; order Hemiptera; family Cercopidae; genus Prosapia; species Prosapia bicincta. The sequence goes on along the minus strand of JBAIZL010000011.1, from coordinate 7,738,031 downwards.
TTACTTTATTTTTATTCAACGTTTTATATACAATGTACTTCTACATGTGTTTAAAATGACAGAACGTATAATACAAATGACTGACTATATATATGACTGTACAAATTATATATTTGAGAGTTATAAATCTTTACAACAATAAGAGTTTTATTTCTTGGATATCGAATTGTTTGGGTATTACTTTATAAAACACCTAGACGGAAGCGCACAGCTTGATATTCTTAGATAAGGTAAAATAAGTTTCGTTTGCTCTGATACGCGACAATGCGGATGTAATACCAGGGGCATAGCTACTCAATTTAACTAAAGCCTTAGCAAAGGAAATTTAATTTTAAATGCATAGACTAATGCTGCTCCTGGAGCTCATTTATTGTTGTGATGTCTGTATTGTTGTCTCTCGAAGTCAGTAGGTTTCCCTGGTTTCTCCAGTCGTATCTCAAGTCAAATGTTCACCCAATTAAAATTATGCTAGTTTTTCTGGCTTTTACTCTATTGAGCCCAATGTATTGATATTAAGAAATTATCATTTTCTCATTGCTACCTAATGTATACATTAGAGCCGGCCAAACTACGGCCCACGGGCCACATCAGGTCCGACCAGTGCTTAGATTCACTCTCTAGGTATACATTAGAGCCAGTCAAACTACGGCTCACGAGCCACATTCGGTCTGATTCGTGCTTAGATTTACTCTATAAAATATATATTAGGCCCGGCCAAACTACGGCCCGTGGGCCACCTTAGGTCCGTTAAATGCTTAGATTCACTCTCCAAAGTAGTCATTAGGGCCGGCCAAATTAAAGCTCACACGCCACATCAGGTCTGACCAATTCTTAGATTCGCTCTCTGAAGTTTTTATAGCTTAAATGTTTACAAGAAAATATTACCACCTCATAGTTGCATTTTATATTTTAGTTGAATATCTGATGCAGTAATTGGTTTGAATCAGCAACGAATAGATAGCATCAGCTACTACTATTGCTAGGCTCACACTTTTAATGATGACAATAATAATCATTGTTAAAGAAATCAGCTCCTACAAATTTTACACGCGCAGTGGTTCGTGTAAATGGTAACGGTGACATTAATGTGTTTGGTTTTACGTTGGGGAAAATAAAAACAAACCGATATTAATAATAAGAAAAATATTTTTTTTAAATATATATATTGTCACATATAAGATAATCGATCATAAGATTTTGCATCATCTTAAGGTTTTACACTGATTGCAGGATATTTTCTTACTGCGATTCCTTCTATATATCAGTTTTTGGTAATTTTATAAATATTAGAATACCTCAGGAGATTGTGTTGTACCCAAAACCTATCTTTTCCTTCACAGTGGTTCCAGTAAGATGGCGCCACTCTGCCTTAAAAAACATTGGTTTCATTTAAGAAACTTTTGGCAACCGCATCTCCTCTAGAAAGAACTTTCCTTACCCCGCCCACTCTCCCGATCTTACACCACCTGACGCCTACGACTGAGAAATGATGATGGAAAGGTTTTCGGTGATGATTTACTAATCATCATCGTCCAACTAAAAGAAAAATAACCACCTGTGTGACGATCATGAAACAACTCATCTTCACCAAAATGATCTTAAGCCAAATTAACGGTGCGAGGTTATATAGAGCATGGTTATACCTGTGTATAACCGATTTGTGGTGTTTACTTCTATTTGTTTGTAAAACTATGTAAATAGAATAAAGTGAAATGAAATACATAAAAGCGGCTGACTTTCAAAACAAAAGTAGAAGTAATTTCACATCTACTTCTTTTTCAAGCCTTTTTGTTTGTATCGCCAGCACACATGGACAAAGATGCTGTGAGTTAATGAAAGCGTATAGGCGCTGTTCTCATAAATATGCTAAGGTTGTATCATGGTGTTACTTTTAATAAAGTGCAGGAGAAATAAGGCCTGAACACAATAACGTATCCGTTACTGAAACGTCGCCTCTGTAAATAAATAATTGTACCTGACACGCAAATCAACCGATTTTATTTAAGAATAATCTCTTGTAGATATGATTCAGAAATAAAATAGTGTCTAACAACTGTTTATTTTGGCGCATAAAGAATTTTCGTTTTACCCTACAACTATAGAAACCGCAAAAGCCTAAGTTTTATTGGTAGTTGAAAGGATTAAATACTGGCCAGAAGCATCCTTGGGTACAGTTCGGTGGGGAAGTTTGTTCAACGCTAAGAGGATTTGAATAAATTAAGACTATAACAGCAGTTTAATTGCGGTAGTAATAATTAAATCAAACGGACTAAAATCGTAGGAGGAGCGAAATCTATCGACGTTTTGATGCATTCCTTAATAATAATGATGTTAGCGTTGCGAAACATTGAATTGAAAATACTAAGCAACATAAGTTATATTGTTGTTTACCTATATATTGATATTATATTATTTGGTATATATATATATATATATATCAAAGCATATGCATTAATACCCTGGAATATTTTTATTATTATTATGTATTTGCTCTAAGGTTTTAAATTAAATCCAGGTAGATTATTCATTTTAATACATCTCATAAAAGAAAGGCAATACACGGTGCTTTATTATTCATAAAAAAGATATTTCTACATTTTTACTATTTATTTGTAGAAAGGAGAAAGCCATGTCTATATATACAAATATTCTTTGAACTTGTTTTTATTTGTTTCAATGTATATATATTATTCAGTGTTTACCAATTCGAAATATCAATATAGTTACAATTAGGAACCATATTAATAAAAAAATATAGTACTAATATAATAGTCCTATAGTACTGTACTACTAATATAGTACTATAATATAGTATATCAATTGTTAGGATAAAATATAAACATCGTATGAAAACGACTAAAGTGAGTAAAACTTACAAATGTATAAAATTTACAAACAACGTTTCAATACTGCTATAAACAATTAAGTTTAGCAACATTTTATTCATTATCGCTAGAAGACATTAAACAATATTTTATTCTATAGAAGTAAACAACGTTTTATTCAATTACTCTAGAAGAGATTATACAATATTTTATTCTATAGAAGTAAACAACGTTTTATTCAATTACTCTAGAAGAGATTAAACAGTACTTTATTCTATAGAAGTAAACAAGGTTTTATTCAATTACTCTAGAAGAGATTAAACAATACTTTATTCTGTAGAAGTAATCAACGTTTTATTCAATTACTCTAGAAGAGATTATACAATATTTTATTCTATAGAAGTAAACAACGTTTTATTCAATTACTCTAGAAGAGATTAAACAATACTTTATTCTATAGAAGTAAACAACTTTTTATTCATTATCTCTAGAAGAGTTTATACAATATTTCATTCTATAGAAGTAAACAACGTTTTATTCAATTACTCTAGAAGAGATTATACAATATTTTATTCTATAGAAGTAAACGACGTTTTATTCAATTACTCTAGAAGAGATTAAACAATACTTTATTCTATAGAAGTAAACAACTTTTTATTCATTATCTCTAGAAGAGATTATACAATATTTTATTCTATAGAAGTAATCAACGTTTTATTCAATTACTCTAGAAGAGATTATACAATATTTTATTCTATAGAAGTAAACAACGTTTTATTCAATTACTCTAGAAGAGATTAAACAATACTTTATTCTATAGAAGTAAACAACGTTTTATTCAATTACTCTAGAAGAGATTAAACAATACTTTATTCTATAGAAGTAAACAACTTTTTATTCATTATCTCTAGAAGAGATTAAACAATACTTTATTCTATAGAAGTAAACGTTTTATTCAATTACTCTAGAAAAGATTAAACAATTCTTTATTCTATAGAAGTAAACAACTTTTTATTCATTATCTCTAAAAGAGATAAAACAATACTTCATTCTATAGAAGTAAACAACGTTTTATTCATTATCTCTAGAATACATTAAACAATATTTTATTCTATAGAAGTAAACAAGATTTTATTCATTATCTCTCGAAGAGATTAAACAATATTTTATTCTTTAGAAGTAAACAACGTTTTATTCAATTACTCTAGAAGAGATTAAACAGTACTTTATTCTATAGAAGTAAACAAGGTTTTATTCAATTACTCTAGAAGAGATTAAATAATACTTTATTCTATAGAAGTAATCAACGTTTTATTCAATTACTCTAGAAGAGATTATACAATATTTTATTCTATAGAAGTAAACAACGTTTTATTCAATTACTCTAGAAGAGATTAAACAATACTTTATTCTATAGAAGTAAACAACTTTTTATTCATTATCTCTAGAAGAGTTTATACAATATTTCATTCTATAGAAGTAAACAACGTTTTATTCAATTACTCTAGAAGAGATTATACAAAATTTTATTCTATAGAAGTAAACAACGTTTTATTCAATTACTCTAGAAGAGATTAAACAATACTTAATTCTATAGAAGTAAACAACTTTTTATTCATTATCTCTAGAAGAGATTATACAATATTTTATTCTATAGAAGTAATCAACGTTTTATTCAATTACTCTAGAAGAGATTATACAATATTTTATTCTATAGAAGTAAACAACGTTTTATTCAATTACTCTAGAAGAGATTAAACAATACTTTATTCTATAGAAGTAATCAACGTTTTATTCAATTACTCTAGAAGAGATTATACAATATTTTATTCTATAGAAGTAAACAACGTTTTATTCAATTACTCTAGAAGAGATTAAACAATACTTTATTCTATAGAAGTAAACAACTTTTTATTCATTATCTCTAGAAGAGTTTATACAATATTTCATTCTATAGAAGTAAACAACGTTTTATTCAATTACTCTAGAAGAGATTATACAATATTTTATTCTATAGAAGTAAACAACGTTTTATTCAATTACTCTAGAAGAGATTAAACAATACTTTATTCTATAGAAGTAAACAACTTTTTATTCATTATCTCTAGAAGAGATTATACAATATTTTATTCTATAGAAGTAATCAACGTTTTATTCAATTACTCTAGAAGAGATTATACAATATTTTATTCTATAGAAGTAAACAACGTTTTATTCAATTACTCTAGAAGAGATTAAACAATACTTTATTCTATAGAAGTAAACAACGTTTTATTCAATTACTCTAGAAGAGATTAAACAATACTTTATTCTATAGAAGTAAACAACTTTTTATTCATTATCTCTAGAAGAGATTAAACAATACTTTATTCTATAGAAGTAAACGTTTTATTCAATTACTCTAGAAAAGATTAAACAATTCTTTATTCTATAGAAGTAAACAACTTTTTATTCATTATCTCTAAAAGAGATAAAACAATACTTCATTCTATAGAAGTAAACAACGTTTTATTCATTATCTCTAGAATACATTAAACAATATTTTATTCTATAGAAGTAAACAAGATTTTATTCATTATCTCTCGAAGAGATTAAACAATATTTTATTCTTTAGAAGTAAACAACGTTTTATTCAATTACTCTAGAAGAGATTAAACAATATTTTATTCTATAGAAGTAAAACAGCGTTTTATTCAATTACTCTAGAAGAGATTAAAGAATATTTTATTCTATAGAAGTAAAACAGCGTTTTATTCATAGCAGCAAAAGATTAAAGAAAGAGTTATAATTCTGCGAATTTTATTGGTAATATTTTTTAAGTTACTGAATTTTTACTACAAATTATAAATAAAATTTATTTTCTACTTTCTTTCAAACCTAATAATAAATTTTTGAATTCAGAAGGGAAAACACTTCGGTATGTACAAAGGATATGCATGTGAAATGTTATACCTGTGATGGTTGTATTCCCGTCTTACTTTTGGGACGAGATGCAACAGTTATCAATAAGTTAAGTCAGCTGATAGTTACAGCTACTTAATAAAGTTCTTATCTCAGTTGCTATTATCTGTAAACGGTGGTGGCTCTATTCATTGGCTGGCATCTTATTGTGAAAGTTTTTGTTGACAAGTAACATGAAAGTCCCTAAGAGAAAGCTTCCCCTAACAAGATTACTAGCTTTAAGACTTTATCGTGCCTTCTGGATTTGATGTCCCTCTATCGCGTTTAACAACTAATCAAAACCTTTCTTCCTAAATACTAATCATTTTATATTGTTTATAGACGCTAATGTACACAGCAAACTTTATTAAAAAAATAATAACTCTTCAGATACGTAAGTTATATGTAAAATAATTATTTTTGGCAAAGATTTTAAATAAAATTTAAATATGTTTTATTATTTAACTATTTTTAGTATTGTTTTTGGAATACTTGTGCTCCACCCTAATTACCTTAATCCATTTTCTCTCTGTCTGTCAATATCTCTCTCTCTCTCTCTCTCTCTCTCTCTCTCTGCATCTATCTAGCTATCTATCAGTCACTCTCTCTCTCTTTCCCGCTCTTCCTCTATCACCCTCTCTTTCTTTTCACCCTCTGTTTCTCTCTATATCCCCCTCTGTCTATCAGTATCTCTCCCTCTATTCCTCTCTTTGTATTATTGCATCTCCCTCTCGATCTAACGCTCTCTCTCTCTTCCTTACTCTCTCTTTTTATATGTCTCGTTTTCTTCCCCCTTCCTACCTACCCCTCGGAACTCTAGAACAATATATTGGTTAGTTAACCACATTTTGTTCGGTAAGTGTTCATAGTTTTTCCTCTTCAACTTTTCATTACGTTATGATCCAACATACATGAGAAAGCACTTTAACATAATGTCGTCACCGGTTCTCACACCACCTCAGCGTATTGTCGTTGTTGTGCGTTACAAATGTCCCTAAATCCAAGTCTCCATACCGAGGGCCCGGCTCGTGGGACCCAGCCAAGAGTGGGTGAAGGTCCGATTGCACTACCTGGACCGAATTCGTCAGAAGGGGAAAGGAAATCTGAGGTGTTCAAAAGCATGTACTTGAGTGATTTTGGAAGAGTATTTAGAGACTAGTCTCGCTCCACATGTGTGGCGGTGACCAGGCCAGACTTACAATAAAGCTCATGAGCTACTACAAAGAGGTACCACGGGTTTCGTCATCAAGTCTCTCAATCCTGATGACGCAAGTATCCTGGGATGAGCAGCCTAGAGCTCGTGGTTGGATTCATGAGGACATTTGATTCGAAACCGCCGTCAGACTATTCATTAATGTGGAGTCGGTCGAGACCTGTCATGGAATATTGAGGACTGCCCATTTACTCAAAAGACCGTTCGTAATAAGTAAAATATTTAAAATTATAGAGAGAAGTAGCAGCTACTGAAAAAGGTAATACATAATGTCTAAGGTTGTACAAATATATATGTTTCATAAAATAACCAATATGTTCCTTTTTTGTAACAGGTTTCACAGTTTCAAGATTTGAGATTTTGTCATAGATGAGGGAGCATGTCTTTATGCTTAAAATAAGCGATTCCAAGTTCGCAATTGTAAATAAATTTTCATTAGTAGTATAATCTGCGTAACTCCTACATTAAATTTGGAGACCGAATCATTAAAATATATATTTATATCTAGGAACGATTGTTAGTTAACAGTGGAATCTTTTTCAGGGTTTAGGATTGACAAGGCTTGAGCTGTGTGCATCCGAATGACAGGAGGTTTCGAGAGACGTTGGCCACTAAGGTAAGTCATATATATGTGTTTCTATCTTTCTGTTAAGGATTGTAGGGTTTTGTAGCGAGAAATAGTCTACAGCAGGTGCGTTGGAGGCTTCAGAGGTATGACTCTACCACAGACAGTGACGTAGAACGATCAAATAGATTAAATTCCTCTCCCAATTCTAAATTTCTGTAGACGTGGCTATAAACATTTTCACTGTCGGCACTCCCCCGAGTAAAAATTTAAAAAAAACTCCTAGTACTAATAATTTCCTTCAAAAATCTAAAGAAAAACATATGTTTGGGGTAATTGAAAATGAAAAAACAACTGAATGTTTTAAAATATTTTTTGGTCAGAAGGACAGCAGAAATCTATAGGAAATCCATGAAACGTAGATTGTAGTACACATAAAAACAATCACTAAGTGCTCATATTAGATTGAATGTTGCATAGACAATGGCCTTTTCATAGTGACGTCATCTCTACGGTCCATGTCGTAACTACTGTGATTACTTCGCTAACTAAGGGGAAATCCTGTAATGACGTCATCCTGCAATCCTAAGAGGACAGGAATCCTAATGGATGTTAAATTGCATCCATTAATGTATTCGGCGTCAAGTAATAGAAAGCTGTTAGATAGAGAGCGTACTTGTATAAGTGCTCAAATAGTTTTTCATAACGCGTAGTATTTAAGTTATTATTCCTAAAATAATGACGCAAAATCAAAAATATTTACAAAGGCCAGAGGTAATTTTAGTAACTACAACTTACGAAATACATCATCTATTGTTGAATGTAAAATAAAATTTTGAAAGAATATTTAAGACGCTCTTCTAAACAACGATGCGTTTATAAAATCAAATCAATACGACACAAATGGGACGTTATAAACGTTTTTTATCACTGCAAGAAAGGGTGTTTTGTTGCCTTGTAAAAAGCCTGCTATAATTGAGTTTTACCCTCCCTCCCTAACTCGCGGGTCGACACCTGCGTAATACAGTTTATAATTGGAGTCGTAATGAGAGGTTTGAGGGGAATATTTATCTTCTGGCAGTTGCCCTTTTGTTGCAAAATATTTATTGCACGTATAAACAAATAAAAACAGAACTTTTGATATTCATTATCTATTTACATATGAATCTATGCAAATAAAATATTTGTTGCATATTTAAGGGATATATAAACTGATTTATATATTTTATTTATTTTCTAAACTTTTCATGATCTTGCTTGTAAATTATTACTAATTAAATTGACAATTATAATGAAGCAAACAATGATTGTGATTTGCAGTGTGTGTGTGTGTGTGTGTGTGTGTGTGTGTGTATGTGTGAGTGTGTTTGTGTGTGTGTGTGTGTGTGTGTGTGTATGTGTGAGTGTGTTTGTGTGTGTGTGTTTATGAGTGTATGTGTGTGTGTGTTTGTATGTGTGAGTCTGTATGTGTGTGTATGTGTGTGTGTGTGTGTGTGTGTGTGCGTGTGCGTGTGTGCTTGTGTGCGTGTGTGCCTGTGTGTGTGTGTGTGTGTGTGCGTGTGTGCTTGTGTATGTGTATGTGTGTGTGTGTGTGTGTGTGTGTGTTTAAGCTGTGTTTAGTGTAAGTACGATTACCTGTGTGCTTGTTGGAAGTGTAAGTGCGTATGTGTTTAGTGTATGAGTGTGTATTTGTCCGAAGTTGAATCATACATTCACCACTGTTAGATCTCTGTAGAAACCCCCTCTGAAGTTTTAACGATAATAAGGAATGAAGTTTATCTCATGCTCCAGCAAAGTTATAGGCTTCTAATTTTTTTTTAAAGGTTAGAGAATATAAAGTTTTATTTACTTTTTACTACCTTTTCTTAGTTTTGATCTGGCTATTCGTTGTTATTGTTTTTTTTATATAATTATGCTTTAAAATTATTAATGCTTTAGTTTTATTTGACGTTAAAAATATTTCTTACGAAATATTTCAGTTAGAGTTTTATTGGGAGACGTAATTATTGTGTTTAAATAATTGTTCACCAAGATATATGACGTTGTTTTTATAAAATGTTCTTTGGGAACTAATTCCATTTTTGATCTGACGTTTCAAGTCATCACTGTTTCAGCTATACACTTTAATACTTATAAATGTTGCACTCTACATATGCTTTATTTTTGTTATACTTCTTAAAAGATTTTGGAAATTAAGAATAATTATTTTTATGTCCAACTACTTTTATGATCATTTATATTTTGCACGCAGTTTATAAAATTAGCACAGTCTAGTATTAAGAGGTTAAAAAAACAAAATCTCTTTATGTAAATAGTATTCCACTAAATAAAAGTGGAAAGATAAACTATTTGAAATATCTTGTATAGTTACAGTGAGTAAATCTCCTTTATAAAATAGCAAGCCGGAAACACACATAACTATGATTAACATTTATATCTTTTGTTACGTAACTTTTAAGTGATATTTAACTTACCTGCAGACTTAGTTTATGGACCGTTGTTAACATCTCGGCGTTATGACGTCATACTGACCTACTTAGGAGATTTGTCTAATATATTTACTAAACGCGTGTGTTTCCTTGAACTGGACGATAGAGGAATATGTGTGCCTAGATAAACTAGTAGATTACCAAATATTAGGGAAATACTCCTTGTAGAAAGTTAGACAAATTCAGGTTGAGGATAGACCGTTCACACACATAAAAAATTACAAACAAATCAAGTTTCTACTGCATAATGTAAGATATTCACGATTTTGTGATGTTGGGATTGTCAAGCAGAATTTACTTGTTAATTTCGTTCGAGGATAGATAAATACAATTCGGATACGTGGTAAAAGCTTTCTTCCTAATGTTTAAAGCATAATATATATTTAAAATAAATCCGCCATATTATTTTCTGCTTTTCACTTTGTTACATGTCCATTACCTGTTACCTATAGGTTATGTAGTTTCGATTTTAATATAAACCATAGATAACTGTGTTGATATATGCAAGATATCCAATTATTTGTTTCTATTTTCCATTTTATTTAATGGACAGTATTTTAAATATTATATTTGTACTATATCTGGGTAAGGGTTGATACTATATACTGTAGTTCACTTTACATGAGGGAATTTATGTTTTTTTGTTCATCACATTTATCAGTGTAAATCTTTATCAGTTTTTAAAACACATTTCATCAAGGAAATAGATTTTTTTTCTTTGTCCTGTACACTTCAGGCCCATAAATCGTGTTTGAATGCCCAATGAGTTTATTTTTCTCATCATATCCATGCGACTCTTATATCACGTTTGATGTGGAATCATGTTTTCTTCCTCAACTCACTTACTGTAGTTTATTATTTACGTTTGAACACGATATTTCTTCTTCCTCGTCATATGCACCCCAGTACTTGAATAATTTTTCATCAGGAGATAGGTTTTTGTCCTTTATCCTGTACACGTTTCATGTTTAAATGTGGCATGTGTTTGTATTTGCTCATCAAGATCATGTGGTCCTTGAATCACGTTTGATTAGGATTCACATTTGAATATCTCTTTTCCCTCATCACATTCACTCCGAACTCTTCATATAACTAATATTTCCTTCCAGTTACACAGTTGCTCTCAGACTGGGTGTTGCTGACTGGCGTATTGATATACAATAGCTAAGTTAAAGAGGAAACCGTTCTGGTACATTGAAATTATAGAAAAGATTTTGTTTTAGCTTTTGTACGTGTTGATATTTTTATAGGAGTCTCAAGAACAAATAACATGGACAAACTGTTGCATAGGCGCTTTTGTTGTGAAGTTTTAACGATTTATAAGTGGAGGAGGGGTGGAAACCCCTCTCTTGCAGCCTGATTCACAGTTACCTCTTTAGTGACTGATTAGATCGTCCACAATATATGTAGACCTCTTCCACTTCCTCAATAAGGATGTGTTGCCTTTATTTACAAACCTTGAATGTACGTTATATTATTGAGTGAGTTGGAAACATTTCACAGTTATTAAAAAACCGAATCAGGCTTAAGGAAAGCTAATAAAATGGAGGTTTTCTTTTAATAACAAGGAGTTATAATTAGTTTTACTAAAGACATATGAATGTAAGAGTAGTAGTTTGAAAAGGACAATGGCACGAAGGGGACAAGAAGAGGTGGGAGAAGGAGTAGGAGGGATGGCAGAGGGGCGAAGAGGGGTGAGAAAAGAAGGAGGAGGAGTACCCTTGTGTTAATTACATAGTATTTAAAAATTTCTAACTAGCTAAAACCTGTTTGTAGCGTTTTATAACAGGTTGTGAACTATTTAACGTGCTTGGAAAACACACCACGTGACCAATGAAACACTTGATGGGTTCGTTAAGGTAGTTTACATTTTATGGGAGGGGAGGCGCCATTTTAGCTAAATGATACCTCGTTAAAGCTCCCTGTTTTAGTGTCTCATTCTCATAAACGTAAACACTAAAAGGGTTTCAAATTCAAGTGTATTGTAAACATAATGCGTTTCACTTCAATATATACAATATTATAACATATGTTGTTTATACCAATATTATGTTTGTTTTAAAGTGTATTGTACATATATATATATATATATATATATATATATATATATATATATATATATATATATATATATATATATATTATAATTTGTTCGTAATTATTTTATTTTGTAATTATATTCAAATCGGAATAGCTTTCTTTGGTATAATTTATTATCCAAGCGTTTGTTGGTGCCAAAGGAAGTATCTAACATAAGATAAGCATAATTGCTATAAGAAACAGCTTATTGCCATTAGGGCTACTGTGGGGAACGTCTTCCTTAAAGGGATAGACAGAGCAAGTTTAGGGGGATGGTAAACGTTCGTCTTCTTCCACTCAGTATTTTTACTATTACAAGGAATACTCCCATTGTTATACTGAATTATATAATTTTAAATATACTAACGATGTTTGAAAAAATAGTTTTACATAGTATTGTTTATAATTGATAATTTAATTATCAAAATTATTTTTTTATATTTGTTTATATTCGAGTACATTTTTCTGTCTTTCCCAAAATTACAATACTTTACTTTGTTGTGGCGTATCGGAATGACTTCATTTTCAAAACAACTTAAATCTTTAAATATTGCTGGTCACGACCCCACCACTTGCCGGCCTATTAGTACACGCCCACTTTCAACTCTTCGCGTTCAGCTAACTAACAAATTCAAACTTCAAAATAACATTTGACAGTGTATTTATTTGCTTATTACATTTTTTTAAAAATTTGATTTCTTAAGTTCCAAAATATCTAAAACATTTAAACGCCTCCTTTTAATAACATAATTTAAAATTTTCCTTGTGTTTAACACTTTGCGCTGAATAGCTTTATTTAAACTAATGTGCACCAGTTTTATTTTATCTACTGTTAGTCACACTCTAATGAACCAATATTTGGGCTAACATTGCGATTTAAGTGGTTTTAAAAATTGAGTCTTTCCGAAACGCGTCAAAAAAAATATTGTTATGTTAAGAAAGGCAGAAAAATGTACTCCAATATATACATATATTCCTAACAGAAGTGAAGAAGAATATATTTGGAATTTTGCTATACCTGAGTTTCTATTCGTAGAAAAACAATAGAATTACTGTTGTAGATAGTAGCAAATAAAAACGCATTTTAACTTTCTTCTTAGAGCGTTCATATTCCACTCAAAAATTTAAATAGTAAAATGTAAATAATTTTATAAATTAATAATTCATAGTCGTAAATTAGGAATTAAAGTTTGCAGAAGCAACTGGTTGTATGAAATTACTGTCTAAAATTTTTTCTGTTTTATTTAAAAAAAAGTATTTTATTTATCATAAATTCCACAAGTTGAAGGGAAAATTTAATTTTCCTATAGATGAAAAAATTAATCAAGACGCGTAATCATGACTTAAAAATAAAAATTTCAGTCTGAGTTATTTTGTGGTAACTTTTTCATTGCCTTCGTAAAACGAAACTTATCTTGCAGGGTATTTGTGTGTTGGATATTTGAAGCTTCATAACGCCCTTAAGGAGATAGTTTTAAAGACAATGAATAAATCTTGGTCGCGGTGACGTTAGAATCAGGCGCCTCCATTTATCAAGAGTCACACAAAATCGGCTGAAATTAACGTTTCAATTGGAACAGAAAAGATTTAAAGCTTTAATTTTCTTATTATGTTTACTTGCCATCTATTTACATGGCAGGACAGCTTAATCACGCTAGCTTAATGTCTTGAACATATTAAAATAATTTCTATATTTTATAGAATTAAAATATTTCAAATATTTCAAAACATAAACTATTTTTCCCTTCGGTTTTAATGTAAACACTTATAGAAAATTTGGAAATAATGGAATAGTAATTAGGAAACAACTAATAGTAAAAATAAAAATTGTATCATTTAAAAACAAATTCTACGATATACAAGAGTTTCTCCAATTATCATATGAAAATTATATGTTAATTTTATCCCTCTACGTTTTCATTTATTTAAAGTTTCAAAAAACCCCATCTCTGAATTCTGTTTATTAAAGTAATAACCTAATTTCGGTTTAATTGTTTTATTACGCTTGAGCTTTGTCACTATGAAATCATTTTCTTGAAATCACTGCACAATGAAGAAAGGGTTAGCCTTAATGAATTAAAATATATAAATTATTTCACTTTATGGCTTGTTTGTTTCACGTACTGATGCATTCCTATTTGGAATAATACATTACAAAATTACATTCATACATGGACGAAAAAAGATTTTGAAGAGGGAGTTTGTGATACATAGTCCATTATGATAGAACGTAGCTATATTGTGCATGAGTAAACATTTAAAAACAAACATAGTATAGGAAATACAACAAAACCATATATACAATATAGGAATTATCGACTAATTGGGAGGAGGAAATGGTAAAACTAAAATACTAACAACGCACATACAAAATCAGAAATTTGAAAATTTTCCAATTAAAATAATATAAAAAGAATAACAAAGTCAGAAATACCAAAAATATGAGCGCCCCTCATATAATTAAATGTATAGACATACCATTTTTAATTTTGCATTAACCTTACATTTGTAATATATATATATATATATATATATATATATATATATATATATATATATATATATATAAGATGAATAGTTACTATCTGGAGTACATCCGTTCATTCTGCAGTCCATAAATTCGCAGTTCCGACGTTTCGCTAGAACCTCATCCAGCATTGACGAGGTGAACTCAACAACAGTAGAAGACAGCACTGTCTCGCTCTTCTATTGTTGTTGGGTTCACCTCGTCAATGCTGGATGAGATTCTAGCGAAACGTCGCAACTGCGAATTTATGGACTGCAGAATGAACGGATCTACTCCAGATAGTACATTCATCATATTTTTCCATCCGTGAAGGAATACGTATCAGCATATATATATAACCTACATTTAACTCTGTCTTCTAAAACATTTCCAAGCCCAATATAGAGATGCTTCTGTAAATCATAAAATTAAAAAAAATTGTTTTAAAAAAATAGCTTAGTTATATCTATTACACTGTTTCGCGTTTAATTTCTGAAACTTCACAATGTTTCTTTAACCAAATTTCTGGACAAATTTTTTCTGAAATGTTACATTAGGTACAAAAACCTAATAAAATCTACATTAAAAATTTCAATCAACCATACAAGATACTCTACTAATGATCTCCTATTATAGTATACCACTATATCAAAACAAATGTATCAATAAATACATTTTTATTATCTCACAAAAATTTACATACCTTTTAATTATTTTCCCAAATTATACACTAAAATAACTGTTATATTATTTTTAATTCATAAATATATATGTAATACTAAAAAAATGGAATTTTATGCAAATTAATATTTAGATTTTATTACCGAACAACTTTGATAGTTAGTTTGTTCGCCACATCTAAGAGTTTTAATTGGCACACGCGTTACTTTATACTTATAGGTTCTATTCGTTATTAACTTTTTCAAATTTCAAAAATGTGAAGAAAAGCGTCTTATTTTTTCTTATTTTTTTTATAAAGTTCTTACGTTTCACTTCTTTCTCTCTTTATAAATATTCCATCGTAGTTCCATCATAATTTAGAATAATTTAAAAATTCTTTTTTTTGTGAAACATCATTTCGTGTCTAACGATTTGAGAGCAGGTCACTAACTCTATACACACAAAAATAATTTCAATACGACATAGTAAAATCTTGTCTATATATATTTCGTAAATACCCAGTGATACATTGCTGCTAACATACTATAAGTCGCATGAGGCTTGGCCATCATAAGCCTTACTTAAGGCTATCTATTATTCCAAAGGTCACCCTTGACATTATCTTATTAAGGTAATCTTTTCTATCAAGAATATCATCTGAGACGTACTCCTATGGACTTGACCCTTTTCTACATCTCCTTTCTGGTCTTACCTTATGATGTTAAAACACTCCTTGACCACAGGAAAGTAATGGTTATACCTAAAGCTCAAGGAATAAACCTCTCAGGAGAACCAAGTCCTGAATCTATAACACAAACTAATTAGTCACTAATGAGCCTTTGTAGGCTTCTATCGGGATCATGGCTTCTTTGAGAAACACTCCTGACCTGAAGACTATATTTGGACACCCAGTGAAACGTACTTTATATGAAATCAAATTCAAAGCTATTAGGAAAATAACAATTTTTATTCAATATCAATCTATATTTAATTACTTATTTGCATTGTTTTAGATGATTTGTTTTATTATGTTCACATAAAGGTTAATTGAGGTTAAGCTCCCGAGTTTACTTCAAGGTTAAAAGTGCAAAATAAGTCCCTTATTATTCTACGTATTATCTTTATATTATTTTTAAATTCCTTTGGTTTACAAATTAAAATGTTTAATTTATGGCCAAACTCTGTCTAATATGATTTTAACCAATGAATTTCTCAAAACAGTAACCCTATACTACTCTCTCCAATTACCAATATTTTTATAACTAATATAAAATTATCATCACAAAGTTGTATATCTACACATGCCTGAGTACATCTGATATCAGAACAAGACACATTGGTCAGATGTAGCACAACTATTTATCCGTCTTTGAAATTTATATAAAACCATATTTAAGCCTTAAAGAGAAGGATTTCGGTTTGCACTTTCCGCTTCAAAGACTTTGCGGGGAAGTAGCCAGAGATGAGTTTTGCAGATTAAAGGCTTAGCCCTGCCTTGGCTCTCCCGTGTGGTTTTACAGGTCGGCGCGGCGCGTCGTGCATCCAGTGCTTTAGCTTGATTGAAACCTCCTTCTTATCTCCACATAACGTTTCGCTGCATTTATCTACAATTTATAAATTTATATACTTTAATTTGTAATAAAGTTTAAACAACATAACTTATTTCGCAAAATACTATTTTAACTAATACAAGTATACTTTTACAATTGTTTAATTTAAGCATCGTTTCTATATTTCAATTCCTTCTTTCAATTCACACACGTATATATATATATATATATATATATATATATATATATATATATATATAGGTTTTATTCATCTACTAAAGTTCAAAATACATATTTTTAATCTTGCAGTGGAAGACTCTTGATAATAATATGGTTTTTTCAAATATTAATTTGTCTATAAAATTAAATTTATTATATTAGGTGGGTGGAAAACCCTTTCATAAAAGGACCAAGGTATGCGATAATATAATTTCTCCGTCTCATTTGGCTTACAATAAGTGATAACATATGATTTCATAAAACAGCTGATTTTATAATATAGGTTATGTGGTAGAACTTATAGTTTAACTCATAGGTTAAGTTACCCCTTTATTTATAATAATTGTAATTCTTTAATAAAAAGTAAATAAAATGAAAACTTTCTCTGTTCGCCTAAGTAGGAATAGCTTTAAAGCGTTTCTTTATATTACTTACAATGAAAATATTGAAAAGAACCCCAATACCACAAAAATAATAAAAAATTACAAATAAAAAGTTATTTGAGATTAAACCCTTATGTACAATTCGATAACCATGTCATCATAATCAGTGGGTTTTATTACAAAATTACAATCTAGCAAACAAGTAGTTTCAAGCTAGAGTGATGTAGATCACTCTAGTTAGATCACTCTAGTTTGTAACTTCTTGTTTGCCAGATTGTAATTTTGTAATAAGCCCTCTGATGATGATGACATGGCCATCGAAATGTACTTAGCGTTTAATATTAGGTAACTTGTTTTATTTGTAATTTTTTATTATTTTTGTGGTATTGAGGTTCTTTCCGATATTTTCATTGTAATATTTTGTACCACTGTGCTCTTGATATTGTGTATTTTATATTACTTGTTTAAAACTGTTAAATCCATTTTATCTTTAGTTACTATGTAGGGTAAAGTGTGTTCATATTTTCTTTTACTTCCTAGAGCTGTATAAGTTACCACTATACAGTATTACTACTACTATTGGCTAAGGATAGACTGGGATTGTGTACAACGTTATTATTCAGGTGCCTCGACTGTTACTATACAGCGAGAGGGAGTTTTGGGATACGCTGCACACTATACAGTATTACTACTACTATTGGCTAAGGATAGACTGGGATTGTGTACAACGTTATTATTCAGGTGCCTCGACTGTTACTATACAGCGAGAGGGAGTTTTGGGATACGCTGCACACTATACAGTATTACTACTACTATTGGCTAAGGATAGACTGGGATTGTGCACAACGTTATTATTCAGGTGCCTCGACTGTTACTATACAGCGAGAGGGAGTTTTGGGATAAGTTACCACTATACAGTATTACTACTACTATTGGCTAAGGATAGACTGGGATTGTGCACAACGTTATTATTCAGGTGCCTCGACTGTTACTATACAGCGAGAGAGAGTTTTGGGATACGCTGCACACTATACAGTATTACTACTACTATTGGCTAAGGATAGACTGGGATTGTGCACAACGTTATTATTCAGGTGCCTCGACTGTTACTATACAGTAAAAGGGAGTTTTGGGATACGCTGCACACTATACAGTATTACTACTACTATTGGCTAAGGATAGACTGGGATTGTGCACAACGTTATTATTCAGGTGCCTCGACTGTTACTATACAGCGAGAGGGAGTTTTGGGATACGCTGCACACTATACAGTATTACTACTACTATTGGCTAAGGATAGACTGGGATTGTGTACAACGTTATTATTCAGGTGCCTCGACTGTTACTATACAGCGAGAGGGAGTTTTGAAATACGCTGCACACTATACAGTATTACTACTACTATTGGCTAAGGATAGACTGGGATTGTGCACAACGTTATTATTCAGGTGCCTCGACTGTTACTATACAGCGAGAGGGAGTTTGGGATACGCTGCACACTATACAGTATTACTACTACTATTGGCTAAGGATAGACTGGGATTGTGCACAAAGTTATTATTCAGGTGCCTCGACTGTTACTATACAGCGAGAGGGAGTTTTGGGATACGCTGCAAACTATATAGTATTACTACTACTATTGGCTAAGGATAGACTGGGATTGTGCACAACGTTATTATTCAGGTGCCTCGACTGTTAATATACAGCGAGAGGGAGTTTTGGGATACGCTGCACACTATACAGTATTACTACTACTATTGGCTAAGGATAGACTGGGATTGTGCACAACGTTATTATTCAGGTGCCTCGACTGTTACTATACAGCGAGAGGGAGTTTTGGGATACGCTGCACACTATACAGTATTACTACTACTATTGGCTAAGGATAGACTGGGATTGTGCACAACGTTATTATTCACGTGCCTCGACTGTTACTATACAGCGAGAGGGAGTTTTGGGATACGCGGCACACTATACAGTATTACTACTACTATTGGCTAAGGATAGACTGGGATTGTGCACAACGTTATTATTCACGTGCCTCGACTGTTACTATACAGCGAGAGGGAGTTTTGGGATACGCGGCACACTATACAGTATTACTACTACTATTGGCTAAGGATAGACTGGGATTGTGCACAACGTTATTATTCAGGTGCCTCGACTGTTACTATACAGCGAGAGGGAGTTTTGGGATACGCGGCACACTATACAGTATTACTACTACTATTGGCTAAGGATAGACTGGGATTGTGCACAACGTTATTATTCAGGTGCCTCGACTGTTACTATACAGCGAGAGGGAGTTTTGGGATACGCTGCACACTATACAGTATTACTACTACTATTGGCTAAGGATAGACTGGGATTGTGCACAACGTTATTATTCAGGTGCCTCGACTGTTACTATACAGCGAGAGGGAGTTTTGGGATACGCTGCACACTATACAGTATTACTACTACTATTGGCTAAGGATAGACTGGGATTGTGCACAACGTTATTATTCACGTGCCTCGACTGTTACTATACAGCGAGAGGGAGTTTTGGGATACGCGGCACACTATACAGTATTACTACTACTATTGGCTAAGGATAGACTGGGATTGTGCACAACGTTATTATTCACGTGCCTCGACGGTTACTATACAGCGAGAGGGAGTTTTGGGATACGCGGCACACTATACAGTATAACTACTACTATTGGCTAAGGATAGACTGGGATTGTGCACAACGTTATTATTCAGGTGCCTCGACTGTTACTATACAGCGAGAGGGAGTTTTGGGATACGCGGCACACTATACAGTATTACTACTACTATTGGCTAAGGATAGACTGGGATTGTGCACAACGTTATTATTCAGGTGCCTCGACTGTTACTATACAGCGAGAGGGAGTTTTGGGATACGCTGGAAACTATATAGTATTACTACTACTATTGGCTAAGGATAGACTGGGATTGTGCACAACGTTATTATTCAGGTGCTTCGACTGTTAATATACAGCGAGAGGGAGTTTTGGGATACGCTGCAAACTATATAGTATTACTACTACTATTGGCTAAGGATAGACTGGGATTGTGCACAACGTTATTATTCAGGTGCCTCGACTGTTAATATACAGCGAGAGGGAGTTTTGGGATACGCTGCACACTATACAGTATTAATACTACTATTGGCTAAGGATAGACTGGGATTGTGCACAACGTTATTATTCAGGTGCCTCGACTGTTACTATACAGCGAGAGGGAGTTTTGGGATACGCTGCACACTATACAGTATTACTACTACTATTGGCTAAGGATAGACTGGGATTGTGCACAACGTTATTATTCACGTGCCTCGACTGTTACTATACAGCGAGAGGGAGTTTTGGGATACGCGGCACACTATACAGTATTACTACTACTATTGGCTAAGGATAGACTGGGATTGTGCACAACGTTATTATTCACGTGCCTCGACTGTTACTATACAGCGAGAGGGAGTTTTGGGATACGCGGCACACTATACAGTATTACTACTACTATTGGCTAAGGATAGACTGGGATTGTGCACAACGTTATTATTCAGGTGCCTCGACTGTTACTATACAGCGAGAGGGAGTTTTGGGATACGCGGCACACTATACAGTATTACTACTACTATTGGCTAAGGATAGACTGGGATTGTGCACAACGTTATTATTCAGGTGCCTCGACTGTTACTATACAGCGAGAGGGAGTTTTGGGATACGCTGCACACTATACAGTATTACTACTACTATTGGCTAAGGATAGACTGGGATTGTGCACAACGTTATTATTCAGGTGCCTCGACTGTTACTATACAGCGAGAGGGAGTTTTGGGATACGCTGCACACTATACAGTATTACTACTACTATTGGCTAAGGATAGACTGGGATTGTGCACAACGTTATTATTCACGTGCCTCGACTGTTACTATACAGCGAGAGGGAGTTTTGGGATACGCGGCACACTATACAGTATTACTACTACTATTGGCTAAGGATAGACTGGGATTGTGCACAACGTTATTATTCACGTGCCTCGACTGTTACTATACAGCGAGAGGGAGTTTTGGGATACGCGGCACACTATACAGTATTACTACTACTATTGGCTAAGGATAGACTGGGATTGTGCACAACGTTATTATTCAGGTGCCTCGACTGTTACTATACAGCGAGAGGGAGTTTTGGGATACGCGGCACACTATACAGTATTACTACTACTATTGGCTAAGGATAGACTGGGATTGTGCACAACGTTATTATTCAGGTGCCTCGACTGTTACTATACAGCGAGAGGGAGTTTTGGGATACGCTGCACACTATACAGTATTACTACTACTATTGGCTAAGGATAGACTGGGATTGTGCACAACGTTATTATTCAGGTGCCTCGACTGTTACTATACAGCGAGAGGGAGTTTTGGGATACGCTGCACACTATACAGTATTACTACTACTATTGGCTAAGGATAGACTGGGATTGTGCACAACGTTATTATTCACGTGCCTCGACTGTTACTATACAGCGAGAGGGAGTTTTGGGATACGCGGCACACTATACAGTATTACTACTACTATTGGCTAAGGATAGACTGGGATTGTGCACAACGTTATTATTCACGTGCCTCGACGGTTACTATACAGCGAGAGGGAGTTTTGGGATACGCGGCACACTATACAGTATAACTACTACTATTGGCTAAGGATAGACTGGGATTGTGCACAACGTTATTATTCACGTGCCTCGACTGTTACTATACAGCGAGAGGGAGTTTTGGGATACGCGGCACACTATACAGTATTACTACTACTATTGGCTAAGGATAGACTGGGATTGTGCACAACGTTATTATTCAGGTGCCTCGACTGTTACTATACAGCGAGAGGGAGTTTTGGGATACGCTGCACACTATACAGTATTACTACTACTATTGGCTAAGGATAGACTGGGATTGTGCACAACGTTATTATTCAGGTGCCTCGACTGTTACTATACAGCGAGAGGGAGTTTTGGGATACGCTGCACACTATACAGAATTACTACTACTATTGGCTAAGGATAGACTGGGATTGTGTACAACGTTATTATTCAGGTGCCTCGACTGTTACTATACAGCGAGAGGGAGTTTTGGGATACGCTGCACACTATACAGTATTACTACTACTATTGGCTAAGGATAGACTGGGATTGTGTACAACGTTATTATTCAGTTGCCTCGACTGTTACTATACAGCGAGAGGGAGTTTTGGGATACGCTGCACACTATACAGTATTACTACTACTATTGGCTAAGGATAGACTGGGATTGTGCACAACGTTATTATTCAGGTGCCTCGACTGTTACTATACAGCGAGAGGGAGTTTTGGGATAAGTTACCACTATACAGTATTACTACTACTATTGGCTAAGGATAGACTGGGATTGTGCACAACGTTATTATTCAGGTGCCTCGACTGTTACTATACAGCGAGAGGGGGTTTTGGGATACGCTGCACACTATACAGTATTACTACTACTATTGGCAAAGGATAGACTGGGATTGTGCACAACGTTATTATTCAGGTGCCTCGACTGTTACTATACAGCGAGAGGGAGTTTTGGGATACGCTGCACACTATACAGTATTACTACTACTATTGGCTAAGGATAGACTGGGATTGTGTACAACGTTATTATTCAGGTGCCTCGACTGTTACTATACAACGAGAGGGAGTTTTGGGATACGCGGCACACTATACAGTATTACTACTACTATTGGCTAAGGATAGACTGGGATTGTGCACAACGTTATTATTCAGGTGCCTCGACTGTTACTATACAGCGAGAGGGAGTTTTGGGATACGCTGCACACTATACAGTATTACTACTACTATTGGCTAAGGATAGACTGGGATTGTGCACAACGTTATTATTCAGGTGCCTCGACTGTTACTATACAGCGAGAGGGAGTTTTGGGATACGCTGTACACTATACAGTATTACTACTACTATTGGCTAAGGATAGACTGGGATTGTGCACAACGTTATTATTCAGGTGCCTCGACTGTTACTATACAGCGAGAGGGAGTTTTGGGATACGCTGCACACTATACAGTATTACTACTACTATTGGCTAAGGATAGACTGGGATTGTGCACAACGTTATTATTCAGGTGCCTCGACTGTTACTATACAGCGAGAGGGAGTTTTGGGATACGCTGCACACTATACAGTATTACTACTACTATTGGCTAAGGATAGACTGGGATTGTGCACAACGTTATTATTCAGGTGCCTCGACTGTTACTATACAGCGAGAGGGGGTTTTGGGATACGCTGCACACTATACAGTATTACTACTACTATTGGCTAAGGAT
>JBAIZL010000011.1:7676732-7709232 GCA_036971475.1 Prosapia bicincta | reverse complement strand
CATAAGGGTAAAATAAAGGAAGTTTGTGGTTAGAGGTTTTTAGGTATTTAATATTAAATTCAACCACAGTATATTCCTAATAAATAGTACTTTTATAATGATTATAATATTCTAATAATAAATGACAGTTGATATATGAGTCAATAATATTATATATCATACATGATTCAACAATGACTCATATATCAAGTCTTCTATTAATATCAAAACTTGTGGTTGTGTATAAACCATTAATTGTTTTTTATTTTAGTTTAATAAAACATTAACAGATCACATTCGTTTGCATTACATTATATTTTATTATTTTGTAACATTCAAAGAGTAAAACACACTTTCCCTCCTCCCCACTTCCTTCTGCATGGTTCTTCTATCTCCTTGTATAAATGCATTACCCAAGTTATTAAAGGGATTTTTATATAAACAGTTATTTTTCTAAATGTTTTTAGTCTTCCAACTTATTTTCTTTGTCAACTCTTCCCGCATCAATCATTCATAGTTTATTTAGGTTCGTTTAGAAATTGGTTTTCTGTGCCTCGTTGATTGAATTTGATGTTGATGAAAGCATTTTCATCAATCATGTTTATAGTGATTTAAGGCATCATGATCGCGGTTTAACCGCAGTGTACAATTTTCTTTAAAGTGTTGTTATGTATAACTTACTTCCAAATACCTTTATAACTTTAATTCTACAATATTCTATCTGAAGTAACTTCTCAATTTTCGTTAACTGACTTTTCTTGTTCACAATTGGCTCTTTTATTCGGCTTTAATTTATGTCTCTATCTTTGTGAATATTCTCAACACTTCATTATAACACGAACGTTTGAATTAAACACTTTTCAAATACAAAATCATATTTATTGAAGACAGTATTTAATAGTAGCATTATTGTTAACAATATCTAGAATGGTAATTATATATTATCCTTGTAAATTATATGCTTCTTTATTTCTTATATAATTTCCATAATGTTATAAAGAAAATAATAACTCCGTAACTGCTTTAGTTATATTTTAATTAATAAATTTAATTAAGCCTTGTTTTAATTATTGATGTGCAATAATTAATCACCAAAAATTTCATTTCACTGGAAACGGTTAGGATTGTTGTTTGTTTGCTCAGTGACTGGTAATCCTGAAAATCGTTAAATGTAGCCTGTTCCGTGCGGCCACTTGATTTGTTTTAAATTTTTACAATTATTATTACGTAATTTTGTTCAGCTATCGTATGATTTAAAATTTTCTATCAAACATTATAAGAACAATCAAAATCTTATAATTTATCTATATTTGCATAATTATTTGTATACTATTTGTGCCTTTTAGAAACTTGTAATAATAATTTTATTATTACTTCAATGTGATTTAGAAAGGTTATCTAAAAGCGATTCTCTGCATCTCGCAGGGGCCGGTATAAATAAAAAATCTGTTTCCATCCCAGTTTTGCTTCCTAAGTATTTTGCTTTAACTGAATCAAAATTACATTTATAATTACTGTTTTGTAAATAGTGTTACCCAAGAAAACTATGAATTACGATACCATGTGGGGCATTGAAGCTACAGCCGATTGATATTTACATCATAGTATATCACTTTAAGTACTTCCAAATTTTTTGATCTCGTTAAACCTGACCAAGTGAAAGTAAATCCCTCGGGAGCAACAAAGTGTTTAAGCTGGTAATCTTGTTAGAGGGAAGCTGTCCCTGGGGAATTCGATTTGACTTGTCAACAAAAAACTTTCACAATAAGAGACCAAGCAATGAGACCACTACGACTTTGAAACAAGGGTATGATATTTTGATAAAACATTTGACAAAACGAGACTGTTAGGGGAGCTTACTGCTATGTCAGCTGGCCTAGTTTTGTGGTAGATGTTACACTTCGCGATTCAATATTTAACCTTGTACCGCTAATAAAGGCTATGAAAATGTGCATTTTCTCTAGAAGAATTATACAACTTAGTTATATTTTTGGTGAAAAACATTTAATATCTTAAAATAAATGTTTGCAATTTTAATTGTAGAAATGTGTTCAAAATAAGTGGACTTTAATTTAAAACAACAATAACTTAGCGTGCTACTTCTAGAAATAATGTTTATGGAATATTCTATTTTTTATTTTTAATACATACATTTTATAATATTTTCGTCCAAAAGTATATATATATATATATATATATATATAATTTTGCAACACAGTTTTCTTGTATTCACTTATCATTTTCACTGTATATACTTAAACAGGAATCTTACTCAGTATTTATGCAAGTTAACTTTCGAAGATTGATAGTATCTTCATTGTCGAGCTTCAACTCAATTGAGGTACTAAAAGAGGCAGTGGAAATAATTATAAATATAATATAAAAGATTAATAACATGAGGCTTGCCTTTCTTCACCTCAGTAGGAATTGAGTTTTCAATAACACCTGTTTCCATATTACTTGGTTATAAATTCACTTTAAGTTTTATATTACCAAACAGTTTTGAAGTTTATTAATGTAAACCTATGTTATGCAAATGCATTTTTTACATACCAGTACTTCATTTATTTATGTAATAAAGTTTTATCACTGTACTAAATTTCTACTTTTAAATTAAATGTTTTACAACTAAACTAATCTCTTTGACTGTTAAAAGGGGAATGAGGCATTATCTTTCATCATACACTGATTTATAAGCTGTTGGATTAATGTTGCGCTCTTCCTGTCCGTCTATCTAGTTTCAAATGCTAAACGTATAGTAATTATTTTGACACATATTCAAATGCAAACGCTTGGCGTTGTACGTGCATAATGTTTCTATGTATAGAAGTGACGTCATTTGGTGAAACAAGAGATTTGCTCATTCACCTCGAGTATGTGTTAAAACTCAGAGAAATATATTTATTTTGTTTGTATTTCTCTCTACAGAAATTTATTGCCTTAAAAATACTACAAATTTAAAGGTCGTAACGCAGGCACGTGATATTCGAGAATGTTTATCGTTACCTTCTAAAGAAGACAAAAGATATTAGAAGATATTATTACTTTAAGAAGAAGATATGTTTATCTTTTAATAAGAAGCGTGTGTGAATATTCTTGAAGTCGTGAAATACACTACATGTAATTAACACCCATTGTATAAATACTTATATAATATTTATTCAATCGATTCTATAAACGATAGCAACAGAATAATATCTAGATATCCCACTCTTGCCTTTATCATTAAACTCTATAAAAGTGGAATTTATTATTTATATTTGGAATGATAAACAATTTCGTATTTATTATTATAACTAAATAAAACCTCTTATACCACAAAGAAGTTTTATTTATGCCCTGACGTATATTTCGATTGCAAAGCAATCATCTTCAGATCAAATTACTATAAGACTAACCCACATACATAACCATACTGAGTTATTCTTCAAGTAATTTCCCCTGAAGATGATTTTTTTGTAATCGAAACGTACATTAGGACAAAAGTAAAACGTTTTGTGTATATGAGGCTTTAAGTTTTTACAATAAAAAAATTACACCCCAGTTGTACCAAATTATTGAGTATTTACTTAATTTCTAGGTTTAACAAATTAATATCGTCTTGTATTTCTGTAAACAGCAGTAGCATAAAGGTATATTATTTCTTCAAGAAACAAAAATTAGAAATAATTCATAAAAATTGTGTGATATGACGCCAGATAAATTGTTATAAGACAAACCTCTCAAAACAGTTATAGATTATTATTAATTTTTTTCTAGTAAATTCTATCGAACATTTTTGAAACTATTTTTTATCTATCCGTGCACTTTTTACTTACAATCAAAATATATCTAAATTCAAGCAAACAAATAAAACTGAAACCTAAACCTTTAGGATAAAATATTGCTCGTCCACGACGCTGAAGTTTAATTTAAAGCGGAGAACTTTGCTTGCATATACAGCAGACCTAACCTCAACCCTAAGCCTTCTGCAATGAAGATTGCTTTCGGATAGCAGAGATTAATGAAAGACGTCACCCATGGTGAGACGTGAAGTCGTGAAGTAAGTAAAGTGAAGTTAAATTGCTCTACTTCATACAAGTAGACTAATTGAAGTGTTTAAATGTTAATAAAGAAAAATAATTATAACACTAGGGGATGACGTGTTATAACTTTTTTCAAAAATAAATATAAAAGGGCCTTTTCAATTTTCATTTTATTGAAATAATTAAAAAAAGAAATGAATTAGGAAGGTGATTTGTAATTTATTTTTGAAACAAAATTGCATACGAATAAAACCATTAAATTTTGATTAAATCAGTACGATAAGTGAAAATTAATAAAAAAATCACCAATCACCGGTTAAACTTTATAACTATATAAGAATGTCATAAATTCTTAACAAAAGTGGTAAATTATTGACAATACTTTAGTTTATAATAACTTAACTTAATAACTTAATTACTTGTCAGTAGCTTAATTGTTAATTTAGAACTTTAAAGAAAAAATGTTAATATTTTTATATGACATCAGTCCTGAATTTAGACACGCAAAATATTCCCATACCAAATAATGTATGTTCAATTTTTAAATATAAATATGTTTATAAATTAGAGTTTTATTTCACACAATATTTATTTACCTATAACGTTTTGCACAGTTACAATCGATAAAATCGAAACTAAGCTAATAATATTACATAATTACATTACAAAAGTACATTACATATTTACTTTATATAATTTCATTACATAATTAATTAAATAATTGCATTACATAATTGCGTTACATTATTGCGTTACATATTTGTATTACATAATTGCGTTGCATAATTACGTTACATAATTACATTACATAATTTCATTACATAATTACATTAAATAATTATATTATATAATTACACTATGTATTTACATTACATATTTACATTACAGATTTACGTTACATAATTTTATACATAATTGCATTATATAATTACGTTACATAATTACGTTACACAATTACGTTATATAATTACATTACATAATTACGTTACATAATTACATTATATAATTACATTACATAATTACGTTACATAATTACATTACATAATTGCATTACATAATTGTATTACATAATTACGTTACATAATAACGTTACACGATTACATTATACAATTACATTACATATTTGCATTACATAATTACGTTTCATAAATATGTTACATAATTACATTACATAATTACATTTAATATATTACATTATATAATTGCGTTACATGATTATGTTACATAATTGCGTTACATATTCACATTACAAAATTACATTACATTATTACTTTACATAATTACATTACAAAATTTCATTATATAATTGCGTACGTAATTACGTTACGTAATTACATTACATATATTACATTATATAATTGCGTTACATGATTACATGATTACGTTACATAATTGCGTTACATATTTACATTATAGAATTACATTACAGAATTACTTTACTTAATTACATTACAAAATGCCATTATATAAATGCGTTACTTGATTAAGTAACATAATTACATTACATAATTACGTTACATAATTACATTACATAATTACATTACATAATTGCGTTACATAATTGCATTACATAATTGTGTTACATAATTACGTTACATAATAACGTTACACGATTACATTATACAATTACATTACATATTTGCATTACATAATTACGTTAAATAAATACGTTACATAATTACATTACATAATTACATTAAATATATTACATCATATAATTGCGTTACATGATTACGTTACATAATTGCGTTACATATTCACATTACAAAATTACATTACATTATTACTTTACATAATTACATTACAAAATTTCATTATATAATTGGTACGTAATTACGTTACATAATTACATTACATATATTACATTATATAATTGCGTTACATGATTACATGATTACGTTACATAATTGCGTTACATATTTACATTATAGAATTACATTACAGAATTACTTTACTTAATTACATTACAAAATTCCATTATATAAATGCGTTACTTGATTAAGTTACATAATTACATTATATAATTACGTTACATAATTACATTATAGGCTCGCATGTGACGTTGTAACAAAGCGAAATTTTCACTAAGGTTTTGTAACTTTTTAAAATTCAATGTAATTCCAAACGTATTCTACATTGTAGGAAGGATTTTTTTTATGCATTTGTAACGTTGTGTTTACTATTTGCTTTCCAATAAAACATTAACTACAATCATTAAATTATTATATAAAACTATTGTTTGTTTGGAAAAAACTCTAAAGTTTGACAATTGTTTTTAAAATGATAAAAATGTATCGTGGAAAACAACAAGGTTTTGAAATCGTTTCATGAAAGAAAAATTAACTAATATTCAACAAACTGTTGAAACTTCGTGGATTTCCTGATTTGAACAATATATTACGAAACCAAAATAAAATTATTGTTACTTTGAATTGCCTTTATGTAAACAATAGTACACATCCGGTTTTCACAAACCTACAAAAACAAAGTTGACTTTAAATTGATCATTTTTTGTTTAAAATAGATTTATTTATTCATTTTATGGAAGTGTATAAAAGTTTCGTTTTATTTTTTATAAATGTATTTAAGTGCCTTTGGATAATTGCCTCTCCCAATGTACCTTCTACCCCCCTTTAAGTTTTACACAATAAGTTCAAGAATTCTAACCATCTACTCACGATCTCTGAAAAACAAATCTAGCCACCGCCCAATATATATGAAATCACTTGACATCGTAGATTGCTAAATAAGTTTCAATCAGTATTTCTATGATTTAGGCGTACAAATAGTAACCAAATTAATATCATTCAAATCCATCCCAATACTATACATATTACATTCAAATCATTCATTAACACACACACACAATAATAAAATTATTTTTATTATGTTAAAATAATTTAGTAAGATTTATTTTATTATTAATATACTTATTAACTTATAAAGACGTTTTTGAATCGATTCCACTTTAAGTGAATATCGTAAAGTAAATAAAGTGATATAACTTATGCAATAAAACAGGTGTAATGCAAACTAACCTAAAAACATATGAACATTAAAATTACCTGTTATAGTGATCTTGAATGCGGTGAATAAATCCTAAGTGATTATTGAACCGTTGCATGAAAACTATTAACTTACTTGCTAACGCGATTTGAAACAGTCGTTCCATTGATAAAGGCAACCCGCCATTACCCCTTCGCTACCACAACCGTAGCTTTGTCAATGTAATGATTGTCTCGAAACGCGTCAGCAAGTAAGTTAACAGTTTCACTTAGTCACTCTAATAATTACCTATAACATAAACATTGTAAGGAATCATGTTTTAAGTAACAACTGAACGTCATATCTTGATTAACGCTATCTATTGATCATTAGTTGCATTGCTTGTATTAATTGTTAATTTAAATAGTGACTTAATGCTGAAATATAAACAACATTTGCCTTTGGGTATTATGATAATAGCGTTTTAGTTTCTCCCCTAAAGCAATAAATTCCCTGCCTTAATTGGCACTAGTGCTGTAACGTACTTAACATTTATGTTCCACTTATAATAAAACAGTTTAGTGAAGTTAGGGTGATTAAAAAGTAATTTTAAACTTACCTTCATCAATTTACCCTAATCACAGATCCACCGTGATAACATTATGGAATTATAATTAACTACAAAGAACTACCTGATACGGGAATAGCTACAAAACAAAGTGTAACAGATTGCACTAATATGGATCAAACTGCAATTTCTAATCATACAAACAAAACTCATTACCAACATAAGAGAATATAAAATCCCGTTACTTAATTATCGCCGCATACATTATGCGTAAAATATAACGGTCTGGTTATGAGGAGTTAATATCCGAGAGATAAAATTCCCTTCCTTCGCTGAAGTTCGAGTCATAGATTACGTTTTTAAACGACTTCTTGATATATTTCAACCCTTATTAGATGCTACAGCTTGCCAAGGCTTATGGGGGGGGGACACCTTTCCCAAAGTTATAAAGTCCCTATAATTGCGTGCTTCGGAACTGCTCTAAACTGAAATGAGAGTTTCTCTGAACTGACATTTCTATTTAGTAAGTTTTATTACAACTATTTTGTTGTTACAATTATTTTGTTTACATAATTTTAATATTTATTTTATTGTTGATTTCTATTTTTATATTGTTTTTTGGTGAAGGATGGAATTGATCTTTCTTCATTAGCTTGACCTTCAAACCAACCTTGTTTCCAAGCAATGATCGCTGTTTATACCATCACGGTTCTGGTTAATGAGCTGGAAAATTCTGAGACATGATAAAATATTACTGATCACAGATTCAAAGCCACAGTTTGGACATGCATTGAATGAGTTGTTGTAGGCATCCTATGGAATAACTCAGTATGTGGTCTGATGTTACAAATTGTGTTAAAAGTGTGGCCAATTGTAACTTCAACCAACTTAGTTCCTAACATTTTTTAAAATAAGTTGAAACCTTATTGAATGTTCTTTATGGAAACATATTTAAAACCGAATGAAACATTTTTATGAATAAACAATTTAATAAGGGTTATTATGAAGAAGGGGAAGGAATAAAAACAATGCGTCTTTAAAGGATCGGAATTAATGTAGTGAAGATCTGGAGGCGAAGGTGATGGTGGGGAAAGTTGAATCGGGACGTCACCAGAGTTAACATTGGGCATTCATTTAGTACAGCATGTGAATGGAAAATACATTCCCTAGTTTAATGGATAAATTATATTTCGGAAACAGTTAACAATCACATTATTGAGTAAATACAATGAGAGATACTATATTCAGGATGTTATAATATTATTACACTTAAGCGTAGTGACAATTGTTACTGTACAAAAGCTGAGGCGACATTCCAGTGTTCTCTGCTATTCACCAATACAACAGGTGTAACTGTCTCAACCTTGGTGATTTTTCCTTAAAGGCTTGGTTTCAAGGATATTTTCAGAGTTTACTACATTTTTTGTCCCTCCCCCAAAATAAATTTAAATTTGTTCACATCCGGGCTTTGGGGGCGCAGAGATTGGGTCAGTCCTGTTGTAACCCACGTGTGTAACTAGCATTATGACGTGTAAACTTACGTTGCACTGTTGTAACATATGACCCAACATATGCCAAGTAAAACACTTCACCTTCTCTTGGAGTAGCATTTACACAAACACACGCCTGAACTAAGAACATAGCCGTTATTCTCCAACAAGCCTGCCAACTGCCGGAACTAAATATCCCCCTTTGTAGGAATACACGTATACAGTTGATGAATCAAACGCAACACTCTATGTTAGATTAAGCCAAGTTTCACACTCCACCTTCTCCTGAGTAGCATTTACACGAACACACGCCTGAACTAAGAACATAGCCGTTAACCTCCAACAAGCCTGCCAACTGCCGGAACTAAATATCCCCCTTTGTAGGAATACACGTATACTGTTGATGAATCAAACGCAACACTCTATGTTAGATTATGCCAAATTGAACAGAATTCAGGGTATATTAAAAATCATGGTTTTTTTATTACCTTGTATTATAATTTATCAGAGAGGGAAAGTTGAAGTTCCGTAATCATATCGGAAAGTAATGAAGGTTGCATATTTGTGAGGAGAGAGGGAAAGTAGTAATATGATTAGTGATTGAGAAAGATAGGTACGTTAAATGTATTAAAGTTTGAAACCATTGAGCTGATCGGACGAGAGTTAGGTGTTACATTTAGTCAGAGCTACAACTTTCCGAAGGTGCTACAACTTTTTGAAAAAACAATAACTTCCCAAAGGAGGTACAACATTCCAAAGGAGGTATAACTCTTCAGAGAAGCTACAACTTCTTAAAAGTTGTCCAACTTTCTGGAAGAATTAAAACTTCCCTACGGAGGTACAATTTTCCAAAGTTGGTACAATTTTCCGTAGAAGTTACAGCTTCCCATTTCAGAGGTACTACAGCTTCCCAAAGGTGGTACAACTTTCCAAAGCCGGTATAACGTTCCGGAGAAGTTACAATTTCCCAAAGAAGGTACAACTCTCCGGAGGAGATACATCATCCCTAATCAGGTACAACTTTTGAAAGGGGGTACAACTTTACTTTACTTTACTTTAAGAACGTAGAGCCTTCCGGAGGGGCTACGACTTCCCAGGGAATGTACAGCCTTTCCAAAAGAGCAATATTTTTCCGGAGGATCTACAACTACCCAAAAGTAGTACAACTTTCCAAATGAGCTACACTATACCACGATCTAGTTTACGAAGTCTGGCCGTCGATCATAAAAACACACCGGACATTAAGGTCACTCCAGGAAAGTTTAAATGATTAAAATTCGGTAACGTAAGTGGTTAGTGAGAGTTTTTAGTCAAAGAATTTCAACAATGCTTCACTTAAATAATTGCGTACAGAATACAGATTTATTGCTCAAATAGAGATTTTTACTTGAATACTTGCAATTCCACTTACTACAGCTTTAATATACGGTAAGTTACCACGTAATATTCCTAATTAATTACATTGATTGTATTCACTATCAATTACACTTTAATGTACTTAAACAAGAATCTTGCTTGGTATTAATGTGAGTCGACTTTTGAGAACTTTAATTACGTGCCGTTATTTTCTAGCATATATATATATATATATATATATATATATATATATATATATATATATATGAATAGTTACTATCTGGAGTACATCCGTTCATTCTACAGTCCATAAATTCGCAGTTCCGACGTTTCGCTAGAATCTCATCCAGCATTGACGAGGTGAAGCCAACAAGAGTAGAAGAGCGAGTTGACTTCACTCGCTTTTCTACTGTTGTTGGGTAGAAAAACGTCGGAACTACGAAAACTATGGACTGCAGAATGAACGGATGTACTCCAGATAGTAACTATTCATCATATTTTTCCATCTGTGAAGGAATACGTATATATATATATATATATATATATATATATATATATATATATATATATATATATATATATAAATATATATATACATAATTAATAAATTAAAAATATTTCAAAAACAAGAATACTTTTAATGAATATATTTATTCAAAGCTTTTCACCGATAAAATACCAGCATCTTCCTTTTAAATCTTCCTTAAAATCTACCAGTGAAAAGCTTTGAATAAATATATTCATTATAAGTGTTCTTGTTTTTGAAATATTTTTAATTTATTAACTATATTACAAGAAAACATATCACCATATTTAATATATATATATATATATATATATATATATATATATATATATATATATATGTGTGTGTGTGTGTGTGTGTGTCTGTGTGTGTGTGTGTGTGTGTGTGTGTGTGTGTGTGTGTGTGTGTGTGTGTGTGTGTGTGTGTGTGTGTGTGTGTGTGTGTGTGTGTGTGTGTGTGTGTGTGTGTGTGTGTGTGTGTACTAAGTTATTATTGTTGATTGTACACAATTGTTCTACTACTAAGTGCAATTATTTTTAACTTATGTAATGAGGCACCTTTCGGTCACTTGGCAATTGTCGAATTATACGATAACAATGATAACTTTATAAAGTCAGTGCAACGGAAAAATAATGGACGACGTGAAATATCGCGATATATATATATATATATATATATATATATATATATATATATACATGTAATGTTTTTCTGTATATGTGAATTACTGTGTGGGTGTGGGTGTGTGTGTGTTTGCGTGTGCAAGCCTTGGTCCTGTGTGTATTTATATGACACATTATCTTGATTTTATTTTCAACATTTTATGTTATTGCTAGAGAGGAATTCGACAATAATAGAAAAATTTATTTTGAAATAAGATTTGTAAAAGAGAAAATAGTTGAAAAGAAAATTATAATTTTGTTTATTCAATGATAGGAAACTTAATATTTCTATTTTGTACCAGAAAAATTTATTTATTGAAATGTATTTAATATTCGGTTATGTTAAAGTTTAGAAGCTTTCATTAGAATTTGTCACCTGAAAATAATCTCGTCTGTCAGATGGCTTACGGTTGCCTTTAGAGTCAATATATATTCATGCAAAGTTGGCAGCTTTAATTTAAACTTCACTGATTTCTATTTAGTCCTAATTGAAACATCAGGTTGAATGGATTCAATATTATTTTGATTTGTTAGTTACTGTTGAATGTTTTGAAGGCTTAGGAATTATTTAAAGAGACCAGTAAAGGCCTTTTAATATTAACTGTAAGAAATTATATACTTTATTAAACATATATTTAGTTAGCAATACTTGGATGAATTTCTTTTTCTTGTTTTATATATACACAATTAAAACTGAAAAGAAAACTGAACAATCATACTTTCTTGTTTGTTAGAGATTCATTTAATTCTATATTTTTATGTAAGTATAATTGTATTTATTTTTAGCCCATTGCCTCTAGTAAGACTTACTACAGAATAATCCTTCAGGATTTGGACCACAGCATCAGACATGAGAATCCCGACATGTATAAAAACAAATTAGGGAAGCCTGACAACAAAATTATAAGTAAAAAATACATGTCTACTATTATTTAATATAAAAAACTACTCAAGCTGCAGGACAGTTCCGCACGTATATCTTGAATCGCAATCGTAGGCCACGAAAGAAGAAATAGAATACCCACTACAGTCTTCAGTTCAGACAGATAATCCACTGTGATTAACATATTTTGTTAAATAAAACACAAATTAAATCCGTATTTATATTAGAGATTTATATATCGAAATCTTGTTGCTGTTCATGACGAGCTGGTTTTTAATTCTTATAACTCTTTACTATTACTTGTGACCAAACGTTTTGTGAACTGAAAATTGTTAAATTGTTAACTTACACTTGGTGGTAATCTTATCTAACAATCTACAACTTTTACGTTAACAATCTAACAACTTTTAGTTCACAAAACGTCTGGTCGCAAGTACTAGCAAAAGTGTAATAAGAACTAATTTATATATATTTAAAATAATATTTAAACAGGTTAAAGTATTGCTTTTATAGAATAAATTGTTAAATTTTACAACCTCTAAACTATTTTCCAAATGGTTATTTTTAAAGTTACAGAACATTTATGATTATCCATTAAAACTTATTGAAACTAGAAGTAGTAAATAACGGAACAAAGTACTGTCTTGTAAGTACTTTGAAAGTTTAGTGGAACTGTGACCGCGGTATGCTTGTCGGTCCGTACAAATGCAATGGCCACAGCGATGACTCAGTCGGGCGGTTGCAGGAACTGTCGGACATTAAACTTAATGTCTCAAATGTTTTAATAATGCGGGGTGTTACGCGTTGCCATGTACACACGGATCGTTTGTTTTGGAAACATAGATTTATAGATATTTAGGTTACCAGTTGGAATCTGTGCATCTACAAGTGATGGCAGAATGCAGAATAAATATGGCCACCATTTTTATTATTAATCACGTACGTCTTTCGGAAACGATTTGTCGCAGTGACTTCTCGACAGATATATGTTTGTAGATGTTGTATTATTAAGATTTAAAGTAAGCGTCTTTCTGACGTCATTAATGACAATTTTAACATAATAAATATTAAATGACGTAATTTTACTCTTACATATTTTATACATTTATATAATATAATATATATAAATAAATGTTTGTATTTATGTATGTATGTATCTATGTATTTATGAGGTGTATACATTACTAAACTACGGATCTGATCGTCTTGGACATTTGGGAAATTATTGAGCACATTCCTGGGAAGGTTTCTGGCGACATTACTTTTCCTCAACGTGTAATTTTTAAGTGCCAAAATAGCATAAAATATGAATCTCTATCTTACCATATACTTTGACATTTCATTGAATTAGTTCCAAATGTTGGTTGCTAGGCAAAAATCAACAATCTATAAATATTTTCCAACACATTCCAAACAATATTGTATATCCGAATGCACTTTTATAAATAACATTCAATCAAGAGGTTTTATTCTCATGCTTTTCTCGATCGACTGCTACAAGTTCAACTATTAATAAGTTCATAAAACACTAAATTAGGTTTAGCTAATATGAACACGCAATTCATTAACTTTTAGGCGATACGAAGTTCGCCGGGTCAGCTACTGTGTATACGTATGACTCAATGTAGAATCAGAATGTAGTCGTGGAACCAAAACGTATTTTCAAGTTTGAGAATGCTGATACTACAAATCAGCAAAAAAACTTTACTTATTAATATTAGTAAAAGTGTATAAGAGAAAAAAGTGATATACTCTTCTTCATGAAAATAGTATTCAATAATATATATATATTATAACGAAATTCATTAGGTTAAGAAAACTGTTAGTAAAATATTTGAACTTGTGGGATATACCTAGCTAGCGCTTGTCTATTGTCACATCTATCGGCCGAAATAAGTTACTGCACACACCTGCAAGTCATAAATATTAAAATAATTCGAAAGGAGTTCATTGTAAGTAAACCAAGACGTGCCTCGTTCATGGGAAAGAAGCTTTACCTAGCCATCCACGAACCAGGGAGATTTATGACTAGGAATCCCTGAGAATACAGAAAAACACCTGCACCTGTGGGAAAGTTCGACAAATTCCCACCAAGCCAAAAGAAAGTGAAAGAAGCGTCAATTTTCATAGGCTAGCCACAGTTTGAGCACCGTAAGGGAGCCAATCAAATTGGATGAGGGGATGAAACCCATACGGATACGATCCAAGAGACACAGGAACAAGACAGTCAATTTTCAGGACTCAAGGAGTCAATTTTCAGTACTCGAAAAGGTCAAGTTGTAGGACTCGAGGAGTCAAAATTCAGGACTCGAGGAAGAAATATGTTCAGTTTTAGTAAGAAACGTTAAATTCAAACAAAGTAACGTCGCAATGTAAAGTATCAAGTGAGATTAATAAGGGAGATTATTAATTAGAAAGTGAAGTAATAGAGGGAGATTAAAGGGTAATAAGTGAGATTAAAGCCAGGGAGATTACTAAGTAATGAGTTATATTAAGTGAGTTAGATAGAAAAGTAGTACCAGAAATTAAATAAGGGAGATAACTAAATAGTAAGAAATTAAATAAGTGAATGAAAATCTGTTACGGCATTGAAGCATTTCGAGTGATTAAGAAAAGTGAAATTGAAAGGGAAATATTAGTAAGTGAATTTGTGTCAAGTGAAGTGAAACAAGGAACTACGCAAGTACTAATTAATAATTTATTTTCATTATAAAGCCAACTCTTTAAAATCAAAACATTTAAGAACATTTAAACTTTATAAATTCCTTAAAAAGTCATAACTAATTAAAATATAAAAATTTATCAAACCTCAGGTACAGTAACTTATACACGCCCTTAGATCGCTAAAGGAAAATAAAATTAGAATTGTTTAAAAATAAGAGTAAAATAAGAGTCTTGATGCCTATCGGCAAATATTAGAGTTAGTAAAACGAATTATATGAACTACCTATAAATGCAATATTGATCTCAGGATAAAATAAATCTGTTATTATAAAAGCAAGTAGCTGGGTTATTAATTTAATTTCTTAAGAGTCAAAATAAGATGTAGACAATCATAAGTGAAGGTACGTTATATATATATATATATATTTGTGTGTGTGTGTGTGTGTGTGTTCTGTGTGTGTGTGTTGTGTGTATGTTTGTCTGTGTGTGTGTGTGTGTGTATGTTTGTCTGTGTGTGTGTGTGTATGTATATCTGTGTGTGTGTTTGTTTTGTATGTGTGTGTGTGTGTGTTATGTGTTTGTTTTTTATGTGTGTGTGTGAGTGTGTGTGTTTGCCTGTGTGTGTTGTGTGTGTGTGTGTGTGTGTGTGTGTATGTGTGTGTGTGTGTGTATGTTGTGTGTGTGTATGTATGTCTGTGTGTGTTTGTTTTGTATGTGTGTGTGTGTGTGTCTGTGT
This sequence comes from Prosapia bicincta, assembly GCA_036971475.1. Taxonomy (NCBI): domain Eukaryota; kingdom Metazoa; phylum Arthropoda; class Insecta; order Hemiptera; family Cercopidae; genus Prosapia; species Prosapia bicincta. Next base: position 7,693,358 of record JBAIZL010000011.1, on the reverse strand, counting down.
GTGTGTGTGTGTGTGTGTGTGTGTGTGTGTTGTGTGTGTGTGTTGTGTGTATGTTTGTCTGTGTGTGTGTGTATGTTTGTCTGTCTGTGTGTGTGTGTGTGTGTGTGTGTGTTGTGTGTGTGTGTTATGTGTTTGTTTTGTATGTGTGTGTGTGTTTGCCTGTGTGTATTTTGTGTGTGTGTGTGTGTGTGTGTGTGTTGTGTGTGTGTGTATGTATGTCTGTGTGTGTTTGTTTTGTATGTGTGTGTGTTGTGTGTGTGTGTGTGTGTGTGTGTGTGTGTGTGTTTATTTCCATATATTTTAATAACTTTCAATATATATGTTACGTAATAAAGTCTATTACTGTAGGATTGCAACATTATCATTTGAGAGATTAAATATATTTATTTATTATATAGCTGATTATATTAAAAGTTAAGGAAAATTATCTGATATTTACCTGACGCAACCAGCGTCAGTTTTATACTCAGATTGTAATTCTTGACCAAATATATATAGAAAGGGGAGCAACGACTCTCTTGTCAGTGTTTTAAAGGGCGGCGTAGAGGCTGATAGGTTGAGAGCCGAAGCATGAGACAATTACATATTAAACTATTATATCCAATGTAATAGCAGGGTTGATGATGACATGTCCGTGACGGGGAATATGTGAAAGTGTTCAATTTTAAGGGTAAATAGAGTCGAAATATTCCCGGAAAGCTTTGCTTAAGATTGTTTGCTTTATTTACAATTTTACAATTAATTACTTATTTTTATGAGAGCAGTAAAATTCTTAAGGGCAAAAACTTTATTTAAATAAAAATAAGTTGAGACTCTAATTTATTACCTGAAAATATTTGTTTTTGGGTTTTATACAAAAAAACATTTTAGAAGCAATAAAAGCCGAAAATGTACCTTTTACTTAACAGTTTAGATTTGTAGTTTTTGTGTTGTACATCTTGAAGTTTTTATAGAAACTACATTTGTTTCTATTATCTGGGAAAAACCCACTACTTACTGATTTATTCAGCAGACGAGTGTCGCACTAGGTCAGCGCATTTTTCAATGCTGTGAATTACTGACAAGAATGTTGCTCAGATGTGTTGTGTTGGTGTGAGTCTGTGGTGTATTTTTTTTTCTGTGGGTTGTTATTGTTCATAGAGTATTTGTTAATTATGTGCCAAAAATATAGTGTTAGTTTGTGAGTGTGTTTTGTCATTTAGAATATGTTGTGGGTAGTATTTATGGTGTTTATATATCTCATAGTTGTGTACTGCGTTAATATTTATGCTTTTATTGATGTAATGTAGGATAAAACACACTACACTCACAGACTGACATAGACTCTAATCTAAAACCCGTACACTACATCAATAAAAGCTAAACAGTATAAATGTAAACACCATAAATACTATCCACAACACATTCTAAATAACAAAACACACTCTCAATCTAACACTATATTTGAGCACATAATTACCAACTATTCAATGAACAATAACACACCACAGAATAACAATACACCACAGACCCACACAAACACAACACACCTGAGCAACAGTCTCGTCTGTATTTCACAGCATTGATTAATACGCTGACCTAGCGTGACACTCGTCTGCTGAAAAAATCAGTAAGTAGTGGTTTTTTGCCAAGATCATACAATCAAGTGTAGGTTAGATTTATGTTCATTTATACTCCACGCACTGACTGAGGGTTTTGGGAGTTATTATAGGTAATGGTATACTAATGGTATACGATGTAATAGGTAATGGTATAGGATTTAATAGGTAATAGTATACGATGTAATAGGCAATAGTATAGGATTTAATAGGTAATAGTATACGATATAATAGGTAATGGTATAGGATTTAATAGGTAATAGTATACGATATAATAGGTAATGTTATAGGATTTAATAGGTAATAGTATACGATATAATAGGTAATGGTATAGGATTTAATAGGTAATAGTATACGATATAATATGTAATAGTATACGATATAATAGGTAATGATATACGATGTAATAGGCAATGGTATAGGATTTAATAGGTAATAGTATACGATATAATAGGTAATGGTATAGGATTTAATAGGTAATAGTATACGATATAATAGGTAATGGTATAGGATTTAATAGGTAATAGTATACGATATAACAGGTAATTGTATAAGATTTAATAGGTAATAGTATACGATATAATAGGTAATGGTATAGGACTTAATAGGTAATAGTATACGATATAAAAGGTAATGGTATAGGATTTAATAGGTAATAGTATACGATATAATAGGTAATGGTATAGGATTTAATAGGTAATAGTATACGATATAATAGGTAATGGTATAAGATTTAATAGGTAATAGTATACGATATAATAGGTAATAGTATACGATATAATAGGTAATGGTATACGATATAATAGGTAATAGTATACGATATAATAGGTAATGGTATAGGATTTAATAGGAAATAGTATACGATATAATAGGTAATAGTATACGATATAATAGGTAATAGTATACGATATAATAGGTAATGGTATACGATATAATAGTAATAGTATACGATATAATAGGTAATGGTATAAGATTTAATAGGAAATAGTATACGATATAATAGGTAATAGTATACGATATAATAGGTAATGGTATAGGATTTAATAGGTAATAGTATACGATAAAATAGGTAATGGTATAGGATTTAATAGGTAATAGTATACGATATAATAGGTAATGTTATAGGATTTAATAGGTAATAGTATACGATATAATAGGTAATGGTATAGGATTTAATAGGTAATAGTATACGATATAATAGGTAATAGTATACGATATAATAGGTAATGATATACGATGTAATAGGCAATGGTATAGGATTTAATAGGTAATAGTATACGATATAATAGGTAATGGTATAGGATTTAATAGGTAATAGTATACGATATAATAGGTAATGGTATAGGATTTAATAGGTAATAGTATACGATATAACAGGTAATGGTATAAGATTTAATAGGTAATAGTATACGATATAATAGGTAATAGTATACGATATAATAGGTAATGGTATAGGACTTAATAGGTAATAGTATACGATATAATAGGTAATGGTATAGGATTTAATAGGTAATAGTATACGATATAATAGGTAATGGTATAGGATTTAATAGGTAATAGTATACGATATAATAGGTAATGGTATAGGATTTAATAGGTAATAGTATACGATATAATAGGTAATGGTATAAGATTTAATAGGTAATAGTATACGATATAATAGGTAATAGTATACGATATAATAGGTAATGGTATACGATATAATAGGTAATAGTATACGATATAATAGGTAATGGTATAGGATTTAATAGGAAGTAGTATACGATATAATAGGTAATAGTATACGATATAATAGGTAATGGTGTAGGATTTAATAGGTAATAGTATACGATAAAATAGGTAATGGTATACGATATAATAGGTAATAGTATACGATATAATAGGTAATGGTATAGGATTTAATAGGTAATAGTATACGACATAATAGGTAATGGTATAGGATTTAATAGGTAATAGTATACGATATAATAGGTAATGGTATAGGATTTAATAGGTAATAGTATACGATATAATAGGTAATGGTATAAGATTTTATAGGTAATAGTATACGATATAATAGGTAATAGTATACGATATAATAGGTAATGGTATACGATATAATAGGTAATGGTATACGATATAATAGGTAATAGTATACGATATAATAGGTAATGGTATAAGATGTAATAGGAAATAGTATACGATATAATAGGTAATAGTATACGATATAATAGGTAATGGTATAGGGTTTAATAGGTAATAGTATACGATAAAATAGGTAATGGTATAGGATTTAATAGGTAATAGTATACGATATAATAGGTAATGTTATAGGATTTAATAGGTAATAGTATACGATATAATAGGTAATGGTATAGGATTTATTAGGTAATAGTATACGATATAATAGGTAATAGTATACGATATAATAGGTAATGATATACGATGTAATAGGCAATGGTATAGGATTTAATAGGTAATAGTATACGATATAATAGGTAATGGTATAGGATTTAATAGGTAATAGTATACGATATAACAGGTAATGGTATAAGATTTAATAGGTAATAGTATACGATATAATAGGTAATAGTATACGATATAATAGGTGATGGTATAGGACTTAATAGGTAATAGTATACGATATAATAGGTAATGGTATAGGATTTAATAGGTAATAGTATACGATATAATAGGTAATGGTATAGGATTTAATAGGTAATAGTATACGATATAATAGGTAATGGTATAGGATTTAATAGGTAATAGTATACGATATAATAGGTAATGGTATAAGATTTAATAGGTAATAGTATACGATATAATAGGTAATAGTATACGATATAATAGGTAATGGTATACGATATAATAGGTAATAGTATACGATATAATAGGTAATGGTATAGGATTTAATAGGAAATAGTATACGATATAATAGGTAATAGTATACGATATAATAGGTAATGGTATAGGATTTAATAGGTAATAGTATACGATAAAATAGGTAATGGTATACGATATAATAGGTAATAGTATACGATATAATAGGTAATGGTATAGGATTTAATAGGTAATAGTATACGATATAATAGGTAATAGTATACGATATAATAGGTAATGGTATAGGATTTAATAGGTAATAGTATACGATATAATAGGTAATGGTATAGGATTTAATAGGTAATAGTATACGATATAATAGGTAATGGTATAGGATTTAATAGGTAATAGTATACGATATAATAGGTAATGGTATAAGATTTAATAGGTAATAGTATACGATATAATAGGTAATAGTATACGATATAATAGGTAATGGTATACGATATAATAGGTAATGGTATAGGATTTAATAGGTAATAGTATACGATAAAATAGGTAATGGTATACGATATAATAGGTAATAGTATACGATATAATAGGTAATGGTATAGGATTTAATAGGAAATAGTATACGATATAATAGGTAATAGTATACGATATAATAGGTAATGGTATAGGATTTAATAGGTAATAGTATACGATAAAATAGGTAATGGTATACGATATAATAGGTAATGGTATACGATATAATAGGTAATGGAAAATCTATTAAATTAACAGCTCGATAAACAAAGCCATTCTCAGTCTGGGAGAGTCCAAGGTTTCCTCGCCATTAACATTGCAACTACGTAAAGATGCATCGTCTAATTGCAATCCCGTGTATGGGACATCGGGCTGTAATGTGAGTAAATTTCCCTTAAATATCAGTAGAACTTCAACTGTTTGTTTTGGTTTCCTTCCGTAAAACCATTTAAACCGTATTGTCCTCAGTGTTTGCCCTAATCTCATTAGGGGCAATTGCTTTATGGAAGCACACGAGAGTAGTGTCACCACAGACGTAGGTACTACTACATACAGTTTATAGAATAAAATCATATTCATGAATACATAACAGAAACATTGAAAACGTCTTTATAATATAATCTTTTCTTTAATGTTTTTAATAAATTATAATAGCCTATAGTAGTAAAAAGTTTTATTTATAATCCTATAATACACTTATTTTGTTATATTTAAACTATTTTCATATTCACTATTACTTTTATATTTATAATTTTAAATTTTATTTTTTATCATATTCTTAAACGTTTAAATGTTATTAAATAAGCTCTAATAAAATAGGCGAAAAATAAGTATTTTACATAATTATATTTCTCCTACAAGGAAACAAAATATATTTCTATTCGAGTTCTTCATTGACGAGCCTCAACTGAACGGGGTGTTGTAGTGGTTTGCTAGGTGTGTGGAATCTCCGTTGTCACGTGGTGTACTGTTATTGTTCTATTTTAGGATTCACTGCACTGTGGGAGTCTTTTAAGTTTGTCTTGGAGTTAATTTTGTCTATTAAATTGTAAAATTTATCGTTTTTTTTTAAAATTTATATTTATTGTAAAATAATAATTGAAAATATTTTATTGTATTTGTTTGATATTATTTTCATGTTTTGAAGCCTAATAAAAAAAAGTACAAAAAGGCCTCAAAATGACAATCTGTTAACAATTACGAATTTATATACATAAATATACTGTCATAATCGAAGAAATACAAATAAAATTAAAAAAACGATAATTTATTAAACCTAAGAGACAAAATTAACCCCAAGACAAACTAAAAGAATCCCACAGTGCAGTGAATCCAAAAATAGAACAATAGCGGTACAACACGTGAAAACTAAAATTCCACACACCTAGCAGTCCACTACAACCCCCGGTCAGTGATGCTTTACAATAAAGATTCTATCAATCTTTGAAGGTAAACTTGCATAAATACCAATTAAGGTTCTTGTTTAAGTGCATATAATGAAAACGATATATATATATATATATATATATATATATATATATATATATATAATAGAATATAAAATTAATGGATTTATTACTCGTATATGTATATACATCCACTGATTTAAGTGTAAATTATTTTATAAATTAAATTAAAATTTTTAAATACACCTATGTCGGTAGTCTCAATATAATCATTTTTTGTTAGTAGAAACACAATTACATCACTTAAGTAAGTAATCCTAATTAAATTAATGTTCAGAAGTTTCTTTGAGGTTATCCGCAGATAAAGAAGGGTGCACCAAGTGAGGGAACTTGCCTCAGTTCAACAGTCCGTTGTCAACCAAGGTCATCAAGTTGATTAACTGATTTAATCATTAAATGCAGATGTCACGTCAGTTGGAAACGTGACACGAAATTTAAGTTTCTCGATTAAACATTTATTTTATCAAAACGTTATTTAAACTGCAAAGGACACCTGAGTACATTTGGCTTACAATTCCTCGGCTGAGGGTTTAAAAAATATCCAGGTACATAAAGGTTTCTATTTTGATGAGCTTTATTTATTGAATTGTATTACATGTAACATATTTATACTTCCACGAAACCATTTCTTCTGTTTTATACAATATTGATCTTATTGCTGGGAAAGCCTTTTTAAAATTATTAGGCTACTCTTGGTCATATATTGTAGCTTATTATTATTGTAATTTATTATATTGTTGTGTTTTTTTTTGAATAATTTTTGTTTTTTTTGTTCAAATATATCTTTGTTATTAATTTTCGTAACTTTATTTCGATTTAATTTAAGTTTTCCTCGCGTTACTTTTTGTTGCCAATGATGGCCTATATTGATATTTCTCCAGGAGAAACCCCAATTTTAAATTTGCAGTTTTTGTGTCGTACATTATGAGGTTTTTTGTAGAAACTTTTGTACATATTACAAAAAAAGTACAGTTTTAAATGTTTTAAAGTTGAATTCAACACTAATTGACTTAAATATTTTATTCTTATTTTAACGTTCATGCAACATGGTTACACTATTTTAAATAGAAAAGAAATATTTACCAATGTAAATATCTACAAATCGATATCACTAAACAACCTTCCATTAATGGCTATTTCGGAGGGGTGACATTGATAGCTGTAATTTTTTCAACATCATATTTAAACTTAACTCGGTGAAAGTACTTTCGTTTACTCAATTTTTAAAATTTTGGAAATTAACTTTTAGCGTATATTTTATTCTTTAGAAAACAGAGACAAATACAGAAAAAATAATCTCCTTGAAATTTAAAAAAAATATGCTAATGACTGGAAAATATCTTAAGTACCCGTACATTACTTTTTTGTTTAAAAAAGATTTTAGAATAATTTTTTAATTTTTCATTTGTTTTGAAACGCAACATAGAGAATATTTTGAAAACAGAGCAACTATATTTTAAATTAAAGTTTAAATATTGCGATAAATAAAATAGCGTGAACAAATAACATACATAACAAATACATAATTCTCAATTATAAACCGTTAACTCATTATCTGGTATCGGTGGCGATTTCACCATCATTAAGGGTAGGTTTACGAGTTAATTTTAACCATTGTATTCAGTGAACATTGTATTAGGGAGAGATTGGAGTCGCCCGTTTTAAGTGTTTATTTGTGGAAATAATATTAATATTTTATTCTATTAAGGTGTTTAAAAGTTTAAATTAGAATTTACCAGTTTAATAGAAATTGGGATATATCAGTATTACAGTGTAGTGTTTGTATTATGGATTTATAAACGGAAATTACGTGCACTTGTATGGTAATTTAATAATTACATAATCAAACGATTTTTAGGCCTAAATTTATTTAATTATTTGAATATAATAATTTGTACAAACAATTTAATACTTGATGAAAATAATAATAAATTATTATTGGAACAGAATGTATTTTTAAGAAAAGGTAAAACAAATTTGGCACCTTTTTAACATGTTATGGACTAACACAAACAGAGCTGTTACTTAATGACTTTGAACAATCTGCTATGGGCCACAATACTTTAGGCTTTCTCAAGACAAAGCTAAGGAAACTTTAATCTCAATAGATTTCTGTCGTTTGAAGGGACCAATCCTTCTGTATTATTTTTCTTATTTATTATTTTGGTTCTTATTTTTTTAATATTGGTATTGTTTAGTTATTACATTAGTTTATTGGGTTCTTGTTTTTTTTCTGAAATGTTATTTCCTGAACTCTATGTCCGTTGTAACATTACCTAGAACCTATCCAAAATTTGTAATTATTACCTAAAAATATAAATAACTTTAATAAAAACATCATTTTATTTCGTACTTCAACGAAACATAGTTGTCATCGGTTTGTAATAGACCAAGTTTGCATTACAATCACAGAAAGGGAGTTGTACCGACACGAAGGGCTAGTACCATTGCTTCAAGACAGAGCCCCTAACGAGGCCTCCCAAATCGCCGGTTGATAAGTCCCCCAACGCGGCGTAACCACCCCTAAGGCATAATTTCATTAAGATACTAAGTTTATAGGCTTTCTACTTAGACTCCTGTATGCTTTAACACTATTAAGTTAGAGATCGATTGTTTTAACATGGTTGTGCTAAAACGTTTGTAAGTCGACATTTACAACTAAATTAAGATTACTATGAAAATATTGGAAAGAACCCCAATACCACAAAAATTACCAGAAAATAACAAATAAAACATGTTACTTAAGATTAAACCCTTAAGTATACTTCGATGACCATGGCATCATCATGAGAGGGTCCTATTAATAAATTACAATATAGCAAACAAGAAATTACAAACTAAAGTCATCTTTTGTTTACTTCACACTAGTTTGTAACTTCTTGTTTGCTATATTGTAATTTATTAATAGGACCCTCTCATGATGATGCCATGGTCATCGAAATATACTTAAGGGTTTAATGTTAAGTAACTTGTTTTATTTGTTATTTTTTATTATTTTCGTGGTATTGGGGTTCTTTCCAATATTTTCATTGTAATATATTGTACCACTTTGCTCTTGATATTGTAAAAAAAAAGATTATTAAATTTTTTGAGTTAGGTTAATTTATTAAAAGAAATAATAATTTAACGATATAGAATCGAATATTCTAGTATAGGGTTGATAATTTATCATTTTATTATATAGTAGCTAATTGTGAATATCAAGGAATATCTAAAAGATACTCGTATCATATCTTTACTTATAGCTAATGTAAAGTGTTATTCAATCACTGTAACACTGTACATTTGCTCTATATATGTGTATGTGTGGGTGTGTATATGAAATGTTAGGCGTTTTAAGATAAGTACATCAGTTTTTCAAATATGTCATTTCACAACAACAATAGATAATTTATAAAAGTGTTTGATTTTTAAAAATACTACATAAATATTAAATTTAATATTTAAGAGAAAATTCTTTAAATTAAACATAATTTCAACATAATAAAACATTGTAATATTTGCAACTTACTATTCGTAATGTTAGAACTTGATTGAAGAACAAAATAAAGCATCTAAAAAAACGTGCGAGTATAAGAGTTCATATATATATATATACATATATATATATATATATATATATATATATATATATATATATATATATATATATATATAGCTACTTTTCATCCACTACTCAAGTTCAAATACATTTTTTTAACTTCAAAGTCACTTGATGTTAATACTGTTTTTTTTTCAAATAACTATTCATTAATTAAATTTAAGCAATTAATTTTACATGGGAGAAAACCTTTCACAAAAGGCCCAATGTATGCAATGAAGTTATTTCGTCCCAATTGGCTTAAAATAAGTGATATCATATGATTTCATAAAACAGCTGATTTTATGTAATGTTATTCGCGTCCAGCTTAACCTATTACTCTTTTTATATGTTGGAAAAGAAATGGACTAAGATATAAGAATGTGGTAGGACGCTTTGGATCCAGACAAGCTTGCTCGTGATGCATGGGCACAGTCGGGACGGTTTTGTCTCACACACTTCAGCAACAATTCCCTTTCCTATGATGGATCGATCTTTCATCGCAGCTCTATTAACGTGATACATCATGCTGCAAGGTTATTGTATTTACTTGACGCAAAACATCTGCCAAATGATCTATGCGTTATTACAATCCTTACTGTGGCAGACAAACGATTAGAAGGTTAGACATTATTTTAGTACTTTCTTTAGAAGTCTGTAATTATTTTACACTGATCCGAAGGTTTTGGGAGAGCAGCACGTCAGAATTTTTAACTTGAGGTTTTTAAGAGAAGTGTTGTCCAACTAGTGTTATGGTGAAATATCAGGGTAATGTGTACAATACTAGCTGTGGCGCTTTGGTGTTGCATAATTGATAAATATAAAACAAAACAGCGTGCCATAAGTTTAAGTCAGGAATACGTCAGAGACTTAGGTAATAACCAGTAATATAAACAAAAAATCAAGTCAATTTCCAATTAAGTAAACAAAGAAAACGTTTGTTTAGTTACTTTTTACTGAATAATTACAATTATTAAAATACGCATGTACATAAAACAGAATCACAATAATTATGGATAAAATATAAAACAAAATTTATTATTATTATTTAATTAAATTTATTTAACTTATTAATATTTATTATTACACTACATATACTAAAAGTTAAACAAAATTTATTTGAAATTGATTGGATAAATAAAAAGTATTTTATTAACGATTGAAATATTTAACAAGATATTTAAATATATACAGGGTTAGTGTAGGGTACTAAGAAAAAAAACTTTTTGAGTTTTTAAAGCGTACACAAACCGACTTGAGTTTTTTATGTGTAAAGATAAATGCCTGTGTTATATCTTCCAATGTTTTTACAGATGTACAAAGATTACTGAAAAATAAATCTATGCAAGGAAAGATTATTGTAAATGTCTCAAATCAGATAATTGTTAGAGTTTGAAATCGAACATAACCTAAATTTACAAACACAACTTATATCAGGTTTCAGTAAAGTAAAAACCGTTTTTCTAATGCAGCTATAGTAGAATTAGCTAAACATCATCCGGTCAAGATCAGCTTGTTAGAAATAGGAAATTTCTATTTTTCCTGATATAGGCTAACTGGTTGTTGTATAAAAGAGTAGGCTTGTATTCTCGTTCTATGGCAAACCTACGCATCTCGGTTATATTAGGAAAGTTTTTATTTTTTAAACAAACCTAACCTAACCGGGGTTTGTCTCTATAGCTATTTATTGTACTAATAGTTAGTGCCTTATTATTTAAAAAAATTAGTTTTGTTTAATTTTAAGAGTTTTGACAGTGTTTGTAAATTTAAGTTTTGTTTGTACAGTATGATTCCAATTTTAAACAATATTTTCAAACAATTTCATCAATTTATTCTTGCTCAGCGGTTTTAGGTAACCGATATAGGGGATAATTGCCTAAATCGTACCACGTAATTTTAAGATTACTTTTAAACATATTTTAAGTGTTTATTTAGAAAAAACGTCTAATAAGATTATCTAATATTTTTAACAGTTATTTAAAACTGTGACAGTTATTTTCCACCACACAGACTAATGTATGAAAACATGGAAATTTAAACGAAACATGAACATTATTTAACGAAATTATACCCAGCATTTGCCTCAACAGCATCACAGTGATTAATAATCAATGAATGATCATAAAAACTAACTTACTATAACTTTATCTGAGCAATAATTAATAATATTGAGTTACTGGTGTTTTATATCTAACCATTACACTACTGATGTATTACATTTATATTTCAGTAAACACTGCTAGTACAATTACCAATTATAAATCTAATTAATTGATGGTAAATAATACTAATTCGGAGAAACAAATTATTTAATTAAGGTTTAAATTAAATATTTAATTAAATAATGACACCTAAAACAAAAGTATTTCAAATAAAACCAGCCATTAAAATTGAAGCATTAAATAGATGTGCAAGGATGGATTTACGTGAATGATAAAACATGAAGTTCGTGGATCCCACTAGATATTGTATACGAAAGTATATATACAATTGGCATCATACAAGCTACAATTACCAAAATCTTTTTGTGTAAAAATGCATGTTTGTGTGTATGGAAGTATGTATGTTATAGACGCCTAAACCGCTGAAGAGAATTTGATGTCATTTAGAGGGTTTGTTTAACATATTTCGAGGATAGTTCCGGTGAAGTAGGTAGCTCCAAAGGCTTAGGATGGTTCACACCCTATTTATATATGTATGTCCGTATGTATGTATCTTATGGGCGCCTAAACCGCCGAACAAAATTTTATGAGATATGAAAAGATTTTTTTAACATATTTCCAGAACGGTTCATGTGAGGTTTGGTGTAGATCGATCCAAAGGACTCTACCACTAGAGGCTTAGGATGGTTCAAAAACCGACGTATGAGTGTATGTATGTATATTATGGATGTCTAAACCATTGAGCAGAAGTTAATGAAATTTGGAGGGACTGTTTAACATATTCCCATGATACTTCGTGCGAGTTTTGGTGTAAATCCATCCTCAAGGCTCAGCCCCAGGGGCTTAGGGTGGTCCAGTGTACATCTTTTCATAAGCCTAAAGTTAAAATGTATATCTTACTAGCGACAGTAAAATTCATTTTAAAAAAATTATAAACAATTATAAACAACGAGTAAAAACACATTATTAATTATTTTAAACAATTTAAGATTGCTAAATTCTATGTACAGTTATTGCCATCACACTTATTGATATTAAAAGTAAGATCGCCGATAATATTCTGGCGAAATTTAAATCGACCGAAGGTGGGCAACGGAACCAGACTAACCACACAAAAACTGACAACCACTTGATCCGGGCAGAAATCAGAGGTGGCAAGTTCAAAGGAGATATGATCTTAATTCCATGAATACCGATGATTTCATCAGATCTACCTATTGATTTCTAACAATTACAACATTCGATGCTACTTGAATTCGCAATAACCACAAACATGGCACAAGGACAATCACTGACCATTGCTGGATTAAATTAGGAACATTCCAGCTTTTACCACGGATAATTATACGTTGCGCTCTCACGTGTTGGGTCACCTAAAATTTGTATGTTTATAAAACTAATGAAATGAAGAAAACTTGCCTATCCTTTAGCATTGCAGTAAATGAAATATACTTATTTAGATGTTTGATTTACTTTTCTTATTGCAACAATTATGATTTCGGGCTTAGCAACGTGCGCCAGAGTGCTTTAAAACTTCGCTTTAATCCGCCTCATTAAATTTGAAATAACTGTATATTCGTTCATTCCTAAACATAAATAGATTTCAGTTTAAAAACATGAAATGTTGCCAATTTTATAAAAATGTCTCTTATTATTAGTTTTGTGAAACAAAGTTAGATTCACGAAACATTAAAAACAAGGCGATTTTTTCAAAACGTTTAAACAGCAACGCACATTTAAACATCCAATATTAATCCGCACAAATCGTTCTACCCTTTTATTCGTCTCAGAACGAAACATTTGTCTTATGGAGCGGGGAAACCAATACAACAAATGGAAACAATAAATTGTAAATAAGGAAAGCTCTCTAAAGATTTACCAATGTCTATAAAATGGCGCCAAAATGGCTGCAGTTTTTGCTTTTATTATGTGGCTGTAGACCAAATGTTAATGCAGATTTACAGTTCAAGTTTTTACAACTGTAAAACGACATCCAATATGTATATACACTATATATGTTTAATGATTAGACTAATAAGGTAAATTAAAAAATTTTAATTGTAGTTTCACATAGAGAAAATTCTTCTTTAGTCCCTTCTTTTAGCTCAAGAATACGATTTACTCTAAAACTTAAATACTTTATATTCCGTCCATGAAATTAAACAAATAATATATATATTTATATATATACGGTTAAGTAAACACTCTCATAAACAAAACTATTGTATTGCTTTACTTTACAGATTTATATTAAGCTGAAGCTTTTCTCCGATCTTTATTAGTATCAAAATTTTTAAAACATATTTAATACCCTATACTTCTATAACTACATCAGGATTGGTATTAAACATGTTTTAAAAGCGTAGATACTGTACTATTATTCAGCGAAAAGCTTCAGCTTAGTATACTACTACCACGTAGCGCTACAGCCCGGGGTGGGCCTTGGCTTCCTTAACAATGTCCCGCCATGTACTTCTATCCTTAGCCTTCTGTTTCCATGCTGTAATGCCGAGTACCCTTAAATCTTCCTCAAGATCCTGTAGCCATCGTCTTCTTGGTCGGACAATCCTTCTTTTGCCAACCATAGTACCATGTAAAAGTTTGTTCGGCATTCTATTGTTGGGCATTCTTATGATGTGGCCCAGCCATTCTAGACGTTGCGTTTTAATAAAATGGACCACATTTGCATCTTTGTATAAGGAATACAACTCGACATTAGATCGAAGCTTCCACACATTTGTTTGTATATCGTGGACCGGGCCATAAATTTTCCTACGCTCAGACAATGTCAACTAATTTTTCATCGCGGCGGTTAAAGTCCACGTCTCCGCTCCATACGTTAGGACTGGCCGAATTAAGGTTTTATAGAGTCGTACCTTAGTGGTTTGAGACAATAGCCTATTTTTAAAAAGCTTTATATTTGCGAAGTATGCTCTATTAGCCGTCATTATTCTTTTTTGGACTTCATTTATTGTTTTATTTTAATCATTCACTTCCGAGCCCAAATATGTGAAACTTTTTTTTCAAAGGAATATTCATGGATATTTATAGTCGTACTGCTACGCCCTCTGCTTGTACTCATATATTTAGTTTTTCCCTCATTTATGCAGAAACCTGTGTTTTTGCTTTCATTATTGATTATATTAAAAGTTTCTTTAAGCGATGAAATATTCCTGGCAACCAAGCATATATCATCAGCATATGCAATATTTGACTGCATGAATGCATGGTATCCCCGGAAACGTTAATCCTCCTCAAAACGCCATGTAGGGAGAGATTGAAGAGGGTAGCAGACAGGGCATTGCCTCGTCTCACGCCAGTCAGAATTCGGGACTCATAGCGCCGCCTATGACAACTTTGCCGTCACTATCACACTATGTCATGTTGATCAGGCTGATCAACTTGTTTGGTACGTTGAACTCCTTCAGAATTTCGAGCAATTTTGCTCTGTTCTCACTGTCAAAAGCCTGGCGATAGTCAATAAAAGAAGATTAAGGTCAATTTTATATTCCCAACACCTCTCGAGTAACTGTCTTAAAACAAATATCTGATCGGTAGTTCCCCTTCCCTGTCGGAATTCGCACTGATAATCTGTTATGATTTTTTCAGCAAAGACGTTGAGCTTTTTCAGTATTATATTTGAGAATAATTTGTATGCTACCGTGAGAAGAGATATTCCACGATAGTTACTGCATTCCAATTTGCCACCCTTTTTAAAAACAGGACATATGAGACTAGTTTTCCATTTTCTAGGCATGCGTTCTCTTTCCCATATCAGGGAATATAATTGTGACTTTACAATTTCTTCACAATTTTTAAAGAATTCGGCCACAAGTGAGTCTTCGCCAGGTGCTCTGTTGCTTTTCAGCTTATCAATCGACTCCATGAAGTCATCCATGTCCGGTGGCTCAATTCAGCTTAGTATACATTTATCAAATAATATTAATGCATTCTTGTTGTTTATGATAGTGTTTATATGTAAATATATATATATATATATATATATATATATATATATATATATATATATACATAACTTTGTTAGGCAGTTTATAAACAGGAATGTACTTACTTGAGAGGTAGTAAACTTTTCTCCAGCTACATTGCTAGCATTATCAGAGATTTGAATTTGATAATACAACCCCTTGAAAAATATAAATAACTATACAAGATTGAACACAGTGCAAAGATAAGCCACAGTATTGGAAACTTTAAGTAAATTTCTGTTAAAACTTAAATTATCAAGCTCTTGAAATGTACATTTATTATATAAGTAATTTATGTATAGTAATCTATTACATAGTCACATATGTGATCAATACAATATTATCCGCTTTACAATTTCATCTGATATATATTCGTAGTCGGTCTGTCCCGTAGGCTCATCCGATAACTGTAATTTTTACGATTTAGATCAAAATAAATTGGAGTGAACCAGAGAGCTTCTTTAACAATTAAGTATATAAATGAAATACTTATTCAATTGAAGTATAAAA